>JANBXA010000395.1:2107500-2707500 GCA_030556225.1 Cricetiscus sungorus | reverse complement strand
CTGATTGAGATGCAGAAGCCTAATAAGCCCTTTCCTCCCCAGGCTGCTGTTCTTCTTCCTCACAGCAATAGAAAGTAAACTAGTGCACCCAGCTAACCAGGGAAGTGTCGACATCTGTGTGCCCTCCCTGCTGCCCAAGTGTGGGACGTTAGGAAAAGGCAAAAGCATCTTGTTCCAAGGGCTGCCATTCCGACTTCAGACTTCATTTTACCTGTAGGGAGAAACAAAGTTCAGGTTCCCGAGCTCTAGTGGAGCTGGGAACCTTCCAATAGCTGACCAACCTCTTCCTCAAACCACAGGGATAGTCCTTATGCAGCTTTAGTTCTCGAGAAACATAATGGCTGTCCCCATCAGTGGGATGGCAGAGCTCGCATTGGATGTCAACTGACAGTGAAGGAACACTTAAGATAAGTCCCCAATCTTTGAATTCTGATTGGTGAAAACTTGTAACTGTAACTTGACAACAAATGTTTGTGATTTTTATGCTAAAATAGTTGTTCCAACTGGCATTCGGAGCCGAAGCTCCCAAGCCTGTTCTGTGGCCCTGATCAATCAGCTCCCTCCTCCCTTTTTTTGTGCTGCCCTGCATTAAATACTGAGTTTTGGTGATCTCTTGTGTTTCCTTGGGTTGATTCAGATCACTGGACCTCTACAGGGACGTGCTGGCATGGCGGACTGGCTTTTATGTGGGCACTGAGGATTTGAACATGGGCCCTTTTGTTCTCACAGCAAGCACACTTAACTCCTAAGCCTCTTGTTTTGTCTTTTTGAGATAGATTTCTATAAGTATCAATATACTAGGCTAGCCTTTAACTCGTGGCAATCCTCCTGCTTCAACCTCCCAGATACTGAGATCACAGACCAGTACCACCATGGCTGGCCTCTGAAAAGTTTAGTAATCGGAGATACAGAGTTAAGATCATTGGCTATTTAAAGGCTCAAGACACCTCCAGATAAGTTTGGCTTTTGACTTAACAATGTTGCTTCTATTTAGAATCACAATGTTCTAGCCAACCAAGGCCAAGCCCTTTGCAGCATTGTTACTATAGCTTCTTCAGAGAACATTTGTTCACTAGGAAGTCACAAGGGGACAATTTGAGTTGCTTTGGGCATCACTAAAGTCAAAAAGTTGAATATGTGTTTGGATAATGAGCCTGAGAAGTCTCCGTGACACTGGCAAGTGATCTGCTGAGCTCAACTCCAGAAGAGATGCAGAGTGAGATGGAGTAGAAGTAAACTTTAGGGGGGCAGGTACTGGGGCTTGCCCGTGAAGACAACTTCTAAACCTTAGAGACGGCCTGAGCAGAAACAAAGGAAGCACCAAGACTCATGGTATCAGATGCCTGGAAGAAACCATTTCCTTCACCCTCTGAGGATGGCGGTACAATAAAGCAGGGAGCTGAGGAGTAAATGCTTGCTCGAAGGCAGATTCTTGAGCTTCCCCCTGATGCCTGTATCTAACTGATACTCACTGAGTCTAGGACTACCATGTGCAGCTGGGGAAATTGACCAATGAGCCAGGATACCCAGAACCCATGTAAAAAGCCGGGTGTGGAGCTGGAGAGGTGACTCCGTGGTTAAGAGCACTTGGTCCTCTTGGAGAAGTCCTGGTTCGATTCCCAGCATCCATGTGGCAGCTCACAACTGTTACTTCAGTTCCAGGGCGTGTGATGCCCTGTTCCAGCCTGGTTGAACACTGAGCACATAAGCGTACACATACATACATGCTGGCAAAAACGTTCAGACACATATAATGTCATCGAGTAAATCTTTTTTCTTTCCTTTTAAAAGAAAGCTGGATGCCTGCAGCACACACTTCTAATTCCAATGATGGTGAGATGGGAGGTAGAAATAGCAGACCACAGAAAGCTCAATAGGCAGGTGGTTTAGCCTACTTGACAAAGTTCCAAGCCATCGTGAGATTCTGACTCATGCAAAAAGTGGAACGTTCCCAAAAAATGTCACCCGAGGCTGTACTCTGACCTTTACAACATACATGCATATACACAAAGAACCAGTATGAACCACTTAAGAGTGATCCCACAAACAATATAATATATCCCCAAAGCCAAAGCATTAGGGAACAGTGTCATTCAAATGCCACACAGCCCATGCAGCAAAGGACCCAAACCTTCTGCCCTGTTATCACAAGTATTCCTAGGACTTTAGAACATTTACATGGATACACATGGAGTCCACTTGACCGTGGGAGATGGGTCCAAGTTGACTCCCTGCAGCTTATGTGAGAGCCAAAGTTACATTTTAAGTTTTAATTACTGTCTTAGAGATCCACGCAGCAAAAATGCCTGATCTGTAAGTCCCTTGCCCAAGGACAGATAGTTTCTGAAGTGCTGGAGGCTACTGTTTATGGAATATAATAGGCTCTGTGTTTTCACTTCCCTAGACAAGTTTGTTTGACCCATCTACACCAGTGGGTTTGCTCACAAGTGGGCGGGAGGTACATAGGCAGGAAATTTGTAAGGGATGCTTGCTCCTGATTGGACCTAAAAAGAAATGTGATAAATTATGGGCTCTCCTTCTTAAGCTCTTGCCATACTTAATTCTGGACCATTTCCCAGGAACCTGGGTATGAACCTGGCCGGAGCCCATCCACCTGGCCAGTATTAATCAAATTTGGCTTTAAACTGTGGTAGTGAGCTTATTTTCTTCTCCATTGGTGGAATTAACAGAAGAAGATGAAAGTTTTAGATATGTTGACGTCACCAGTTTGTAATCTGCACTGAGATCTACGTTGTAAAACAGCAGGAGGCTCGTGCACTTTCTGTAGAGTTCATGAGGGCCTCGTACTCACAGAGAAGCACTGAGATGACCCGGATGTTAATGTCAACGTCACTGGAAGAGATAAGGTCAAACACCTACATGCTATCCAGAAGGCTGAGAGTGGAGGATGGTAAGGACCTGTGACCTTTTGCTATCTGAAGGGACAGACCTCCCCCTAACTCCCCAGAATGCTTATTCCAGACTCTTCCTTCCCTAGACCATTGCCCATCCTTAGGGGAGATATCACATGTCCTTTAGGACCTGCTGACCTCTGTGCTGTCATCAGAGACCACTCTCGATTCCAGATCATACAACTGTGGAACCCACCCTCATGATCACATGTATTTTGTAAAAGAGTTTTCATGTAATCACATCTTAAACGCTATTGTACACCGGGAATTGGAATTATGAGAATGTTGTTGCCTGGAGACCCTTTTCCAAATATTGTGTTTAAATATGCCTACAACAAACTGCCTGGTTTTAAGCTTCCTGAAATCTGATGCAGGCTGATGATGTCATCTGCACAGGGCTTTCGTTCTCATGCCTTTGAGTTGGTCGCTTGCCTGTCTGACACAGTCTGCCTTTAATCTTCATAAAGATGGCTGACAGTCACATGGTTATTTCCATATTGATGAGGTCATCAGCCAAAATACAGGAGAATCACATGGTTGCTATTTAAAAACATCCAAATTTTGTTACAAGTTTTATAGATTTCAAACCATACCCAATGACTTTACAAATGCTGAGTCAGAGTTTACAGCATAGTCTCTTTTGTTTGTTTGTTTTGTTTTTTGAGACAGGGTTTCTCTGGAGCCTGTCCTGGCATTCCCTCTGTACACCAGACTGGCCTCTAACTCACAGAGATCCGCCTGCCTCTGGCTCCTGAGTGCTAGGATTAAAGGCATGGGCCACCAACGCCCAGCTACCCAGTAGTCTTAAGAGATTGATGCTGGGCAGTGGTGCACTCCTTTAATCCCAGCACTTGGGAAGCAGAGGCAGGCAGATCTCTGAATTTGAGGCCAGCCTGCTCTACAAAGCATGTTCTAGGACAGTCAGAGAAACCCTGTTTCGAAAAACCAAACCACAACAACAAAGAAAAGGATAAGAAGTAGAGCCCTAGAATAAGAGACTTTGGAAGGGTAGAGCAGAGTAAGTTTAGCTGTCATCAATGTGGGGCTCCTCCCTGCTGTGGCAGTTGTTATGGTTCATGGGGATTAAGGGCTCAAGTAGGCCATTGATCTGTACTGAGGCCAGCTGTAGTAAAACAACCTGAGGAGGAAGAGAGAAAGTGGAGGGGGTTCCCATAAGCTCCAAGAGGAACTGAGAGCAGAAGCGGCCAGAGATGAGGGAGGGGAGGGGAAGGGAAGGGAGGGAGGGCCAGGGTGGGAGGGGGGAGCTAGAAGGATCAAGCAATCAGAGCAGGCAGTTCCCAGAGGGTGGAGGAAGCTCCAGAGGGAGGTGAGAACAGAAGCTGCGGGCTGCAGTTTCTGGAGGGAAGAGATAAGGAAACTCACAATGTATCCGCCCAGGAAGGCACACAGGGAAAAAGCAGGTAACTGGGAGTGGGAAGGAACGAGGAAAAGGGTCCCAGGCTGCTGCAGGCCAGACTGCAGCCCCTGGGGAAGGGCTGAAGTGGGTAAAGTGTTGTGATAAGAATTTCCACGGGGCATCCCCTAGCAGAATGGGACACTTGACAGAAAGGAAACTGTTCCAAATCACAGAGGAAAGGCATCCCTTGTCCTTGTGACTGGAACCCGGTGGGGATGAGAGGAGCTTCTCTACACACAGGCAGCTCTGGGTGACACTTATCCAGAAGAGAAGAAGGGAGAGAGTACACGCAAAGGGGGTGTGCACGTGGGTGCAAAGGGGGTGTGCTCGTGGGTGCAGCCGCCAGAGGAGTAGCAGGCTGCAGGAGCAGAGAGGACACAGCAGGCCAGAGCCCAGACAGACACAAGAGCAGACTGGAGACAAAGGGTTAGAAAACAGGAAGAAGGAAGCAGCCGATCAAGAATCGGCTCTAGGATTTGGAATCCAATCTTGTGGGTGGCAGAAGCTGGCAGAAACAAACGATCAGTACATACCCTGAGAGTCAGCGCAGCAGCTTGTCCAGAGCTCCTTGGGAGGGAACTCGTTTATGACCCAGGTTTCAGCACCAGATGAATAGAAAGAAAAAAGAAGAAGTAAAAAAAGGTAAAGGACATGACTGCTCCTGGGAATGGCGGAGAAGCAAGTTTACTGTAGACAGAAGGGAGGGCATAATTGGAGGCAGAGACATTTGGGAGAGTCCAGCGTGAACACAACCAGACTGACTTAGGCCATTCGAGGAGAGAAGGAGCTGCACACCACGACGGTGGCCTGGGCTACCAGGGTAAAAGGTAGATCAAAAGGGCCAGGTACCCAAAATGGCTGGGTCATATAGGGAAGGGAGGCCCGGCCCCTGGGCTGCAGAAGTTTAGGGTAGGGTGAGCATGCCATACTCTGTAACAGGCAGGGAGTGGAGAATGCTGGGAGAACCTGGTAGTCAATGTCTGCTTTGATATGTTAATGGACACCTAAGTTAGCCATTTGTCCAGGATTTGTCACACACAGGACTCCGGTGTGCCAAACACATATCATCATTCATCCATCCGCAAATATTTAGTAAGTACTTAATTAAAAGTGATTTTCTATCCTCTGCTCTGGGAGTACCGCTCTGGTTTCACTCATGGAAAAATAAATGAGTGTCTGTCTCACAGGGTCCCTGATCAAGAAAGAAAAGATGAACAATTAAAACATTTACCTGTGGGATGGCCAGTAAAGACGCTTGTCACCAAGCCAGACAACCTGAGTTCGGTCCCAGGACACACCATAGAGAGAACCAAGTCCTGTAGTTGTCCTGTGACCCCCACACAAGGTCTGTGGCATGTCTACACACATGCACTCACAATATGTGTAATGCAATTTTAACTATATCTTGCCATATGGTGAAAATTACTAAGAAAGCAGAGTTAAAAGTTTTGGGCCAGATGTAGCAGCGAACAACTTTAATCCCAGCACTCAGAAGGCAAAGGCAAGTAGATCTCTATGAGTTCAAGACCAACCTGGTCTACAGAGTGAGTTCCAGGACTACACAGCAAAACCATGTCACCTTCCTACCCCCAAAAGAAAAGTTTTGGAATAGGGATGGAATACAAGGAGGGGCTTTGTTTCATTTATAGTAAACATCCTCCTTAATTATAATATAACCAGAGAGGATTTAATAGCTGGATCAGAAAGAAATAGGAAAGCAGTTATGATATGTGGGGGGAAATCCAGTAAATACAAACGTTCGAAGGCAGAAATGAATGTGTTGTATTCAGGCGACATCAATAGGCCGGGGATTAACTGGGAGGGTGGATGATTGCCTAGCATGCCAAGCATTGGGACTGGGGGTAGAAACAGAGACAGGGGCACAATCCTGTGTGTAGAATGAAGTGAGAAGCCCTCTGAAGGATCTGAACCACTGTAGGCTTGGTTTCAGTGGAATTGTTGTGGAGAACAAAGGCAGACCACACCTAAGACCGTTCCTTATAAATCCAGGAGAGAGGGATGGTGGCCCAGTCCTGGTCAAACAGAAACAGTAAGAAGTTTCTGGGCTCTGAACATGTCTGTTTGGAAGCCAAGGCAAAAGGCAGGATTTGCTCATGGAAATGTGGCAAAGGAGACAAAAAGAGCAGCTGAAAGAATGGGATTTTTGTCGCTGCAGTGGAGATGGCTCTGGGACTTCGAGAGAGCTTGAGGTCCTGGGCTACTTCCCTAGCACCCGGAAAAACACTGAGTTTACCACTGCCTTGATCTCAGAGAAGACAAACAATTTAACACACAACATAACGCCTGCAGCTGCAAAGCCAGAGGAAATCTGAGGGGCCACAGTTTACAGAGCAGAGGCATCTTCCAAAGTGTGCAGGTTGGGGAAGGGGGTCAATAGAGACAAGAGGACATCGTTCAAATTGAAATCAGGGTCAACAGTCAGGGAAAGATCAATTTTAGGATGGGAATAAGAAAAGAAGGAAAGGGGCTAGAGAGATGGCCTAGCAGGCGAAAGCTCTTGCTATGCAAGCCAGAGAACCTGAGTTCAAATCCCCCAGTACCCACACAAAGCTGGGCGTGGTCGAATGTGTTTGGAATCCCATCACTCCTGCTTAGAGATGGGAGATGAGGAAGGACAACTCCCACAAGCTTGAAGCCCAGCCAGTTCTTCAGCCACAGTGGTGAACAAAGAGACCTTGTCTCAAATAAGCTAGAAGGCGAGACCCAACACCAAGATGTCCTTTGACCTTTAACACAGGTGTTGTGATGCACCCACGCTTACAAATGCACGCTCGCGGGGCACACACACACACACACACACACACACACACACACACACAGGAAAGCCAAAAGAGCATTGCGTGCCGGGCATCTGGAGTGACCAGTGTGGGGGCGGGGCTGTTTGACTGCTGAGACTCTTGGTGATTGACCCTTAACTGAGCTTTTCTCCCATGAACACACGGGTCGTGCTCTGAGCTGTCCCTGCCCCCACTGTCTTTAGAAGGTGCTCTGCCCTGTGTGTTCATTAGGTTTCTTTCAACCTTGACCACCGAGTTCTTGCCTCCAGGCTGTAAACTTCTTGTTCTTTTTAACTAGGAAGACTCTATTCTTCCAGAAACCTGCCCTGATCTAACCCACCAGACAGACTAAGTCTCTCTTCTTTGTTTCCCCAGTAGCCGTTGAATAACACTTAAGTAGCACTCAAAACTATTTGATTTGGTGAAGTGAAGCTTTGCCACCTATATACCTCTTGGAGTTTGTCAACTATACCATTATCTCATACTTGCTTGACATTGCCAACCCGAAGTGAAGAGTCTATAATTATCTAATTGAAACAAATGAATGAACACATCTAGTTCTTCTGTTGATGGTGCTTCGAGCTGCATTTTGGGTTTTGATTCTGGTTCCATTCCTACAAGAATAATACATTAAAAAAAAATATCTATGCATGCATGCAAGCTAGTAGCTCCAGCTGGCCTCAAACTTGAAATCCTTCTGTTCAGCCTTCAAGTGCTTTGGATACATGCTTACACCACCATGCTGGATGTTATTTATTTAATTTAGAATTAAACTGTGTGAGGCTAGAGAGATGGCCTAGTGGTTAAGAACACTGGTTGCTCTTGCAGAAGACATAGGTTCAGTTCCAAGCACCTACACAGTAACTTGTAGCTGCTTAACTCCAGTTCCAGGGTATCTGATGCCCTCTTCTGAGGGGCCAGGCACATGGCAAACAGACAAAAAACAAAACAAAAAAAAAAAACCAAAAAAACAAAAAACCCAAAGTTCAGACATTATAAGTAAAGATAAATAACTTTTAAAAAGAACTGTATGCGGCATGCTTTAAGCTGTCTTGGTGGAGTTTTGCTAGGACACAGACTTCTGTAGTCACTCTACTTCTCTGTAGCTGCCCTTGTGTGCCTGTGCCACCAGGCCCCCCTCCTCTGTTCTACCTTCAAAAATATTCCAAAACCTGGGGCTGAAAAGATGGCTCAGCAGTTAAGGAGGCAAGACATAGTGCTTTTCTAGAAGACATAGTGCTTTTCTAGAGGACATAGTGCTTTTCTAGAGGACATAGTGCTTTTCTAGAGGACTTAGTGCTTTTCTAGAGGACATAGTGCTTTTCTAGAGGACATAGTGCTTTTCTAGAGGACATAGTGCTTTTCTAGAGGACTTAGTGCTTTTCTAGAGGACTGAGTGCTTTTCTAGAAGACATAGTGCTTTTCTAGAAGACATAGTGCTTTTCTAGAGGACTTAGTGCTTTTCTAGAGGACTGAGTGCTTTTCTAGAAGACATAGTGCTTTTCTAGAAGACATAGTGCTTTTCTAGAGGACTTAGTGCTTTTCTAGAGGACTTAGTGCTTTTCTAGAGGACATAGTGCTTTTCTAGAGGACTTAGTGCTTTTTCTAGAGTGAATTAAGGCTAGACTTTAAATTAAAAGTTTTTATTTTTTTTTTAAAAAAAAAAAGCTGGACAGTGGTGGCACACACTTGGGAGGCAGATTAGATGCAAGAGGATCTCTGAGTTCTGAGTTCTAGGACAGTCAGGGCTACAGAGAAACCCTGTCTTGAAAACAAACAAACAAACAAAGAGAAATGGATCTGAGAAGATGACTCACCAGTAAAAGCACTGGCTGCTCTTGCAGAGGACCCAGGTTCGGTTCCCAGTATCTGCGTGGCAGCTCACAACCGTGAGATATGGCATCCTCTTGGCCTCCATGGCATCAGGCACGCGTGGAGTGCACTCACATACATACAGACAAAACATTAATACACATAAAGATAAAACCTTTAAAAAAAAAAAAAAGCCAGGGGTAGTGGCGCAGGCCTTCAAACCCAATCCTCCAGAGGCCACGGATAGTATATCTCTGTGAGTTCAAGGCCAGCCTGCTTTCCATTGTGGTTTTTGATTGGATCTCAATCATTCGATTACACAATAAAGACTCAGGAGCCAGATGCTGGGGTTAAAAACCTGCTAGCTCAGATTTTTCAGAGCAATCACCCAGCTGACCCTCCCCTGACAACGGCCCAGAAAAAAAAAAAAAAAAAAAAAAAAAGTAAAAGGCCTTTCTCCTTACCAGCTCAAACAAAACCCCTCAAACGGAGTGCCCCTCCCTTCTACTTCCTGTGTGTCTATCTGTCCTCCTGACTCGGTCTTACTCTCTATGGCTTTTTCCTGTCAACTGGTTGTTTGATCTGCCTCTTGACCTATGGTTGACTGTATTTAATCCTATTTACAATATCCAAGCAGAAAGCTCTTGGATTAAAGGTTTGTGCTAGGGCTGAGACACTACAACTTGAAACAGATTTTTCTAGTAAATAATACAATCTTGGCGTTCTCAGTGTGATACAATATCCTGCAAAGCTACATAGTGAGTTCAAGTCTAGCCAGGCAACACAGTGAGAACTCTAAAAAAAAAACTGGATTCAATCCCTAGTACATCCTCTGCCCCCCCCATCAAAAAAAAAAAAGGAGAAATAAAAAGAGAGGCAAGATGTATTCATTTTTGGAATCTGCATATAATAAGTATACAAGTACTACATTTACAATTTGTCTATTAAAGAAATTATAGCAAACAAAAAAAGAAAAACAGGAACGAAGGAATAGGGAGTTAGTAGGTGCTCTGCACTCTGCTGAATTCCTGCAAGCAAGAGGCGCAAAGACCACAAAGACGTATATACTGTGTCCACACCAGGTCTCTGCAGCCATCCCTGGCCACAGCCCTTCCATGTTCTTGGCTAAATCAATCTGAAGTTCACGCCCACTGGGTAGTGTTCTGTTTGGGCCATTTCAAAGGGAATAGCGGCTATTATGACCTCATGAACATATTTACTTTACGATAATGGAGACCTCTCTGTCCTGGATAGGGCCTGTAACTGGGTAGGCCCATATCCATTTGTAATCAGAATGTGTAAACTTGCAAAAACATTCTCAACAGGAAATAGATCAAAAGAAGATTGCATCTGTAGGATGAGGACAGGAAACAGTACACGCTGTACACAGTTTGCCAACATGGGAAACAAATGTCTTGGCTGCGGTTTAACTGTTGTTCGTGTCCCCTGTTGAACTCGTTTCTGCTGAGTTGCATTGATGCTGTCTAGAGTCACAGGGACAGGTTCACTTTCTCTGTCGATTGAAGAACTAAAGGGGAATCCATCCCAGCAGAGCTGTCCCAGAATACTTGAGAAATGGGGGAAATTCCTGAGGGTTCTTAATTTTGTTAGTAAACTAATTTAAGAATGGACAGAACAGAAGCCTGGGCACAATTTATTGGGTGTAAGGAAAACTCCAGACACACCCCCAAGCCTGGGATGGAGGAGGAGGACAGGGAAGGGAAGGAGAAACCCCAGGTTGCTCCAGATGAGGCCTCAAGGAGGTCAGTTATAGTGGCACATAGCCACATGCCCTGGAGGGAGCTGTGACAAAGATAAGGAAGCCCAAAGCATTCCTTTTGGTGCCTAAAAAGAAAAAACGAAAGAAATAGGCCTCAGAAAGGCAGGCTGGCTTGGGGGCACTGCGAGGCACGTCAGCTAATGGGGACAATATTAGGGGGTGGGAATTCTGGACAGGAAGAACAAGACATCTTCAAATGAACCAGTCTCCCTGGGGGTGATCCGCGAGCCAAGTCCTCATCTGCCCCATTGGATTAACCCTTTAAGGAGCAGGCAAGGGTATGTCTCCACCTAGAGGTAGGTTCTGTCCCTTACACCGTGTCTGCATTGTAGTGAACAATTCTACCAGAACTCAGACAGGGCTACGTCCTAATTCTGGATGTATTTTAAAGTACTTTTTAGCAGAAGCTGAAAAGCCAGTGTTAGATGCACTGTTGTTCTAGGAAAAAAGTCCTAGAAACTTAACCTAGGAGAAAAAATTTTAAAGGGATGGAAATAACCCAAATTGTTTTGACTTGAAAAACCAAATACAGTGGTTGGGGCTATAGCTCAGTTGGCAGAGCATGCACATACGAGGCCCTGGGTTTGATCCTAGAGCTACATAGCCAGGTGTGGGGAGTAGAGATGGGAGTATCAGGTGACCTTTGGCTACATGGTGAGTCTGAGGCCAGTCTGGGTTACTTGAGGCTCTGCGTTAAAAAACAAACTAAAACAATGACGTTGACGGTGACAAAAGCCTGCAATCCCAGAAATCAAGAGACAGAAGAAGCAAGGGGAATGACACAAGTTTGAGGCCAGCTTGGTGTAGTGGCATAGCTCCTCCTCCCCCTATCCACCCACCAGCTAGAGCAGAGGTGGGCATGGAGGGGAGCATCCATGTCTTTCCTGGTAGAGTTCTTGGCAGACAGCTCAGCCGCACATGCATGTCTCTTTAACTGCCCCATGGGCCAGCTGCCACTATAGCCCACTTAGGATCCTATCCTGTGTGCACTGCTTTTACCGACTGCAACATATTCTCTAGTTCCTCAGCCAGTTAGTGGACCCTGCTGTACTTGTGTGTGTCTGTGTATGGTGTGTGAGCTCAGATGTGGTCTCAGATGAATGTTCAAGTGATAGGTTGCACTTGTGTAGTAACAAAAGGCTATAGCAAACAATTTCAGGCTAAAGATGTCACTGAAGAGCATTTTGACTACATGAAATGACAACAAAAATTTGTCCATTTTCAAAAAAAGAAGGCCTTTATTCTCAAGCCCCTTGATCATATTTTAATTGTGTTAATTGGGCTGGCTGATAGCTTGGCAGGTGAAGGTGTCTGCTGCTACAATTTTTTCATTCATAGATCAACAAAGTGGAAAGAGCTGACTCCCTCAAGTTATTCTGACTTCCACACACATGCCATGATATGTGCCCTGCCCCCAACACACACACACACACACACACACACACACACACACACACACACACACAGACACACATAGACACACATAGACACAGACACACACAGACACACACACACACACAGAGACACACACAGACACACACAGAGACACACATAGATACACACACATACACACATACACATAGAGACACACACACACATAGACACACACACACACACATAGACACACACACAGAGTTTTTTTTTGTTTTGTATTTTTTTAGATACATATTTACTGTGCAGCTCTGGCTGGTTTAGAGCTTGCTATGTCTACCAGGCTGGCCTTGAACCCACCTGCCTCGCTGCCTTCTGAGTGCTGGAGTTAAAGGCCTCTTCTACTATTCTTAGCTTAAAGCAACATTTGCAATATATTCACTGCAGCTCCTGGTCACAGCAGCTGCGAGGTGGAAGAAACTCAAATATCTATGATCAAAGATAATGTGCTGTTGAACTAGCCCTGATAACAAAGCCTCTCTGTAACCTCAACACTTTGTGATTGTTTGAGGGTAGCCTGGAGTTCAACCATATAGCCTGGACTATATAGTGAGACTGTCTTCCCAAACAAATTCCTTCCCCCACAAAAGCAAATATGGGACATAATTCAATGATGTATTAGTCAAAACACGTCAATTATCAAAATAGAAAGGAATCCTTTCCAGCAAAACTTGAAGATATTATTTTCAGTGAAATAAAAGTCACAAGAACAAGTGGTTCATGATTCTGTTATATATGGAAAGAGAAGGGTACCAGAGGCAGGAAGATTTACTATTCAATGGATCTAGTTTCAGCTTTTTATAAAATTGTTTTGGTGCTGCAGACCAAATCCAGGCCTCCAGTACAAGCTTTACCATTTGATTACCACCTGGAATGATCTTTTAGGATCTTGAGATGAAAATGTTTCAAAGGCTTGTTGCATAGCAATGTAATCAGTACTCGTGCTGAATTTTGTGTTTACAATCCAATAGCAAATTTAGCTGGATCTGGTAGTCCAGGTCTGTAATCACAGAGATCGGCTTGCCTCTGCCTCTCAAGTGCTGGGATTAAAGGCCTACACCACCAACAGCTGGCTTGTAATGCAAGCTATTTTGGAGGCTGAGTGACATTCCAGGACCTTGATAACCAGGCCAAAGCAAGTAAGTTGGCGAGATTTCGTTTAACAAGTAATTTAAACCAAACATAGTGGTGGGTGCCGGCAGATTTAAGTACACAGAAACTGACGGTTAGTTTGAGGTCAACCAGGCCAGTATGACAAAACTTTTTCTATCTTAAGAACAGGATAGAGAAGCTGGGTGTGGTGGCTCCGGTCTACAATCCTGGCCTTTGGGACACTAAAGCGGGATTGCCACAAACTCAAGACCACAGCATCCTCCCCAAACAACAACAAAAACAGAACGACAAAGTCTTCCGCACTACATTCTCCAACTTGAATTTGTTGTGTAAACCAAGCCCGGGACTCTTTGCCAGTAACAAGGGACAACCCCCCACGTGCTTCCGCAGCGCCCCGCCCACGCCACCCTCCCGCACCGCTTCCGCCCCCGCTCCCGCCTGCCCGAGGCTTCAGCCCCGCCTCCTGCGCGAGCCCCGCCCCGCTCCTCCCACTGCCACCGCCCACCTCCGAGTTTCCGCCAATTGCGGCCTTGGCCCGGTCCCCGCCCGCCCCGCCCGCGCCCGCGCCCGCGCCTTCCTCCATCCGGGTTCATTTCCCTCGTGCTGTTTTGCAAGTATGGAGTTTCACGGCGAGCGCGTGTCCAGTCCCACAGCTTCGCCGTCTTCTGGGCATCGCTCGCAGGTCACGGTGTCCAGGGAGCTGCTGACCGCAGGGAGCGAGGGTTCAGGAGGTGAGCGGCGGCGGAGAGAGGGCTGGGCTGGCGGGGCCGGGGATGCTGCGGAGCCCGAGACGCCGCGGGGCCGGGGATGCTGCGGAGCCCGGGACGCCGCGGGGCTGCCAGGGATATGACCGCGCCAGCCCGTGCGGTTCTTCGGGAACGCTGCTAGGAGGGCCTGGCCTGGCCGGGATGATAGGTGACAGACAATACCATTTTTAATAACCTTTCTTCCTAGGCACGCACTCCTTATTGTCACCTTGGTGGAGGGAGATGTGCACACTCAGCATTTCAGATTGTGTGCTACAGAAGAGAAAAGCGTGGTTTCAGCGGGGTGTGGTGGCGCACGAGACTTTAGTGCCAGCATTTGGGAGGCAGAGGCAGGCGGGTCTCGAGTTGGAGGCCAGGACAGCTGGAGGTGTAATACAGTGAGACCCTGTCTCCAAAACAACAAAAAGGGGTCCAAATCCCTAGTCCGAAACGGGGCTTTTATATAAGTTGCTTTCTGTAGGCCTCCATTTTCACAGCAAACCGGTAGGACTACCCATAGAATTTTAAAGAATGCATGAAACTTGTGCCTGCCGCATATTAAGTGTCGTGGAAATGATTTGAGAGGTCCCAATGTGTCTGATTCGCTGAAACTGAGGCTAGACCAATGTGAGCCTCCGTGTCGGTGCTGGGAATGAAGCCCTAGCGTGTGACAGTTTCTCTCTCGGTGTCCCTGACTGGCATGGAACTCAGATCCACCTGCCTGTCTGAGTGCTGGAGTGGTCTCAGATGAATGTTCAAGTGATAGGTTGCACTTGTGTAGTGACAAAAGGCTATAGCAAACAATTTCAGGCTAAAGATGTCACTGAAGAGCATTTTGACTACATGAAATGACAACAAAAATTTGTCCACTTTCAAAAAAAGAAGGCCTTTATTCTCAAGCCCCTTGATCATATTTTAATTGTGTTAATTGGGCTGGCTGATAGCTTGGCAGGTGAAGGTGTCTGCTGCTACAATTTTTTCATTCATAGATCAACAAAGTGGAAAGAAAGAGCTGACTCCCTCAAGTTGTTCTGACTTCCACACACATGCCATGACATGTGCCCTGCCCCGGACACACACACACACATAGACACACACACAGACACACACACACACACACACACACACACACACACACACACACACACACACACGGTCTGTTCTACTGTGCCAGCTTTATTGTTACTGTTATTATTAGTACAGGTGCCAGCTTATTGTTGTTACTAATCCAGAAGGTGGAATCGTTTGTTACAGATGAGTTATGGGTTGAACTGAGGGAGATGGATAAGCAACCTGTAGAAGAGTGTTTGCCCCTTCTCCCTCGGTAGCGAATGGTCCAGACTGCAGTCACAGGAGCTGTTGTTGGTGGTCCCCTCTCTTCTGCAGTGCTGGCGGTCAACCCAGTGCTGAATTGCACTCCTGGCTCAGTAGTATTTATGATGCAAATGATGTGTGTGTTTTCAGGTATCTGGAACCAGTTGCTTATCAGCTCTAAGCCACATTCCAGGAAGACCTCTTCTCTCCAAACAGTTCGGGTGCAGCGGAGCCCTTGTAAGTACTGCCTTTCAACTCTAAGGGAGCACTCCCCCAAGGTAGGCTAGTTAATCCTGTCTCCATGGCTCATATCAAACTGTAGAGTCAAATATGGTCTTAGTATTGTGTAAGTCATTGTCTAAGGAATAGAATTTCTCTCCTTAATCTCTTATCTGCAGTTTTTTCAGAATATATATTTTTGAAACTGAAAATAATATTACTGGCTGGCTGAGTGAGATGTCTCACACCTGACCTGTAGTTGGAAAATTGTAAGGGAGATCAGCTTGGGCAGTTAACAAGACTTGGTTGAAAAGGCATTTATTTTTCACATGCTTTGGAATATCAAATATGGTTATGGAGACCGCCAATATTGGTTAACTATTTTTTTTTGATACAGTCTGCGTAGCCGTTGTGTAGTATGTGTTGTATAGAAGTGTTGCATTCCCTTCTAAATCAAAACATTTTCTTAAATGGTGTAAGGAGGCTTTTAAATACAGAGAGTAAGCCATAAGCCAGGAGGTGGTGGTGGTGCACACCTTTAATCTCAGGGCTAGAGAAACCCTGTCTGGAAAAGCAATAAAGAAAAGAAGAAACGCTATGGATAGTAAACACTTCTTTGGAAGTAAATTTATAGGATTCCCAAGACCTTTTCCCTAAGGATTACACGAGCAGTAATAGGGGAAGTCTAGCTGCGTATGGCCCCAGCAGATGTCCAGTTGAATAAATGAGCCACTTTGGTGGTGAAATCAAATGTGCTAATTAGGATTCTGAATTGAATTGTAAAGAGTGCAAGCTTGGAGTGCCTTAAGGGAAAACTTGGCTGAAAGAACCCAGTCAGAACCTAAGTTTATCTGGGTCCAGATGCTCATGTCCTCGTCTGCGCCTGCCTCTTGGTCTGCTTTCTTGGTGTTGGGTTGATCTGAAGATTGCTACTCCACGGCTGTGGCGAGTTGGCAGTTGATGAGAAGTTCCAGGCCAACATTCATCACTTGCCTTTTTCTCCTCGGCTCCCAAGTTGGCCATTTCCTGCCACAGAGCAGATAATGCGGAGGCTTGTTCAGGATGAGGGCCAGTAGTGGCCTAAGCTAAAAAGGAGGGCAGGGCATGATGCTGTGCTGGACACGGTCAAGTTAGAAATCGGTCCAGTTTATGGACATTGTGAATTCTAGCCTGGGCTACATAGCAAGCCTATTTCCAAAAAGAAGGTGGCTAGTGTTAACATTTTCAATACAAGGTGGGCAGATGTTTGATGGGTGACAACACATTGCAGGTAACTGAAATAGTAAAAAGTTAGAAATGAGATCCCATTAATAACAACCTTGGAAGCCTCTCTGTAAAGCCCAGGCACTCTCAACTATTAGGTCATTCTGCCTGTAGTCCCCTTGTTGAATGCCAGCCTTCTAGAATTTTACACTTTCAGCATGGAAGAGAAACGGACTATTTGAGTAATAATTGCAGAATTGTGTGGTATTGGTGCTCTGAGAGTGTAGCTGACTGATAGAGCCCTTCTTGGCCTGGCAGAAGTAAGGTTCTGGTTCCTTCCCCAGCAGGCTCCCCTAACCCCATCCACCCTCCCACCCAAGGCAGTTCGGAAGCAGATGGACCTTAAGAGTGATGGGTTATTGTTGCTCTTCTCTGAAGTGTTTTACTAGGAGCTGTGGAGTCTGGAATGTACTAATCCGTTTTCATGCTATGTTTGCTTTCTACAGTGTTAGACCAAGTTCAGGCCTTTCTCCCACAGATGGCCCAGGCAAATGAAAAGCTACAAAAGGAAATGGCAGTTGCTTCAGCTGATCGCTTCAATATTGAAAATATTGATGGGACATCTGGAAACATCGTACAGATGGTAACTCTGCCCTGTTTGTTTCGTGTGATAGAATTAGTGCATTTGTCACTAAGACAGGGAAGGAATAGTATTTTGAAGGTAGCAGGTAGGATTTAGCCTGATGGTTATAATGTACTGGCCCTTGCTCAGAAATGTAAATTTCAGTAAGACAAGAGATGCGGAGTGTTTTGAGAGTGGGGTTCAGAGGCGGGCAGGCCTTACATGTAGCTCAAGTTGGCCTCATTGTCAGTCCTGTCTGTCTCCCCAGTATTATAGATGTGTCACTATGGCCAGTGTTTGCATTTCTTAAATCTAAAGTGTCCAGTGTGGTGCCAGACTGGTCCAGGGTCTCTATCTGCTTAGGCTTATTGGAGAACAAGCATTTACATTACGATTCCAATGGTAGCGAAATTACAGTCATGAAGTGTCAGTGAAAGTATTTTTTCCCTTGGGAGGACGCTATACCATGAGGAGCTGTATGAAAAGGCCACAGCAGCATTAGGAAGGTTGAGAACCACTGTTGGTTTTTGTTCAGAGAATGCTGTTAAGTGTGTACTAGGTAGGAAGAGCCTTTTTTTCCCCTTTTTAAATTTTGTGTGCATTGGTGTTTTCCCCCTGCATGTATGTCTGTATGAGAGTGTCATATCCCCTGGAGTTACAGTTGTGAGGCACTGTGAGATTGCTGGGAATTAAACCCAGGTCCTCTGAGAGAGCAGCCGGTGCTCTAACCACTGAGCCATCTCTGCAGCCCATAGAGCCTTTTCAAAGACATAAGTAAAAGTAGTCCTCAGACTGACGCTGACTTTGCTCTATGATATATTCTGGCACCTGAACACAGGAAAGTACCATTGTGTTAAGCACACAGCCAGCCTGTGCTCCAGATCAGTTTTATACCGAACACTGGTAACTTCCTCTGTTGGTTTTAAGAGTTAATACTTTTTGTGTGCATGTTAGTGTGTGGGTGCCCATGGGGGCTGAAGAACCAGAGCACTGTTAGACTCCCTGAGGCTGGAGGTGAGGTGGAGTGAGCCACTTGGTAATGGGTGGGAACTGAACTGGGGTCCTCTGGGAAAGCAGTAAGCACTCTTGCCCCTGAGCCATCCCTACAGCCAGCCATGTTGCTTTATTAGAACACGTTACAGAACTGTGCTGAAGTAGAGTCTCAACTTGACATTTTTTACAGGATGTGGCCTTATTTGAGATGAATCAGTCAGATTCCAAAGAAGAGGGGAGCTCAGAGGACAGCTCACAGGACAGCTCTGAGAACAGCTCAGAGTCTGAAGATGAAGACTGCGCCCCCTCGGAAGTCAGCATACACAACTTGAAGCTTCCACATGCAGAAGGTGGCAGAGGCAAGATTGAAGTTTTAGACAGTCCTGCAAGTAAAAAGAAGAAACAGTGAGAGCGGCCAGTGCAGAGAAGCAGGCGCCCTCCACCTGTGCCTGTGTGGGGAGGGGCCTCCGGGTGTCAGGAAGAAAACTTGATGAGCCTGGTGTCTTCTGAATAGAAAGTGACCAGAGCAGAGAGGGTAGGGCCCTTGGGTACTGATGAGTGAAGTGCAGAAGAAGTAACTTGATTGGTTGCATGCAGGCATTTGTCCAAGTTGACGTGGTCTGCACAGTGGCTGGTGACTCGGTGAAGCTCATCTATTGTGAAGCTAAAGCAAGGCTATTGGTTAAGAGATTCCCACTTCTAAATTAGGTACCGAGGCAGGTTGCAGTCTGTTGTATGGGAACCGGGTACCAGAGAATAGGCCAGGATAATGGCGCCCTGCCATTTAAGCTGTGATGGTGACTATTTTATTCAAGGAAATCAAAACTGCCTCTTAAAGATTCATAAGGTGCAGCATTCAAAACCAGTAAGGGCAGATTGATCTTTGCTCTTATTGTAAAGAGGTTTAGTGTTTACAAATCTCTGTGCTATATCACTGTTGCTGTATAAATGTGAATTTGTGTAAACATTGTCTTTGAATTGGAATGGTACCCACAGCCTAAAGGATGACTTCAGTTCTCCAGTAGGTTAGCTTACAGAGTGCTGGGTGGCTTGAGTAGCTCTTCTGACTCACCAGTCAGGATTGTTTTACCAGGGCTAGCAGATGCCAGAGGTGAGAGGGTGAGCCATGCCTCCAGGAGGCTTGAGTGTAGGACCATGCCCCTGTTACTTGGTGATACGACATTCTGTGTGCTGGAGCTTACATCCTTGCCTCCTGAGCCAGGGTCTCTGGTTGGTCCTCCTGGTAGCTGCTCCACGGTAAGACAGGTTAGGGTATTAAGCCTGGATCTAATTTCCTACCCTCCAGCTCTTACCACCTTCCTGTAACTTCTTCCCTGAGCCTTAGAAAGAAGAAGTATTATGCTCACTACCACCACCACCACCCCTGCGCCCCCAAGAACTGAACCATTGGGCTGCTGTGCTACACAAGGAAAGACTATAGCCGTGGATGCAGCCTCCTAAAGTGATACAAGCTGTCAGAAGGTTGCTGTGCTGACACAGGAGAGACCACAGCCATGGGCATACTCCTAAAATGATACAGGCTGTCAGAAGGGCTCATGCCTCCATGGTACTGACCCCTAAGCCAGTGGTCAAAAGCATCCTGCAGGTCTGTCTGTCTGAGTGTCATGTCCTAATTGGGTTTTCTGGTACCCAGTGACTGCATACTGATCCTGAGTATACCTGTGCATATACCCAGAGCCAGTCTGTAGCCTGTCTTGACTTAAGAAACATCTGTGTAGGTGTGCTTCAGAACTTGGCAATAAAGTTAGACCCAGGACTTTGCTTATATGCCAATCTAGGATCCCTGCTTAGGGACTAAATACGTAAGTGGGTGTTCCTGTGACAAACACATCTTGGTGAGTGCCAAGCTACAAAGCCATGGCATTCTCTTTTGGGGCAGTGGCCTTCCAGAGACAGGGTTTCTCTGTGTAGCACTAGCTGTCCTGGAACTAGCTCTTGTAGACCAGGCTGGCCACGTACTCAGAGATCTGCCTGCCTCTGCCTCCTGAGTGCTAGGATTAAAGGCATGTGCCACTACTGCTCAGCTCAGTAAAGCATTCTTGTTACCATGTATAGGAAAACAAAGGTCATATGTAGTTCTTAAACTGGACATGCTCCCACCAACAAAGAGACACTGAGCCCTTTATTTGGGAAGCTTATACCTAATTATATAGGGAAGGCATGTTGGAGACCAACACATTCCTGCCAGAGCATACTCATTTACAGTCTCAGCTCAAAGAGGAAAGGTGGCAGATGAGGGACAGCCTATATTGTGAAGATGGTTGGGGAACATTCTCAGGTTATTGTTAGGCCTGTATCACAAACACTGGTGGGTGGCTGGTGGCTGCTTTGGGATGAGAGCAAGGCTACAGAAGATGATTGACAGCTCAGATTTAGATGTGTCCCCCCCATAAATACAAATGTTACTGTTTAGCTGTAATACCCTTTTGGAACTCTTAGGCAGCCACCATGTATGTATCTACCAATTGTGTGTCTCATTCTGTCTAGGCACAGTGCGAAGGCCCACTTTGGGGTTAGGACCGATTTCATGATTCCCAGAAGGTGGTGTTTGCCCAGTTGTGATCCCTTTTCTACAAGAAGCACATGTTTAAAACAGGCAGAGTAAGGCTGGGCCTGGCAAGGGCTTTTGAGACCTGAAAGCCCACCCACAGTGACACTTTCCAACAAGGACCCAGCATTCAGCTGTATAAGGGCCATTCTCATTTAAAGCGCAGTAATTGATTGGGTTCATACACATTTAGCAAAGCAGTGGTGGTAGTCTCCTCATTTGGGTGTAGTTTTTTTCAGCTCCAGGTTTCTGACCTCAGAGTTCTAAACATGAGGGGACTGGACACAGAGCTGGAAGAATGTTGACTGTCCCTGTGCTGATGGCATCATCCCTGAACATGCTGTTCCGGTGTACAAGCAGATAGTGCACAGCCAAGGGAGGCTGGGGCATGGGCTTCCCCCCCCCCCATGGCCTGACAGCTAACCACTGGGAATGAGGGAGGCTAGGGCACGGGCTCCCCCGGTGACCTGACAGCTGCTAACCACTGGGAATGGGCCCAGGTCAGAGTATGTGGTGTCTTCAGAAGTGGGGGAAGAGCACTTACCTCTGAAACTCAACCCTAGTGACAAGGTACAGTGTGGGGTCCATCTCCCTGGCCAACAACTCCTAGGAACGTAGACCACCACTGGCATTGGAGTTTTTATTTAACAGCCTTGTGCTCTTTCTTTAAACATCAGCTGCCATTGGAATATTTGTGCCATCTCTGTTGTCAGCACCTTAGAGACTTGACAGAAAGCTCTCCATCCTTTTCAGACATGCTGGTTTTACCATCAGCAAATTGGACACCGCCGGATCCCTGAGCTTCAGGGTTCCCCTCTCTGGCAAGCAGTCGCTCCAGTATTGTGGGTATTGGGTTTACACCCCTCTGTGACAGGTACATGAAACCCACTGAAACTGTCCAGAGGGCTAGGCCTTAGGACCAGTTACCTTTAAGGTAAACATTGGGGCACTAGCACACAGGGTCATGTTGGGGGAGTTGGAGGGAGGTTGAAGTGCAGATTATCAAGATGGAGTTTTTACATGTATGGAATTGCCAAACAATAAATCTATTTTTGGAAAGAACATTGAAAGCATTTGGTGGTAAAGTTCTGTAGTCCTAGCATTGAGACTGAGGCAGAAGGATTGAGAATTGAGGCCAGCGTGGGTTGCATAGCAAGACTGTGTCTGAAAGCAGCAATGTCCCTTCCCCCACCCCCTTGTGTCCTAATTTTATGCCTCCCCACCAGGTTGTTCAGAGATGGGCGTGGGAGGGGCACCCGTGCTGCAGACGTCCATTGCTACAAGGCGGTGCAGGACTTTCTCAGTGACACCGGTTACTTCCTTGTTACTATGTCTGTCTACAAAACCACAAGGCTGCTCCAGTTGAATAAGTGTGTTTTCCATCTTCCTCAGTACCCCTGATCACATCCTGTTTGTCCCTTTGTCCTGTCTGTCTATCTTCATCACCATCCTAGAGTTTAAGACTTTGCACCTGTCCACTTATGTTATACATTGTAGGCTGGGATCCCTATATGAGGGGAAATTTGCAGTTTTTGTCTTTCTGAGTTTGAGTCACCTTTTTAGATATGCCCATCTTTGCTGCAAATTTTATTTTTCTTCACAACTAAATGATACTCTATCTTGTTTTCTGTTTTTAGACTGGCTGTATAGCCTTGCTGTTACAGACATAGCAGCAGAAATGTGTATGTACAAAGGACTTTCTGCTAGTATGTGGAGCTCATTGGCTATAGGCCCAGGAGTGGTGTTGCTGGGTAGATCTAGTTTTAATATTTTAAAAACACCTTCATGATTTCTGTAATGGCTAAACTCATTTGCATTCTTCTCAGTAGTGAATAAAGATTGCCCTTTCCGCCACACTCAGGACAGCAGATGTCTGACTTTCTGATAGCCATCTTGACTGATTAGGTGTTACCTGAAAGGAGTTTCAATTACACTTTGCGGATGACTAGGAATAGTGAACGGTTTCTTTCATTCTTTTGTTTTTGAGACGGGGTTTCTCTCTGTTTAGCTCTGCTTGTCTAGAACTCCATTTGTAAACAAGGTTGGCCTCAAACTCTTACAGAGATCCACCTGCCACTGCATGCCTTATGGAATAAGGATTGGGGAAAACAGGCTGATATTTATTCAGGAAGAAATCACAACAGATACAGATGAACACCAGCAGATTCCCTCCCAAAGGATGCCACGGGATGTTATCTGTCTCTCACCAGGAAGCAAGAGAGCCTCTTGGGTCACCAACCCCAGACCTAGTTCTCCCAGGTCACATCTGCACCTGTCCCCACCCACAATGGGCATGGTCAGTGCAACAGGTGTAGGGGGAGTGAATAGCTCACTAGATTGGATGCTATTTTGTTACGAACAGTTCCCACCAGCCTGGTCCCAGAGCCACACCAGCCCCAAATAACACAGAGACAACTTTTAATTACAAAACTGATGGCCTGTTACTAGCATTTCTTACTGGTTAGCTATCTTAAGTATTGATCCATTTTTATTAATCTAAATAGTTCCACGTGGTCTTGGCTTACTGGAATGCCCGCTCTGCATCTCCTTTGCCTGCTACACTGCCTGAACTTTCTTCTTTTTTGTTTTTTCTTTTTTTTGTCTTTTAAGTAATTTCGGGCTGTGTGTTTCTGCTTTAGAGAACTATCTGTTAACCCATTTGTTGATTTGCACTTTTGCTTTATTGGTGTTTTCTTTTCCCCGTTTATTTTTTTTGTTGTTGTTGTTTGTTTTTTTTTTTTTTTTTTGTAAATTCTAGATATTAACCTTCGAGTATAGTTGGTAAAGATTTTTCTCATTCTGTGGTCTCTTGATGTCTTTTTCTGTGAAGAAACTTTAATTTCATGTAGGCCCTGCTGTTTCCTCAGGGATAATTTCCGTGCTTTTGGAATTATATTCAGAAAGTTCTTGAATATACTAACATCGTAAACAGCATTCCCTGTGTTTTCCTTTAGCAGTGTCAGGTTTCAAATTAAGATCATTGGTCTACTTTGAGTTGATCTTTAAACTATTTTTGGAGACAGGGTCCTTCACTCTACAGCTGAGGCTTATCTAGAATTGATTATTGATTATAGATTATAGATCGGGCTGGCCTTGATCTCACAGATGGACACCTGCTTTTGCTTTCTAAGTGCTGGGAATAAAGGCATGCATCATGATGCCTTGCCCTGTGTCAATTTTTGTACAGGATGAAAGATGGGAATTATTTTCATTCTTTGCAGGTGGATATCTATAGGCAGAGTAAGGAAGTTCATTATCTCCCAGATTTAAAAATGCCAATTACTTACTTGGGGAACTCTTGTACAGTGAAGGTAAAAAGCTGCTTGGTTGGTGTGGGGTGCTGCTAGTCTGCTCCTAGTCCACCCAAAGCACCTGAGACTGCCCCAAAGTGACTGGTACCCCAAAGACTTACTGGTGAATGAGTTTCTACGACAGTTCCCCTTTTTGTCTAAATAAGAGGGTTTTAAACCTAGTATGAAGCTATGTAGGCAAAAAATAGAGATGAACCCAACAGCTGTCCTATCCTGAGGAGTCTAAGTCTTGCTCCTAAATGTCTTAGCGAAGGTACAAAGGGATAGTAGCAGAGATTCTAGTCTTCATCCTCATCAAAGACCTGAGAAGGTGAGTGAGTAGGAAGTTCAAGTGGGCAGCTTCCCAAAAACCACTGGCTACCTGGACAGGCACCAGATTCTCACAGAAATGTTGGGGCAGCCAACTCTGGCTAAGGCCTAGAATATGTGACCGACAGAACCTTTTTAGCGGCAGGCTCAGCAGTCCCTTGCTGTGTCTTGCGTGCACAGTTTGGACAGCATGCCCACTGTCAACAGCTGAGGCAAGGGCAGCTCTTTGCCCAGTAAAGCCAGTTTTGCCAAGAGAACTGATGGAGTCTCCTCAGTCCCCACGTACACTCCAATAGCTTGGTGCTGCCAGGAGCAATTGTGTCCGCGTCACCAGAGTTCTAACTTATTACAGCATTTAAATGCCATGTTCTGTAGGTCATTGAAGAGTCTGAAGATCATGACTATGTAGAGTACATCTCTGCAAGTAGGGCAGCTGATAGAACCAGGCAAATAAATCCATGGGGATTATAACCTAGAGTTCCTAACACCTACATAGGTTAAAGCTCCACACAGAAAAAGTCTTTAAACAGATATGCAGCAATGAGGACAATTGACCTGACCTGGAATTGTAAGACTGTGTGTGTGTGTGTGTTACTGATCAGAGCTAGAAATCGGTAGTGCAATATAAAAATACCCTAAAAATTGCATCAGTAAACAAAATGTCTTAAGCATATGTAGAAACATACACTATGGCAAAATAATTTCAGTAAGCAAAAATAGTGTAAACAGGATCACAAATAAAAACATAATTTCAAATTATGTCAGGCAGGAATACAAAATGATTTTACACAAGTACCAATACACAAGAATCTAAATTCAATAGAAATTATAACGAATAGCTGCTGAAATAGTTCACAAGTAGATAACACTAATCTATTGTCCCATCTTATCTGTTCCCCCCTATTTTCTAAAAGAAATTCCTGAGTCTGAACTTCATATTTCACCCCCAACCCTTAACAATTTTCAACCAACCCTAAAAAAGTGATAATTATCCATAAACCTTGAGAACAAAACAAAACACCCCTATAACCCAACTGTAGGGAAAGGGGACATTGTTGTAGTCTTAGGGCAAAGGTGTCTCTGTGATCCTGTAAAGAAACAAAGCAATGGTTAAGTCTCTAGGGGACTAGCTGTAATTTTTGTAGCTGGTTACAAAGTAGTGAGAAAGGCTTATCTCAAGTTACCTGAACCTTTGGCAGGAGTGTTGGAAGAAGGTGGAGCATCTCGGCTAGCTAACTTGCAATTGTCTTTAGCAGTTCAGGTTCAAAGCTGAACCTTGAGGTGTTTTTATTGGCTCCAAGGTATGATAAACAGGTGGAATCATTGTTAATTCTGTACACTTCAGAGATTGCCCCTAAGAAAATGTATCAATGCACTTTGAAAACTGCATTGCTATCAAAACAGAAAGTTTGAATTTTGATAGATGTATAATGAAGGAAAAGTACGAAGAGAGACAAAGTTAAATATGGGGAGAAGTAGAAATTTGAGGGAGAAACAGTTTTGACAGCATTACTGCCTAGAATTTTTTCCTGTTCCATACCAGGTGATTTTTCTAAGATGAGACAGAAAATGAATTTTTCTTTTAACAGCATGCTTGGATTTAGAGAAGGAGAGAGCCGCAGTCCAACTGCAAAGCCAGCTTTGTTTTTTATGTGATTTGTTACCACCACTGTATTCAGAAGGGAGGGGATATAGATGTTTTAGGTAGTGAGACTTTACCCTGCAGAGGAGATTGTAGAGTAAGTCAGATTTTTCTTTCTTTGGTGATTCTTCCTGGATAATTATCCTTTTTTCTTTATGCTTCTAAATGTCCAAGATCTTTTGACTTCTTGAAGATGGGTTTTGCTTTTTACCTGCAAAGACAAGAACAGATCCCTGCCCCAACTTTTGTGAGGTTTCCTTGCAACTTGTAGTATTGCCACCTCAGAGAACTATCGATTCTCTTGATATCAAGAGTTTCCTCCTATTCAAACCAAATCTTAATTGGTTTTGATAGTATCCATAGCCTGCCTTCTCCTGTGGAAGCAAAAGTGAAACCTCTTCCCCAATGTAGCACATATCCTCGTTTCCATTCTGAGGTAAACACATCCTTGAAGTATATTGGCTGATTAAACTCAGAAGTTTTTTCTGTTGTCCAATGTCTCTCCTTTCTCACTAGCATTAAGAAAATTCAAAGTAAATAAGGCATGCAATCTGTTTTTGGGGTGTTGGTTCTGATGGGTGATGTTTTTCTTGTAGGTTGATGAATAAAGCAGTTTCAGCCAGTGGACAGGAGGATTTAGCTAGACGGGAAATCCAAACAGGGATAGAGAAAGGTAGTAGGCAGAGTCAGACGCCATGTAGCTACCAAGGAGGCAAGAGCCTCAGGCATTGTTGGTAAGCCAAGACCAGGTGGAGATGCACAGATTAATATAAACGGGTTAACAATTAAGAGAGAGCTAGTCAATAAGCCTGAGCCATCAGCCAAACCGTTTATAATAAATATAAGTCTCTGTGTTTATTTCAGACTGAATGGCTGCAGGACTGGGTGGGAGAGAAACTTCCATCTACACATTTTTGTTAAATGTGCAATTAGATCTCATCAACTTCTTGCCCTGTAGGATTTTGTGGTATGCCTGTATTATGTTATACTATTTAAAAACTGTTTCATCTTACTAGAAACAATGACGGACAGAGCATTGTAGTTTTAATTTGGGCAGGTATACCCATGACAACCATTATTTCTAATAGGTATATAATTACAGAAGCAGCCTTTTCAAAGCTTAAGGCAGTTGCCAATGGAATCCTGAAAATGTGTCTATTGTATGGTGTACGTATTTTATTTTTCCAAATTCTGAAAAATCAAACTCATTAATTTGCCAGATTTTATTTCTTTGCATACCTTTAGGGTTGCTTCCTGTAGGCAGAGGAGTTCGGTTATAGAAGAAACAAGTAGGACAATTTTTTTTTTTTTTAATGGTTTCCTTGTCTTGTTTCCAAGGAATGGAGAAATTCTTTTTTTAAAACCTTTACTTTTGACATGGTATTTTTATGAAATTGAGGCCTCCAGCACACTTCCTATTAACAACTGTAGGGCACCTGCCCTACAAGATGCCCTGCCGCCATCTTGTTGTTTACTAGTTTGCTGCCGCCATTTGGCAATTCTGCCTCTGCCTTGCTCAGCGCTGTTTCACGTGCCCTCCCGAGTGGTGAGACCCAGCCTTGGCCTATCATGTACTGACCCGTTTGCTCAGGAGAGGCCTGGGCCAATCAGACACGGATACGTCATGGCTTTTGTTCTGCACTGTTTATAAGCAGTGCACGCCTGGGGTCTGGGTCCTTCTGCTTCAACTCTTCAAAGAAGTGTGCTCCAATAAAGCGTGTGCTGAGAAGAATCCTGTTGTGGTCGTCTTTTCCGCTGGAGGATAGGGCACACCACAAGCGGTGCCGAAACCCAGGAATCGACATCTGGGCACCAAGCAAGGACCCCCGGTTCTCCGGGAGGATTCAGAACTCAGATGCGTGGAGCTGCGGCGCTGGTAAGTTCTCCTTAAGATAAAAGAAAATATATGGACATGTTATTCGGAGGGGTGGATCCTCTGGGGGTGCTCTCATTTTCATAATAATAGTTGCAGTCATCCTTGTTTGCTGTTTTTTCCTTCCCTGTCATAAGCCAGGACAAGAGTGCATTTGTTGGGATTGATCGTTTGGAGCCGAAATCGAAAGTAAGTCCAAGGAAGATAAGTTGGCCTTTCCCCATGAGTAAGCTGCTGGTAGATAAGTGCGCATCATGGGAAACAATGTTTCTAGTCCACAAATGATAAACAGCTTTCTCCGTCCCATTCAGCAAGACCTAAAAGTGTCCAATCGATCTGTTAAGGGGTTCCTGGAGGATATTGACCTGGCAGCCCGATGGTTTGGGGCAGCGGGGCGGGGGCGACGTGAACCTCCCCTATTGGGAAAAATTGGGACGAGATCTAGATCGAAAAGTGAAGGAAGGCTACGACCAGGGACACTGCCCCTATGGCGATTGATACGCTCTTGCCTTAAGGACGGCAAATGCGTTGCGATCCTCCGTGAGGGTCGTAGAGCTCTCTCAGCCCATCAAGATAGCATGTCCAAATCAGACAGTAAAAAGAGAGGAGAACTAAAAGAAAAGAAACCTAGGGATAATAAACAAGAAAAGCCTTCGGGACTGTATCCAGTCCTGGATGAATTTGCACAACTGTCTCTCTCCGATTCTTCCGAGGATGAGTTAGATCTAGAGGAAGATGATGATCTGGAGGAGGTGGCTGCAGAATATGAGCGGGAACAGTATAGTCCGGACACTGATTCTCCGCCATATTGCCTGCCGAAAGAGAAACTGCTGGGCATTCAGTCAGCACCTACCGCCTCTAATGCACATTTTATAAAACCTAGCACATGGAGTCGGCTGGCCACAGCCTTTCCAGTGTTTGAAGACCCAGCAACGCAGAATAGATATCATGAACCGGTGGGATACAAAACACTGAAAGATTTAGCTGAAGCAGTTAGAACATATGTCGTGAGTGCTAGTTTCACTGTAGCGCTCATGGAGCGTCTTGCTCAAAGCGCCATGACCCCCTCAGATTGGTTTAGTACTGCTAAAGCCTGCCTTACTCTAGGACAATATCTTGACTTTAAATCCATTTATACTGACCTGGCCCATGCTCAGGCTAGGAATAATGTAAACAGGCAACCGCATTGGACAGCTGATATGCTTCTTGGCCAAGGGCAATGGGTCAACAATCAACTAGTCTCTCCTGTGGAAGTGTATACACAAGTTAATAATATAGCCACACGAGCATGGAAGGCAATTCCCAACAAAGGAGAGGTGGCTGGTAACTTAACTAAGATAATCCAGGGGGCTACAGAACCTTTTTCTGACTTTGTGGCATGAATGATGGAAGCTGCAGGGTGCATTTTTGGAGATGCAGAGCAGGCTGTGCCCCTGGTAGAACGGCTTGTTTATGAACAATGCACAAAGGATTGCAGGCGTGCGATTACTCTCTGGAAAGCAAAAGGGTTACAAGCATGGATGAAGGCTTGTAGGGAGATCGGAGGGTCGTTATCAAGTTCAGGATTAGCAGCAGCTGTCCTAGCCACTACCTGAGCAACCGCCAAAGGGCGTGGGGTTGTTTCAAATGTGGACAGGAAGGGCATTTCAAGAAACAATGCCCTAACAGTAGAGGAGAGAAAAAAAACAGAAGACCAAAAACCAGGTGTTTGCCCCAGATGTAGGAAGGGAAAGCATCTAACAAATGTAGATCTGTTAAAGATATAAACGGACAGCCTATTACATCACCCCCGGGGTCAAAAAACGGGAACAGGGGCCCTCGTCCCCAGGGCCCTCAAATACATGGGGCGCTGCAGAACCTTTCGCTCCGCCCCCCATCACAACCCAGCGAGCAACCACAGGCTCCGCAGAGCTGGACATCTGTGCCACCTCCAGAATGGTATTAACGCCTCAAATGGGCGTACAGCCTATTGAGTCAGACTTTAAAGGACCTCTGCCCAAGAATACAGTTGGCTTGCTTCTAGGCAGGTCCTCATCTGCCCTAAAAGGATTAATTATTACCCCAGGGGTCATAGATCCCGTCTACACAGGAACTGTAAAAATACTGTGCGCTTCTCCACGGGGTGTAACAGCTATCTCGCCAGGAGATAGAATAGTGCAACTCTTCTACCTAGCCTGCATGCAGCATTTCCAGCCCAGGATAAAATGAGAGGAAACAAGGGCTTTGGCTTTACGGGCGTAGATTTGTCTTGTCTCTCATTATCACTAGATGAACGCCCATTTATAACCCTGGAAACAGAGGGAAGGGACTTTCCTGGTCTGCTGGACACTGGAGCAGACCACAGTATCATCAGAAGAGAGGCCTGGCCAAAACTCTGGCCATTGCAATCCTCCTCACAGGCCTTGCAGGGCTTAGGCTATGCTAAGGCTCCAGAGATTAGTGCTAAGGAGTTAACTTGAACTTATCAGGAAGGACAGAGAGGAAAGTTTCAACCCTTTGTGGTGGAGCTTCCCATTACTCTCTGGGGAAGAGATGTATTGAGCCAAATGAAACTGAAGCTGACATCTGAGTATTCCGAGGCTAGTAAGAACATGATGACAGCCTCAGGGTTTGTACCTGGAAAAGGTCTTGGTTAGCGCCTCCAGGGCATTACCGAACCTATCATAACCACCGGGAATCCGGATCGCAGAGGATTGGGTTTTTCATAGGGGTCACTGAGGATGGCATTCCCATACCCTGGACTACTTCCACCCCAGTCTGTGTCCCTCAGTGGCCCCTTTCTCAAGAGAAACTAGAGGCAGCAAAAGGCCTAGTTGAGGAACAACTGGCATTAGGCCATTTGGAACCATCCCGGTTGCCCTGGAATACTCCTATATTTGTTATTAAAAAGAAATCTGGAAAATGGAGGCTCTTGCCTGACCTTTGAGCCGTAAATCAGCAAATGCAGTTTATGGGTCCAGTTCAAAGAGGCTTTCCGGTACTGTCCAGTTTGCCGCAAAACTGGCCTATTATTATTTTAGATATTAAAGATTGCTTCTTTACCGTTAGCCCGAAAAGATTGCTGTTGCTTTGCTTTTACAATACCCTCTATGAATCATGAACAACCAGATGCGCGATATCAGTGGCGTGTTCTGCCCCAGCGCATGGCTAATAGTCCCACTATGTGTCAGTTATTTGTGCATCAAGCCTTGATTCCGGTACATGAGAAATATCCTCAGGTCCGGCTTTGTCATTATATGGATGACATTTTGCTAGCAGCTCCGGTGCAAGCTATGCTAGATGAAGAATTTATATTGACAGTTAAGGTTTTGGAAGGAAAGGGTTTGTTTGTAGCACCAGAGAAGGTTCAAAAGGAGTCTGTTGGGAAGTTTTTGGGAGCTGTCGTCTCCCCCAGACAAGTGCATCCACAAAAGGTACAAATCAGAGTGGATCATCTAAAACCTCTTAATGATTTTCAAAAGTTATTGGATGATATTAATTGGCTTAGATCTTATTGCCAGTACAACAGCAGAATTGAAGCCGCTGTTCCAAATATTGGAGGGAGATCCCAGCATTACTTCTATCCGTACGTTAACCCCAGAAGCCAGATTAGCTCTGACAAAGGTAGAATCCGCAATCAGTGCTGCTCAGCTGATTCGCGTTGATGATACCCAACCATTTTCCCTGTGTGTATTGCCCACTATTATGTTTCCCACTGCAGTGTTATGGCAGAAGGGTCCTCTGTTGTGGATACATGCTCATACATCACCTGGCAAAACCATAGAAATTATCCAACAGCGGTTGCATCCATAGCCATAGAAGGCCTTAAAATGGTGGTGGCTCATTTTGCCACTGCTCCTCAGTTCTTGATCCAGCCTTATACCCCGAGACAGATTTAGATCTTGGGTGCCACAGTGGATGAGTGGGCTGTATTGCTTTGTTCGTTTTCGAGCATTATAGATAATCATTATCCCAAAGATAATTTGCTACAATTCATTACCCATCACCCTGTTCTCTTTCTGAAAATCACTGCTACCAAGCCCTTGGTGGGAGTACTAGATATTTATACTGATGGCTCAAAGAGTGGCATTGGAGCCTATGTGGTACAAGGCAGAGAATCTCTTCAGCTTCAGTTTCAGCCAAATACCCCTCAAATAGTGGAGTGCCAAATAGTTTGTGATGTATTTAAAAGATTTAGAGAACCATTTAATTTGCTTTCTGATTCCCATTTATGTGGTTAATGCTGTCCGAGGGTTAGAAGTCTCAGCTCTCATAAAAGACAGGAGCCCTGTCTCTGTTAAAGGGCTTACGCAACCTTATTTGAGATAGAACAGCTCCTTTCTATATAGGGCATATTAGAGCCTACACCTTGCTCCTGGGACCCATGGCAGCTGCCAATGATTTGGCAGACAAGGCCACCAGAGCTTTTGCTGCTCATATTTTGGATCCCGTTGCAGCAGCCCGTGAATTTCATGGCCTATATCATGTTCCTGCCCATACCCTAACCTAAAGTTTAATATTTCACGGCAGTCAGCCAGAGAAATTGTTAAAGCATGTTCCTCCTGTGTGCAATTTATTCATCCACCTCATATTGGTATCAATCCCAGAGGCCTCCGTCCGGGAGATCTTTGGCAGATGGATGTTACTCACATCCCCAGCTTTGGAAAATTGAAATATGTTCATATGTCCATAGATACATGCTCTGGCATCATTCATGCTTCTTCATTGACAGGGGAAAAGACCGCTAATGCCATTTCTCACTGTCTGGAGGCCTGGGACGCTTGGGGGAAGCCCCTCACTATAAAAACAGACAACGGTCCGCTTATGCCTCCAAAAGCTTTTGCTCATTCTGCCAACGCATGCAGGTGTGTCATGTTACGGGCCTACCATATAACTCACAGGGCCAAGGCATTGTTGAACGTGCTAACCGTTCCATCAAAGAGTTGTTGCAAAACCAAAAAGGGGGAATAGCGGGAGGCTTTCCACCCAAGAATTATCCCTTGTCTTATTTACTCTTAATTTTTTAACTTTTAATGACAAAGGCCTTTCTGCCGCAAATGGGCACTCAAATTCAAACCCTCCTACCTACTCGGATGTAAAATGGAAGGATGTCTTAAATAATGAATGGCATGGTCCGGATCCAGTTATATCTAGATCCAGGGGAGCTGTATGTGTTTTTCCACAGGATCAGGAAAATCCCATTTAGGTACCTGTGGCACGCACCTCGACCAGCAAGGAAGAGCGACCACACCTTGAGGATTCTTCTCAAATCACGCTTTATTGGAGCCTCTTGATTGAAGGGAGAGCAGGAAGCGGGGCCCTGAAAACCCAAATGCAGCTGCTTATATAGGGAAAAAGGACATGGGTCGTACCCTGATTGGTTACAGCCGAACTGCAGACACCCGAGGCCTCGGGATTGGCCAGAGACTTACTGCGCATGCTGCAAGCGTGAGACATGTAGTTCGAGGAGGCATTGCCTAATCTGGAGTTGTTTACTGCATCCTGTAGGGGAGCGGTCGCCATCTTGTAATGGCGGCAGCTCGCGGCTCCCCACAGTTCCCCCTTTTTATTTTAGTATGAGCAGAGCAATGGTAGATGGTCTTATTCCCGTTCAGGTCCTTACCTCATGGTGTGAAGACCGATCAAGGGACGCTGCGGTCATAGATGGCACACCTTCTCCCGTGCAATGGAACCTTTATTCTATTCCTGGGAGGTGCAAAGGCTGTGTCATGAGAATCCCACATGTGCCTTCTCCAGTGCAATGGGGCAATATTATTTCCCAGGGGGTGCAAAGGCCACGTGGAGAGGCCCTATTTGCTCTTTAAGGCAGAAAGCCAGATTTGTGGGGAGGAGCCGGACTCCAAGGCAGCCAGTGCTTGAGAGATAACAACCTTGTCCCTTCTGGTCTGGGCTCGCAGTCGGCATATTAACCAAAGGCAGATCACGCATCCCCCTAAGCAGCATGCCATAAACATTCCCACCCCCACCCATTCTTTAAGGAAGGAGACAGCTGAGGAGATCCAGGAAGTCAGCCCTTCAGCAAGGCTAAGATCCACATGTGTGGAATTGATGGTCACTATAGCTTTTCTCAGTTCTTCCAGGGTAGAGTCAAATCCTCCATCTCAGTTCCGCCTTCCCTGGAGTCCACCAGGTCAGAAGTAGCAGCAGGATGATCCACTGAGGGGGTGGATTCCTCATCCCGCGGTTCAGCAGCATCCTCTACGTCTCTTGTCAATCGAATTGGGACCCAATGGGGCGTCTCTTGGTTCTATGGGAAAACACAAATAGCTCCCCTGGATCTCGTGATAACCGGATCCAGTCCATGTCATTTGTTATCTATTACATCCTTCCACATAACCATCCTTCTATCTGACATAGGGGTGTCCATGGCATGTCTCTCTGCTGCCGTCCTTCCATCATCATTAGAAAGTAAATAATTGAGTGTGAAGAGTGCAAGAGAGACTCTCTCTGGGGGAGGCAACCTCCGCTATTCCCCCTTTTTGTTTTTGGAGCATTTCTTTGAGACTTCTGTTAGCTCGCTCCACAATACCCTGGCCTTGGGGATTATATGCCAATCCCAAGGTGTGTTGCACTTGTAGTTGGGCGCAAAATGCGCGAAAACCATGAGATGTATAAGCTGGGCCATTATCAGTTTTTAGGTGTTGGGGCTTTCCCCATGCCGCCCAGGCCTCCAGGCAGTGAGTCTTCACATGGAATACCCATTCTCCCGAGAGAGGAGTAGCATGAATGACGCCGGAACAGGTGTCCACTGAGACATGTAGGTATTTTAATCTGCCAAATTCATATGAGTCACATCCATTTGCCAAAGAGAATTAGGTTTGAGCCCTCTGGGGTTTACCCCAATATGAGGGGGATGAATAAAGGTTACACAAGATGGGCAAGCCTTTACGATATTCCTGGCTGTATTTCGGAACAATGCAAATTTCTTTCTCAAGGTATTGGCAGGCACGTGATATAGCTTATGAAATCCTTTAGCTAACTCAATCGGGTCTGCAGCCAACAAGGCTATGGCTCGAGTGGCCTGGTCTGCCTGTTCATTAGCTGCAGACATTGGGCCTGGGAGCAAAGAATGTACGCGGATATGACCAACATAAAAGGGATTCTCTCAGTTTAATATCTGGCTCTGGATTTGTGCCAGAATGTTAGAAACCGTATTGGCCTGCCGAATAGAAGTGGCAACTTCAAGGGAAGCAACAGCATTGACAACATATTGTGAATCAGAAAACAAATTAAATGGCTCAGGATATCTTTTGAATGCTTCCAGGACTGTTAAGAATTCTGTAATTTGAGGTGTATCTGGCCAAAATTCCAACATTATGGGTTTTTGGCCCTCTATTATTATTACACCCCTTCCAGTTTTAGATCCATCAGTAAAAATAGTCAGGGCCCCAGGCAAGGGCTCCCGAGAGGTTGCCTTGGGAAAATAAACCAAATTTTTCTCAATAAAATTAAGCATTGGATGTTTTGGATAATTATTATCTGTAACATTTGAAAAAGCACAAACTAAGATAGACCATTCATCAATTGTGGCTGCCAAGACTTCAATTTCTTGCCTTGTGTAAGGGATAATCAATTTATCAGGCAGCTTAGCGAAATGAGTCAGGCTAAATTTCAGGCCCAACATGGCTTGTGCTGCCACAAGTTCAGGGTAATATTGGATAGTTCTCATTCCTATTGAATTACCATGCGGCCACCATAAAGGACCATTTTGCCATAATACACCTGTGGGAAAATTCTTTGATTTCAAAATGCATAAAAACAATGGCAAGGTAGGATCAAACTGATTTAATTGAGCTATCATGATAGCTTCCTCTATTTTCTTCAAGGAACCTAGTGTGGCAGGAGTCAAGGTCCTACAAGAAGTAACGTCCGGATTGCCTTTCAGAATTGAAAATAAGGGCATTATCTCTGACCGAGGAACGTTTAAATATCCTCTGATCCAATTAATATCTCCCAACAGCTGTTGGAAACCCTTGAGAGTTCTCAATTGTGATGTGCGAATCAGAATTTTCTGAGGCTGAATGGTTTTTGGGGTAATGACGGCCCCTAAAAACTTTAAAGTAGTGGACTGCTGTATTTTATCTGGCGTGATGGAGAGTCCCCATTTATTTAAAGTAGCGGTGGTCTCTTGAAAAGTCTTAAGGAGGACATCCTGAGAGGAGACGGTTAGCAAGATGTCATCCATATAATGGATGATCCTTATTAGGGGGAATTGTTGCCTTATAGGCTGCAAAGCTGCATGCACCATTAGCTGACAGATGGTGGGGCTATTGGCCATGCCCTGAGGACCTTCCATTGATAGTGTGTATCGGGCTGTTCATGATTAATGGAGGGCGCAAATCTCTCCCTGTCTTGTGGGCAGAGGGGTATTGAGAAGAAACAGTCCTTAATATCCAAAGTCATTGCTGGCCAATCTCGGGGCAAAGCTGAGAGCAAAGGGAGTCCTCTTTGAATAGGGCCCATAGTTGCATTTGGGCATTCACGGCCCTCAAATCATGCAACAATCTCCATTTTCCTGATGCTTTCTTTATAACAAATATAGGAGTGTTCCAGGGGGAGATAGAGGGTTCAACATGCCCCAGGTGCAGCTGTTCTTGAACCAATTTTCTGGCGGCCTCCAGCTTTTCTCGTGATAGGGGCCACTGAGGGACCCATACCGCTTTTCGGGTCAACCATTGTATGGGTATAGAACCCTCCATGGAAGCCGTTTTCTCGGTGGCCCCTAGGAAAAACCCAATCCCTTCCTGTCTGGTTTTTGGGTGGGCTCTATGGGGTCCTGCCTGCCTTGGAGGCGTTTCCCCAGACCCTGGCAAGGGACATAGCCTTGTTGTCTCGTTATATTTTGGCTAGCCTCAGAATAATCATTGGTCAATCTAAACTTCAATTGACTTTGAACGTCTCATCCCCATAGGTTAATGGTAACTTCGACCACAAAGGGTTGTACTTTACCTTTTTGATCTTCCATTCTCCAGGTCAATTCTTTTGCACTTATGTGTGGGGTGTGTGCATAACCTAATCCTTGGAGGGATTGTGATGATTGTTACAATGGCCAGTGTTTTGGCCAAGCTTGTGCTCTTATAATACTACGGTCTGCGCCTGTATCTACTAGACCTGCAAAGATTTTTCCTTCTATTTCTAAATTCAAAATGGGCCTTTGATCAAGGTCCATGGATAGACATGCAAGATCAACCCCGGTGAAGCCCAAAGCTGCCTCCCCCTGTCTTTATTCAATGATGGGAAGCGCCCATGTTGTGAGGGCAAGATCAAAAGCTGGGCTATACGGTCTTTTGGGGCTATGGAAATCACACCGTAGGGGGAGTGGCAAAGGGCTTTAATAGTTCCCGAGTAGTCTGAATCTATGACCCCAGGAAAAACAATTAGTCCTTTCATAGTGGACGAGGAGCGTCCCAATATAATGCCTACTGTCCCTTTTTCCAGGGGCCCAGTCAAGTCGGTGTCTATGATCTGGACTCCCATGTCCTGAGTTAATACCAATCCGGAGGTGGCACAGAGATCCAACCTTGTGGCTCGCCTGACCGGAAGGACTGGTTCAGGTTGGGAATTGGAGCTGGGCTCTGTATTGCCCCAAATATTTTTGGGCCCTGGGGACGGGGGCCCCTCATCCCGTTTTTTGAATCCTGGGTGTGCATTTGAGGAATAGGCTGTCCATTAATGTCTTTAATTGATCTACATTCATTAGCCCAATGTTTTCCCTTTTTACATCTAGGGCAAGTGCCCGGTTGCCTTTGATTAGCCTGTGTGGCCTGACTGGAGCTCATCTGGCCTTCTTTATTGGGGAATTGCTTCTTAAAGTGCCCCAGTTGGCCACATTTAAAACACCCCTTTCCCTTCGGGTTTCGAGCTGCTCGAGTTGCAGAAAGGACTGCAGTGGCCAATCCTGCATTGGTCAAGGGTCCCCCGATCTCTCTGCAGGCTTTCAACCCCGCTTCTAGTCCCCTGCCTTTCATAGGACCTATAGCCCTTTGACATTCTTTTGTACTTTGTTCAAAGATGATCTGTTGAACAAAGGGCATGGCAGTGTCTAAATCTTCTACTATTCTCCCTGCCGCCTCAGTCATTCTGGCTACAAAATCGGAGAATGGTTCGTTGACTCCCTGTATGATCTTAGTAAGGTTGCCTGCTACTTCCCCTTTATTGGGGAGTGCTTTCCATCCCTTATAAAAAATATCTGTTATCTGCTGATAGACTTCGGCAGGATAGCCGGTCTGATTGATCCTCGACCCAGGAGCATATCAGCCGTCCATTGAGGGTGGCCATTTTGCATATTCTGTCTTGCTTGTATGTGGGACCTGTCCGTAACCAAGGATTTATAGTCCAGGAATTGCCCCTTGGTGAGACATGCTCCAGCTATCTCAAACCAATCTGTGGAAGTTAGGGCCATGGAGCTAAGTCGCTGCAACAAGGAGATCGTGTAACTTGGTGTGACCCCATACGTTCTGACTGCCTCTACTAAATCTTTTAATTGTTTATAAGGAGCTGGCTCATAATGCCGTTGATTAGTTTGAGGGTCTTCAAAAACAGGGAATGCAGAGGCCAGGCGCCTCCATGTATCCCTTTTTATAAAATGGCAGCCTCCTCCTGTTTGAGCATAGGAAGGAGGCACAGAGGGAGGCCAAGATTCCTGGGGTGCAATGGGGACATCGGCTTTTCCCATGGAAACATTATAGGCAGGAGGCCATCGCCGTCCGACCTTTCTCCTTGATATTCAGCTGCAGCTTGTTCTAATTCCTCCTCCTCTTGGGAACTTAGTTCTGATAGTTCCTCATTTGAGGATCCATCATTCGAGGATTCTTCACCTGATAATCTTAAATCTGCAAATTCCTTGAGGACCGGATAAAGGGAGTCCCCTTTATCTTCTTTATCCTTTTGTTTGTCCTTTCTATGTTTTTCCTTAATATCTTTATATTTTTATTTTCTTTTCTTAGGCCTAGTTATGTCTTCCCCTTTTGAATCTGACTCTGAAAGGCTATCCTGATGTTTTATAAGCGCCTTGCGTTGGCACCAGAAACAACAAAAGAGAACAACAAAAACAAGAATTACAAAGGCAAGGCAGAATGCGAGCGGAGAAACCCCAGCAATCAGCATTCCTGGAAGACTCACCGACGTCGCCACTCTGCGTGTCAAGTTCTGAATCCTCTTCAGCCCCTCGCTCGGTGTCTGAGATTCCCAGGTTTCGGCACCAGAATGTGGCACGCACCTTGACCAGCGAGGAAGAACCACCACACCTTGAGGATTCTTCTCAAATCACGCTTTATTGGAGCCTCTTGACTGAAGGGAGAGCAGGAAGCGAGGGGCCCTAAAAACCAAATGCAGCTGCTTATGTAGGGAAAAAAGGACACGGGTCGTACCCTCATTGGTCACAGCCGAACTGCAGACACCCGAGGCCTCGGGATTGGCCAGAGACATTGTTCTTACTGCACATGCGGGAAGCGCGGGACACGTAGTCCGAGGAGGCATTGCCTAATCTGGAGTTGTTTACTGCATCCTGTAGGGAAGCGGTCGCCAAAGATGGCGGTGGCTCTCAGCTCCCCACAGGTACCGGAGAGATTGACCCGCCCAATACGTCATGGAGATCCAGATCCTGCTCCTCCTGATGAGCCTGAGCTACACTCAGAAGAGCCACGGACAAACGATGAAGTTATGGGCAGTGGCCAGGACATGGCCGATGCCGATGCCAGTGCACGCTAATTCCAGCATTTTACCCACCTTGTTCTCTACCTCTTGTGATATGGAAGCCCCATGCATGATACCAAAGGATGATCAGGAATGAAACTTTAATTTAAGCAGGATAATTCTTAAGGGTGTATTTTGTTTCACAATACAAGGTAGATTCCCATGGATTAGGTTAAAATATAAAAACATTACTACATGGATGAACCCTCTGGGACATGCTCAGGTTCCTATTAATATGCTTACAGAGGCATTTACTCAAGTGTCATCTGGGAGTCAGTCTGGCTCTGGTATTGGTAGCAATGGCTCTAGTCAGATTAATATAACTACCTTGGCCATGACAAGCTGGTTGCTGGTACCCTTGGTCAAAACCAGCTCAGAGCGGAATAGCAGTCAATTCTTGGCTTCTCCCCACTGCCTTTCTGACTTCTCCCTTCCCCCTACCTTTATTGCCTGTCAAAGTAAATCATGGGAACAAAAACAAATTAGTATCGGGTTTTCATTATCTCCGGCAATTAAAGGTTTTGTCACAAGTCAGAGTAACCCAAACACCACCGCGGGAGATGGCTGGCCATGGTTTCAATGGCTAATTTCTAATGAAGCAGGGGCAGTCGCAGACGTGTCTGCCCTAGCTCAGTTGAGCGGTATCCTTCACAGATTACAAAATGTTTCTGGGACAATAATTAACAGAGACCAAAGTAAGCGACTATCCAAAATTCAGGTCAATGCAGAGTTCAAAAACATCACCTTTCCCAAGGCTGCAGTATGTGTACAACCGCTGTTTGTGTTTTTGCTCACAAATGGTTCTGCAGATAATAATACTATAGACTGCTGCAATGATTCCTGTGTTCTTTCAGAATGTTGGAATGGAACCTGGCAACTAGCAGTGGTCATCAAGGTACCCACTTTGGTTCCAATCCCTGTTGAAGCGGACCCTAAGACCTTCCCACTGATTTCACTCGTAAGAGAGCAACGAGACTTTGGCATTACTGCTGCCATGGTAACAGGTATAGTTGTGTCCGCTGCCAGCGCTGTCACGGCAGCTGTGGCCATGGCCAATCAGGTACAAACTGCAGAGACCATTAATACCGTTATTAATGGTCATGGAAACACAGAACCAGATTAATAAACATTTGTTATCTGGGATTGTGGCAGCCAATCAAAGAATGGATTTGATACAAGTTCAAGTTGAAGAATTATATAATTTAATTCAGATTGGATGTATTTCTAACTTAAAACATATGTGTATAACCCCTCTCAGATTTGAAGATTCAAAGAATGAAAGCAAGTTGCTGGGAGCATATCTGGCAGGCACCTGGACCCAGGAACTACTGTTCCAGATTGTCACCCTTAATGAGACCCAAATCAAACCTATTTCATTTGGGGACCTTACCTTCTGCCTTTTCTTTCTTCAAAGAATGGGTTGGGGTGGGTATTTTTGGCGCTTGTTGCTGCCTAGGCGTTTTCCTGTGTCTATGGTTCCTGTGCCGACTCCAGGCGAGACAGGCCCGGATAAGGCTGTGATTGTGCAGGCGTTAGCAGCACTCGATCATGGCGTCTCCCCCCATGTTTGGCTTGCCAGCCTTAAGAACGATCTTTAGGATATGGCCTTTGCACCTAGAGACCTCGTTGTCATTGCACCTAGGAAGGCATATCCTCCTTTGATGTCGATAGCCTTTGCACTCCATGGGCCTTGCTGCCATTGCACATGGAAAGGTATCGACCTTCCTTCCAGAGCACAGGCCTCTGCCCTCGATCGGTTGGTTGTACATGAAGTCCTGGCCTTGATCTGGCATGCCTCACTCTGCTCTTTAATAAATAAAACAGGGGGAGATGTAGGGCGCCGCCCTGCCGCCATCTTGTTGTTTACTAGTTTGCTGCCGCCATTTGGCGATTCTGCCTCTGCCTTGCTCAGCGCTGTTTCACTTGCCCTCCCGAGTGGCGAGATCCAGCCTTGGCCTATCATGTACTGACCCGTTTGTTCAGGAGAGGCCTGGGCCAATCAGACACGGATACGTCATGGCTTTTGTTCTGCACTGTTTATAAGCAGTGTGCACTTGCAGAAAAGACCAGGATTCTTCTCAGCACACGCTTTATTGGAGCACACTTGTTTGAAGAGTTGAAGCAGAAGGACCCAGACCCCAGGCATGCACTGCTTATAAATAAATTTTTTCACTTCATATCCTTTGCCCTGACCTGTGGGGAAGTCAACAACGAACCTGGGAACACCTGGAAGAAAATGGGGGGCAAGTGATACGAAGAATGGACAGCAAGACTATGTTCTGATCAAGCTGACAAATTTTATTTCTTCAGGGGAGGCTTATATAGGACTGTGGGCAGGATGTGAGCAGGGTTTGTACGTAGCCATGGCATGGGCACTGGGACATAGGCAGAATGAGAAGGTCAGTAGAAGGAATGCCCTGAGTTGTTTAGCTAAACCTGTAATTGGCTGTAAATTGCAGCAGGAGAGATAGCCCTGAGCTGCTATTTAGCTGGCCATGAAACTTCAAGCCTGTACCTTGGAATGCTCTGCTGAACATCCTATTTATTTCTAAGAGGCCGTAATTTTCTATCTCAGAGACTGAGGTTGTGAGGATGGTGATAGTCCCAACAATCCTTCTACTCCAATAGTGGTCTGTTGCTGGGAAATATCTCCTTGATATTTTTGAAGATTATTAAGAGTCTGATATTGCTCTTTCCTGATCTGTACTTCCTGTGGTGTAATTTTCTTTATACCTATTTTTTGTCTTAAGTAATTAATAGAATCTCCTCTCTGTATTTTTTTTTTTTAGGAACAATTTGTAATCCCCAGCAAAGTAAAATTTTCTTAACATTTTTTCCAACATCTCTACCTTTGAATCAGCCAATTAAATATCATCCATGTAGTGTTAAATTATAGACTGTGATAACTGTAACCGAATTATTCCCAATGGTTTTTGTACAATGTATCGGCTAGGGTGGAGCTATTTACCATTCCCTGAGGATCTCCCATTGGTTTCTCTTGACTGGCTGAGAATTACTGTAAGTAGGCACCATGAATGCAAAGTTTTCCCCATGTTTTTTTTTTGTAAGGGTATAAATGAGAAAGTCTTTTAAGTCAATAACTATAATGGGACATTCTTTAGATAATAAAGACAAGGACATTCCAAGCTATAAAGAGGCCTTTGGCTGAATTACTTTGTGGCTCTCAGATCTGTTGTCAGTATTTTCCATATTCCAGATTTCTTTTTAATAACAAATACAGAATTCCAGTGGTTTGCTAGATGCTTCTATATTTCCAGCATTTAACTGTTCCTGGACCAGCTGTTGTAGAGCATCTAGCTTCTCTGAAGTCATGGACCATTGCCCAACCTAGACAGGTTTGTCACTGAACCCTGTTAAGAAGGATTGGGCTTTTTGGTCCCTGTATTAGTTTGACACTTTTTATATCCTGTTTTTGTTTAGCCTGGATGGTCGGTGTCTGTTTTTATAGTGCATTATATTATTTTTCCATAAACATGAGTTGGTTTATGCTTTGTTTCTGAGACTGACGGAATGTTAATCTGGGCATTTCATTATTGTAACAGATCATGACCCCATAGATTTACTGCTTTATTATTCACATGTGGCCTTGGCCTTGCTTTTTGTCCTTCTGGCCACATGCATTCAACCCATCTTGTGCTTTGTCTTATCTGAGATAGGGATCTAATCTCTAAAAATTAAACATCTACCTCCTGAAGAGGCCAATTTGGACGCCAAGATTCTAGAGTCATAATGGTAACATCTGCCCTGTGTCCACAAACCCTTTAAGTGTAAGATCATTTGTTATTTGTGTTCTTACTTTTGATCCTTGATCATTTATAGAAGTCTGCCAAAATGTATGTTTTCTGTTTCTTCCTGGGATTTTTGATTCATCCTCCAAAACTATTCTCATCATCCACAGCACTGTATTACCTAATTGTTCTGGGGAGGATTGTTTTCCATGGAGACTGGGAATGACTGGACCACGTTTGACATGGGAGCCTGCAAGATTCACCCCAAGGAGTTTCCCAGTGGTGAAAGGTTCCCTTGTTTGTCTCTTATGGGTCTGTATTCATTGGTCCAGTATTGGCTTTTGCTGCATCTTCTGTTTGGATCATTCCCAGTAGAAACATCAATTCTAAGAACACCCTGTTTACAGTTTCTTCTCAGATGTCCCATTCTAACACAATGAAAACAGTTTGATATTTTGATGTCTCCCCATGTCTTTGGAGATCACTTCACCTAACTAATCCTCGGTGTTATAAGCAAAAGATTTAATACTGGCCGTGTGATTGTGCAGGATCCACTCATCCCTTGGTGCTGATCTGATCTTTAAGGGTCCAAGTATCATTTTGTATTGTAAGTTAGCATTTTCAAAAGTCAGAGATTCAGTGAGTACACGTCTAGCTTCTGGTTCTGCTACTCCACCCCATTTGTACAGCTTTAGTCAATCTTCAGAGAATGTCAGTAAATGATTCTTTGAATCTTGTATAGCCTTAGTATATGACTCAGTTCCTTCCCCTCATTGTTGCATCTTGTACCAAGGATTCAAGGTTACTGTGTCACAGGGACAAGATGTGTTCATTGTATGTAGCTTGAGTGTCTACATCACCATAATGGGCCTCACCAAGAATTTGATCTTGGGAAGCCTCATATCCTTTGACCCTGCCTTGATGTTCAAGGGCATTGGCTTTCTCCTTCCAATATGACTTCCACTGCAGCTGTGGACCATGTTCTAATGATGTTGAAGACTAATTGAAGCTAGTTATTTGGAGATACTCGTTCTTGTTGCCCACGTGTTTACTAAATGAGTGCATGCCATAAGAAATTACTACTTCCTTAATACTTTTAAATGTTTAACATGTATTGGCTCCCATTTGCATTCTGTTTATCCTTCTGGGTGTTGAGTATTTGCTGGCTTTTGTGAAGTAGTAACAGGGTAGATCATAGTAGGTGATTATGATAGGACCTTTGGTAAGTCATCTTACTCTGAAAGGTACTGGCAATGTTCACTCCCTTCTATTCTCTTTTGTTTATACCTTAAGTCCTGGTTTATCAGTTTTAACACGGTCTTCTGTGGCCTATAATTTATTCACCATTGTTTTATGTAGGGTTTGAACCTCTTTAACTGTGAACTTTTCCAATGGCTTCATTAAATCACTTAGCTTCAGCCTCTCATTTTCATCATCCACATGTGATTCCAGGGATTTGATCTTCCCATCCTTAGAGATTATTTGGATGGCATCTAGATTACCTTCCAAAAACAATATTCTCTGCAAGCTTGTCGTCACTCTTAGACATGGAAATATTTTGTTTCTGGTAAGAGTTCTATGTTCCATTTTGTGAATTTGTTTCATCAAATTATGGTCATTGTTTTTGATGGTCTGAATCCTTTCCGCTAAGCTCTTACTCATTACCAGTCTGTATAAAAGTCTGTATCATTTCTAGTAATTTCTCATTCTTGGCTCTATTATCAAACCATTTCTTTAAGGAAATGCTTCATGTCAACTATGGCTAAGGGTTGTGTACTTCTAAAATTCCATCTGTAGCATAAATGAAAAGGTTTTTAAATTCCCGCATAAACGAGTCAGAATAACTATGCCCATACAATTACTGCTTATCCATTTCAGTGAAAAGTGCCCCCAAGACAAAGTACAGATCAGGAAAAACCAGGTCCCTAGGGGGCAAAATGGGAGTTACGATTTAGGACCTGACCCATCAGCTGTGCTGATGACCTTCCAAGTGAGGTTAAAGGGCTGGTGGAGATTTTGGCAGAAAATTAAGGAAACATAGGAGCAAGCCCATATTACTTAGCTAACTCAGTGACTTTCTGGATTCTAAATTTTAGTGTCTCATGGATATGCAGCTGCCCTCTAAAGTCCATGGTTGGCCTCCTGCGAGGTGTGGCCCTCAGAGTTGGCATGTGGCTCTATGGGCTTCACATGGAAGTGATATATCCTGGCAGGGACCCTGTCTACTTTGCAACCAGGGGCATTTTTAGGATGTTGATGTTGGGTGTTTTCCAGCCAGGCTCCAAGGTCTCCTTTTGGTGTCTTTTGAAGATCACCAAGTACCCTGGCTGGAGCCTGAGTGGAGTAGATAGCGGTGCCTTGTTGTACACAACACACAGTTGGGACCATAGCTGCTTTTGTGCTGAAATAAAGCTTGAAGGAAGCAGAGAAATTGTTGATCATCAAATTCAGCCAAGATTTCTTCTTTTAGTTTTGGGAACAAAGGTGGAGATCTGGTATACATGATGTCAAACAGGTTTTAGAGTATAAGGAGAATTGCGAGCCTGACAGTGATGAGATTGAGAAATACATAGTCATTTTTAATATATTTTTATTAATAATATAATTTAAAATTTTTACATGCCGATCCCGGTTTCCCCTCCCTCCCTCTTTCCCCCCTCACATGCACCCTGACCACCCTCCCCTCCCATCCCCCCACCCCCATTCCACTTTTAGGGCTAAGCTATCCATGTGGGGTCATGTAAATCTGTCAAGTCATTTGTAGTAGGGACTAGGGCTTCTCTCCTGTCTCTAGGTTAAGGGAGTATCCCTCCATGGGGGATGTGTCCACAAGGTCCTTTTGTGCACCAGGAGTACATCCTGGTTATACTGTCTGAGGTCCCTTAGACTGCTCAGTCCTTCTAGCTGAGACCCATATTCAAGGGGTCTGAGTCTGTCCCATGCTGGATTTCCAGCTATCAGTCTGGGGGCCAGTTAGCTCTTCTTTGTTCAGGTCAGCTGTGTTTGTGTGTTTCTGGAACCTGGTCTTGTCCTCTCTATCTGCATCTGGATTCTAGTTTGACTCAATGTTTAGTTATGGGTGTTTTGCTTCTGTTTCCAACAGTCCACAACAGATGGCTGCGCCAAACAATCCCACCTCCACCCATTCTTTGAAATAAGAAACAGCTGAGGCAATTCATGACGATAATCCCTCCGTCAGAGACAAGTCAAGACGCGTGGAGTTGACCTGGATAATAGCAAGACGCGTGGAGTTGACCTGGATAATAGCGGCTCTCAGCTCTCGAAGTGTCTGCTCAAACTCAGAGGTCCAATTCTGCAACATGAACTGAGAAAGGCTTTTAGACAAATTAGCTGCTTTGGTAAAATTCTCATATTGGATGGAGGTGACATATAGGCCGGGGAGCTTTTGCTCACAGCCTAATTGGGCCATCTGCCACAACATGTCCTGCACTAAATCAATGCGCTGGTTTGCCAGCATCAGGCCCCCTTGTATCTGAGTATTTGCAGAGGCCTGCTTATCCAGGGCCTCGGAGAGAGTAGCCGACAAGCCATTAATAGCCTGTGCAGTTTGCACCGAGGTGGATAGTGCAAGGGCAGAGGCTGTCACTGCCGCCGTGACCGCAGTAGTAGCCATGATGGCGACAATAATTGCTGAGATTCTAAAGTTCCTCTTTTCTCGAAATAATGTCATGCTGCTGGGCGCCTCTATTGGAACGAGCACAAAGCGTGGCATTCGAGTTACCACCGCAAGGGGGAATTTTTGAGCATCACAACATAGAGTATAGTAACATCCACTGGACTCACAATGTAATTCATTATCTGTAGCACTCTTATTGCTCACAATCCACATAAAAGGAGGCCAGACACACACTGGTGTGGCATCATAGTCTGTATGTTTGAAGGATTAGTACTTTATATCATTGGCAGTCCAACTAAATGACCCAGAGCTATGGCCCAACTGGAGGCTGCTCCCCAAAGACGCTTTCCAGTCGAACTCCATCCGCCCTTTTTCACTTTTACCCCTTTGAAGCATTGCCATAGGTGTAAGATCAGTGCAGCTTCCATTAATGCCACAGAGCAGCCATTGGTCAAACGGGTCAAGGCTGGATCGCATGGGATCCAAGGATGTGAAATTAGTTCCCATACCCATATTGGGGGAAAAAGAGAACAAGCTCTCAACGGCCCAAGCAGAGCCCCTGGACTGGCATCCAGTCCAGGGTAAAGTCAATCAGGGAAAAACCTGTGCATTATACATCACTGGCATCGGAAGTGGGAACGTTGACATGATTCCCCAACATGGTTCCCCCTGGACAGCTGGGGTCTTGATCATCATCAGTAACATCAGCTTGCTCCCCCTTTTCATGTGTCTGGTCTGCTGCATCCTTCTGCTCCAGGACTGTCCTGGTAAGTCTTTCAGGGACCCAGAAAGGATTTTCTTCATTCTGCGGGAAAACACAAACAGCTCCCCTGGATCTTATTAAAATAGGATCCGGGCCTTTCCATTCATTGGTTAACACATCTTTCCATTTCACCAGTTCCTTAGGTCGATGTGGGTCTGAGCACTGTCGCTCTGCTGCAGTCTGACCATGCTCATCTGAGTTTTAAAAATTTATGGTGAAAAGTGCCACTGCTATGGCAACTCATGGCATGGGGGGGCAAATCCTTTATTATTCCCCCTCTTTGTTTAGTTAAGTATGATTTGAGCGTGTGATGTGCGCGCTCAATGATGCCCTGCCCTTGAGGGTTGTATGGCAAGCCCGTAACATGTGTGACTTGCATTTGTGCACAAAGTTGTTTAAACTTCTGAGAAGTATAAGCAGGTCCATTGTCAGTCTTCAAGCATTTAGGCTTTCCCCAGGCACTCCATGCCTCAAGACAGTGTTGAATTACATGGGAGGTCTTTTCTCCAGTGAGTGGTGTGGCATGGAGGACACCAGAGCAGGTGTCTATTGATACATGCACATATAGGAGTTTTCCAAAGGAAGGAACATGAGTGACATCCATCTGCCACACTTGCAATGGCAGAATCTCTCTTGGATTTACTCCGGTATGGCGGACAGGGAGAAACTGACAGCAATTGTGACATTGAGTAACAATATCACGTGCCTCTTTCCTGGTAAGAGAGAAGAGTCTGCGTAGGGTCTCAGAAGTAACATGAAAGTTGTCATGTAAGGCCTTAGCGGCTTGCAGCGGGGGGACAAAAACTGCCGCAGCCAGCCTTGTGGCTTTATCTGCCAAATCATATCCTTGGCTCATCGGGCCAGGAAGTCCCAAATGAGCCATAATATGTGTAATATACATGGGAGCTTGTCTGGTTAACAAGCAGTCTTGTAATTTTTGGAATAGAGATGCCACTCTGCTAGTGGATCTAATGACTCCAGCCGTCTCCAGTAAGTTTACAGCCTTGACCACATAGGAGGAGTCAGAAACAATGTTAAGGGGACCTGGGAATTTTTGAAGAACATCTAATACCACCAAGCATTCTACCACCTGAGGGGAAGTTTCAGCATACTGCCGCGAGAACACCTGGGTACCCACCACATAGGCTCCCAGGCCAGTCTTGGAGCCATCTGTATATACCACCAATCCATCTTTTAGCGGGGTATGAGAGGTGACCCAGGGAAATACGATAGGATGAGACACAGCAAATTGTAACAGAGGGTGTTTAGGGTAATGATTATCAATTTTCCCCAAAAAGGCGGTGACTAATATGGCCCAATCATCAGAGGCGGCGGCCAATGTCTGTACCTGAAAAGAGTTGTAGGGAACAAAGCCGTGGGATGTCTGCCAAAATGGCTGACAGCGGCCTTCAGACCCCTAAGGACAAGCTGAGCTATTGCTGCAGGGTACCAATCAATAATCTTTTGTGGGGAGGCTTGTGGATGGACCCACAATAAGGGCCCATCCTGCCAAAGCACTGCAGTGGGTAGTTTCTTTGTATTGAACACACAGAGGGAAAAAGGTTGTGACGGGTCAATACGACATAATTGGGCTTCCTCGATAGCTTCCTCCACTGAGCGGAGGGCTACCTCTGCGGCGGGTGTCAAAGACCTGGGGGAGGTAATATGGGCGTCCCCTTCCAAAATATCAAACAGGGGCTTTAAATCTGCAGAGGGGATCTTTAGGAATGGCCGTAGCCAATTTATATCTCCCAATAATTTTTGAAAGTCATTTAAAGTATGTAATTCGCCCCTATATATTTTTAATTTCTGCGAAAGGATTTTGTCTGGGAGCACCATGGACCCTATAAAGTGCCCGGTATTGGCAATTTGGACCTTCTCTGTAGCAATCTGGAGGCCCCAGAATCGTAGATTTTTGAGCAGCAAGGAATAGGCCTCTTGAAGGACGTTTAATTCCTTATGACACAGGAGTACATCATCCATATAATGTATGACAATTAAACTTGGATATTGTTCTCTGATGGGTCTGAGAGCCTCCTGTACATATAATTGACAGATGGTAGGGCTATTTGCCATGCCTTGAGGTAATACTTTCCATTGAAATCGCCTGTCAGGTCCCTCATGATTAATGGCAGGACGGTAAATGCAAAGCAAGGCCTATCTGGTGGATACAAAGGAATAGGAAAAAAGCAATCCTTAATATCTAGAATAATTAGGTTCCAATTTTTGGGCAGAGCAGAGAGCACCGGAAGACCTCTCTGCACTGCACCCAAAGGATGCATTTGTTCATTAATGGCTCTTAGGTCATGAAGTAGGCGCCATTTGCCTGATTTCTTTTTAATAAAAATTGGAGTATTCCAAGGGGAGGTAGATGGTTCTATGTGCCCCAATGCCAACTGTCCTGCCACAAGGCTGTTTACTGCTTCTAATTTTTCAGAGGTCAATGGCCACTGAGGAACCCATACCAGGTCCTCTGTTTTCCAAGGTATGGGCCGTGCTGCCCCAGTGGCGCCTAGGAAAAACCCAGGCTCTGTCTCCCTGGGTTTGGATCAGGGGATATGGGTTCTACTCGCCCTAGTTTCAAGCGTCCCAACCCCTTTCCAGTTTCATACCCCATCTTTTTCATAATATTGACAGCTGGCAGTGAGTATTCATTGGATAAAGCGAGCCCCAAGCCCTGTAGCACATCACGTCCCCACAAATTAACAGGGAGGGGAAGCACGTAGGGGGTGAATTGTCTTTGATGACCTTCTTCTGATTTCCATGTAAGCATAGAGGAACTAATAGCGGGATGAGAGCTATAGCCTAGCCCCTGCAGGGAATGTGATGATTCTGTGACCGGCCAGGATTTCGGCCACCAATGAGATGAGATGATGCTCCGATCCGCCCCCATGTCCAATATGCCTTCAAAACCTTTACCATTAATCCAGAGTGATAGCTTTGGCCGATCATGAAGCTGAACAACTAGATAAGCAGAGTCTGACCCTGAAGAACCCATCCGTTTATCTCCCATACCATGGTGGGGGTTGCCTGGGAGGAGCAGTAATTGAGCTATCCTATCCCCTCGGCTGATGGAAAATATTCCATTTGGGCTGGAGCACAAAACCTGGATCTCGGGGGAGTGTTGATCGTCAATAACACCTGGATGAACAACAAGTCCCCGTAATGTAAGCGATCCTCTACCGAGAAGGAGACCTATAGTCCCATCCGGTAATGGCTTGGGGGCTTGAACGGGAATGGGCTGCACCCCCATCTGAGGCATTAATAGGAAGTCAGAGGCGGCACACAAGTCCAACCTTGCTCCGACTCCTGAGGGGCCTTGTTCATCATCCTGGTGACTCTGTTCCCACATTTTGGCAGGCCCTGGAACCCTGGGCCCGACGCCCCATTTTTTGGAACCTCATTTGTTGGTGTTTCTATAGGGGGAGAATTCTACCCTTTATATCCCGTACAGAGCAGCACTGGGCGGCCCTATGGTATCCTTTGCCGCAATGAGTGCAGAGTGCTGGTGGCTCTCTCTCCCTGTCCGGCATCCTGCAATCCTTTCTTAGATGTCCTGCCCTTCCGCATTTAAAACAGGTTCTTTTATCGGGGCGCTTCTGAGACTGTAGGATGGCAGCAGCTAACCCCGCATTAGTAAGGGGTCCCCCGAGTTCTCTACAGACCCTAAGCCAATCCTGTAATCCTTTGTTCTTTCTCGGGGCTATAGCTGCGCGACATTCCTGGGTGGCCTGTTCAAAAATAAGTTGCTCAACAAGAGGTGCAGCCTGCTCGGGATCACCAAAGATCCGCCCTGCTGCCCCTGTCATTCTTGCTACAAAGTCAGAAAAGGGTTCCTGAGTCCCTTGGATGATTTTTGTCAGTTGATTGTCCGCTCCCCCTTTCTTGGAGAGTGCCTTCCAGGCTCTAATGGCTGTACTAGCAATTTGCAGGTAGGCGCCCCAGTGATAATTGGTTTGACCGGCTGCAAAAACGACCCTGGCCTGTTAGCATGTCGAATGTCCACAACTGCTGTTCAGGGGTCAAGGCTGTTGCATTAGCCTTGGGCAGCCTCATGCCAAAGTGCTTTTCATTCCATATATTGGCCCATGCTGATAAGCGCAGCCTTTGCGACCATCTGCCAGTCAGATGGCATTAGGGCATCCAGGGCAAGTCTATCTAATTGTGCAAGAGTAAAATTGGCCGTGACCCCATATTTTCTGACTGACTCAGCCAACTCTTTTATCTGATTATATTCCACAGGCGCATGTAGCCGCTGCGATGCGTCAATGCCCTCAAAGACGGGAAAGGCGAGATGCATTTTTCTTTTTACTTTTTCCGGAAGAAAGGAAAATGACCTTGGGCGAGTCTCATAGGGCGGAGGCGCTGAGGGAACCACTTGTGAGAGGGCCGTTTGAAACGGCCGTCTCTGAGGTTTTTTGCTATTTTGCATATGGTCATCTGGATGGTATCTTTCTTCCTCATATTTAGCAGCCTCCTCATCTAGCTCAGCTTCTTCCTCAGTATCTAAGACCTCATCCCCTGAGCTTTCATAGTCATCGGCGCTATCAAGATTTAAGGCTTCAAGCTCATGTACAGGGTAACAGCCAGCTCCTCCCTCTGGTTTGACAGCAGGGGGAGGATCCCCGTGATCTGGCGGGTACACCCCCTTGTCGCTAGACTCACGGGGGGGGGGCTTTTTCCTTCTTGTGGACGGTTTATTTTCTGCGCGTGCCCAACCTCTCACTACGCTCGGTTTCTGACATGCTATTCTGGACCTCCTCAAGGGTACTTCGACCCTTTGCTAACAGGATAGCGGAAAAGATCAAAATGGCCCCAAGGACAAGCACTAAAGCCTCGACACTACTGTCCCAAGGTGGCGACAGTCCCAAGCCAAAGTCCAGAAAAGACATACCTCTCCGAACATACCTACCTGCAGTTCTGAATCCTCCTTGTAGCCAAGGGGTCTCCGATGGTGCTGACGATGATGAGGTCTCGATTCCCGGGTTTCGGCACCAGATGTCCCGTGCTACCATCTCGCTAGCAAGAATGACGCGGCACACTCAGGATCCTTCTACAGTAAAGCTTTAATGCTCTTGAGAGGGAGAGCATAAGCTTACAGGACAGAGAGACCCCAAACACACAAAACCCATCCCTTATATAGGCTAGCAGCCTCCGCCTTGGACGTGTCACCCCCTGACTGGCTGCTGCTCATCGGCCCATATGACGCCATGGGAGAGGCAGGGACCCAGGGATTGAAAATTACCCAGCGCATGCGCATCTCTCCTGTCTACCAACGGTACTTGTAACGGCTCCCTACAGTACTAGATGAGGGCTCCATGATGGTTGATAAGTTAGTTGTTAAGGGCATTTATGCTAGCCTTTCCACAGTTGCTCAAATTGTTAGTTGGAGTCAGTCTTGTAGGTCTCTAGACGTTTCTTTAGGTTCAGTTTTCTCTTCAAACCAATAATGGCTCCCTCTTTTATGTTCTCTCTCTCTCTCTCTCTCTCTCTCTCTCTCTCTCTCTCTCTCTCTCTCTCGTATTCCTACCCTGACTCAATCTTCCTAGTTGCACATGCTTTCTTCTTCCCTTCTCTTTTTCCTAGTTCTCTCTCCATTCACTGCCCCTCCCACTTCCCATGTACTCTGGGGGACTTGTCCCTTCCCCCTGTCTCAAGTTTTAACTTTAGTGAAGATCTCCTTTAGGATCTGATTGACTGTTTCTACCTAGTGTGATTGCTGGGGGCTTGTTCCCATAACCTTAACTAACTTTTGGGTTATTGCAAGATGAAGGCAGGTCCACTGTTTGAAGCTAAAAAGATAGGAACTTCATACCTAGTGATATCGTCCAGATGTTTCTTGGCCATAGCAGTGGCTGTCTCATTCCTAGTGGGGCAAGCGTCAGTCTATCCTGAGCACCAGTTAAGTATCTATAGCCATAGAGCCCAGACATTTTTTTTAACCTCACTGAAGTCAATTTCCCAATGGCTCTAGACAGGATTCCTCTGTATCTGCTCCCCACTTGTTGCTGGGTCCTAATGGCTCCCATGGAGGAGGGAGTGAGAAGGCAGAACGTCAATGGCACAGACACCAGGAATCAGGTAAAAGGCAAACAACAGACTTGTTTTCTTCAGCAATGGGGAGAGCCTTATATAATCTAGCACCCAGGCTTCATTCCAATCCTGTGACACTGCATGGTCGCCACTCATTGGCCAGGAGAGATCAAGACATCTGACAGCACCTATTGCTAAGAACTCAGGCAGACTCCTGGTTGACTCATCTCTTGGCCTCGTAGGCCTTATTTTCCTACATATTTGCCCTTTTTATTTATTACATGGACACTCAGTAGGAGCCAGAATTCTTTGCTCAGGCCTTTTTGTCCCCTTGCTCGGGCTTTGTTGTCGCCATCACTAGAGGGCTTAGCAGCTGGACTGTGCCTGTTTACAGTTGGCCTGCCAAACAAGCTCTTCCTGCCATTGACTACCAGCCCTTGAAGAGCATCCATTCCTGGAGAGCTGCCAGGATGGGGAGACTAGGCCTTTTGATAACCAGGCATGGATAACCTCATGTGGAGGAGTTGGAGAGGGATGCCTAAGAGCCAGTAACACCTCAAGAGTCGCCTCATTTGCACCCAGTGCTGTTGAATTTGCTGCAGTTGACATTTAAAGATACCAACCCACCAATGAAGGCATATGTGAGCATCCAGGAGGGATCAGATAGCCTTTTCATATTATCCCAAACCTTTTCCAAAAAGGAAGTGTCACTCATTTGTCTTGCATGCTCAACCATACCTGAGCAGTAGGGTTTTCTGCAGCCAAGGAGAGCATGACTTGTTTCATCTGAAACTGTCACTAGGCTTGTTGCCTTCCCATACAGCAAAGGCAGACGAAGGCTAGGGCGGCACTGCCCAGGGCTACTAGGCCAGTGAACTACTCCATTCCTTTATCAATCGGCCTGCCAACGGTAGGCCTTGTAAGAGTGTGTCCCCAGCCATAGAGGACAATTTTGTCTCAGTAATTTTAATTGGCAGTTGGGTAGTGAAATTATTATTCCAAAGTCCAATAAGATAACTATTTGATTTAATATTTTAAATGCCCAATTGAATCAGGGAATTAGTTTTATTCAGTGAGTGGAGGGTGACAGCAAGCTCCCCTGAAAGTTTGTCCACTGTGCTCGCTGTAACAACTGATTGGGACAGGGCAGTGTCAGAAGCTGTAGTGGCAGTGGCAGCCACCACAAAGGCAGCAATAACAGCAGCAGTGATGCCAAAGTCTCTCTTGTGAAGAGTGAGAACAAGCTGACTCCTGTATGTCAAACCAGCAAGGGCACTAAACCAGGAACACACACCACCAAACCGTCTCTTTGCTACTCCAACAGCTTCTTAAATGGCATGTCGGCTTCAGGATTGAGGGCTCCTCATGAATGGCCAAGATGTCTCCTGCTGATGAGTGAATCAGCAACAGTATGATGCTCACAGCGCTCAGGCACCCATACTGGACTTTCGCCATCCTGTGGGAAAACAAGCACCCTCAGGCTGACACCAAAACCTGATCTGGTCCTTCCCAGAGGCCCGTAGAGAGGTCCTTCCATTTTACCAGTGGCTTATGCTGTTTAGGGGTCACCAGTGGCCATCTGCTGCTGAGCGACCATGGGAGTCCACAGTTAAAAATTTTTAAATAAAAAAAGATATGGTAGAATGGGGGGAACAGAGGTGATACCCTAGATCCACCTTCTTGACCTTTGTAAGATATGTTTTAAAAGGTCAGTGAACTCGTTCTACAATGGCCTGCCCCTGAGGATTGTAAGGAATGTCAAATTCCTGGCAAAATGTGGAAACCCCGTACTGGTGTAAGCAGGGCCATTGTCAGTTTCATCTTGTCTCAGCATTCCCATATAGGCAAAGGCTTGCAAACAGTGTGATTTAACCTCCTTTACTTTTCCCCGTGTGAGGCGAGGCAAATATCAAATGGGAGTATCTACAGAAACGTGTATGAGTGCAGCCTGCCAAAAGTTAGTATATGAGTTTCATCCATCTGCATAAGACCTTTAGGATTGACTCCCAAATGTGGAGAGATTCAACACAAAACCGCACCGTCTTTAAGAATTTGTATTGCTTGATCTTTAGTTAGGCCGGTGTGAAAGCATAGGGATCCCGCACTCAGGTGAAAGTGTTGATGTAAATGTGCCTTAGTAAAAGCCTGAGAAGAAATAACAGTAGCAGTGAGTTGAGTATATTAATCTGCCATCTGGTTTCCCTTGCTAAGAGGTCTGGGCAGAGGGGTGTGGGCTCTAAGATGACCCACAAAAACAGGCTTGTTATGCTGCCAAAGCAAACCCGGTAGTTGCAGAAGATGTTCATGAATTCTGGATAAAGCATGGTCAACCTGGGGCACATATTGGCTATCTGTATAAACATTTAGTGGTTCCTCTGGGAAGAGCTGTAAGGCCAAGACTAGGGCCTGAACTTCTGCTGCGTGGGTGGATTTTGTGCCCACATTAACACTTTTTATCACTGGATAAGAAACAGCTACAGCAAGGCCATGAGAGGAGCCATCAGTACAAACAACTGAACCTTGGGAATAGGTTGGAGAACCAAAATTTTAGGAAAAACCAAAGGATGCATTTTTTAAAAAGTTAACATAATTGTTAGGAGGATAATGATCATCAAATTTGCTTTGAGTAGAGAATAGGAAAGTAGCCCAGTCAGCATTGTCATTTTGAAGCCAGTCAATCTAATGGCAAGACAAGGATGTAACAATACAATCTGGTTCTTTTCCAAAGGTCTATAAGAGAAGACTTTTGTGCTTTAAAAAGGAGAGTAACCACTGCCTGAGTGTAGGAAACCACAATTTTGGAGGGGGATGCTTGGGAACGAACCCAAAGAATAGGTCCTTCTTGCCAGAATACCCCTGTAGGGGCATGGGTAGAACAGAATGTTAACAATTTTAAAGACTTGGAACTTTTGAATCAGTTACGCCCTGCTCTGGTAAGGTCTCGAGGGGAAGTTGGATTCGAATCCCCTTGTAGGATGTCAAAGAGTGGTTGGAGTTGTTCTGTAGTTATTCCTAAATTGGGCCTGATCCAATTGATGTCCCCCAGGAATTTTTGAAAAATCATTTAAAGTCTGTAAGGTATCTAACCTAAGTGTAATTTTTTGAGGGTGTACCCCCTTATGGAGCAGCTGGTGATACAAATATTCTTGGCATTCCCTATATGGGAATTCTTTTTGTACCTTTTTTGGGGGCAATTTGTAGGTTGGCCAATTTTAGGGCAGTCTAAAAATTGCCCAAAGCAGATAGCAACAGGGCCTCCTGTTCTGCGGCCAACAATATATCGTCCATATAATGAATTATGTATAACAGGATATTTTTGTCAAATTGGTTCTATGGCTAAGGACACATAAAATCTGGCATAAGTTTAGGGCTATTGGCCTTGCCCTGAGGCAGGACTACCCATTGGTACCGTTTATGAGGCTCATGTAAATTTAAGGAAAAGTGCTGAAAATAAGGAGGATGTAGGGGAATAGTGAAAAAACAATCCTTTAAATCTGTAATTATCATAGGCCAGTCTTTAGGGATGGCAACGGGCTGGTAACCCCAGCTGTGTAGCTCCCATATGGATCGTGGTTCTATTTATTTCTAAGCAACTCAATTTTCCTGATTTCTTTTTGATAACTAAGATTGGAGTATTCCAAGGTGAGGTCAAGGGGACAATAAGTCCACCATCTGTTCTTGAACTAAAGCATGTGCAGCCTCCAACTTTATTTTGGAAAGGGGTCATTGTTCTACCCAAACAGGGTCATCGATTTTCCAGGTAATGGGAATAGGAGGTATTTTTGAAGATTTTTAGAGACTGTTGAACAATAGCCCCTGTTAAAAATGTCCTAACCCTCTTTTATCTCCTGGGAATCTTATAGAATGGGGTTTATCAGACACAGGCTGTGGATCTCCTTGTAGATTTTTTTCTAAGACCTTTACTCAAGAAAAACCTTCATGCTTTAAGCATCTTTTGAATGGGCTGAGTGATCAATACAGCCCCCATGGCTTCCAGTATGCCTCTGCCCCAAAGGTTAACAGGAATGTGTTAACATAGTTAAACAGATGTCTTTGTTGCATGAATGTGCATCTTTTGGGTTTATGCCTAAGTGGAATTGCTGGATCTTGTGGTAGACTGATGCCCATTTTCCTGAGGAACACCATACTGATTTCCAAAGTGGCTGTACAAGTTTGCACTCCCACCAAAAGTGGAGGAGTGTTCCCCTTTCTCCACATCCTCTCCAGCATAAACTGTCTTTGTTTTTGTTTGTTTATTTTAGCCATTCTGACAGGAGTAAGATGGTATTTATCTAGGACCTAACGGCTTTCAGAGTTTCCATGGAGAAGTCAGATGTAATTCTGATAGGTCTGCCTTTATATGTTACCTGGCCTTTTTCCTTTGCTGCTCTTATTATTCTTTCTTCTGTATGTTAGGTGTCTTGATTATTCCATGGCGAGGGGACTTTTTTTCCCCACTCTATTTGATGTCTGTGAGCTTCTTATACTTCCATAGGCATGTCCTTCTTCATATTGGGAAAGTTTTCTTCTATGATTTTGTTGAATATGTTTTCTGCACCTTTGAGCTGGGCTTCTTCACCGCCCTCTATGCCTGTTATTCTTAGGTTTGGCCTTTTCACAGAGCAAACTTCTCCTTGCTCTAATTTACCTAATCCTTTACCCTGGTTCTACCCCATTCTTTGCATAATCTGGAGAGCCTTACTTGGGTGGTGAGAACAACTCCCATCTCTTGTAAGAGATCCCATCCCCAAAGATTAATGGGGGGCCAGCCAAAACATAGGGCTGAAAATATCCTGTATGACCTTCAGAGTCTCGCCATTTCAGGATTCTGAGGTTTTTTGTGGTATAGCCTGTCCAATTCCCTGGAGGGTGGCCGTCCCCTCCTGTTTAGGCTAAGTAGGGGCCAGGGCTCTTCTGAAAGGACAGAAACATCCGCTCCGGTGTCCAAGATGCCCCTAAAGGGCTTGTTCTCTATTCTTAATGGAAGCTGGGGGTGGTCCCACATGGCAGCAATCCAAAAGGCCGCCGGACTGGTGCTTCCAAAACCTTGATTCCCCCTCCTTTCTCTAAGGTTTGAGCCTCATGAGGAGCTGAGGGGAGGAGAAGTAATTGAGCAATTTGTTCCTTGGCTGGAATGGCAATAACTCCATTGGCCACTGATGCCATTATCTTAATCTCTCCCTCACTGTCTTGATCTGTAACCCCAGGATGAATCTGGATACCTCGGGGAATGGTACTAGAGTGCCCCAAGAGTAGTCTGACCGAGGCTTGAGGCAGAGGCCCATAACTCCTGTAGGTAGGGCCTGAACCCCATTCGGGTATTAGAATTGCTCGGGCGGAGGGACCAAGGTCCAATTCTGCACTCCCTGGGGTGGCCCTGAGGAGGTCTGAGAGGTGAAGGGGTTGCTCTGGGGGAGAAAGTGAATCCTGCACTGCCCGGGGAAGGGGTCATGGTTCCACATTGGCTCTGGGGCGCTGGGGTGGGGCCCTTCTCCAGTTTCCCTGATTGGTATTGTAAGGAAAAGGATTGCTTTCCAAATTGATTTTGGAACGACAATCATTGGCCCAATTGTGCCCTCGCTGGCAGCGGGGACATAATCCGGGTCTCTTAAGACTGGTGGTGTTATTTTGAGGGCACTCCCTACGGAAGTGTCTATCCTTCCCACAACCAAAGGTCAGATGAGGACAGGCTCTGGATGGTCCCGTGTGGTAGGGTGGGTCCAGTATGTGGAAGGTGAAATTCATACCACAGCACTGGGCAACGGGTCCCCGCATCAAAGATACATGCCAGACATCAAGGGACTTTGATAATGGAAGGGATAACTATCATGTGTAGGATTTTTAAAAGGGGGACATGGACTCCAGCACCATATATCATTTCTTCCCTCAAGAGTAATACAATCTCCCCTAAGAAGGGGAATAGTATGAGCATAATCTAGGGCTCATGGCCAGCAATGATTGACCGGTGGTGCTCTTGGGGAGGAGACAGAAGAATGTAAATTTATTGGCATAAGAACCTCTTGCAGTCCAATAACCTAGGTATTGGTGTTATTGTGAGAAAATCTGCCACAGAGGTGTTACTCAGCACTAAACAGCTAGCGGGGTTAGGGTGGGGCAGAATCTGAGGGTAGAAAATGGTTTGTTATCTGCTGAAAACAAAGCACATCAGCTAAATTCCAGCTCAAACTAATATTGGCAGCAGAGGAATCAAAGGGTGTAGCTGGTTTACCCTAAGTGGTCAGGAAAAGGTGCCGCACAGGGCTACTCAGACCCACAGGCATCAGAATGGGTGATTTTTAATGAAGGAACCTGGGATCTTCTTGCTGGCTGCTACAATTGTGGTCTTTCCCCATGCGGCAAACCAGATGCTCACGCACCCAAACGGTTATCTGCATCTTGTGGGAAATACAGACCAACCTGTGTAGGTGGAGCTTGTGCTTGGGGGGGGTCTCTGTCTTTTTCCAATTGGGATAGTTGGGGCTGTGCCTCTGTTGATCACTCCGTCAGGAGCAAGCAGAGCAGAGGCCGTGGTGAACGTTCCTTCTGGTGGAGGTGGCCAAGGCTCAGGTGGTCACACCTTGGCGTGCAGTTGGGGCTACAGCTCCAGTGGACACTTGTTTCATTTGAGGCAGGGAAATGGTCATTGCTCCTCTAGGTGGAGGTGGGGCTTAGGGTCTAGTGGTCAATGTAGCAGCACGGTATCCCCAACCCAGAAATGACAGTGACTGGTGGCTGTGACAGTCGATCTTTCCCGGAAGAACTTCTTGTGATAGCTTCTGGAAGCTACTGCTGGAAACTGATGCTCTTGCCTCACCAGGCAGTTGCTCATTGCTCCTGGGCCTCCAACTTGGGCCTTACTCTGATGCTACTTCTGGGCCTGAGGGGTGAGCAGCCCCAGACACCATTGTTTCCAGGCTGGTGGTTCAGGCCTCCCACTGACACTGCTCCTGGGCCTGAGGCTTCCATCTCCTTTGATGCTGCTTCTGGGTAATGACTTGGGCCTCCCTTCTGTTGCTGCATCCAGGCTGGTGGATCAGTGTTGCAGGATCCTGACAGGTGACCCTTGGGGGTGGGGGACAACACAGGCACCAGGAACAAGTCAAAATGAGCTCAGTTTATTCCAGGGAGGGGTAAGCCTCATATCCTTCCAGTCCTGCCTCAGGGGAGAGGATCCACTGATCCTCTGACATGTGCTGAGGTGACCTGATCGCTGGCCATAGGTCCACGTCATCTCTCGTCAGACTCGGCTGCTATTGCCAAGGCCCTTCGGCAGACCCAGGCTGGCTGTCAGGAAATATCTACTGATCGCTCTAGGCCAGCTGTCAGGCTAGGCCATTGAGGCTCAGTTACCCAACAGATCAGGCCTCCCACTGTTTTTGCTCTGTTGCTGAGGCTGAGGCCTCGCTTTGGCGCTGCCTCTGGGCTGGGTTCTTTTGAGTGTGTTCTTACACTGTTGTCTACCCACCTCTTCCTTCCATCACAACAGGTGGACCCTGTACTTCAGGGGGCCCCTCTTCCTCCAGTTGGTGCAGTTGGGGTCTGTGGCTCCGTTGGTGGCTCCCCCAGAAGTAGGTATGGAAAAGCCTCAGTGATCGTGTCTGCAGATGCAGGGGCCCCCAAGGCTCATGTGGTCAGCCATTCTGTTGCAGGTAGAGACACTGTTCTGGTCATCAGTGTTCTAGGTGCATGCCTTCTGAGGCTCCAGAGGTCACGGATGCAGTTGGGCATCTCAGGTAGAGAATAGCACTGGATCCTGGCTGGGACACCGGTGCTCTTAGAGGAACTTCTGAGGACAGTTTCTGGAAGCCGCCGCTGTTGGTGCTTCTGGGCCTTTCCTCCACTCCCAGCGGGTCTCTTGACCTTGTGGGGCAAATGTAAATAAAGTTCTGGTTATGATAAAGCAGGAGGGGAACCTTGGCAGCTCCCATGGCAGGCACAGGTGACCAAGGTGGAGGGACAAACATGCCAAGCAGACAGAGTTGTTCTTTTGCTGCAGCTATCGCCTAAGAAACACAAACACGAGACTCAGCGCCCACGCGGAGTTTATTGAGTGGAGAGAGAGGGGGTAGCTGGTGGCCAACCAGAAGCAGGGGGAGAGAGAGAGAGAGAGAGAGAGAGAGAGAGAGAGAGAGAGAGAGAGAGAGAGAGAGAGAGAAAGGGGTCCCAGAGAGCAAGAGAGAGAGCAAGAGCGAGAGAAAGAGAGAGAGAGGTGTGCTTGGCGCACTTGCTTTAAAAGGGGTCTTGCACATGCGTAACTGGGTCCTCTGCGCAGCCAGGTAAAGGCTTGAACAGCCAGGTAAAGCCTGACGTAATGATGACATGGCCATAGGCGTCCCACCCATCATCAGAGGCGGAGTCAGGGGACTGCAGATTCCCAACATTCCCACCTCTTACTGTTATTAAAAAGGTGGGGGTTGGGCGTGGCCCAAAGGGGTCGGGAGACAGCAGGTTCCCAACAGAGCTTAGTCAGAAGTTTTATTAGAAAGAGGAGGGAGGGGAAGGGAGAAAGAACGAAAAAGAGTTAAAGAGACAGAGAGAGAGGACAGAAGAGAAGAGGGAGTTTAAAGGGGTCCTTTGCATCTGTCTGCAGACTACGTAGCCATGGAACCCTGGGCTGACCAGGGTATTACTTGAGTGCATTCTGCCAGGTGATAGGGACAGGTGAGCATAATGTCCGAATCCTTACAGTTCTTCGCTGGTCTAACTAATAAAAACCCAGTCAGATAATGGGAAAATGCTGAGAGATCAGAGAGAAGGTGCAGGCCATCACACACCTTTCCTCCTTAGCATCTCAGCAGACCAGAGAGCGAGTTCCTGTTTCTGCCCAGCTCCCTCTCTTCCTGTCTGTCTGTATAGACCTCCAGACCTCTGTGGTTAGCTAATGCAAGCTCCATTCTCTTACCTCCAGACAGGTTTTATTTGTACAAGCAAGATAACGCCACAGGCAGTCTTTTATTGTCGATGTCTTAATCATCTTCTGTCTCAGGGTCGGAGTAGGCATGAGTCTAGGACTAGTGATGCTCATTAATCTATTGGGGCTCCAGGCTCCTGTGGCTCTATCAGGTAGATGTCCAATCATAGGGTGAACAATGCTCCTTAGTCCTCGGGGAAAGGTGGGTATTTTGAACCTTTTGTATAACCTTAGTCTATGACTCAATTCTTTCCCTTGGTTCTTGAATCATGTCCCAAGCATCCAAGGCTGCTGTGTGGCATAGGGACACAATGTGTTCATTGTGTGTAGCTTGAGTATTTGTGTCAGCATAAGGGCCCTCTTCAAGAATTTGATCTTGGGAAGCCTCATAACCTTTAATTCGGCCTTGATATTCAAAGGCTGTGGCCTCTTCTCTCCAGTATGACTTCCACTGCAGCTGTGAACCAAGTTCTAGAACTTCTGAGATTAATTGAAGCCGGTCATTTGGAGTTATTCTGTGTCTTACAGCCCATGACTTTACTAACTGCCTTACATATGGTGAGTGCTTGCCACAAGAAACTACTGCTTCCTTAACACCTTTTAAATCTTTCATATATACCGGCTCCCACCTGCATTTGGTAAATCCTTCTGGCTGTTGATTATTTGCTGGCTTTTGAGCAATAGTAACAGGATAGACCACAGCAGGTGATGATGATTCGGCCTTTGGTAAGTCATCGCTGACTCTGAGAGGTACTGGTGATGTTAAATACTTCTTATTTATTATCGTTTGTACCTCATCTCCTGATGTTTCACTTTTAAGAAGGTTTTCTGTGGCCTGTAATCTATTCACAATTGTTTCTTGGAGTGTTATTACTTCTGGACTGTATACACTTCCAACAGTTTCATTAAATCAGTTTCTTGTTCTGGTCATTCACATTTGGTTCTAGATATTTAGTAATCTATCTCATCCTTAGAGATTATTTGGATGGCATGTAGATTGCCTTCCAAAAGCAATGTTCTGTCTGCAAGCTTGCCAGTAATCTTAGACATGGAACTTTTTTTCTGTTATGTTTCATTTTTTGAATTGTTTGTCAAATGATGGTTGTCATTTTCAGTGGAATGAATCCTTTCTACTAAGCTCTCATTACTAGTCTGTAAAGTCTGTATGATTTGTATAAGTTCCTCATTCTCAACCCTATTTTCAATTAAGGATATTAAATGAATTATCAAGGTAATAGCAACTATGGCTAATAGTAAATATGTACCATGTAGATCGTAAACCTAAAATCCCATCCATAGAAGAAACGAAAGGATTTTTAAATTCATGTATAGTAATATTATCCCCATTGGTGTATAGTTACTTTTATGTATTTATGAATTCGTTAGCTTAAATTGCAAACATATGCAGTAATTTAGCTTAAGTAAAATCCCGGAAGATTGACGTCTGTGTACTTGCTGGTTTGCTTGTTGACCTTAAGTTGCAATAACTATGTTTGGCCAGCAGGTGTCAGAAGTGCACCACCAAAGCAAACGCAGCGGCAAAGAAGCTTTGGTCTGACTTATCTCTAATGTATTACAATCTGTAATTTTTAAGCAACACTCAAGAAACCCAAACCAAATGGAATTTTGTTGGAGAGTAGAGAAAGGAAGCAACCTGCGCTCACAGCAGCTGCTGCTGGCTTAGCAGAGCTGGGCAGCCATTTTAGTGGCAGGGAGCTGGAAGCTGCCTACAGCCCAGGCTGCGGTGGACTGTGGTGGCAGGAAGGAAAAGCCACTGCAGCTCAGGGAAATTGGGCGATGTGGGTGCCGTGGAGAACAGAGAGTAACAGAATACAACTCCCCACGAGGGAGTTGGATTGGTGGGCCAGGGGATCCTTAGAATAGTTTCTTTCCTTGCCTCTGGCACCCATCCCCCCACCTTGGGTATTTACCCTAAGTAAGTTATCTTAGTTTGGCAGAGTATCTTTGGACAAATGGTGTAGGAAGTTACAGCCTATCAGCCAAGAGAAGAGCCAATCTGGAGTCTGCCTGGTGTTGTCAGAATCCTGATCGAGCCTACACAATTAGGGGTGACCACATGGTGGGTGCTTCCTGATGGCCTGTCTACAGTCACTGTCAGTGCTGATTGTGCCTAGCCAATGAGGGTTGGCTACACTCTGTCAACGGATTGGAACGTCTGCACGGTGGGAGGATATATAAGCTTCCACCCATTGCTAAATAAAGGAGTCTTCTGTTTTCCCTTTACCTGCCTCTCAGTGTCTGTGTCATTGACATCAGACCGTCTCACAGTCTCACCCCCCCCCCAAGCCGTTAGGACCCAGCAACAATATGGTATCCCAAGTTCCCAGAGTTCAAAGAAAATCCTTTGTGGCCATCCTGCATCCCTCCAAAGTGTTGTCAGCCATCATGAGGCCATGATGACTGGTGTTGAAGTAGGATTGTGTATAGTTGATGGAAGTAGACTTCTTACCAACAGCAGGGGCCTACTCCAGATGCCTAGTGTTGTTGTTTGCCGAAGCTCTGGCCAATAAAACATGAACCACACAACTCAGCTAACCCACACTAACCTTTCCTTTGGGAAAGGGAGCAAAGGGAGGGGCAGGTGTTAACTGACAGCTGAAATGGAGAGAGAGAGAGAGAGAGAGAGAGAGAGAGAGAGAGAGAGAGAGAGAGAGAGAGAGAGAGAGAGAGAACAGGCTGGAGGAGCTTGCTTATGTAGAGAAGGGAGCTGTTTAAAACGAGGCTCAGCAGTTGGGGCCATTGAAACTGGAGTCAAGGAACTGCCATCGGCTCGGCTCTTGGCGGCCCAGGTCTATATGGTTTTTGCATGCAGACCCTTACATAGGCACCAGTGCATGCATGATGCAGCCATGCAACCTTGGATAGCCTTTGAGCTGTCAAGAGTGATCACTTGTCAAAGATGGATCCCAGGGCGAGGGAAGGTATCCCGGAGAAGAGTGACCCCTGGGCAGGGAGAGAACCCGAGGATTAGCAAGACCCCACGACCAGGAAAGGATCCCTAAGGAGAAGGCCCAGGCCCAGGAGAGGACTGGTGTAGAGTGACAGGCGGGGGCTGTGGAGAAACCACTGGGAAGGAGAGGAGTTGGGAGAAGCCAAGACAGTATGAGAATTCTCAGGGAAATTATTCCCCGGTTTGGAATTCCAGCCTCTCTTCAGCCAGACAGTGGTCCTGAGTTCACCTCTCAGATCTCTCAAACCATATCTAAAGCTCTCAACATCCCTTGGCGCTTTCAGATCCCATATTCCTCCATCCCCCCAGTTCTTGGGGAAGATAGAGCTAACTAACTGTCCTTAAAAATCAATCTTGTTAAAATGTTACAGGAACGTCACCTTGACAGGGTAAAGCTCGTGCCTCTGGCTCTTTGCAGGCTCAGGGCTCTCCCCAAATGGCCCTTTTCCATCTCACCCTTTGACCTTATGTATGGGTGGCCACTTAATACACACATGATGTAGCTATACAACACAGGGCCCTTCAGCTGTCTACGTATCTGCCTGAAGGCTGGTTGCGAACTCTGCCAGTTATCAGGGGACAGAGTTAGTTAACATAATGCCAGGATATCAACACCTACGTCCACAGGCGCCTGATGGGGGGTGGCAATCCTTTGTTTTGCTTCTTTGGATTTTGGGTATTTGCTGGGTCCTCCAGCTGGTAGGACTGTGGGAGGGCCGGTCCAGCCGGTCTCTTTCTGGGGCTGAGCTGGATGGAGAGTGTCAACTACCCAGACCTTCCTTCTAGTCAACCAAGAGAACCACACTGAGTTGGGAGCCTTGTCAAAGCAGGAACTCATTATATTGTAACAGGTATGCACTTACATAGAGTTGAAAAAGGGTGGGGACCTCAGGATGGGTGAGGTGTAAGGGCCAATGATAATTTCACCATGTCAGTGGTAGCTGGGCAGAGGTAGTTTTCCTGAGTCACTCCTATGCAGAAGTGATAGGCCAAAGACAGGTTGCCAAACTCTACCCGTGCTGTGCCTGCACTGCCTGGGTTCGAGTCATGCGGAGGGCGTCAGGATTGAAGACACATACACACAACAGTCAAGATCAGAAGACTCTTTATTAAAGTGGCTTGGAGGCTTATATACCCTGGACTCAAGAAGGGAGGGAAGACAGCGAGGCAGTTCCTCACATCACATGCCTAGGATCACGGCTGGGTCATCATGTTCCCGGAAAGGGCTTTGTCAAAAACAGTTCCAGGAACCTGCACAGAACATCTTATCTTGCACAAACATGGCTAACGGCTGTTTCTTAGCCATCTGTGTGGGGGGTTGTGTACCAAGGCCTCTTGGTTCCCACAATTCCCCCTTTTTTATTTTTTATGAAGGGGTTCTGTCTTAGGTCATGCTGGCCACCTCTCCCCTTTCCTGTCTTTGGAAGGCCTCGATTCCTGTCTTAGGAAGGGTGGTCCTGAGTTGCCCGTCATCAAGCCCCTTCAATCTCTATTTAGCATTTGGAGCCAAACTTCATGGCTACTGGTAGAGCCATGAGCTAGATTGAGCAATATTTGTTTGTGCATGCGTTCTTTCTGGTTAAAGATCTAACAAACCCTTCTCAAGGCAAACAGTCCGACACAGGCCAGGAGTAACCCAGTTATCGCTAGCGACCGTCCCAGACCACTGCTGAACCCATCCCCCTATCTGAGCCATGGCATTCCAGCATCTGTAGCTGGTAACTGAAGTAACACACATTTGATTCACTAACTCTTCCAGCCAAGGAATTCACAGTCTCAGAGTTCGATGCTGATTGGGCAACAGCAATGCCTGCCACCACTGCAGCAGTAGCAGAAACAGCGATGGCGGTGAGCACAGCCCCGGTGATTCCAAAGCCCCTCTGGGGTCGGTACAGGATTATCTCCTTGCCACTGTGAGCATAGGCAACCACCATGGGGGCCAGGGAAGGAACCCATATGACCAGGGCAGCATATCGGTTGTGGACCAGCAATTACTCAGGGTATGGGAGCTGGAAGAACGATTGAGAAAATCTTCCCCTTCCCCAGTAGAATTCCAACTGAGAATAAAAAATGGGGCTACAACACAGGCCAATCCTTGTACTGTGAAATTTCTTCCTCCCGAACAATTAACCTTTAAGCTGGATTCAAACAGATCTGATGAGTTCCAAGTAGCAGTAGCATTAAACGTCAATCCTTTTTGTAAGGCTAAAGGTCTAGCATCCAGACAGGCGCGAGGCCCGCAGAAAAACATACTGGAACATAAAGGAATGACTCTGGCCTGGTTAGGGTTCCTAAAGTGATATTCTTCCCCTGGATCTGTAGCATCTTTAAAAGGTGGGCGGTGCTCATACCGCCACAACGAATCAGTTCCTTAGAGGAGCCAAGAGTCTTGAGTAACACAGTCTCCTCAAGATAAAGGGGAAGGTAATGAATATCTTTTACATTTGGCCAGCAGGATGGCGTTGGTTGAGGGGGCACCCTGGTACCATTACCTCTCATTCAGTTAACAGGGTACCAAATACCCTTCAAACCAAGAACCTGCCGTTAGATGAATTACTGGAAAAATCTGGAATGGAGGCATTACTTGATATAAGGCAGGAGCCCAAAAGGGATGTATTTGTTAATTGACTTGTATTCATTACTTGAACAAAACAGAGAGCTTCTTTCAAAGAAAAGATAAGATTTTGAAATGGGGAGCTTTTCAACTTAATGTTGGCCACTGCCATTCCCAGTGTGTAATGTATAAAAGGCAGGAAACGGAACTATCCTGACTGACAGGCATCAGTATGGGGGGATTGTGTACAAGGGCCCATACTTCCCTGTTGGCGTGATCGGGTTGTGTCTGGCTCATCACGGTCACTCCCAAGAGCAGGGTGAACATGGCTTTCCAGGATCCAGATGGGCTTATCCATGCCTGGGGGGAAGCACAAACAGCTCCTCTCACCCTTGGTATCAGGGGAGTTGGTTCATGGCATTGACCTGAGACAAGATCTTTCCATCTGACCCAGCCTAAAGACTGGGAGGGTTTGTTCCAATGTTTTCCATGGCAGAACAGTTCTAACTATCGGCAGTCAAAAAATTTAAAATAAAAAGAATTGTAGAAAGCTGAGTGTTGGGGGAGGAGATATATTCCCCCCTTTTTATTTTTTCAAAATATTGTTTCAACATTGCATGTGAGTGTTCCACTTTGTGGGGAATACCAAAATGATGTTGAATATCATAATCTTTGCAAGAGGGAGCAAATCTATAACTTGTATAGGCAGGCCCATTATCATTGGGAATGCCCATGTAAGCAAAGGCTTGTGAGCAATGCAAAATAACATCCTTGGTTTTTTTCTCCAGAATGAAGGGAGGCAAAGATTACTTTAGAATAGGTATCCACAGACACATGCATAAATTTTAACCTACCAGCTGACCCCAAATGGGTGACATCCATCTGCCAACTATCATTAGGTTTTAGGCCTCAAGGATTTACCCCATCATTGTGAACAGTGTGCTCGCAAGGAGGGCATTGGGCTGCAATACGGGTGGGTGGAAACATCTCTGGAGCAGCCGGTGGGGAATTTGTGCATTTAGATGATATTTATTAGGAAGTTCAGAAGCCATTTCCTCCACAGAGCCAATAAAGTCTCTAGCCAGGGAATCAGCAACTTGGTTGCCTCTTGCCAGTGGGTCGGGCAACCCAGTATGAGCACGGATACACCCAACAAAAGTGGGGCATCTATGCCTCCGGAGTAAATTTTGCAATTTTGTTAGCAAATGTTGAACCTGGGAGGTGGGTGCTATGTATGAGGCTGTCTCCAAAGGTTTAATGATGTTAGCCACATAAATGCTGTCAGTGTAAAAATTAGAGGATTCTTCGGGATATAGCTGAAATGCCATCAAGCAGGCCAAAGGCTCGGCTGCCTGTGCAGACACCTTGCCAGTAGGTCTTCATCCTTATTCTCCGTTGGAGATCACCACAGCATAGCCTTTGGACGACCATCAGTAAACACTATTCGTGCCCCAGACAGTGGTATTTTTTCTTACTATTTTGGGGAATATCACAGGATGTCTCTTAAAGAAGGTGAGCGAAGGGCTGGGAGGATAATGACAGTCAAAGGAAGCATGCACAGAGGACATAAATAGTGTCCAGCCATCATAGCTAGTCTGTAAATGTGAAAACTCTTCTTTATCATAAGGCACAGTGATTTTATCAGGTGCTTTCTCAAATATTTGAAGACTTAGTTTATGAGCCTTCCATAATAATTGTAATACAAGCTCATAGGAAGCAGAAACTACCCTTTTAGGAGAGGCTGACAGGTGTACCCAACATATAGGCCCGTCTGCCAAAACACTGCTGTGGGTACAAAATGGGAGGAAAGCACATTCAATAGCACCCTCCCACCCAACTCCCCCCACTAGGCCCTTCCTCCTGCCTCTAGGTTAAGGGAGTATCCCTACATGGGGAATGTGCTTCCAAAGTCCTTTTGTGCACCAGGGATAGATCCTGGTTCCACTGTCAGAGGTCCCTTAGACTGCCCAGGCTTTCTAACTGAGACCGATGTTTAGGGGGTCTTAATTGGTACAATGCTGCCTTCCCAACTATCAGTCTGGGATCTATGAGCTCCCCCTTGTTCAGGTCAGCTGTCTCTGTGTGTTTCTGCAGCTGGTCTTGCCCCTATTTTCTTATCACTCCTCCCTCTCTGCATCTGGATTCCAGGAGTTTGGCTCAGTGTTTAGCTGTGGGCATCTGCTTCTGTTTCCACCAGCTACTAGATGAGGGCTCTATGATGGCAGATAAGTTAGTTATCAGTCTCATTATCAAGGATGGGCATTTAAAGGTAGCCTTTCCATTGTTGCTCAAATTGTTAGTTGGGGTCATCCTTGTGGGTCTTTGGACATTTCTCTAGAATCAGCTTTCTCTTCAAACCTATAATGGCTCCCTCCTTTATGGTATCTCTCCCCCTCTCTATCTCTATCTCTCTATTCCTCCCCTGACTCGATCTTCCTAGTCCCACATCCTCTCCTCTCCTCCTTTTCTTTCTCCTAGCTCCCTCTAAACTCACTGTCTCCCCTCCACTCCCAATTTGCTCAGGAGATCTTGTTCCTTTTCTCTTCTGTGAGGGACCTTGTATGATTCTCTTAGAATCTTCCTTGTACCCTAGTCTCTGGTGATGTGAATTATAGTCTGGTGATCCTTTGCTCTATGTCTAAAATCCATGTTCCTTTTTTGTGACTGGATTACCTCACTCAGGATGGTTTCTTCAAGTTCCATCCATTTGCCTGCGAATTTCAAGGCTCTATTGTTTTTTTTTTTCTGCTGAGTAGTATTCCATTATATAAATGTGCCACATCTTCTTTATCCATTCTTCAGTTGAGGGGCATCTAGGTTGCTTCCAGGTTCTTGCTATTACAAATAATGCTGCTGTGAGGAAACCAGATCCTGTGGTGGACTGATTCCCATTTTCCTGAGAAACCTCCATACTGATCTCCAAAATTGCTGCACGAGTTTGCACTCGCACCAGCAGTGGAGGAGTAGGAATGTTCCTCTTTCTCCATGTCTTCTCCAGCATAAGTTGTCATTGGTGTTTGTAATTTTAGACAATCTGGCAGGAGTAAGATGGCATCTCAGAGTTGTTTTGATTTGCATTTCCCTGATAGCTAAGGATGTTGAGCACTTTCTTAAGTGTCTTTCAGCCTTTTTGATTTCCTCTATTGAGAGTTCTCTATTCAGTTCTGTACCCCATTTTTTAATAGGGTTATTTGGTGTTTTGTTGACTAGTTTCTTGAGTTCTTTGTATATTTTGGAGATCAGCCCTCTCTGAGATATAGGGTTGGTGAAGATATTTTCCCAGTCTGTGGGCTTCTGTTTGGTCTTGTCAACTGTGTCCTTTGCCTTACAGAAGCTTCTCAGTTTGAAGAGGTCCCATTTATTAATTGTCGATCTCAGTGTCTGTGCTACTGGAGTTATGTTCATGAAGCAGTCTCTTGTACCAATTTGTTCAAGGAAACCGCTCACTTTCTCTTCTAAGAGGTTCAGAGTGGCTGGATTTATGTTGTGGTCTTTGATCCATTTGGACTTGAGTTTTGTGCATGGTGATAGACATGGGTCTATCTGCAGTCTTCTACACACCATCATCCAATTGTGCCAGCACCATTTGTTGAAGATGCTTTCCTCCTTCCATTGTATACTTTTAGCTGTTTTGTGGAAAATCAGGTGTTCGTAGGTGTGTGGATTAATATCGGGATTTTTGATTCGATTCCATTGATCTACTTGTCTATTTTTGTGCCAATACCAAGCTGTTTTCAGGACTATAGCTCTGTAGTAGAGCTTGAAGTAGGGGATGGTGATGCCTCCTGAATGAGGAACTCTTGTTTCATTAAAGTACAAAAGTTACAGTAAAGTTTACAAAGAGTCTTTCCAAGGCCCCATCATATATCCATTCAACATTTTAACCATTTCACAGGTATGGGAAACCTTGCCAGGGGTCACACAAACAGTCTGATAGAAAGGAGAGCAAGACAATTGCTGTTGAATCCAAATCCACAAGGCTTCCACTTGCTCCTGAACGAAGGCTATTTGTTGATTTAAATTCAAAATACCAAATTGGATATGAGTGTTCACAGTACTTTGGAGCTGTAGTGCCTCACTAACATCAGTGGCTAGTGAATCCACTGTGCCTGCTATTGAGGAAGTCTGTGACAAGGCCAGTCCAGCCACGGTCGCAGAAGTGGCAGCTTAGCAACAATAGCTGCAGTGATGCTGAAGTCTCTCTTATGGCTACACTGTTAGACCCTGAGTTCAGGGTCTAATTACTCAGGGGGGCTAGCCCCCCCCATGACCAGTCCAGGAGATGCAATCAGCAAGAGGTGTTTATTGAGTGAATGCACAAGCGGGCCTCAGTGTTCTCCAAGGAAGGCTGCCCCCCCAACAGAATATCTAAGCTCTTTTATAGGGCAAAACCACAAATTAGCATAGCTACATTAGGCATAACATGATTGGCTACATTAACATTCTTTCATTAGCATAAGGTCAAACTGGGGTAAGGGTTGTCTGTGTTCTAAGAAAAACTACAAAATGTTCTTGGCCGGGTGTGGTCCATTTGGGATTTGCTTATCGGGAACAATCTGTTCTGGGACAAGGCCTATTTCCTTGTTCCTGTGACTAAGGTCTTTCATTCCCCCATTTCTTTTTGTTCTAGTTTTAATCTTAAAATTTAAGATCCCTCCTGCTGCTTGAGGGCTTGATGTTGCTGGGAGAGGATCAGGACTTGAGTGATGGATAGACGATCTTTAATAAATTGAAGTAATGGATTAAGAATGCAAGGTCCAAAAGTGCGTATAAGCAAAAGGACAATCGGGCCCCATTATAGTGGAAATTAGGGTAGTCACCCGGGGGACCTGTTAAACCATCCTTCAAAACAACTTTGTTGAGCCTCCCTGTCCTTTTGGCGTTGGTTAAGTCTCTCCCTTAGTTCAGCCATCGGATCCCGAATTATGCCTGAATTATCTGCATAAAAAAAAATTCCTCCTCTAATGCAGCACATAATCCCTTCTCCTTCAGGAGTAGCATGTCAAGTCCTCTCCTATTTTGCAGGACTATCTCTGATAGGGAGGTTAGGGATTTCTCTCACAGCGAAATTGATTGCTCTATGGCCTTTAAGTCGGTCTTAATGGCCATCCAGAGCTCGTCTACCTGTTGTCCTCTCTGTATTAGCACGGCCGTTCCAGTTCCAGCTCCAGGGCTGTTCCCAGTCCCAGCATCACTGCTAGCATCCAAGAGACTGGTTCTCTCTTTGACCTTGTGCGTCCCTCGTATATTTCTTTGAGGGTCCCGCTGGGGTGATAAAAAATCCTGGGCATAACTTGGACCATGACACAGTAGTCCTCTGAGTTGTTTAGCACCTGTGCTGAGATGCAGGGGGTTAATCCTGCCCACCATGTGCCGTCTCTGGACGCAGGTAATATGCCCCAGAGGACAGGGGGTGTATCTTTTTACAAAGAGCCTGGTGGCTAGTAGGTACTACTGTCCCTATACAGGTCCTCTGGCCTCTGACTTGGGGCAGGGTGAGACGGTGCATAATGGGTTGAGTGCATAAGGAGGCATCGGTTTTATTAGTAAAATTCCCCGAGGCTGCTAGTCCTTCATAATAAGGGGGATTGGTAGTTAAGCAAAGCCAGCAATCAATAGTAGTCTCTGGTTGGCTATGGTTAAGAGCAGAGAAGGCTCCTCTGACCAGATTGAGGAGCCTGTCCCCCGTGCGTGGCCGGGTAGTAGTGATACTTTTGGTGGGGGGTCATAATGGGGGTGGTATTGGTGGGCACTGGGGTTGTTAGCCCCTGGGGGAAGTTAGGCTCTCCCTCCTGGGACGGTCCTTCTTGGTCCATCAGTACTTGATGAAGCCCTATGGACTTCTTAGCATTGCCCCCCATCTGAAGCTTTATCCTGAACATGAGACCTGGGTCCGGCCCGTGAAGATACCACCTAAGGCCCCAGGTCCAACCTGTGACCCATTTGCTCCAATTCGTTTTCCTGGGCCAGTGAAGGTTATGTTAAGGGGTAAACAGGTACCTTTAACTTGACAGGCTTTGAGCCTTGTCGAATAGTCAATTGAAAAGTTTTTATGAATGGTGATCCAATCCCAGGAGGAGGGTCTCCAATACGCATCTCCCATGGTTTCACAGCCCCAAGCTGCACAGTAATAACTGTCCGTACCTCTGCATCTGCGGCTCTCAGCCCTGCTCCTACCATCTCGGGGGCATACACATAGATCCCAACCTCCCAGCAGGCTCCTTACGTCGGGCGTGCTGCAGCCCCTAGCCGCCGCTGATAGTATCTTGTAACTGTATAAACAATGAAGTTAATTCTGTACCATCAGGAATAAGTTCTGCAGTCTCAATGTGTAAGACTACTCTCTCTGGGTATTGAGGGTCAGTAACTATATTGAGGGGTTCTATAAAATCCATAAGTACCATGAGAATGGCGTACAAGTCTGCATTTTGTAAAGAATTGTAAGGGCTTTGAACCACTTTACTTATTTTTCCTGATTTATATCCTGCCTTACCTGATTTGTTTTTGTCAGTGTAGAATGTATGAACTCCAGAGATAGGTGTTTTTCTTAACAATGCGTGAAAGGATCCAAAACATTTTCTTTATGAATTTTATTCTTTCACTTTTGGGATAACTATAATAGGCCATTCTTCAGGTATCAAAGAAAGCAAGGGCATTCCAGGCTGTGGAGAGCCCATTGGCTGGATAACTTTATTGATGGCTGTCGGGTCTGTAAGCATTCTCCATTTACCAGATTTCTTTTTGATAACAAATACAGGAGAATTCCAAGGGCTGGTTGATTCCTCGATATGTCCAGCATTTAGCTGTTCCTTAACCCAGGTTTTCTAAAGCTTCTAACCTCTCAGAGGTCATAGGCTATTGCCCTACCCAGACAGGTTCCTCTGTTAACCATTTTAAGGGTAGAGCTTTTGCTTCCTCTCTCCATAAAGCCCTCCATTCTAATGAGAGGCATTTTCAAAGACAGCTGATATTAATTGATCCCAGTCCTTAGGGGTTACCTTGTTATTCCTTGCCCATGAATCTATTAATTGCTTCACATGTGGTGAGTACATGTCATAAGAGACTACTGTTTTTTTTATACTTTTTAAATCTTTCATACATATTGGTTCCCACTGGTAGGCAACACCACCTTTTGGGTGTTTTTTTTTTTTTTTTGGCTGGTTTTTCATTAATAGATATAGGGAAAGCTCCACTGACCCTAAGTGGTGTAGGAAATTTTAAGTCTTTTTCATGCCCTGTTTACCTGTAGTTCTTCTGATGTGTCAGATTAAAGGTCTAAGGCCTGAAATCTATTCTCCATTGCTTCTTTGAGTGTCTGGACTTCTTGAGTCAAATAACTTTCTAAAGACTTCATTGCATCAGGCAGTTTCTTACTTTCTCCAACTATGAATGATTCCATGTTTTTGATAGTCACATCCTTAGTTATTATCTGAATGGCATGTAAACTGCCTTCCAGAAACAATGTTCTATCCGCTAGCTTGCCATTATCCTCAGACATGGAACAGATTCTATCTGCTAGTCTTTCTATCTGATGTTCTAGTTTTTTTAGTAGCTTCATCCAACCAGGAACGAGCTGTTTCTGCTAGTGTGTTAATGCATTTCATTGTTTCTGTTTTGGTTATTGAGGCATCATACATGGAACAAATTCTGTTTTGTAAATGGTCATGTTTATGTTCCATGTTTTGTATTCTACCTGTCAGCTCTCTATTGCCATCTTCAATATTCTGAACCTTTTTTTCTAAGCATTCTATTTTGCATTCTGTCATTTTCAATGTTTAGAATCCTTGTTACTAAGTCTCCTATGGTTTGTACAAGTTCCCTATTGTATGCTCTAATCTCAAACCATTTCTTAAAGAATATCATGTTAATGATGAAACCCATTACTATTACAAAAAACTATATATTGGTCCAATCATAATTTTCTTCTGCTAAAATTCCTTCTATATATGAAGTAAAATAATTTTTAAAGTCCTGCATTGTAAGATTATCCTCCATATGGAACAAATGATCTCAGATATTATATCAACTTAAATTGCAAAGGATGTTATAATTAACCTTAGGTATAATTCTGCTGTCCTAGAACTTTGATGCTTTTAGTTATAGTTCTCACTTGTGGTAGTATGGACGTGTACCACCAAATAGCGTCTGGCAGCAGAGGATCCTTCCGATTCCGGTTCTACCTGGAAGTGTATTACCAAATAGTGGAGAGAGGAAGCATAAGCTCTTGAACTTCAGGGCTTAAAGAAAGGTTATAAAGCTCCCCAAGATAAAAGTCTTGGTGAGGGTATTTATGCTGACCCAGAGACCCAAGCTGCCTATGATCTTGTCTCTATGCAGTACAGCAGCTCTGAATGCTTGGGATAAGTTTGTTGGTTTTTTTTTTTTTTTTTTGCAGGAACAATGGAACAATGCCTGCAGTAAAGTCAGAATCTCTGCCTTGCTTTTAATTTCTTTCCCCCAGATGTCAGTAATCCCCTTCTACAATATATCTCTCTGTGGACAAGAGCTGTAGCGAAAGCATAGTGGCTATCAGTGTAAATGTTGGCTTTCTTACCTGCAGCCAACTTCAGTGTCTGGGTGAGGGTGATAAGCTCAGTTTGCTGAGCAGATGTTCCTGGAGGTAATGCACTGGCCCAAATGATGGTTGTCCCATCCACCACCACTGCCCCCGCCTTCCGCTCCTCTTCCAGGAGAAAGCTGCTCCCATCGGTGAACCAGGTGACATCTGTGTCCGGGAGGGCTTGGTCGGACAGGTCCTTGAGGGTCCCATACATCTCCACTAGTATCTGCTGGCAGTCATGGAGTGTACTCTCTGAGTCTGGGTTTGGGAGGAGCATGGCTGGGTTGAGAGAGACTGCTGGCCCGAATATTTCCATTTTGGGGACCGGGAGCATGGACTGATAAGGAGTCATTCAAGCATTAGCGAGCCAGCGTTCTGGGGCCTGGCGGACAACAGTCTCTACCGCATGTGGGGCTATCACCGTCAAGGGCTGGCCCAGAGTTAGTTTGTTAGAGTTCCTTATTAAAACAGCTATTGCTGCTACTATTTGGAGGCATTGTCCAGTTACATTGTCCAGTTGCTACATTGTCCAGTTTCTTCGAGAGGTCCGCTACCGGCTGAGTCAGAGCCCCTTTTGCTATTCCTTGGCACTCATCGACATATAGCTTGAACGGTTTTGTTACATCCAGAAGACCCAAGGCAGGGGCCGTCAATAGGGCCTTCTTAATCTGATCAAAAGCCTCTGCTGTTCTTTCCCCCATTCGAAATGGGACCCTTGCTAAGTCAAGGGGTATAGCGGGGCGGCTATTTCAGCAAAACCCGGTATCCATAGTCTGCAGAACCCAGGTGACCCCAAAAATTCCTGCATTTGGTGGGGATTCTTAGGCGGGGCATTAAAGCCACTGCCTGCTTTCTTGCTTCTGTCAACCAATGTTGGCCGTTCTCCAGTAAATGTCCGAGGTAGCTGCTCTCGGCTGGCAAATTTGAGCCCTTTTGGCCGACTCTATACCCCAGTGTCCCCAGTTTTTCTAATAGGGCCCCAGTACCTTACTCGCAGTGTCATTCAGATGTGGCAGCCAGCAGCAGATCATCTACATATTGCAAGAGTATTAGGTCAGGGTGTTGTACTTGAAATTCAGCCAGGTCCTGATGGGGGGGGTGTTCTTAAACCCCTGTGGCAACCTGGTCCAGGTTAATTGCCCCCATAGTCCAGATTCTGGGTCTCTCCATTTGAAGGCAAACAGGGGCTGGCTCCGTGGGCTCAATCTCAGGCAGAGAAAAGAACCATATACCAAGTATACAAGGGTGGCAGAGTGCTTAAAAGGTTATATGGGTTGGGTACAGTAGGTGTATATCTTCTGTCCTCCGGATAATTTCTCGGAGATCCTGTACAGGCCTGTAATCCCCGGTGCCTGATTTCTTCACGGGCAGCAGGGGAGTGTTCTATGGTGAGCAGCAAGGTCTCAAAATGCCCAGTTTAAGAAGCCAATGTATGTGGGGTCGGACCCGTTTAAATGCTTCGTTAGACATAGGCTATTGTTTGACTGAGATTGGGGTAGTGGTTGGCTTAAGGTTAACGATGATGGGTGGTTGGTTCATAGCCGGCCCTATGCCTCCCGTTTCTGCCCAAGCCTGTGGGTATTTCTCAAGCCATTTTGATTTCCAGGCTGTAGTGACTTAGGTGACTTCTCTAAAAGTTTGTATTCTTCCAATCTCATAGTCAGGATGTGGAGGAGGGTCCCATCCGGTCCAGTGATGGAGGCTCCCTTTGCATGGAACTGAATTTGGGCTTCCAGCTTGGAAAGGAGGCCTCTTCCCAATAGGGGGTAAGGACAAGCTGGTACATATAGGAAAGAATGAGTCAAAAGGAGTCTACATGCAATACGCCTCCATTAATCTTTCTAAGAAACCAGTGGGGGTTTCTTCTGCCCCCTGAGTGACTGCTCTTATCTTGGCCAAATTAGTCGGGCACTTACCAGCGCCCATGAGACCGGTGAGGAGGACCTGGCGATAAGGACGGAGTTGTTCCCTACCAGCAGGTGTGTTGTAATCTCAGTTTGGTCTGTTCAGCAGGAAGGCCCCATCAATCTCATTGGGAAGCCGAGTGGGGGCTCCATTAGGTTCAGGCACGTTTTTGTGCACTTCAAGGACGACTCTCTGGCTTTTTTCCGTAGTGAGGAGTGCCTGTAAGAGTTGCTGGCAATCGTCCCAAGTGGGTTGATGGGTTAGTAGAGTGGACTCTATGAGCCCAGTAAGGGCTTGGGGGTCTTTGGGAAAAGGAGGGTTGTGGGTTTTCCAATTATAGAGATCCGATGCTGAAAATGGCCAGTATTGCATTTGGTCACCTATTGATCGAAGGGGAAAAAGCTGGGACGACCAGGGGGACAGCATCCCCGGCTTCATCCATCCGTTCTCTTTGGAAACGGAGGCTGGTGGCCATGGGGGAAGGTTGTGGTGGCCCTGCGCCTTCCTAGCTAGTGGTGTCGGGGGAACTTTGATCCCTCATCTGGTCTCTGGGCTGCGGGGGTCCTGGTGCAATTGGGGCTGGGGGGAGGGGGTAAGGGGGAGGAGGATGGAAAGTGAGAAGTCTGCCTGTTCATGGGCTGGGATTACTGGGGGCTTCCTCTGGGGGTCCTTAGATTCCTCCAGGGGGTAGAGGGAAGGTTTTATAGGAGGGACTGTCAGAGAAGAAACGGAAATCAGAGGAGTATGAGCAGGCAGGGGTGCCGGGCGTGGCTGGTTTTTCAGGGGGACAAATGGTTGCACCCGGTGGGGAGGATCCTGGGCCAGGCTCTCCCAGGTGATTATGTAAGGAACTTGGTCAGGGTGTCCATGGGGTCCAATATCGAACACACGTTCCTTAACCTGCAAGATAGTATCAAGGTTAAAAGTCCCATCCCAGGGCCAGCCCACATTAAATGAGGGCCATTCGGAGGTGCAGAAAATCTGCCATTCCTTCTTCTTGATTTGTACCAACTGATTGTGAGAGACCCGACGAACGTGGACCCTCATGCCCCAACTCAGGAAAGGCAGCTCCCCCCCCCCCCAAATCACTGACAAGAAGCGGTCTTGATGCAAAAGCATGAGGTCCTTTATATTCCAAGTGCACTGGGGTCTACAGCCATACGCCACGCAGGGGTAGAGGGCTGGAGACCCTGGGTACAGAATTGAGACCGCTTTTATAGGGTTACAACAAAGCCCACGCATCGTAAACCAATCATCTCATAGCATCCAGTGCGGACCAATCAATTTAAATTATCCAAGCCTGCACTTAGCCCTGGAAGTCTGCGTTTGTGCGGGCTTCTGCACACAAGGCTCATTTCCTGTGTTCACTCACTCACTGGTGCTGTCGTAAACAGCCCTGTCGTAAACAGCAAAGAATGTGACCTTTTGCCTACTTACTGCCAGGGGACGGGGTCTGGAATTTAAACTTCTAGCTTCCTGGGGTCATTGGAGAGTTAGGCTAAATTTTTCCATCCTTGGAAAAATCCTTACAATTGTTGGCTTGGTCCTTGACTTCTTTCCAGTGGCCTAGGGTTAGACTTAAAGGGCTATTACTTCTTGACTCATACCTGGATATTGCTTTAACACGCACACAGAAAGACAAATGGAGAGACAGTCAGGCTTATTACCAAGAGCTGTGCAGCAACTGATCAGCTAAAACCAAAAGTATAAATTCAGATGGGTGAGGCATTTAAATCCACCACTCCCAGGGATGAGGGCTGCCTGTTCGCCCTCGGCCACCCAGACCACCCTTGGAGCGTCCTCCAGGGTCAGACTCAGAGGGGTATTGACTCGTCAGACTGCCTCGTGAGTCGCTGCAGAGCCTGTACAGGTACTATAAAATGAACATAAAACATATAACAAACCCCAAAAAAGTGCTGGCCGGACTTACCTCCTTCTGGTTCTGGAAATGAGTCTGGGGGCTTCCTGGTCCCAGACAAACCCCCAACTCTGAGTTCGGGGTCTAATTACTCAGGGGGCCTAGCTCCCCCCCCCATGACCAGTCCAGGAGATGCAATCAGCAAGAGGTGTTTATTGAGGGAATGCACAAGCGGGCCTCAGCGTTCTCCAGGGAAGGCTGCCCCCCCCAACAGAATATCTAAGCTCTTTTATAGGGCAAAACCATAAATTAGCATAGTTACATTAAGCATAACATGATTGGCTACATTAACATTCTTTCATTAGCATAAGGTCAAACTGGGGTAAGGGTTGTCTATGTTCTAAGAAAAACTACAAAATGTTCTTGGCCTGGTGTGGTCCATCTGGGGTTTGCTTATCGGGAACCATCTGTTCTGGGACAAGGCCTATTTCCCTGTTCCCATGACTAAGGTCTTTCATTATATATAAAGGATGAGTCCTATTCCTGATTGCTTCTTGTAATTGTATAAACAATGAAGTTAATTTTGTATCATCAGGAATAAATTCCACAGTCCTGGTGTGTAAGATGACTCTCTGTGCGTATTGAGAGTCAGTAACTATATAGAGAGGATCTATAATATCCATAACTACCATGAGAATGTGTCGTGACCGCCTTGACCAGCAAGGAAGACGCAACGCTCTGACTCTTCTTTAAGCAGCTTTATTCAGGAACCTTGAACAATCTTCTGACCCTGGGGAAAGCCAGCCCACAGCTTATAAGGCCTTGGGGTAGCCAACCCCAGCACGCCACGTGGTGAATGCAGATAGGTCCACATATGCAGAAGCAAGCCTAGATCTCAGCCTTAGCCAAATCAAGACTTGTTTACGCCAGAGAGCACTCCCCATCAGGAAGGTGGAAGGCAGAAACCAGCGCCATCTTTAAGGCACAGCACTTTGCAGCTTTCCACAGTTCCCCCTTTTTTATTTTAAATGCAACAGGCAAGAGTAGAGGGCTGATCTCTGATGCATAGGGACTCTTGTACTGATCCTCACTCAGATGTCACCCACCTAAATGAGTACCAGACCCGTCCGATACCTTTTTTTAGAGGCGGGGCCTGGGGCATCAACCCACGTGCAATCAGATGTGCTCTTCTTGGGACCGCTAGTGCTGACCCCGAGTGCAGTGCTTCGCCTTGCATCCTGAGCGTGAAGATTTTAGCTCTTTATGGTCGCTAACTTTGCTTGGGGGGGACTATCCTGCTTCAACGGCTGTAAAGGCTTGAATGATCATAGCTGCATTACGCTGTTGTGTAACTCTGATTCTACACAAACACCACAGGCTAACTAAGGAGACCAACACCAAGAGGCCTGCTAAGGCTCCCATGCCTGCCCATTCCTTTAGATGATTCATAGCAGAAGTCAGCCAAGATGACAGTCCCGAGGCAAAGGAGAGGTCCACTCTGGTAGAATCCACGTTAACCACAGCCAGCCTCAGCTCTTTCAAGGATCTTCAAATTCAAGTGACCAATTATTCAGGACGCTCTTCATGTTGGACTTTTCTAACCAGGCATTCAGGCACCCACACTGGATCTTGCTGGTCCTGTGGGAAAACACAAACAGAACCTCATGCCCATGTCAGCACGGGATCAGGCCCGCGCCAGAGGCCTGTCAGAATATTCCACTTGACCATTCCTTTAGCAGGGCCATGGTAATTTTGATGTCTATCAGCCGCAGAGCGGCCCTGAGCATCCAAATTTTAAAAATTTATAGTAAATAAAGCAAGGGAAAGTCTTTCCTTAGGAGTATGGCCGTGGCCTATTCCCCCTTTTTGTTTTTGTCGGCATTCTTTCAATGTGCGATGAGCACATTCCACGATTCCTTGCCCTTGAGGATTGTATGGCAGTCCATGAAGGAGCTGTACCTCCATTTGTTGACAAAAGGAGGCAAAGCTTTGAGCCATATAGGCTGGTCCATTGTCAGTTTTCAGTTGCTGGGGCTTACCCCAAGCAGCCCAAGCTTCTAGGCAATGAGTTATGACATTGCGTGCCTTTTCTCCATTTACAGGCGTGTCATGTATGATGCCTGAACAGGTATCCACAGACACATGTACATATTTTAAGCTTCCAAACTCAGATATGTGTGTCACATCCATTTGCCAAACTTTTAGAGAGAGCAGACCTCTCGGATTTACTCTTATACTAGGTAGGTGATGATGAATCACACATTGAGGACATTCCAAGACTACTTGTCAAGCATCTGCTCGAGAAAGATGAAATTTCTGTTGTAATGCTCTAGCATTCACATGAAAGGTTTTGTGAAACTTTTTTGCCTTTTCTAATGTAGAACTCAAGAATATGCATTCTATCCTAGTCCACTGATCAACCTTATCATTACCTTCACTTAAAGGCCCTGGAAGGCCAGTATGAGCTCGAAAAAACAATGTTTTCTTTGCCAAATTAAATTTTGCAACCGCTGAAATAAAAGGCAGGCCGGACTGGCATTCTTAATAGGTCTGGCCACTTCCAAAACTTTAACAGCATTAACAACATAAGCTGAATCAGATATCAAATTAAAGGCAAAAGGACGAGCTTTAAATACTTCCACTACTATCTTTAATTCTACAATTTGCGGGGAGCCAGGCTGAAAATGATGTAGCATGGGCTCCTGTTTATCTATCATATAAACCCCACAGCCTGTTTTAGAACCATCTGTAAACACATTTGGAACATTCAGGGTAGGAACTGCTGATGATACTTTAGGAAATATTACAGGATGTTCCTTAAAAAATCCCAATAATGGATGTCTAGTGTAATGATTATCTATATCCCCATCAAATCCACACTGCAAAATGGCCTAATCATCTATGGTGGCACAAAGAATTTTAACTTGATAACTGGAATATGGAACTATGATTATGCTAGGAGTAATTCCAAAATATTGTAAACACTGTTGAATACCATTCAGTGTTAATTTAGCTACTGTGGTGGGATAATGCTCAATGGATTTAGCAGGAGATACTTTGGGATAAATCCAGAGTAATGGGCCCTCTTGCTATAGCAAGCCTGTAGGCTGATAATATGTAGGAAGAATATACATAACAATGGCTTGGCCTTTGCATCTTTGTAAAAAGGCATTCTGTAATCTTTCTTTTATCTTCTGCAAAGCTTCCATTTGCGCCATAGTAAAAGAGGCTGTAATCCCATATGTTCTTACAGATTCAGCCAAGGACTTAGTAACCTTAAAAATCTAGTGGCTCTTCATATCTCTTCCCTAGTGGATCTTGAAACACTGGATAGGCCAAGCGTAACTCTGTTCTCACTGCCTTCCAGACTTTAGGGCAGAATGAACGCCCGCCATTCCTTCCCTCCGCGTAGGGAGAGGGGTGCAGATATCATCGCCCTACATAGGGAAGACCCACAGCAATTTTCATCCTCGGGCCTCTCTTTTTCTCTCTTCTTTTCCTTTTATCGTATTCTAGTCCTTTGGATCTTTTCAACAAGAGCCCGCAGCTCTTCTTCGGAGTCTGTAGACTCCGAGTCTTCTGCCTCTGGAAGGTCTGGGTATAGTTTGTTCTTTGCCTTACCTCCCTTCTCACTGTCTGCCTGTTCTGACCTTTCTTCTTATAACATCTCTAAAGCTGCTTGCCCATCCTCCACTGCCTCACTGCATTTTTGGTCCTCAAGACAGCTTTTCACTAGTTTCCAAATAGGTCTTACTCTGCCTTTAAGCGTTCCCTGATCTGCGGCAAAGTCAAGATCTCTGCCTAGTTTTTCCCATGAAGGGATCCTAAGACTCTCAGAGACCGCGAACCAAGGTGCAACAGTATCGCATTCCTCCAAGAACCTCTCTAGGGTGCTTTTCTTAATCTTTAAATTCTTAGAACGAAGCAGCTCATTCAGAGCCAATAAATTGGGTGCAATTGCGAAGCGCCCATGGTAAAACTAGCAAAGTTTCCTTTTAAACTTTTACTTTTGGTTTGCTGCCCCACGAACTCTCTCTGCTCCCTCTATATCTACAGAGAGGAGCACAATACCCGCTTTTGTCGCAGATTCCCACCTTACCTGGGAACTTACCAGTGCACTGTCCTGACGACAGAAAGTTCTGAGTCCTTAGATGAGGTTCCCCGTACGGGCTACCACTTGTCACCACCGCCTTGACCAGCAAGGAAGATGCAACGCTCTGACTCTTCTTTAAGCAGCTTTATTCAGGAACCTTGAACAATCTTCTGACCCTGGGGAAAGCCAGCCCACAGCTCATAAGATCTTGGGGTAGCCAACCCCAGCACGCCATGTGGTGAATGCAGATAGGTCCACATACGTGGAAGCAAGCCTAGATCTCAGCCTTAGCCAAATAAGGACTTGTTTACGCCAGAGAGCACTCCCCATCGGGAAGGTGGAAGGCAGAAACCAGCACCATCTTTAGGGCACGGTGTTGCTTGTTGTTTTCCTCCAGCCCGCCCACCACAGGGCTGGCGTGCCGGCCCCAAATAACACGCTGAGACTCTGTATTTGATACAATCCTGTTGGCCAGTTACCATTATTGTTTATGGGCTAGCTCTGTCTTAATTATTAACCCATTTCTACTTATCTAAGTATTTCCACATGGTCATCTTATCAGGGAGCAGCCGCTGGCATCTTCTTTCTCTATGCTGTACATCCTGACTCCTCCTAACTACTTCCTCTTTCCTCCTCCTAGTCTCCTAGCCCCACCTATCTAGTTTCCTAGTGGCCAGCAGGGCTTTATTAATTAACCAGTATGAGAAGCATATATACAGAATAACATCTCCCATCAGCGCGCACTTCGCAGCTCTCTACAAGAATGGGGTACAGTTCTGCCTTTTGTACAGAGTTATAAGGGCAGTGGTAGGGATAAAGGAGTCGCAGCGCAGACACAAACGTCCCAGTAGCTGGGGCATGTCCCACGGGTTTAGTCAAGGGACCCTGCCCGTGTTGGGGTTAGGGTCAGCGGTAGTGGCTGCAGTGCAGGCGGCGGTGGTGGTGGTGGCAGCGAGCACATGTAAGTGCTTGAGCTGCACAACTGGAGCAAGGACACCGCAGAGCAGATGTGTAAGGAGCAAACCATGGGGAAAACTATAAGTGATTGCTGAGTAGCTGGGGTGTGAGGAGGGAGCGGAGACATAGATGCCCCACCGCCTGCGTGACAGTCCCGATCCCACTCATGACACCAGATAAATCATGATAAATAAGAAGCTGGGAAACGATAGGCCGATGGATGTTTATTTGGGGAGAAATCACTTACACCAGGAACAGATGACCACCGCAGGTTCCCGTTCCAAGGATGTCTCCGGATGCTCTTTGTCTCCCACCAGGAAGGAAGAGAGTGAGCTGGGGTCCAGGACCCCCTGACCTAGTCCCCCCAGGTCACATGGCACCTGTCCCCATGCCCCAATGGGCATGGTCAGTGCAACACATGGGGGGGGGTGGGGGTGTGAATATCTCACGACAGATGGGACAGTGGGAGGCTGCACAAAATCAGGAGGCAGTGGGGAGCTAGGGCAGTCTGTGGGGCCTCTGGCAATGGAAACAGTTAATTATCCCTACTGCGCAGACTTTGGGAGCACGTTCCCTATGGAGGGATACTCTCTTAGACCAGATGCCTGGGGGCCGGGAGTGCCTAGGCCCTACCTCAAATGATGTGACAGACTTTGATGATTCCCCATAGGAGGACAGGAGAGAGAGGGAACTGGGATTGGTATGTAAAATAATAGTTTTAAATTTAAATAAAAAAACAGGAAGCAGATACCATCTTTATTAAATTCAGACTGGCAATCCGTCTTTCAGTGAAACCACTTTTGGCAACTAGGGCAAAGAGATGTAGGAGGGAGGAGCAGCAGCGTTATTGGCCCATTGAGATGTAGGAGGGAGGAGCAGCAGCGTTATTGCCCATTGAGATGTAGGAGGGAGGAGCAGCAGCGTTATTGCCCCATTAGTTCTAATATGTGATCCAGAGAGAAGGAGATAGAGGCACAGGCTGCTAAAACGGCCAGGAGGTCCTCAGGAGACACACGCCACGTGTGGATGACTCCTCTTCATGGAGCAGTCCGTCCATCCCTCCTGTCCTCTTGAAAACTGAACAGCTGTTTTCTCCTGTATGCCCACAGCAATAGCCACACCTTGTAAGAGTGACCTCTGCACACACCATAGCATAAGTTGTAATATTCCCTGATTTTTTTTACTACGAGTCAACATTTGACATGTGCGAGAGGCATTTTTAAATACCAGCTGCTTGATAATTATTTGAGAAACTCAGAAGATAGCACCACCTGTTCCAATGCCATGGTCAGGCATGCAGCGGTCTTCATATGTGTTATGCCCAGTTCACAAGACCTCTAGAGAGGAGCTAACCCCCGAATGCAAGTTCACAAGGTTTCTTTATTAAATTCAAGCGCAGGCAGGGACCTCGTCCCACAGACTGACGCAGCAGCTGCAGGAGAAGGCCTCGAGTGAGGGGTTTATAAAGCAAAGATCACAGAACAGGGTTAGGGTATGGGGTTGAAGTTGATTGGCTGCCGAGTCCAAGGGGATTGGGGATTTTCTAGGGGTTTATCTTTTGTGCCATTTGTGCCCATAAAAGTGGTTTTTTAAATTTTCAGGTTAGTTGCCCTGAGGTTGGGACAATTTGTCTCCCCTTCCGCCTTTCAAGGCTGTTTGGAGTTATCTCCCCTTCCTGCCTGTCAGCTTTTCCAGGGGGTGGGGACAGTATAAGCCACCCATCTGCAAGGGTCACGGGGCCAGGGTCTCACATAGTGCTGCTTTTGGCCCTTTTCTCTGCATGGCTCTGGTTTGAACTTCTGGTTCTGTGGTGCATTGACCATTCCAGGCAGCTTTTAATCTAGTAGAGGGAGGTGTTTTCATGCTTCCAAACTAATGTCAGATTTCACTGTCGATACCTCCTTTTCCCTCTTTGACTGTTCTGACACTACAGTATGTGTTCCTGTATCTATTGGCATATATATTGGATCAATGTCTTTCTTTTTATCTGAGTAGCAGCTTCTCTTTCCGCTAGTTCTTCCTGTTCCACCTTCCATGAAAGGAAGTGCCTCCTACCAGTCTTCCGGGTCAGAGTCGCCTCTGTTGGAAACCAAGGGCAGACCTTCAGATGAAGCTCCATGATTTGAGCAGTGGAGACTTTTAAACCATTTAATTTGGCCAGATGCTCAATAATATCATATGCTCAATAATATCAGCATGAAGGGCAAGTTCTTCACAACCACACTGTCTTGTGATTACTGGTATTCACACCCAAAGCCAGGAACACAAATCACCACCAGGAGACAAGCTCGGTTGCAGGTGCCTCTCTCTGAGGTGGTGTGGACGCCGGCAGCAGCAGAGACAGGAGCAGAACAGGAGAGACCCTGAGCACCAAGGCGAGGGGAAGGCTTGGGGAATTCCAAGCATTCTGGCTTATGATTGCCTGTCCCCCCCCCTTGGGGTGAGGGAAATCCTTAAGCCCCAAGGCTTGTGATTGGATGCTCCTGTGGGGTGAGGGGAATTCCAAGTCTGCAGGCTTGCAATTAGTCAGTTTTTCTAGCTCAGGGATTGGCTGGTTTTGTGTCAGGGGCAGAGATAGCTCTGATTTCAGGGGCAAACTCTCTCTCTCTCTCTCTCTCTCTCTCTCTCTCTCTCTCTCTCTCTCTCTCTCTCTCTCTCTGTGTGTGTGTGTGTGTGTGTGTGTGTGTGTGTGTGTGTGTGTGTGTGTGTGTGTGTGCTTCCCTATAGTTCTTTTTGGCTCCAATTTTCTGGCCTGTATGAATTTCTTTTACTGGTTCTGATTCTTGGGGCAAAGTGTATCCCTTTGGTGCTAGTTTCAGAGTTGAGGCGTTTTTTTCCTGCCTCTGCGTTTAGGGATGAAGTGTCTTTCCTGCTGGCTCAGGTCCTGAATCGGGGTGTTTCTCTCACTGGGTTGGGGCTCAGAGCCAAGCAGTTTGGGGACTGTGTAGTGTCTTCAGATCAGAGATTTGCTGGGGCCTGGGTCTCTCTCTGGAACAGGGTTCTTCTCAGAAGTTCATGATTATCTGTCCTTCCCTATAACCAGGGTCCCTCCTAGGAGTCAGCAGCATCTTAGATGGAACCTTTCACCTTCAGTCCCAGGACTTACAGTCTTCAGGTGTCTGTTTGGGCACCATCCTGCTGGGTTCCTGTCCCCGAAGCATCCTGTACCACTCCCAGATCAAATGTCCTTGCCAAGCGAGAGACTGCCTCTCAGACCTATTGCACAAGATTCGGATCCTGGTCTGAAACCAGCCCTCGTGGTTCCAGACAGCATAGTTAAGAAAAATAGGGCACTTTTCCCCTTAATAGCTTAAGAGAATAGGTAAGAAAACCATTAAAAATCTCTTGTCAAGCTTTGTCATAGGTGATGGCAAGGCTGTTTACTTCAGAGGACAATTTCAAAATGTATGGCTTATTGGTTGGTGGAAGCGCTTGAGACATTTTTTATTGGCTCGCAGAATCAGCCATCATGTCTCCTCTGTTACAACCTTGTGGGAAACATTAAAAGATGAAATTAGAGAGGAAAAAAGTGTGACACTGTAGTCAACCGAAGTTTTGGATAGTAAGCTGAATTTGTTATGGTTGCGGGGTTGTTCAGAGATCCACCTGTCAAACCATGGAAACTTCTTTTTGATTCTTTGAGAATTTCACATCACATCTCCCAAGCCCGCTCATTTCCCAGTCCTTCCATCTCCTCCCACCTTTGTAGCCTCGCCCCCAAAATAAAAGGAAGAAAAACAAAAATAATAGTAATGGTTTAACAACGACAAGAAAGCATTTTCTTCTCCATGTTTCACACCTCTCCATCATGGACTTCGTTTGTCAGGGTTGTATTGGAGCTGCGGTCTGTCTTGTTTAATATGTTGCTGGTCAGATTCATGGCCTCTGGCTTTATGCTTCACCATCAATACTGGACTCTCACTGAAACCCCTCTTAGGTGTCCTGCTGTTGCCTGGAGTCATGGCGATCCTGCGCCTATGGTTCCATAGAAGCTGTCTCTTCACATACACTGGTCATAGATGGGGTAGACGGTGGGATGGGCCATCTCAGAACCCTGGATGTGGGCCTGGGTGGTAGCGGAGTTGGTTAGCCTGGGCCGCTGCTGGGGACCCCCCCCCCACCAGAAGAGGTCCGGGCCAGCTGTCCCTTGTCTGTAAGCACCATGGTGGCCATCGAGGGGTAGAGCCTGCTCTCCCTTACCCACGCCACCTGGACCAGGTTCTCCTGTGAGGGGCAGGCCAGTGGAGTGCAGGACCTCATCAGCATGGCTTTAGGTGGCAGTCCAGACCACAGGCACCTGAATGGCGTTAGGTGGTAACACAGGCTATGGACCACAACACGGTAGAGTCATGATCCCAGACATGGCCCTGACATCACGTGGCCTGAGGTGGCAGTGCAGGCTTCTCAGCTCAGCCTTTTCCTAGCAGGGTCACACCTCTAGTTCCTGCCCTCTCCACGCCACCTCTCTCGCTCCCATTTGTCCATTACATATTTTCTCATCAGTGTCGCCTGGCACCCAGTGCAGTGTGAAGCCCTCTGGCTGTTTTCTGCCTGCTTGCTTATGCCATGTGGTGGTGGGCATAAATAAGAGATTTCATTCAGCAGATGCTGGTACCAGGCCTGCACCTGAGATTTGGGGTTCTCAAGGGGCAGCCCAGAGCACCGGTGGTCAGGGATTTATTTATAAAGGCAAACTCAACAAGGCTACCTTTTGGGGGTTTTGTGTAAGCAGGGCTTAACTTCTACAACAGATGTCATGCAGGAAACTTGGTTATCTTGAGCAAGCAAGTGTTTTTGTACAGAAGTGGAACCAGCTGTTAGTCATGTGGTCCGCTGTCTTGCACAAATGGCAGGGGCAGTTAAAATTTTACAAGGCCTAGGCACTTTCAAGAATAGCCAGAATGTTAGAGTTGTCCCGTCTTAGGCCAGTTAGCTGACGTTTCCACAGCTAGAGGCTTACAAGTGAAAGACGGGTTTTGCTTTATTCAGTAGTTTCAAGACATTAAGCATAATGTTAGTCATCACAACATGTAATTGTACAGCTGTCTGGGTCATGTGCTGAAGTCCTGTAGAGGGATACAGTAACTGTAATTGGTTGTTTGTCACATCAGAGCCCCGCTAAAGGAACAAGCACCAGGAATCTCTTACAGAGAAGTCGGGTAAATCATCATCACGAATGTCTGGCCACCATAAGGATGCAGGCATTATGCTGCCCCACCCCCTGCAATGGGCAGGTTACACACACCGCCATTCAGGTAGATTCTTAGCTCAAAAGGCCTTGTGTTGCGTGACTACTATGTCATGCTTCACGTGGTGGTGTAAGACTCTGCACTTCCCACCTGTTCGCCCCTTCTTCCCCTTCCTCTTCCCTTCCACCTCTCTTCCCGGTTGGCCAACACCTACCCCGCCCCCCCCCCCGTCTTTGTTCCCTTTCCCCTATAAACTCCACGTGGGTTTTATTGATTTGTGGTTCGTGTTTTATTGCCCATAGCTGCAGCAAAACCATAACATCTGGTGCTGTGAAACTCACTCATGCTCTCTGTAATTTCTCCCGCCACCTACTGGTGGGCTGCCAGAGACACAGGACTCTGATCCTGAACCAATAGCCCACTTTCTATCTACCCATCAACTGGGCCTTGCCCATGGGGCGTTTACCGGAGTCAGCAAGAGGGATCAGCCATGGCCTTGAAGGCTGTGGCTGGCAGACTGGGAGACTATTGGAAGCTGGTGTTGTGCCTTTATTTATTTATTTATTTATTTATTTATTTATTTATTTATTTATTTATTATTGTCTCTAATTTTTCTTTCCCTGGCTTGTTTGTGGAATGGTGTGCCTTTGCAGGGCATGGTAGGGCACACATGTTATGCAAAAACCCTGCCTGTTCCATCTGCAGTGGATCTGCTTTCTTGTCACTGGCAGTTTTAAGTCTACTCTGTCTTTGAATGTCCTGTTTGCTATACTGTGCAAATCTGAGATTACACCCTGTGCCCCGGCCTGCTGGACAGTCAGTGAAGGACCGGGACTCCTAGGAGAGAATTGGGGACAAAAGACACAAGGAACGGACTGCAAGACAGTATTCTGATCATGCTGACAAATTTTATTTTCTTGGGGGAGGCTTATGTAGGACCATAGGCAGGATGTGAGCGGGGAATGGGCAGTTGCACGCAGGCAGGGTGAAAAGGTCAGTAGGAATGCCCTGAGCTGGTTAGCTAGTCTTTAACTGGCTGTACAACCACAAGCCTGTATCTCAGAATGCTCTGCTGAATATTCTGCTTGTTTCTTAAGAGGCAGTAATTTTCCATCTCAGAGACCTGGGGTTGTGAAGAAGGTCACACCTGTCGGCCCCTTCTTCCCAATCCCATTTCCCTCCCCCTTCCATCTCTGCTGGCCAACACCTACCCCCCACACCCTTGCTCCCTCCCCCAGTAAACTCCACATGGGTTTTATTGAGTTATGTGGCTTGTGTTTCATTGCCCGCAGCAAAGCAACATCAGCCACCTCCTTGAATCAGGGAACTTGGTGTGGAAGGACACAGTACGGGTGTGAGATGTGCTCTTCAGAAAGACAGTGTTTATCCTTGGGAGGCGCAGCCTTTAGAGTTGTCCCAGCATTTAAGAAGATAGGCCGGTGTCTCTGGTGCGGGATCTTCATACTGAGGTTTAATAAGGATCAGGAGAAACAAATAGGCCGAATAGATGTTTATTCGGGGAGAAATAACTCACAACATAGACAGATGAACACCAGCAGGTTCCTGGTCTCAAGGATGACTCTGGACGCTCTCCTGTCCCTGTGCTGCAAGCCAGAGTGCTCCCGGAGCCCCTCCTCAGCCTTAGTTCCCCAGGTAATGTGGGCTCCTGTCCCCACCCCAGTGGGCGTGGTCTGTGCCACAGGTGCAGACAAAGTGAGTATCTCACTACATCTTCAGTCAGAACTCTTCCTATTCTGACTTTGGGGACTGGCTCTAGGGGAGGGAGGGGCACTGGGGTTGGTATGTAAAATGAAAAAGTAAGTTTTATTAAATAAAAAAAGAAACTTATACATTTCTTTTGGATTTTCTAACCTGGTGGAGTATAGATTTTTAACGCATTCCCTTAGAATATTCTGATTTTTTGTGTTTATCTAATCATTTGAGTTTGTTAGTTTTTTTTTTTATTAATTGGGTCAAGGGTCTTGTGTTTAAAGAACAAGATTTTGGATTTATTGATTCTTTGTATTATTTTCTTTGTTTTGTTTCATTAATTTCTTGCCATCTACTGGGTTTTGGTTTGGGTGTGATTTGTCTTTGTTTTTCCAAATTCTTGAGATGTATTGGCAATTCATTTATTTCTGTTCTTGCATATTTATTTTTTTAATGTAGGATGTGCTAGGTGTTTTTTATGTCAAGTTGACATGAGTTAGTCATATGGGAAAGGGATTTCAGTCAAGAAAATTTCTCCTCTACCATGCCAGGTCACATGATGTAACATGTCCTGATCACCTTTGCACTGGGGGCTGACACCATGATCTGACCTCCACGGTGGCCTTTGGTAGAAGATGGTCCTTGAACCGCTCAGACACAGCCTGTTCCTGCTTGTTCATGCTGTGTAAAGGGATTTTTTGAGTCATTCTTACTCCTTTCCAAATGCTTTGATGGCAGCCAGGCCCCGCCTCCTCCTTTTGTTTCCTTTTCAACTTGGCTGGATATAGCCTGTTATTTGTCAGCACTTAATTTATGAGCCTGAAGCATCTCATTCCATCCCCTCCTGACTGGGGTTTGAATAGCCCCTCCCACTCTGCTGGGATATGTCATGTATATTTGTATAGATGTTACCTGTTGAGTCCAGATATTACTGCCTGCATATGCATTGGTCTGGGAAAGTGAAAATTTCCTGCAATGGTGATGTTATTTCAAGTCAGTATAAAATGAGTGAGTTATTCGGGATGTTAGGACAGGCTGTTTTCCAGAAAAGTTAGATTTAATCTCATTGTCATATACAAAGGTAAAATGCACACTGTGATCTCCCTTTCCCAACCCACCTACACAACATACACACACACACACACACACACACACACACACACACACACACACACACCAAAGATTCTAATTTAAAGGAATAAAATCATGAGGGCCTTATACTAGAATGTCTTCATGTTTAATTGAGAAACATAATTGAGAAACACTCCCTCCTCCATATAAGCCTGAAGTCAGAAAGGACAAAGGAAAACTTCACGGAAGGGAACTTTAAAAGTCTAGAAAACCCAGGGTAAACATTTGAAACTTGAAACAGTGAAGGTCCTAAATACACAATGGTCTATCAAAAAATCATTTTAAACAGAAATTCAGAGATGAAAGCCAAACGTCACGTATCAAAGATGGGGGAGCACTCATGGGGAGTGATCCCGGGCCTTCTGCCTGTGTCTTGGGGAGCACTCATGGGGAGTGATCCCGGGCCTTCTGTCTGTGTCTTGGGGAGCACTCATGGGGAGTGATCCCGGGCCTTCTGTCTGTGTCTTGGGGAGCATTTGTGGGGAGTGATCCCGGGCCTTTCATCTGTGTCTTGGGGAGCACTCATGGGGAGTGATCCCGGGCCTTCCGTTTGTTTAGTCTCAGCTCCAAAGGTGCTCTCGTTGCTTACAGAATTGGTAGAGGACACTGGCTGCTTCTCACTGAGTTCTTCCCTCATTGGCCACTACCCTTAAGTGCTGTCACTTATATGGGCAAACCCTTCTTACATATAATGTTCACATTTGTGTAGTTACACTTTTTTTTCTTTTAAAATGCTATGTAAAGTGAATCAAACATTTACAGTGTGTATGCAAAATCGTCATGGTAAATAAATGTTCCAAATGTTTAGTTGTATGTCAGCTGTGGTAATTTTAACTAGGCATGTATTGCTGTATAACCACTGCAGTGGTGAGGCCCTCTGCGCGTCTCTCAGTGTCTGATACAGGGCCCAATTCGGAATATATAGTGACAATAAAGTCTATTTTCTCCCATTTTTTGTGTCAGTAAAGTACTTAAGCTTAAACATCATTTCATTTCCTGATTCAATGGTTGTGAAGGAAACAGGATGTATTTAATACTAGCAGACCCTCTAACCTGTGGGTTCCCTCCATCATCACAGAAAGTTCGCGTCCGTCAGTGGTTTGGGAAGGTGTACATGAGAGGTCTCTTGCCAGGCAGAAGGGCAGGGAAGCTGTAGCCCGGGTTGACCTGAAGTTGCAATGGCCATCCTGCCTCAGCCTTGGGTCTGGTGTTACAGACATGAGCCGCTTTTCATTACACGGCAGTTGTCAGTATTCTGCTGTGTCTGTGTCATACACTATGTGAGGTGATGGGTGGGAAGAGTAGTCCACGCATTGATGATTGACAAGTGTAGGAAGTTTATGAATCAGTTGGTTAAACATAACTGATTTATGAGTTCACTCACCTTGTCAGTTAACTCACCACTGTATTTTTTAAGTAGTGATGGGAAGGAAGACAAATTTAACTGACTATGCCCAGTGTTGGTGGTGCACACCTTTAATCCCAGCACTGGGATGGCAGAGGCAGGCGGATCTCTGTGAGTTCGAGGCCAGCCTGGTCTACAGAGCTAGTTCCAGGACAGGCTCCGAAGCAATGAAGAAACCCTGTATCAAAAAAACTTTAACTATTTACATACATAGTGAAGCCTAGTGCTGAGGATTTTCTTATTGCATAGAGTCCTTGAAATAAGGAAGCCAGAGCTCATAGAGGCTGGGTAGTTTTCCCCAAGCCAGATAGTAAGACAGTATAGCATGACTACTATTGGCCATCACATGATGTTTACCAGGATTTCAACTATAGGACCAAAGATGATGTCAGTAAATTTGGTGTCCTCAGAATTTAACTTTGTACCAAGTAGGTAGAGCTGGAAGAAATGCTCATGGGCTGCTCATCTGTCACAATGGGTTACAGAATCGTCAAAGGCACAAAGATCAGTCTTCTATGAACAGGGAAAAGGACAGCCATCACATTCCGTGTGGGTGAGGAATAGTTACCAGTATATGTGGCTCAGGGGATAGAGACCCAGAAATCCCAAATGCATCTGTGTGTTTAGCTGAGTGAGGTCAGTGTGTTCGAGATGGATGTCCTTGAAGAAATAGTTCTTCTGGGGATAGAGCAGGATGTGACACAATAGAAATACACACAATACCCAAAGCTGTTGAAACCTAACAGAGGTAAGTCATTTGATGATAAAACTTGTACTAGGGCTGGACATTGGTGGCACACACCTTTAGTCCCAGCACTCAGGAGGCAGAGGCAGGTGGATCTGTGTGAGTTTGAGGCCAGCCTGGTTTACAGAGTGAGTTCCAGGACAGGCTCCAAAGCAATACAGAGAAACCCTGTCTTAAAAAAAATTACTGAGGTCCTCAGGCAAATGCTCCACAAGTGGCCCAACCTTCTTCTTGGTCCTTGTGTATATTTCTGTGTTCACAGATGGTTCCTCCTTCCTCAGTTTGAGAAGGGCTGAGCAGCGCGCTGTTTGCCTAAGCCTTCCTGATGCTGGCGATGCTCTAATACTCAAGTGTCACTGTTTTGGTTTTGAGGTATTCATTCAGGGCTTCCTCACCTGGGGAAGAAAAGAGTAGCCAGTAGAACATGCTCAAAGATGGGTGAAGATTTGTGGCCTAGGCCAGAGCTCCTCGGGGTCACACAAATCATCCCAGGGCCTTGCTGACTTGCAGGTGAATTGAGTTAAGCTAGGGGAAGACACAGACATTAGGCGTCCCTAACAGTCCTCAGTGCAGATGCTAATGGACCATAGACCATGATTAGTAGGGACTTAGTTAGCCTACCAGGCCCTGCAAGGATAGACATATTGGTTAGCAAGCTTTAGCCCTGGCAAGCTTTAGCCCTGGCCTTCCTCCTGTTCTGTGCTTACTGAATTATGTCTGTTTCTCCATCTTGCAGTCCTGTATCTAGGGTGCTCTCTGTTCAGTCACATTAAATAAAGCAGAGTTGAGTACAGGGAGGAAAGCTTGGTGACATTGACTTTCAACTTACTGGGACGGGAAAGGAAGCAGTGTCCTTTGCTGGGTAGACAAGCGGCCACTGCATAGGCCAAGGGCAGAGTGTCACAAGAGGACGAGTGAACACAGTAGACAGAGGCTGTCAAACCTGTCCCCTCATTAGAGTGACCCAGGGAGAATTGCAGGCTTGTTCCCAGCCTGCACCAGAGCAAGTGGATCAGACATGTGTATTTTTTTAAAGGTTCTAGATGATTGCAACCCAAGGGATGGCCAAAATTGGGACTACACTGAACTAAGGGGCTTTCGATCTTGTGGGGACCACCAGGCAAACTGTAGTGTCTTCTAGTAAACAAGCCTTTGGCTGTCAGTTATACTATCAGAACAAGCAGAAATGGTTGCTCCTATAGCAAAAAATTCCCAAGAAAACCTCCGACTGTGTTTTAGACCCAAGACCACATTTTGAGCATACGATCAAAAACTGTTAAGAAAGAGAATGTAATACCCCATATGGGCCAGATTTGCAGGTAAATTTCAGCAAATCAAATTCTTTTATTTCAGGTTATTTTGAGACTCACATAGCCTCCTATTTGCTGTTTGGCCAACGATGCTGTAGAACTGATCATTCTGCCTCATAGTCTGAGATTCTAGCACCTGTATGCTGGGTCCAGCATTAGGGCCCAGCACAGCTTCAGCATACAAAGTGAGCTGTGTGTCAGGGCAACACTGATGGTGAAGTGTGTCAGGCATTGTCCATACTCTGGTCCTAGAGGTCCTACATGCCCAACAGACCCTGTTTATGTCAGGGACTCTGCAAGACTCCGCTTAGAGAAAGAACCAACTCCAGAGCTACTTCAATCCCCAAACTGTCTTCTTGGTTCCACTGAGTTCCACAAAACCAAAACAATTTTATACTGAGAGATTTGGGGATGGGGGGATGCTGCAGGCAGTGACACATGCCTTTGATGTCGCATGCCTTTGATCCCAGCACTCGGGGAGGTGGGGGGACAGGTGGATCCCAGTGAGATACGACACCAGCCTGGTCTACAAATCAAGTTCCAGGACAGCCAGGAATATTACACAGAGAAATCCTGCCTGGAAAGAAAAAAAGATAACCCAACACATTTTAGCTAAAACATTTTACCCAGGAGATTGCCAAGTGGGTAATGGAACTTCTCAAGCAAGTCCCATGGCCTGTGTTTAATCTCCAGGACCCCCAGGGTGAAAGGAGAGAGCTAAGTAGGACAATTGTCCTCCAAGCACAACTTGTATGACATGACACACTTATACATGCCCCTAAATACATATTTGAAGTTGTCTTTAAAATGTACTTAATGGTTTTAAAAATTCCAGCGTCCTTTGTAGACTGCTGTGTAGAAGATGCCCTTTGAAACAGTAATGGGGTTGCACGGGACTATGTTTTTGTGTGGTGTAACATGGATGCATAGAGAAAAACAAGTCACACTCACCTAAGTCTTTCCCAAAGCCAGACTGCTTCACTCCGCCGAAAGGAGCTGCCACATCCGTTTTGTTGTAGGTGTTGATGAAAACTGTTCCCGCCTCCAGCTTGTCACTCACATACATGGCTTTGTTGATGTCTCTTGTGAAAACCCCAGAGGCCAAACCATACTCGGTGTTATTTGCTCTCTGCAGCACTCCATCAATGTCCCTGTAAGATGTTTCCAGTGGCAGAAAAACACCATTAAAAGTACAGTAAAGGGGCTGGAGAGATAGCTCAGTGGCTAAGAGCACTGGCTGCTCTTCCAGAGGTCTGGAGTTCAATTCCCGGCACCCACATGGTGGTTCACAACCATCTATAATGAGATCTGGCGCCCTCTTCTGGCCCTGAGGCATAGTTGCAGGAAGAACACTATATAAATAACAATTTTTTTTTTTTTTTAAGTACAGTAAAGGATACTCTCTTTGCGCAAGTGTTTTTGTTTGTTTTTGCATGTTAAAACAGTAAAACTTCCCTGCAACCTGCTTAGACTTTTTGTTAATGAAATACTCCAGGCCAACTCTAAAAAAAACTGCATGAGACATTATAACCAAGAGTGTTCCACTCTTCACACATGCTGTGGAGTGTCTTTCCATGTGACCACCATCATCTGTTTGGTCTTCAAGGATCATGTGTGAGCTTCCTCTCCTGGTTTTCAGAGCATGTCTCCTGTGTGCACCCTCTTCAGATCCATACAGATCTAAAGCTCTCCAGGGTTGTGATCCCCCAAACCCTTGCCAGATCTCAGCAGTCATTCTGTCACCTTGGCTTTTGAGACAGGGCCTCTCATTGGCTGGATTGGCTTGCCTGTCCCTGTCTCCCTGAGCCCAGTTTGCAGGTGCATGCCACAACCTCCCTCTTAAGTGGGTGCTGAGATCTGCACTTGGGACTTCATGTTTCCCGGGCAATCACTTTCCGCACTGAGCTGGCTCCCTGCCCCCAGGGCTTGACTTATTCCCGGGGCGGAGAGTTGCATGTGCATTGGTTGCATGCTCTTTGTACAGCACAAGACACATAAGGTCTCCAGCTGAAACCCACACACGTTATACAGTGCCTAAGGAAATACATACCCATCTTGAAATTTAGAAATGACCATTATAGGCCCAAAGGATTCCTCTTTGGCAAGGTACATGTGGTCTTCAACATCTGTGAACACAGTTGGTTCCATGAAGAAGCCTGTGAGGAAAAACCAAAGCATCAGTCATAGGTAAGATCGTTTCATCCGCAGCTCACTCACATACTTCCAGCCCCCACCCCAGGCTTAGCTCATCACGAGTGGAGCCATCACCCTCTATGTGACGTTAACGTACCTGGCTGCTCCTTTTACTATGAAAACTTCAAGGTTGTAAAAGTAGAGCAGGTACTTAATAAATATTCATATTTCACCATCTTTGATTTGCTGTTTTCCCCACTGACGTATCTTAAAACAAGACCCAGACTCCGTATTTCATTCCCAGGCATTTCAGGGCAAGTCAGGCAAAATAAAAGGCATTTTAAAAACATAACCACAATAGAGATTAACTCTCATGACAGTGACACATGCTTTATTTGTGTTTGTATTTAACTGTCAGTGTTTGATAGTTACTACCCTCTTTGATTTAATTAAGATTGAGATCTACGGGTACATTTGATTGTTTAACTTCTCACTGGCCTTTTACTTTGCTATTTCCCCCTACTGCCCTTCCCTGCTCTGTTCTGTTCTGTTGAGACAATACCTCCCTGTTGTTCAAGGTTACCTGGAACTTGCTATGTAGACCAGGCTGGTCTTGAACTTCCGTTCTGCCTCAGCTTCCCAAGTGTTGGGGTTAAGGTGTATGCCATTTTTAATTTGTTGTTGCTTGTTGGGTGGTATTTGTTTATCTGTATAGTTTATCTCTTTAAAGAAAATAGTTGGGGCCTGGAGAGATGGCTCAGTGGTTAAGAGCCTTTGCTCTTTAAGGGGACCCTGGTTTGGCTCCCAGCTCCCACAAGGCAGCTCACAGCCATCTGGAGCCCCAGGGGATCTAGCCCCTCTCCTGAGTGTCACAGGCACCAGGCAAGCATGTGATACACAGACACACATACAGGTAAAACACCCATGTAAAATAAAAAAAAATAATATTTTATGCTGGAATGTATGCACACCATTTACTTGTGTGCTGCCCACAGAGACCAGATGAACTCCTCCGGAACCGGAGTTACTATCGTGAGCTATCTAGTGGATGCTGAGAACCAAATTGCATCTTCTGCAAGAGCATCCAGTGCTGTCAACATAAACCCCTGACCCATCTCTTCAGCAACCACTGCCTTGATCTAACAACAGCCTCCGTGCACCACCATTTGCTCCCGGAATCAGTGATTTTATCTGTTAGAGAAATGAAAGACATTGATTTTTCTATACTATCTTTACCGGCTTCTAATTTTAAATAGTGGTAATTGCAAGGAAAATAAAAGTATCTTGTGTTTCCTAGACAAACTGAATCTCCTGAAGACTGAGTAGGTGGTACAGGGACATTTTCACAGAAGAATCCTTGAAAATAAATAACACAAAAAAAAAAAATAAAAATAGTGCATGCCTTTAATACCAGCACTCAGGAGGCTGAAGCAGATGTATTTCTATGTGTTTGAGGCCATTTTGGTCTGCAGAATGAGTTTCAGGACAGCCATGGCTACACAGAGAAACCTTATCTCAAAACAACAACAACAAAAAAAAATAAAAAAACAAACAAACAAACAAAAAAAAAGAAAACAAAACAAAAAGACCCAGCAGGATAAAGATATGTTTTGGGGTCATAAATACCACTATTCGTTTGGATCGATGGCTCAGTGATTAGGAGTGTGGTTTGCTCTAGTAGAGAACTCAAATTTGGTTCACAGCACTCAAATCTGGTGGCTCATAACTACATGTAACCAGCTCCAGAGGAAATGATGGATCTGGATTCTCTGGGCACCTGTCGTCTCACACACACACACACACACACACACACACACACACACAAATGCTTGTACACATAGTACCTACACATATATTCACCACATACATGCACATATTCACATGTATACACATACACATGCATACACCCTACATACACACATATACATACTCCACACTCATTCACATGTACACACACAGCCGACATACACACACACACACACACACACACACACACACACACACACACCTGTACATGCACACACATATACATACACCACACACACATGCACACACACATTCATATGTGCGCACACACATTCATACATACACATACACACACACACACACACACACACACACACACACACACACACACACACCACTCTTCTGCAGGGATCCCATTCTGGCTTTGGGGCGGGGCCGGCACTTCCCTAAGGAGCTCTTACCTGGCCGCTGCACCTGCCTTCCTCCGTATACCAGCGTGGCCCCTTCCTTCACCCCAGTGTCACAGTACTGCAGCAGCTTTTCCAGATGGGACTTGTGGTTTTGGGGCCCATGGTCCGTAGATCTGTCCAGCGGGTCACCGATCTTCATCTTTTTAATCTCTTCCACCTGTAGATTACCCAGGCCACAAAGCACAGTCACTGTTAGTGGTGACAGCGTATCCCCTGGCCGAGTCTGTGTGGAGCATGGTGCACTAAGCAGTTGACAGATGGGTGGCTGGCTCTTTACAGCTGCGCTGGAAGTGAGCCTTCACTATTTCCATGTTACAGAAGGAGAAACTGAGGGCCTGCCTGTCACACACTCTACACCATGGCTGGGTTTCTCTGTCGCTTTAGGAGGCTGTCCTGGAACTCACTCTGTAGACCAGGGTTGGTCTTGACCTCACAGAGCTCCACCTGCCTCTGCCTCCCAAGTGCTGGGATTAAAGCGTGCACCACCACCACCCGGCTAAGGCCAATTTCTTAAGTACTGTTTTCTAACACACAAGCCTGGTTTTATGTATCCAAATCCTGAATGTGAACCCATTAAGAGCAAACTGACATTCTGAGATTTTCATTAACGTGTCACCTTAGACTGTTGATGGCAAAAGAATTTCTAGTGAGTTTCCCTTCTTAAATATGGTAGAGTGTTCTTGTGAGAGTCTTATGAGATAGGCATGCCAGAAGAATTGCCGGAAAGGTTTTGGTTTCTTCTTTTAAGACAACTTTCTACTTGGCCTGGAGCTTCCTGGTCAGTATAGGCTGTTTGGCCACCGAGTTCAGGCATCTGCTTATCTCTTCTTCACTGGGATTACAGGTGTGTGTGTGCTTATGTGCGTGCACGTGTGCATGCATGCTTGTGTGTGCACACACGCGCACATGTGTGGGGGTGCGTGTGTGCTTGTGTGCATCTGTGTGTGTGTGTGTGCATGTGTGCTTGTGTATGCGTGTGTGTGTGGGGGGTGCTTGTCCACGTGTGATGTGTGTGTCCATGTGGTGTGTGTGTGTGTGTGTCTCTGTGCTTATGAGTGTGTGTGTGGTGTGTGTGCATATGTGTGTGTGTGTGCTTGTGTGTGAGAGTGTGCTTATGTGTGTGCATGTGTGTGTGTGGGGGGGTGCGTGTCCACGTGTGGTATGTGTGTGTGTGTGTCCATGTGGGGTGTGTGTGTGTGTGTCTGTGTACTTATGAGTGTGTGTGCGGTGTGTGCATGTGTGTGAGTGTGCTTATATGTGTGTGTGAGTGTGAGTGTGCTTGTGTGGTGTGTATGTGCTTGTGTGTGTGTGCGTGTGTGTGCTTGTGTGTGAGGGTATGCTTGTGTGTGTGTGTGTGTGTGTGTGTGTGTGCTTGTGTATGAGGATGTGCTTATGTGCTTGTGTGTGTGAGTGTCTTGGAACACAGGCCGTATGCATGTTAAGGACTCATTCTATCGCTGAGCCACCCACACCCCCAGCCAGCTCTGCTTTCACAATACTGCTATTGCTACCTCACATCTGAGGATCAGGACTAATCCCAGAAAGTGCTTTTCAAGAAAACTGTCTGTGTAAGACTTGCAGTGGATCTGAAGGTGCCTTACCACTCTGGTCACAAATTCATCGTGGATGGACTCTTCCACAAACAGCCGTCCAGCTGCTATGCAGTTCTCTCCTTTATTGAAAAATACTGCGCCCATGCCCTTCAGCAGCAGAAGAGAAAGCCACGTTAGCATTGCTCAAGTTAAGCCTGCCATCCAATTACACAGAGAGCATGGCACTTTATGTACGAACATGTTACACATTTATGTTTTCCTTCATTGCTCTCCAATTTTAACTCTTTTTAAAAGACACAATCTCTCACTTTTTAGCCACAGTGGGTGACTAATGGCCTTCAGTGATTCCTGTCTCCTGCTGGGACTCCAGGTATCACTGTCCCCTACCTGACTTCTTATGTGTGTGCTGGGATTCCAAATGCTGGTCCTCATGCTTGCTGTTACTGACTGAGCCGTCTGCCCTGGCCCCACATGTACAAATGCAGTGCACATAGTTCTTGCATGGTAGGAGCGGGGCTCTTCACGGGTGTGGATCCCTAGCTGATAGAGTATAGCTGTGGCCTTAGGGAAAAACGGCTCTATACCCGCTCACTACACACTGGGTGTCCTCATGTTTATGGGGTTTTTCACCCTTCATAATCTTCACTCATCTGACACAGTCAAGCATGTAAGATTTCGTACCTCTAAAAATGCAATGGAGGGGAGGGCACCAAAGCAGTTAAGAGCATTTGTTTCTTTGGCAGAGGACCCAGGTTCTGTTCTCAGCACCCACACCACACACATGCTACACACACATTCATGCATACAAAACACCCATACATGTGAAAAATTCTCTTTAAAACATATAACAGTAGGGGCTGGACAGTTGGCTCACTTGTTGTTGTTGCATAGGACCCTGGTTCAATTCCCAGCACCCTCATGAGGCTCTCCACCTCCTCAGGCACCAAGCACGCAAAACACTTACAAAATAAATAAATCTTTAAAAATAACATGCCAGTAAGGTAATAGAACAAATCCCCCTTACACTTTTCTCTGGAATGTTCTGGAAAGGCTCTCAGGAGTGAACATATCCAGGGGAGTATTGACCTTGGCATCAGTCTGTGTCCCCCTGTCGCTGTCTGTCACTGGGGTCTTCAGACACAGATGGACCCAAAGAGGACTTGCAGTCCCCTCACTGCAGACCTCCCCACCGCTTTGGGGCCCTTGCCCAGTGGGGTTTGGCTGAGTCTGCTCATTCAGATTACCCTGTGGTGAGAGAGTGGGCAGAGACTGCTCAGTGCAGAGCTTGAAAACCACACTCGCCACCACAGTGAGTCACTGTCAGGCTCGGACGACTCCCCTGTCTCAGAAATGGAGAGAGGGCCCACCCACTTTATTCCGCATGAGAAACATAATTGAGCCTCTTGCCTTATTTGAACTTTGTAGCCATGCTTTGATGTAGTTTACATTTCTTGGGTCACAGAGTTGGTAGGAGACCCTGTGCCCCCTCACTTAGCATCATCCATGACGGTGCAGTAGGTGGAAACCAAGAAAGACTGCTGCCAAGCTCTGGTTTTAGGGAATGGCGTGTTTCCACGTCCATCCTGGTCCTGAACTCCCAGGCAGATGACCCTCCTGCCCAGCGTCTTGAGTAACTAGTACTGTAGGTATGTGTCACTCACTCCGGTCAGCTGCTAACTACTCTTGAGTGAGCGATGGGTTGCTTGCTTGCTTTTAGACAGCCTGTAGCCCAGGGCAGCCTTGACTTTAATATGAAGCAGAGAATGACTTTGGACCTCTGATTCTTCTGTCTCTCTGTTAAATGCAGGGATTATATAGACGAGTACCACCATGCCCAGCGTATGTGCTGGGACTCGAACCCTGACGAGTTCCACGCATGCATAGGCAAGCCCTGCTAACTACTTTTGCTCTGCATTTTAGGAACCGTTTCCATGTTGGTTTTTGAGGCAGTGTGTGGAGGTCAGAGGACAACTTGCAGGAGGTAGTTTCTCTTTCACTATACGGGTCTGCGGGATGGAACTCCGGTGTCGGGCGTGGAGGCAAACCCTTGGCTGGGCTTGTGTCCAGAGCAGATAAAAACGGTGAAGAAGGTAAGGTGCTAGCAGGCAGGACAGAGATATTATTAAAGGCATTAAAAATTAAGCATCTGTAGGGTAAACACAAAGATGGATGGCATTTATGTGGAATCAGCTAAAGTAGATCCCATCTGAAGACTTCCAGTAGAGGAGAGGAAGTGTTTCAGAGCTAGGCGCCCGCTGCCCCTGCTTCCGGCCTGCTTACCATCCGCACTGCCTTGTCAAGCTCACAGTCGTTAAATATTATAAGTGGGGATTTGCCACCAAGCTCAAGGGAAACCTTCTTCAGGTTGCTCACGGCACAGCTGGGGAAAGCAAGTAGGAGAGAACAGTTAGAGTCTGTCTCTTCATCCCTCCCTCCCTCCCTCCCCTCCTTCTCTCTCTCTCTCTCTCTCTCTCTCTCTCTCTCTCTCTCTCTCTCTCTCTCTCTCTCTCTCTCTCTCTCTCTCCTACTTGACATGCAGGGCACAATTGAGCCTTGGAAACTTTAGGAAGTTATTATTTATGAGGGTGTGGCAGTGCATGCCTGTAGTTCCAGAATTCAGAAAGTGGAGGTAGGATCGTGGAGAGTTCAAGGCCAGCCCTGACACACAGAGAAATTGTCTCAAAGAGGAGCAGGGAAGTGAAGAGAAAAGCAACCCGAGAGGGCGGCCAGTGGTGAGCGTGTGAGGGTCCCCTGCTTTTTTTCTCCTTTTGTATATTTTAGAGGCTTTCTGTAGTGTTTAAAAAATTCTTTGGTCAAAGAATGAATATTCTCAGCCCTGCATTGGTGGCACACGCCTTTAATCCCAGCACTCGGGAGGCAGAGGCAGACAGATCTCTGTGAGTTTGAGGCCAGCCTGGTGTACAGAGTCAGTTCCAGGACAGGCTCCAAAACAATACAGGGAAACCCTGTCTCGAAAAATAAAACAAACTAAAACAAAAATGAAGATTCTCATATGGAGATTCACTTTAAGAATTCAGTTCTATCAAGGGCTGCAGAGCAAATCCAGCTCCTAGACGGTCTGCTACACCCTGTGGGTGGGATACCAATTGTTAGAAGTGCAGTAGTTATTTACTCCTTCTATTACTTTGGTTTTTATTTATTTGCAATCTGAGCTGTAATAGTGACAAGCACTCCTACTCAGAGCAGAGACAACTGTAGAAAGAAAGAAAGAAAGAAAGAAAGAAAGAAAGAAAGAAAGAAAGAAAGAAAGATCCACAAAATTCTCACTGCCTCAATGTCAATGGCCATTGCTTCTATCATTTGGACTTGGATGTTTGGGGTGCTGTGACCGGGCACATCTTTTCTCTTCATGTTGGCTGCATTTGGATTTGCCAGGCACACTGTTGACCACATAGCTCTGTCTCCAGCCCGTGGCTGGGTTTCAACTGCGGAGGGCTTTGTTTTACATGTATGTATCAGTCAGTTTCTCCATTTGATGTGGTTTTTCTAGCTCCAGTTGTGTTGTTTTGTTGCCAAGGATGACCTTTACCTTCTGACCCCTGCTTTCACCTCCAGAGTGCTGACATTACGGGGTGGACTGCCACTTCCGCTCTCTCAGATTTGGAGGCAAGCCCTGGATGGCAGGCAAGCACTCCAGCTGAGCCCTAGCCGCCTTGGTTTGCCTTGTTCTGAAAAGCCCTGTTGCAACCCAAGTGGAAGCTTGCTTGAGTGGGCGCTTGAGTGGAAGCTTGAGTGGGAGCTTGCTTGAGTGGGAGCTTGAGTGGGCGCTTGCTTGAGTGGGCGCTTGAGTGGAAGCTTGAGTGGGAGCTTGCTTGAGTGGGAGCTTGCTTGAGTGGGAGCTTGCTTGAGTGGGAGCTTGCTTGAGTGGGAGCTTGCTTGAGTGGAAGCTTGCTTGAGTGGGAGCTTGCTTGAGTGGGCGCTTGCTTGAGTGGGAGCTTGCTTGAGTGGAAGCTTGAGTGGGAGCTTGCTTGAGTGGGAGCTTGCTTGAGTGGGAGCTTGCTTGAGTGGGAGCTTGCTTGAGTGGGAGCTTGCTTGAGTGGGAGCTTGCTTGAGTGGGAGCTTGCTTGAGTGGAAGCTTGAATGGGCTCCCTAGAGAAAGCCAGTACCTGCTCATGATCTGCTTGCCCACAGCCGTGGAGCCAGTGAAGCCAAGCTTCCGGATGTCGGGGTGTTGAGAAAGCCGCTGTCCTGCCACACCCCCTGCGGGATTAATTAAGGGGAAAACATGACTTGGATCTTGCCTGGGTGGGGTTTGCATTTGTTGAAGTAGGTTTCTAAACTTGCATTTGAACCTTTATTTTGCGTTAATTACAGACTAAGACAATATCCTCCATGCAGCTGTCTGCACTTCTCCCTTATTGATGGAGAAGCCTGTCTTCCATGCAGCTGTACCCCTCCATTTCCCCACCCCTCACCCCCATACCCTCCCGCCCCCACCTTCACGGTGAAGCCAACAGCCCACCTTAGGGCGGTTACAATCTTGTCCAGTCCCCGTTATACCTCCCCACACCCTCACGCTAGATTTCAACTCTATCTTTATTATTTGGGAGGTGTATTGACTCTTGGCAAACACTATTCCGTTTTCATGGGGTTCATTCAGGCTAAGGCTGCCCTGGAAAACAGCACTTAGCTCCTTGAGGCACTCCTGGCCCCCTGCAGGCTTACCTGAGCCTGGAACGATGTTGATTACCCCTTTGGGAAAGCCTGCTCTCACAGTCAGCTCAGCAAACTTCAGAGCTGTCAATGGTGTGACCTGGAAGTACAGACAGGAGTTACCTTCCCGGAAGCTCTCCTGTCCTTTCCAGGGCCCTGATTGGCTCCTGTGTGGGTGTGGTGCATGAGTGTGGGCATGCTCACTTATGGAGAGCAGAGCGGGATGCTGTCGTCATCCACCTTATTGCCTTGGAACTACAGTCTCTACGAACCAGAAGCTTGCTGTTTCAGCTAAGTGGGTTGACCAGAAAGCTCTTGCAGTCTATCAGTTTGCACCCACTGGCTCCCCTGCTCCCCTGGGTTACAGGCACACTCATCTGTGTCTGGCTCTTTACACAGTTTCTGAGAATTGGAGCCCAGGGGCCCATGCGGGCAAAGCCTGTACTCCTACATAATGAGCCACTCTCCCCGCCCCTGAGAACTCATTTTCTTTGTGTTCTACTGTGCTTTATTGTCGTTTTTCAATTTTAAGATAACTTCAGACTCACAGCAAAGTTGCCAAAGTAGTCCAAAGAATTCCTACTCGCTCAAATACGACGTCTTTACTGTGTTTCTTTTACCCTCTCTATCTTCTCACCTTTCCCCACACTGACACTGACTATCATTTGATCTCTAACAATGGGATATGCAGGAAGATCCTGTGAAGTATGGCAAGTATCTGAGCTTCAGTTTCAACTGACAGATACACAATAAACCACCGTGACTCACTCCCATTTAGGTCTGGACAGCAATGTTCAGTCTGCATGAAGGTCAGGGGGCAGAGGGTTACAAAGGACATTAGTGTCCCACGGAGAGTAGGTGCTCTCAGGGCCAAGGGGAGCTCTGTGTGTGAGTGTGGTGTGTGAGTGTGGTGTGTGTGTGTGGTGTGTGAGAGAGAGAGAGACAGTGTGTGTGTGTGTGTGAGAGAGTGTGTGTGTGTGTGTGTGTGTGTGTGTTCCTGTATGTGAGGGGAGGCAGGTTGGGAAAGGGAGATCACAGTGGTTCCCTCACTGGCTGTGTGTGTCCCTGTCACATTCCCGAAAGCTTCCCTGTGTGCAGTCGACAGGCCTGGCTATGTGGAGTCAGACTGTGCTATTATTTTTAACTCAAGCAACCTTTGTAGAATGGACAAGTAGCTGAAAGACGCGGCATGGAAGCTGCATGACAAATACTGCAGCAAAATGGAAAACTGCTACCGCCCCCACCACCTTCTAGTGACTGATGTGGGAGCTGCAGCGGGGGCTTAGAGCTACCGCCCCCCCCCCGCCTTCTAGTGACTGACGTGGGAGCTGCACCCGCCTTTAGTGCTTAGAGCTACCGCCCCCACCGCCTTCTAGTGACTGACGTGGGAGCTGCACCTCCCCCCCCCCCCGCCTTCTAGTGACTGATGTGGGAGCTGCACCCCCCCGCCTTCTAGTGACTGATGTGGGAGCTGCAGCAGGGGCTTACACAATGGCAGCCTGGTGGGAAGGTGGCCCCAGACACTGGGGAGCCAGGAAGCCATGGAGCCAGAGTGCTGCTTAGTCTTTCACAGCGCTGTAGATGAAGAGAGGACTGGTCTACACAGTGTGTTATTATGCCCTGGGACAAAGCCACTGTGAGTAGAATAACACGTAAAACCGCTCCTGAAGGTAGATGTGGCCTCTGCCTGTGATTACAGCACTTGGGCTGCAGAGATGGAAGATCAGCTGTTCCAAGTCAGTTTCAGCTGCATGGAAGTTCAAGATCGGCCTGGGCTACGTACAGTGCTCTTAAAACAAACAGAAACTACTGTAGCATCGATAGATGCCTCTGAGAACTGCCTGGTGCATTTTCAAAACATTCCCTTGTTACCCACATACATACATACATACATACATACATACATACATACATACATACATGCTTCTTCAGGCGTGTTCAACCTGTGGCCCTCCAGCTATTTGTCTCCCAGGATAGCTGCATGTGGCCCAACACATTTGAGGATGTCTGCGTGACATCAGAGTCAAAGGTTGTACACCGCTGAACCTTACACAATTGCCATGGTTACTAAGTTATCTTGTGTGCTTTCCCCTCATCTTCCATACCTTCATAAGATTTTTGGAAATTAAACGTGAGTGGAGTCAGCAAGGTGGTGGCATGTGATAAAGTTCTTTACCCCAAAGCCCATGACCTGAGTCGATTCCCAGGACTCACAAGGTAACAGCAGAGAACAAACTCCCAGGAGTTATCTTCTGACCTCTTCCTGCAAATACGTTCGTCTCTGGCACACATTTTTTAAGTGAGAATTTATGAATAATATGTGAAAAGTTGCCTGAACTGTGCAAAGCTTGAAGCTGTGCTCTTTGTAAATGTACGTCTGTTTTAAGTTTGCAGACAAGGGGAACCCTCTGCCCGCCGGCCAGGCTCACCTGTGCAGGCTTGAGTACCAGGGTGTTGCCTGCTGCCAAGCACGCCGCACTCTTCCAAGCCAGCATCATCAGTGGGTAGTTCCAGGGGATGATGATGGCACAGGCACTGTGGGGAGAAGGCCCGCGACCTTAGTCCCCTCTCACGAGCACAGCACCCAATGACCCACAGGTTCTCCTCTCCTCTTACCCAAGTGGCTCCTTCTTAGTGAAGGTCAGGTTGCGATTTGGACGGGCCTGGTTGATTGGGATTGTAGAGCCCTAAAGGAAAGATAGGTTGATAGTTTACTATTTTAAATGACTAAGTTTAATTGCAGATAACATGTTTTTCCTCCCTCTCCTGTCCAACGTCTAGAAAATAAATCTCTGCACTAGAATGAATTGCTGATTCTTTCTCAAAAGGATTATGATAAGGCTGGAGAAGTGTGTTTGGTACAAAGACAGAAGCTCAGACACCCAGCATCAGGGTATAAAACTGGGCGAGATGGCACATGTGTCTAGTCCCAGCACTGGAAAGGCAGGACAGGCAGATTTCTGGAGCTCTCTGGCCAGAGAGTCTATCAAATCCATGAGCTCCAGGTTCAGTGAGCGAGCCTGTCTCAAAAAATAAGGTGGAAAGAAACTGAGGAAGAGGCACCCAACATACATCAAACACGCATGACACATGCTCACATGCATGCACACACAGAGCAAGAAAGAAAAGTAATTAGAGGAGGCTCATAGCGGTGGGCCTGCTTTTCTGCAGGGTGAGGATCCAGCGTTGCTCCTCTCCCGAGGACAGGAATAAATACCTCCACACAGCCAGAGGCCAGGCCTGCTGTAGACTAGTGCTCCTGAGGCCACCCTCTTCTAGAAACGAGGAGTATTTGTGCTTACCTGAATCTTGTCACACCAGCCTGCGAAGTATCTGAATGTCTGCACAGACATTCCAATGTGAGTCTTGAGGGCCAGGGTATAGACGGCTCCAGAATCTAGTGCTTCTATGGTGGCCAGCTCCTCTTGGTTTTCTTCCAGTAGATCAGCAAGTCTGTGTGGACATCGAGAGAAATCCACTCAGCACTTATTGCTGGGGCCTCCACTAGCTGCATAGTGCCAGCCATGCATAGGGCGCTGTCCCAGGACTGAGATTCTGGAGACTAATCCAGAGCAATGCACTTGCTCCTATGGACATCATGGTCCAGGAAGGTAGTGATTAAATAAACCATTGTATAAATGCCTTATTTCAGGAGGTTATTAGCACAGATTCTGCAGTGCTACGGATCAATCTCAGGACCTCACACATGCTAGGTGAGTGCTCTACCGCCAATCTACATTCCAGCCCTTTAACTCCTGAGAGACTCCAACCTGTCCCCAGCATGTGCCCCTTGCCACCTAGGTGCATAACCTGCCGGAGTAGTGGCTGCTCATAGGCAGGAGGTGGGGGGTGTCAAAGGAACCAGCAGCAAGAGAATAGTTCATTAACACACAGGGAGGTGTCAGAGCCCAAGCCACACGCCCCTAAGGACTGTGAACATTTGTGCTTTCCAATTGGTACAGAAATGTTTGCAAAACTGACTGAAGAGGGCAAAGCAGGCATTAGGAGTGAATTACAAGCAGCAGAGTCTCCAAGGTGCCAGTTTCCTTAGGAAGGTGAGTGGGGCCTGTAGGATTGTGGGAAATAGCAAAAATAGCCTATTGTGTTCACCTCTTTCCCGGTCCATCCCCATCCCTCCCTTCCTGGGATGGTTCTTCTTGGACATTCAGGAGTTAGTCTTGACAGGACCTCCTCCCCATGCTTCTAATAGATCTCACTATAAGAGATTTGCAGTTCAGTTCAAACACTTAGCTATAACTAAGCAGAAAGTGGGGAGAATCATTGAAGCTAACTACTTCTAGAATACTCACTCATTTGTAATATTCTTCCAGGACCTTGGTATTTTTCCTCCTTCCTTCCTTGTCTTTGAAAACAAGGTATGGAATGTCCCCATGTGTAGCACTGTCCATTCTCTATTCTGATCTACTTAGTGACTGAGAGGTACCTCAGAAAATTTGTGAAGTAGGGGAAGGATGTGGTCAAGGGGTTAAATTCCCCAGGTTACTGTTCCAAGTGTTCTTCCTTCTAAGACCACTGTAGAGCATTCTTCTGCAACTACAGAGGGCCCCAGAACACTCTTCTGCAACTACAGAGGGTTCTAGAGCACTCTTCTGCAACTACAGAGGGTTCTAGAGCACTCTTCTCTTCTGCAACTACAGAGGACTCTAGAGCGCTCTTCTGCAAATACAGAGAGTTCTAGAGCACTCTTCTGCAACTACAGAGGACTCTAGAGCGCTCTTCTGTAAATACAGAGGGTTCTAGAGTGCTCTTCTACAACTACAGAGGTTCTACAGAGTTCTTCCACAACTACAGAGGGTTCTAGAGCACTCTTCTGAAAATACAGAGGAATCTAGAGAGCTCTTCTGCAGCTATAGAGTGAGAACTCTAGAGTGCTCTTTTGCAATGACAGAGTGAGAATTCTAGAATGCTCTTCCACAACTGTAGATCTTGCCAGGTTCTAGCTACCACTTCTTGCTTCATCCCTTCAGACCTTGGGGAAGTACTAGCTTTCTTTGCCTCCAGCCCTGCCTTTTCTTAGTCTTTGTGGGTATTCCATGATATCCCTCACATCCTACATAGTCCTTGATGCCTTCTGACTGATACAAACAGTAATCCAAACATCAAGAACTTGGGATTTTATATGACTCAAGTATGGGTGCATTCAACATAGAATGTTTTATGGGAATTTTTAGTCTTGACAATATTAACCAATATCCAGAAGTAACACAGTTGTTTTTCCAGAAAACAGACCTGTACATCAGCCTTCCTCTTTCTCTGGCATTCATCCTTCCCCATTCACCATTTTCAAAGGCATCCTTGGCTGCAGCCACAGCTTTGTCAACATCTGCTAAAGACCCGTAGGACACTCTGCATATTGTCTGTTTCAAGGCAAGCAAAAATAGGTCTCCTCATACTCTGGTTTCTCTTCAGATTGTATAAATCTTTCACCTTTTACTAAAAATAGGTCTCCTAAGGGATATGCTAATGTGTCTCTTGGAATTAATATTCCATTACTAGTAAAAGTAGGGTGTAACTTATGAAATGGGGGGGGGAAATCCATGACAAAACTAATCCATGTGGGGCAAAAAATGACCTATTTTTGAACGTGGAAACTAAACCTGATCTTGGCCCATCTTATGCCTCGTCTCATTCTGGAAGAACACATTTAGAACAACTATACAATTCTTCCTCAAGGAAATGAGATTGCTTGCCGTGAGCTCTCAGAGTCTGAAGTATTCCCCTCCCTCACGGAGATGTGTACAAAGAGATCTAAAGTCATTATAAATACCCAGTCTGCTTTTTCAAAAGTTACTGTGGTTCACAATAGTCTGTATCAGAGCTGAATGGGTAAGAGAAATGCATGAAATGTATTTGAGAAGCTTGCAGGCAGAGCTTGAGTCAAGTAAGCTCAGCCTGTTTGGTGTACAGCCTTGTGAGCCAAAAACTCATGCTGCTGGTCACTGTGGCTATCATTACTCACAGATCCATCTGTGGGGTTGACAGTGTCGTAAGTCTCCCCATCTTCAGCATCCACAAACTGTCCATTTATGAAACACTGATACGGCATTTTCACGGTCATTTCATTGACCTCCTTTGAGACCTGAGAATAAAGTCAGTGTGTTTTTGTGCTTATCAGCTTGATAGCAGATGGCCATAAAGAAACATTCACAGGGCTGGAGAGATGCTCAGTAGTCAAGAGCACTTGTTCTTGCGGAGGACCCAGGTTTGGTTTCTATCATACAAACTTTCTGTAATTCAAGTTCCAGGGCATCTGATGTCCTCTACTGACCTCAGGAACACACATGGTGCACAGGCATACATGTAGGCAAAATACTCATACACATAAACAAAATTTAAAAGAAAATTTAAAGCCCATAAAATAACTTTAAAAAGCAGTAAGAAAGGAGAGAGAGAGAGAGAGAGAGAGAGAGAGAGAGAGAGAGAGAGAGAGAGAGAGAGAGAGAGACATGGAAAGAGAGGCCAGCTCTGAAGGATGCCATAAGGAGGCATGGTGGGATGCTCTCAGTAGCAGCTCTGCTCTGGGCTTAGCGCTGGCTCAGATGGTCTTCATTAGAGGCAAGAAAAGCACCTCAAATGCCATGGACAGCGCCATCTAGCAGCAGACTCAACACTAGTGCACCACTTTTATTCTTGGAAAATTCTTTACCGAGGCATTTCCTTTTATCTGGGTCCATCTCCAGATCTCTTCCTTGTGCTCACTCAGTTCTACATGAGCTGCCTTATCGTTCTCTCTGCTGCTAGGTAACAAGTAGAGACAGAAACATCCATACTTGCTTCCATCAAGCTCTGGGTTTTCATCAGTAAAGTGGAGAGAACGGTGTCTGCCTCCGGCTGCTAACACACCCTTCCAAAAGAAGTGCATCCCGAATGAGCAGAGCTCAGTGATAACCAAGCAGCCCTCTGGGCTGGGGTGTCTGCCTCCGGCTGCTAACACATCCTTCCAAAAGAAGTGCATCCCGAATGAGCAGAGCTCAGTGATGCTCTGAGCTGGGGTGTCTGCCTCCGGCTGCTAACACATCCTTCCAAAAGAAGTGCATCCCGAATGAGCAGAGCTCAGTGATAACCAAGCAGCCCTCTGGGCTGGAGTGAAAGGACATCAAACAGCAACATGAACCCACATAAAGAAGAGGCTAGCAACGTGGCTCAGCGGTCAAGAGCGCTGGCTGAACAACTGTGAGGATCGGGGTTCAGATCCTACCATCCATGTGACTGGCCAGGAAAACCATGCACACTTATAACCCAAGCTCTGAGGGGTGTGGAGACAAGACAATGATGGGGGTTTGTGGCTTCCAGCCTAGCCAAGGAAATGGGAGCCCCAGTACAAGCCCCGGCCTCAGGGAGAGACCCTGCTCAAAGGGATAAGTAGTGGGTGTTAGAGGGGGCCACCCAACATCCTCTCCTCAACACTGTTCTCTCCCTCCCTTGCTCTCTCCCTCACTCCCTCTCTCCCTCCTTCCCTCTCTCTCTCCCTCCCTCCCTCCCTTCCTCTCTCCTTCTCTCTCTCTCTCTCTCCTCACACACACACACACACACACACGCACACGCACACGCACACGCCACGCACACGCACACACACACACACACACGTGTAAATCTTGAATGCATATAAATAAATAGATTTCTTAAGGTGGCATCTTAAGTAAATAAAGGAATCTGTATGAAGGCATTAAAAACACTTTCCCCTTGATTTTAAAAACAGTTGCTCTCTGCCTCTGAGGAGACAGTGCAGCAGTTAAGAGCACTTGCTACTCTTCAGAGAACCGGGCTCAGTTCTCAGCACCCTCAAGATGCATCTTGCAGCTGCTTGTAACTCCAGCTCCAGGGGGATCTGACACACTCTTGTGGCCTCCATGGAAACCAGCATTCATGGGCACACACACACACACACACACACACACACACACACACACACACACACACGCACGCACACACCCAGAACCTCACAGACACACATGCATACACATAATTAAAAAAAAAAAAAAACAAGAAAGAGACAGTTGTATAAAGCAATAATTAGAAACCTGTGGTGCAGTTTTTTGACAAATCCAGATGGAATTCATCTAAAAAATAATAGCCTAAGTCCAAGTTAGGGGTATATAACAGAGCTGTGTGGCAGTGAGGTTTTTGTGTACTACTGGTATCAAATTGATACTAATCTGAACTAGATTAGGCAAAAATGCTTATTGTAAGGAAATAACTAAAGAAGTAGTAAAAGAAACAATACAGGATGAGAAAGGCACAGTCTTTACATCAAAGAAGACAGTAGAAGAGACCAGAGAACCAGACAAGACAGAAAGTGCAGTGACAACGAGTTTCACAAAAATAAAAATCTGAGCCGGGCTTAGTGGTGCGTGTATTTAGTCCCTGAACTCAGGAGGCAGAGGCAGAGGCAGAGACAGATGGATCTCTGTGAGTTTGAGTTCTAGGACACCCAGAGCTACATAATGAGACCCTGTCTTGGAAAAAAAAAAGTCTGTTATGTGTCAAAGAATGTTGTTACCAAGAAAGTGAAAACACACACACACACAATCCATAGCTCAAAAGAAAATGTTCACAAATCCATATCTGATAAGGATTTAGTGTCCAAAATAGGACTTTGGCTCTTAAAAAGTCAAGATAACCAATTTTTTAAATGGACAAAGGATTTGAATAAATATTTTCCCAAACAGAAATAAACAAATGCATAGCAAACACTCAAAAAGATGCTTAATGTCATTGTTCATTAGTGAGTACAAAATCAAAATCACTCTGAGGTGCTTTACATACACGTGCCAAGACCACAGAAGAGGGAGGCAAGAGAGAGCTTGATGAGTAAGGGCATGGAGAAGATACGTCTCTCCTTTACACAGTCGGTGGGATTATACAATCACGTGACTGCCTGTGGCAATTCCTCAAGAGATTAAGCATAGAGTTATAGTATGAGTCATCCACTCCACTCTTAGCATGGTAGATGTGTGTTCATGTGAAAACATACCTGATGTTTTACGTTGGTGTGGTCGTAACATCCTCCAAAGTAAAATGATCTAAACATACCCTCTGATGAGTGGATTAAAAAGGAAGTCTACCTATACACAGTCTACCTATATTAGCTGGCCAGGAGGAGAGGTAAAGTGTCAATAACTGCTATAAGGGTGAGCCTTGAACATATGCCAGGTGAAAGAGAATATAGACACAAGATGCGACGTGTCACCCAAATCTATGTATATGAAATATTGACATTGTGGCAAATCCATAGACACAGAAAAGAGACAATGGATTCTGAGGGCCTGGATATAGAGCAGGTGAGAAGAAAAGCATAGGATGGTTACCAGCGGGTCTAGTCTATCCTTGTGGAGTGATAAGAAATATTCTAAAATAAGATAATGATGATGGTGATTGTAAATTTTGTGAATGTTCTAAAAATAAATGAATGGCAAATTCAACTAAGGTAAGTTTTATGACACCTGGGGTTGTATCTCAGTAAAACTAATCTTGAAGGCCATAAATGTGTGTCCTCTGTAGCAGTGAACTGAAAGAATTGAAGCTGAACATCAATGAGGAACTTACATAATCCACCACCAGCTCCACCTCTCGGTCCTCGCCTCTCAGTTTCTGCACAACCTTTTGGATGAAATCCTCAAACTTGGTGGCCATGTAGACATCTTCATTCTGCAGGTGAAGCCCACCACATTTCTGTCTGATCTCTTCCACCAGCCTGAAAGTGAGAACCAGCTCACATTGTGTCCATTTTTAAAAGAGTTCCATGACCTGTTCACTAGCGTTGGTAAGAGATTTGGGAGTCATCCCTGATCTCATCACACAGGATTGTCTGTGATGGCAACTACAGAAGATGCTAAGATGTGGGTCAGCCTGGAGAGACACACTTCCTGCTCTTAGAGAGGACCTGAATTCTGTTCGCATCACCCACATAGGGCAGGTCACAACCACCTGTAACTCTGGTTCCAGGGGGATCTGACCCCTTCTGGCCTCTGTGGGCACTGCTTGCACGTGATACACATAACACAAGCAGGCACCCACAGTCATAAAAGAAAAGTAAATTTAAAATGTGACGTGGCATGAGAAAACGTAAAATCAGCCTTGAGAACAGTTTTGTGGCTTTAACTCTACCCACAACTACAAATAAGATAAATTAAGGGAAAGATGGGTAGTTAAGAGCACATAAGTCTGTGCCTTTTAGATGAACTCAGAAAATGGGGGAAAAGGCAGTTTCCTAACTGGAAAGATCATGAGAGCTGAATGTAATGGAGACTATTTTCTGTAGTCTGTCTACCATAGTAATTTGTTTGTATTACATGTTTAACTTAGGTACTAGATAGTCACAAGTCATCGACTTCTCCAACAAACTGTTCCTGCCAGCCAACCTTTCTTACATGGGGAAGGTATATCAGGTCCGGTGTGGGCAGCCCACCACTCACAGTCCTCTAGTCCTGGAGAAGCTGAGGTACCCTGTAAATTATTAATAGCAATAGGGCTAGCAAGATAAAGTGGATAAAGGCTCTTGCCAACAAACCCTGAGTTTGACCCCAAGAGGCCACATGGTAGAAGGCAAGAAAGGACTCCCCTTTCTCCAACTTTCACATGTGATGCCCAGGCACACCAACACAAATACATGATTTTTATAAAGATGATAATAAATGACTCATAATAATAGACAACGGGAAATGGGTGACTCCTGCAGGCATCTTGTCAGCAATAGATAATAAGAACTACAATACAGCATTGGAAACTTTATTAAGCTAATCAGAATTTTCTAGGACTTCATGGATTACTGCTAAGAAACAGTAATTTATAGGCCCAAACCTCTTGATTTTGATGATGTCATATGCTCTTGAAATTAATATTTTTGGCTACACCATGAATAAAAGGGAGTTGTTAGGGGGTAGAGAGGGTGAGAAATGATCATGTTGGAACATGGGCAGGTGATGTGTAAACATTACTGTTCCAGGGCTGGAGACTGGCTCAGCCATGAAGGGCTTGTACTCTTGCAGAGGACCTGAATTTGGTTCCCACACCTATTTGGACCATTCATAATTCCAGCTTCAGGGCATCCAATGCCTTCTTCTGGACTCTGTGGGTACCTGCACACACTGACATTGGCATTCTCATTCTCTCTCTCTCTCTCTCTCTCTCTCTCTCTCTCTCTCTCTCTCTCTCTCTCTCTCTCTCTCTCTCTCTCTGTCTCTCTGTCTCTCTGTCTCTCAGACACACAATACACACACACATACACACACACATGCACATACACATATACATAAAAATAATGTTTTTTAAAGTAACAATTAGAAACATTAAAGGATGTGAAATCAGCCTAGTTAGTAACAAACAAATAAGCAGTGTGACCATGGAAACAGTGAAAAAACATGAAGAAGAGGGAGCTGACAAACAAGTTCCCAGGGAAAAGTGCGTGTGTGTGTGTGTGTGTGTGTGTGTGTGTGTGTGTGTGTGTGTGTGTGTAGAAGTGGTGGCTTTACCTCACAACATCCATTGAGCTTGCTCCGGATTTAAAAAAGTCTGTAGAGTCTTCGATCACAGGGACGTTGCTTAAAATTCGAGCCCAGATGACCTGCACAGAAAGGGCCACATTCATGAAGAAGGACTGCATGGAATCCTGAGGCATAGACCCCTTTGCCCTTTACCCTAAGACACAACATGGAGGTGTTGCTCGTCATCTCCTTCAGTCACAAATGGCCGATGAATATTACCGGAGGTGACCTGAGTGTCTCACCCCACCGATCTAGTCCCATGAAAAATGACATACAATTATATGTGAGTTTTTGTCCTTCTGGCTAAAATAAAAATGACCTCCAGCCTGGGTTTCTGAATTGTTCTACCTTTGTCCTTCATGTTCCGACTTCACCCAGGCCCTCCAAGCCAACCTGAACTGAAAAATAATTTTTTTTAAAGATGTATTTATTTATTATATACACATTGTTTTGTCGCATGTATCTCTGCAGGCTAGAAGAGGGCACCAGATCTCATTATGGATGGTTATGAACCATCATGTGGTTGCTGGGAATTGAACTCAAGACCTCTGGAAGAGCAGCCAGTGCTATTAACCTCTGAACCATTTCTCTAGCCTGAAAAATAAATTTCTGTATACTGTGTCTAAGCATATCAATGTCTGAGTTGGTTTTCTAACTACAACTTATACAGAAATAGGAGATAAAGTCACACGCCTACTACTCTAAGGGCAATTGCACCAGCTACAAATAGGTATCTGTTTCCCAAGGTAATATTCACATTAGGGGCATCATGTGTTCACCTTGATGGTCTCTGCCACCTTCATCTCCTCAGCTGTAAGTTCTACCACTGATGTCTCACCCGATGAGAAGTACTGGGAGGCAGGAATCATCTTCCCATCCTCAAACTGCAGATTTCTCACCACCAGCTACAAGGCAGCAGGAAAAAAGCTCAGGACATGAACCATCCAAGAGTGAGGCCATTGGGAGAAGGGCTCTAAGGTGTTAGGTGAGTATAGAGACCAGCTTGTTTGGAGAATATACACATATGGTGGCTGAACTATTTCCCTGTGTCTAAAAAGACTGGAATGACATCTCAGTAGTGGCAGAAAAAGGGACAGAGTCAAGTCTGGGGCTACTTGCATCTCGAAATGGATGGACAACGCACCCAGGAAAAACCTGCATTTGGGTTACAGATGCTTAGAGCAAAGGACACTATAGATGGCCCGAGGACACTCTAATGCTGCCAGCATGCAGTCACTCGCTCTGGTACATTGTGGATGCATGAAGCTGAGAAATCCCGATGGAGACGGGCACTCTTGTGTCTGCCTTACTGTTGTGGAATTGCTGGCTCAGTCATTGGTCTAGTGTCACCCAGGTAGTAAATAACAGAGCTGGTTTGAGGCTTAACAGTGACCACGTGGGGCGCACGCCTTTAATCCCAGCACTCAGGAGGCAGAGGCAGGCTGATCTCTGTGAATTTGAGGCCAACTTGGTCTACAGAGCGAGTTCTAGGACAGTCAAGGCTACACAGAGAAATCCTGTCTTCAAAACCAAAAGCAACAAAAAGGACCTAGAAGCAGTGGGCACCGAAACATTGTATCATTAACATTTATTTATCGTTAACAGTGGGGATAGGTCTGCAGACTACAAATGCCCTTTTCTACACTCTTACTTGGAAGTAGTCAGGAGGCCCAGAACTAGTCATATGGGTGGGGTTGGCCTGGGGAGGGGATAGCAGTGGACAATGGAAAAGGCCACATGAGTTTCACTGGATCTTCTCAGTCTCTGGCAGGGGAAGGCAGATAAGGATCTCTGCCCTTGCTTTGTAGATGGGAAAACTGAGAGACACAGCAGGGAAAACCATCCTTCCCAAACCAGCAGGAGGATGAGCAGAGGTCCACATCTCCCTCCTCTACTCAGTTCACAAGTGCCTGTGGTCTCACGGTGAAGGTCCATGGGGCCTTCCTAAGGAACCTTGTCCTTGGCATGCCAATGTCTCTCCTCTCCAGGGAAGCAGGACACACACCATGACCCTCCCATCTCCCAGTGAAAGCTGGAGGAGCTGTTCCCTACTAGCTGTGGTTATAGAAGGAAGGCAAAAAAGAGGTCTTGTGTACTCACTGCTTTTCCATCATTACCAAAAAGAACAAGTCCGTTTTTGGTAACAAGACCAGGCTTCTTGGAACCTCTAATGTCCAGTGGTTCTCCAGCAGGCACAGAACTAGTCAATAATGATGAGCCATAGAAAGTCACCATCTAAGAAAGAGATTAAGCCCTGTAAAGTCAGGAGGTAAAGCTGCTGCCAGGGGTGTGTGCGCAGTCCTCATCCCCTGAACACTCTCTCTGATCACATTTCTGCAGGAACGCTGAGACACGGTTTTGTCGTATGTATTTATTTGGTGAGACTGAACAAATGAGAATCTCTGCAAATGGTGAGCAAAGGGCTGGAGAGGGGCTGGGGGTTAAGAGTGCCTGCTGCCCTTGCAGAGGACCCAGGTTCCATCCCTAGCACCCACATGGCCGCTTACAACCACTGTAACTCCAGTTCCAGTTGCAAGGGATCTAATGCCTGCTGGTTCTGAGGGCTCTCTCTCTCTCTCTCTCTCTCTCTCTCTCTCTCTCTCTCTCTCTCTCTCTCTCTCTCTCTCTCTCTCTCTCTCTCTACACACACACACACACACACACACACACACACACAAAATGAATAAAGAGCTTTTGTAAAGTCTTAAGGGTGGGGCCAGGGGAGACTTGCAGCTGATTAAGTGCTTGCTGCTTTGACACTGGGTAAGAAGCTGGGTGTGGCCGCAATCCCAGTGCTGGGGAGGCAGAGACTGGAGGGGTTCAGGGGCTCAGTCTAGCCAACTGGTGAGTTCTAGTTTCAGTGAGGAAATATCTCAAAACCAAAGTGGAGGAGGACAGCAACATCAATCTCTGCCCTCCAGACACACATGTGTGCATATATGCACATGCACTCACATGTAATGGCCCCGCACACTATACTCCCTCACGTGCACATGCACACATGCGCACGCACACACATATATACACACATGGAAAAGTTTCAAAAAGTTGCACATCTAGGTGATACAAATATGCATTTATCATGCATTCAACTTGACAAAAGGAGATTCTTTTCATCATTTACATACTCTCTCTCTCTCTCTCTCTCTCTCTCTGTGTGTGTGTGTGTGTGTGTGTGTGTGTGTAGTGGCAGTGCAGGGAGGGGGTGACATACAGTGCTGGGGACTTGTCCTGGTTGCTTTTGTTTGTTCATTAACTTGACACAAGCTAGAGTTAGCTGAGAAGGCAGACTGGCCTGCAGGCATGTCTATGGGGCATTTTCTTAATTGATGATCGATATGGGAGGGCCCAGCTCACTGGGGACCATGCCACCCCTGGGCAGGTGGTCCTGGGTTGTAAAAAAAATGCAGGCTAAGCCATGAAAAGCAAGCCAGTAAGCAGCACCCTCCATGGCCTCTGCTTCAGTTCCTGCCTCCAGGTTCCTGCCCTGGCTTCCCTGGTGATGGAGTCTGACCTGGGAGTGTAAGATGAAATAAACCCTTTCCTTCCCAGACTCCTGGTGCTCAGTTGTTGTTTGGTTTTTGTTTTGTTTTATTTTGTTTATCATGGCAATAGGAACCCTGACTAAGACAGGACTGAGCTCAAGGGCTCACATATGCTAGGCAGTCACTGTACAACTGAGCATGCAGACTCTTCTGTGGATAAGTTCAAGAAAACAAGACTAGAAAAGGATAGGGACCAGGAGCAAAGGATGCTCTTTTTAAAAAAATTGTCATTCTATGAATACTGACTATCATTTAGCTGTAATCGTCAATATTTATTGAATATATACCAGGGACTATGTATTTTCATGAATGGGAATGTATTAACTCATTTGGTCTTTCTCCCTCCCTCCTTCCCTCCCTCCTTCTTTCTTTTTTCCTTTTTTCTTTCTCTCTTTCTCTTTCTTTCTTTCTTTCTTTCTTTCTTTCTTTCTTTCTTTCTTTCTTTCTTTCTTTCTTTCTTTCTTTCCAGACAGCTTCTCATTGTGTACCTCTGCCTGGCCTGGAACTTACTATGTAGACCAGGCTAGCCTCAAACTCCCAGAAGTCTGTCTGTCTCTGTCTCCCTAGAGCTGCACTCAAAGGAGGATCAGAAATTTGAAGTCAGCCTGGGAAACTTAGTAAGATGAGGCCAAAAGTGTAGCTCGATGTCACAGTGCTTTTGTGGCTTGTGGAAGGCCTTGGGTTTAAATGCCAGTAGAACACACACACACACACACACACACACACACACACACACACACACACACACACAGAGAGAGAGAGGGGGGGGGAGGTGGGAGCTTGATTGGGAGAGATGTATACCTTGAGAGCATACCTGTCCATTTATCTCTGCCCAGGCTCCAGGGACCTTATCATGACCTCGAATCCAGTTATGCAAAACTTCAGCAGGCTGGTCCCAAGAAATCTAGGTGAGCACAAATAAAGGCTGTGAGGCCTAAAGGTGGCAGTAACCTTTCTCTCCATCAGGGACAGGTGTGGGGACACATAGGGCCAGCTGGCTTGGAGGAGCTACCTCTGGGTCAGGGAATGGTGTACTGGGAACTACTCAAAGGGAGAGGGCCATGACTTGGCTGTGCATTATTGATGCAAGTACCTCAGCGTTCTCCTTCTTCTGGATCCCTTCATATGACGCCCCCTCTTCTGACTGGGGAATTCGAGGAGCTTTTCCATCAGCTATGAGTTGAACGGCTTCCACCTAAAGCCAAAACCATCACTGGTGTTACAGCTCACTGATCCACAAAGGCACGGCCTGTGTAGTGGAAGTTCATGTCCACAGACCCACAAAAGTCAGGCTGTGACACCCATGCCAAGCACACAGCTACTTTACGAAAGTTATCCCTTGGAGGCATCACATGTAGCCTCAATGGTGTACACCACATTCCTGTTTTGTTTTTGTTTTTGAGACAGGGTTTCTCTGTATCTTTGGAGCCTGTCCTGGAACTCGCTCTATAGACCAGGCTGGACTCGAACTCACAGAGATCCGCCTGCCTCTGCCTCCCGAGTGCTGAGATTAAAGGCATGTGCCGCCATACTAGGTTAAATTTTTTTTTTCTTTCTCTTTTTGGTAATTCAATTGCACGAAAAGGCAAGTTCAACCCAGAACGATGGGAAGGCAGGTGGGGATGGCTGTTGAGTTCATCACAGCAATGCTGGCCATCCATGACCTCACTGCTTTGGGATGCATCTGCATTCTCTTTCCTGCCACACCCACTGGGAGGTCCATGCCTGCCTGTGTGCTATTTTGATTATAATTATCAGTTTTAAGCATCCACTGTGTGCTAGGTGCTTTACACAAATGATATCATTTAACTTTGAGATTACTCCTAAAAGCCAGACAGTGTTTTCCACATTCTACACGGGAAGGAAACAAGGGGCTTGTTGTTGTCAGTCCATGAAGCATCCTCTGTAAGTGGTAGCACAGGAACTTGCAGATAGGTCTCTCCAAAGCCAAGGACCCTCTGCATTGATCATTAAGTGACATAAACAAAGGTCTCACTCTTCCCTCACATAGATGATATAAATGATGACTACTTAATAGAACCTTGCTACTTTTTCTACCAAATTCTGGTAGGGGGATAGACAACAACCAAATGGTGTAGAAATTACTTGCTGAATCTTTGAATAATTTTACAGACAAAATATTTTATTTCATGGTATATATGTATATATGTGCTCAGAGTATTTTTTTTCTCTGAGCACATCCAAATAAGTAAATCAATAATCATATTTCACTCTGTTATATAGAATACGTAAAAATACCTTTAAAGGAAGTCTTGTACACAGGAAAAATTTTAAAGAGTCTTTATACCTCCTTATAATTAGCCATTATGAATAGGGTTGGAGATTAAAAGGATGGAACATTGCCTGTTGTCTATTCCTTTTTTTTTTTTTTTTTTTTTTTTTGAGAAGGAGGAAGAGAAGGAGGAGGAACTATTAAGCATCAAAGAGTTTCAAGCTCCAATTGGCATTCCAGGCATGAGCCACCAAGGGGTCACAAGCATGTGCAGCCATGCATGCCTGGCTTGGCAAATTCTTGATGAAAGTAAACCAGCCCTCCAATGTCAAAGGTTTCCTAAACGGGTGTTGATGGTGTAAATGTACTGACCATGGCCTTGATTCCCTCAGGAAAAAGGAACCGGTTATAGAGTACATCCACCGTGTCGTTGGGTTGGACATCACATGATCTCTGAAGAAGGATGGGTCCTGTGTCTAAACCATCATCTGCCCAGAAAACAGAAAACCCAGCTTGCTTATCTCCCGAGATCAGAGTCCTGTAGAAAGAACAGTTATGACTTAAAATGGTGGTTGATCGTACCAAGTGGAGACTTAGTCTTGTTAAAGTTAGGGAGTGACGATGAATGAGTGACCTGGAGAAGCTTAGAGCCGAGCTCGAGTTATCAGCTTGCAGAAGGCAGCACCTGCAGTTGCTGTGTGATGCACCCTCATTATGTAGCATCCTCGTTGTGTGTAGTCTGCAGCAACGGCTTGTGCTGCATCCTAAAACGTGTCAGCATCCATCCTTGCTTCCCCCTTCCCCTACTGACAGTGTTCTTATTCGGGACTGAGTAATTTTCATTCCTGCAGGTGCTTCCTACACTGCACTTGACCAGAGTTAGTAAGAATAAGAATGGAAAATAAAACAGAGAGTATTCAGCACAATGTGAAGAGGAAAACTGATTAATTTAGGTTATGTAAATGAGCAAAACGTCACTTAAGATTAGAATTAGCTCCAGCCTGGCTGCATAAACTGTAGTCAAATTCAGTTGATAAAATCAACCATGCTATGTGCTGTATACAGCCTAGACTGATGGGGGATGACTTTCTGTGTATATGTTTCTCTTGTCGGTTCATCAATAAAACACTGATAGAAGGGACTACCAGACCAGAAGGCTGGGGAGAGAAAAGAGAAAGAGGCCGACCCAGAGACACCACGCTACAGAAGGACTAACATGCCAGATTTCGGGTAAACCACAGCCTCCTGGCAATACATAGATTAATAGAAGTGGGTTAATAATTAAGAGAGAGCTAGCCAGTAAGAAGCCCTAGCCATCAGCCATAATTAAGTTTTATAATTAATATAGCATCCATGTGTTTATTTGGGGCGAATCAGCTATGGGAGAGTCTGGAAAGACACTCCAGCAACAATAGACTAAGAGAAACACTTAGCTTAGCTCTGCAGGGGTCTATAATACAAACAATAAGATGGGTATGTGAAAAACATCTATAAGCACATACCAGAGAGCAGGCACATCTAGAGAAATTGTAAAGTGGTAGTTCAGCAATGCCCTAACTCACTTTTAGCTTTATTTTCATTTGTATATATGTGCCTGTGTGTGCAGATGACACAGAGGCCAGAAGAGGACATCGGGTGCCCTGGAGTTGGGGTTACAGGCTGTTGAGCGATACCTGCTTTGGCTGCTGGAAGCAAACTCTGGCCATCTGTAACAGCAGCAAGTGTTCTTAACTTCAGAGCCATCTCTCCAGCCCCAACCCCTCCCTGAATTACTAGTGTTTCTCCGAGCGAGCAAGCAAGCAAAGCCTATAACCAATGGGTCTCTCTTTTCAGAAACATTGAGGAATTAGTTAGCATTACACTGTCAAGAGTCTTGAAAATATTCACATGCTTTAACTCAATGATCCTGCATGTAGAAATAATTCAAAATGATTCAAATGCAAATGTCTATACTACCATTACCTATAAGACCAAAAGGAAATAAATTCCTGGCACCAATCTTTAAGCACAATAAAGTATTTTCAGCACATGTAAACCACATATAAATTTTTTTATGTACTCAATAAGCTGATGATACCAGGAAGGTGGCAGATAAGAGAATGAAGGTAAACGTGGCTGGAAAGGCCCAGTTCAGCCTCAGCAATACTGTGGCACGGTGTTAGGTATCTAGGGTGTGTCAGGAGTTGTGCTCGAAACAGAAGAATGTTGACCAGTCTCTTTGAGGAGCTTTAGGTCAAAGGAGGTGTAATGGATGATAAAGTAGGCAGTTTCTGGTGACTACATTTTCTTCAGTGTGTATGAGATAGATCCTTTGTGTAAAGAGAAAAAACTTCTGGGAGCATCATGCACTGTGAAGACCAGTAAGGAACATGAGAAAAGAGAAGTCCTGTGTTAGCCAGCATGAATCAACTTATTGTATATCTGACCTCAGAAGCTGTGTGACCGGTTACAGCCACTGGGATTAATGAGCAGACGCCACCCTTGGGGAGTCTGGTCCCACTTCATGCAGTGTCTCCAGATCTCAGAGGAGTTCACACAGTTTAAGCAACCTATCAGCACCCTACAAGCATGCCGGGTGTGTGTGTGTGTGTGTGTGTGTGTGTGTGTGTGTGTGTGTGTGTGTGTGTGTGTGTGCTGTATGCATGTGTTTCTGTGGGTGTGCGCATTAGGAGTATACACATATGCGAAGGCCAGAGATGGACATCAAGAATCTTCCCCACTCCATAAGGTCAGGGGCTGTCTCAGAACCCGGAGCCCATTGGCTCAGTCAGGTTGGCTAGTCAATGAGCTTGGGGGAGCCACCTGTTTCCTCCTCCCCCTAGCAGGGGTTACAGACAGAAGCCTCCATGGCTGGCTTTATGTGGGTGCTAGTGATGTGAATTCAGGCCCTCATGCATGCACAACAAGCACCTTCCTCACTGAGCCAAGCACATCTAGTATCTGTAGGAAAAAACAAAACAAACCAGAAAACCAGTCTATTTATGGAAACAGAGCCATCACCCTGCTAGTACAAGTCTCACCAGTTGATGGCGGAAGCTCCTCTGTGCCTGGGTAGGAGGGAGGGATGGTAGATGATGGAACCATGCTTTGGGCTGTCAATGACATCCATGGGGATAAACTGTGTGCAGAAGGGAAGCACGTTGAGCTCGGCGCCCACTGACTGGTAGGCTTCCGCCACCTCCTTGATGGTTTTACTCTTGACTCTCCATCTAGGAAACTTGAACACAGGGGTTCCATCTTTCTCTGCAGCCAAAGCTGAGCACAAAAATAGAGAGTGTCCTTTTTACAAGGCCATGGTCTTTTTTAAAATAACATTTAGATTAATTTATCCTTTTACATTCAAATCCTAGATCCCCTTCCCTCTTCTCCTCCTGCTCCCCCCCCCACCTCCAGGCCATGTTCTTATATTAACACACAGTAACATCACAATTTCACCAAACTTTTACAGGTTAGACATCATGGAGGACAACTCATGTTGTGACTAGAGTTCGATGTCGTTATTGTGTGAGATTCACCATCTTTCTTTCTTGAGGGGCATTATACATATATGTGTTAAAAGCACAATGTATTTGAGTTCAAAAGGTGTTGAGTATATACTATTTTCATATGTTGATGGAAGTTTCTTTTTTAAAAGGACTTTCATTACATTTTTAATTCATTTGGTGTGTGTGTATTGTGTGTATATGTTGTGTGTGTATATGTGTGTCAACCCTATGTATCCATGCATCCTAGGCTATTTCTAGGAGCCATGGCAGGAGGTTTTGCCTGTGTTCTTGTATTCCCTGTGTCTTCTCTCCCCAGTTATCACAGTCTTAAAGGATGAGATGAAGTCTCCAGGACAAAACCTCCTCTCAGACGCCTTGTTAAGTCCTGAAAGTGTCTTCCCAGGGTGTCTTGCATAGCACTTTACGTAGTTTCCCCCCCCCCCATGAGTTCTCACCATAGCCGTGTGAGGCAGGGGCCACTGAATTGGAGGTTAGTAAGCCAAGTGATTTGCACAAAGTCACAATGCTGGCAAGTGGCAGAATCCATCACCAGTCCCCTGATTTTAGAACATATGGTGCTAAGCATGGAGCATCCTGTCAAAGCCCTATTGTACATAAGTTAGGTTGGCTCTGTCTTCTTTTTCTGAGTCCAAATGGTCATGGCCAATGGAACAAGATCATAACTCTGGGACAAGGTACCAAGAGAATGCCCTTTTCCCAGATGTATCTTGAAATGAATCTGATAATCATATTTGTAATTCCAAACCTCCATGACCATAGCGGGGACTGTTAGCTGTCTGTCCTCCTCCTCCAGCAGTGGAATCTCCTAGTGTGATGGTCAGCCTTGTCATCTTGATACAGTCTAGAGTCGCCTGGGCAAAGTCTCAGTGAAAGACTGTTTGGATCAGGCTGGTCTGTGGGGGGGGGGTTTACCTTGATCGCCTTGGTCCAAGTTGGGTGGTGCCATTCCCTAGGCTGGGGGTCTTCCTCTGTATGTGTGAGGAAAGCTAGCTGAGTGCTAGCATGAATGGTTCATTCATTACCTTTATTCATGCTGAGTGGATGTGACCTGATGAGCTATTCAGTCCCTGCTCCCTTGACCTCCCCACAGTGGTGGACCCTAACCTGAAATTGTGAGCCAAATGCATCATTTCTTCCTCAAACTGCTTTTACCATGGCTGATCGGGTGTAAATGGAAGTGATATGCGCCATTTCTGGATTATGTGCTTGATAATGGGTTCATTCTCCACTTCCTCTATTTCTCATTTTTTTTTTTGTTTTTTTTTTTTGGCATGTGGATATGTGCTGTAAGTACATGCCCATGTGAGTGTGTGAATATGTCCATGTGTGCACCTGTGCGTGTGGAGGCCACAGGTCAGGTGTCTTACTTAGTCCTTACTTCATCTTGTTTTCTGAGGATCTTTTTATTGAATCAGGAGCTTACCAACTGGCTAGATTATCTGGCCATGAGTCCAAGGACTCTACCTCCACCCCACAATGCTGCCGCAACAGACAAGACCAAGGCACCAACTTCTGTGTGAGTGCTGGGCATGTGGACTCGGGTCCTCGGGTCTGTGTGGTAAGTCTTTCACTGACTCAACCATCTTCCCCGCTCCCGCTTATTCCCGCTTGTTTGCTGGAACACAGCCCTGGGTGGAGCTGAGGCAGCCACCTTGGACCGTAGGTATGAAAGCCTTGTCTTGATAATGGACAACAACAGAGGTCACATGCAGTGCAGCAAAAGCAGCTCCAATCTCTAACCAGCCTTGAGGATGTTTGACCCGATGCTTCAAGATGCACTCACCTAGTGGGTCAGCCTTCCCATCCTTGTCTGGAACTGTGAACACCCCCACTATGCGGTGGCCCTCTTTCTGGAGGCGGCTATACACTTCCTGTCCGAAGAGGCTCTGGCCAATAAGTGCCAATTTCAGCTTGTTTTTGAAATAAACCTGTGAAAGAATGTAGTAACAGTGACAGCTGACATTGTGGACAGAAAACACTGGGTGACAGATCTTGGAAAATGAGTCCGGTAAGATGACCCAAGGGCTACCAGAAGTTCCTAGACCTCCAAAACAAAGTGGAGGTCTTATTTCTATGATGGCAGGAGGGTTCCTAGTAAAAGACCAGCCTGGGCTACGTAGTGACTTGCAGTCCAGCTGTGTCACTTGGGGTAACAATGCTCCCCCAAACTAGACTCTCTAACAGAAACCACAGCTTCAGGCATGAGAAACCTCCTTTCAATTTTTTGGTCAGGGGAATCCAAGAAACTCCCAAAACAATACTACTATTGTTGCCCTTGGTCGTCCTTAGAAGTTGACTGGAAGACCCCATTGCTGAAAACACCCTTCAGTTGTAGGATTCAGAGAAATCAAGCTGGATTTAACTGGAAAGCCTCTTCCCTGAGGACTCACTTTCACGGTACTAGAAGGTGCTGCACAAGCAATCGACAAAAGCAATCAGTAGCCCTACCCAGCTGTGACACTCATAAACCACAAGGACCATTATGTCAAGATAGCCCTAAAGGTGCAATAGTGGCAACTTACATCTTTGTGGAACCAACAGCTACTTAACTGGTCTTAAGGACTTAAGACCCTCTAAATAGGAGGGGATTTATGCATGGAAATATAAACCTAGCCTACTGCCCATGGCTAGTGAGGTCATAGATGTTAGGAGAGACTATGGCACTGCCACTCTACTAAACTGGTTAAATCCCAACTGCATCCTAAATCTTCATCTTTATGTCACCCTCATGATAGAAGCCTTTTCTTTTGCTAGGAGATGGAGATAATTATAGAAAGCTATATGATTGGTTAAAATGCAGAACTGATCATGGGGTGCCCCCACCCCAACTGATACATCTACAATGCAATCCCTGCACCTCAAATACCCAATGACCAGCCCTAAACACATACACATTCAGGCAATGGTAAATAGACTCAGAAAATCTTACACACATACCTGTATGTATGTGACCATGCTAATTGGGAGAAGTTGGAGGTGGAGAAAAGTTAAAAACACAGTACTCATGTATGAGAAAGTTGGATAGGGGGGCAGGAATGGATAATTTCAGTCTGAGGAAACAGGCAGGTGGGTTGCCAGGACTTGCTAGCTCACCAGTCCAGCCAAGTAAGCAAACTCCAGGCCATGAGAGACCCTGTCTCAAAAACAACGTAGATGGGCACTGGAGAGCTTGCTTGGTAGTTAAGAGCACTTGCTAATCTGCCAGAAGACCCTGCTCCCATGTTAGGTGGCTTACAAACACCTGTAACTCCAGCTCCAGGGATCCAACCCTCTTCTGACTCTCTGAAGGCACACACACACACACACACACACACACACACACACCCCTAGAAAAAAGTAGTGCTCTATAAATATTTTATTTCTATATCCTGTAATTAGGGCTGAAATAGAATCTTCCTGTTGGCCATCTTACAAAATTTTCAACTTCTCACACAATTACTAATGCCAATTAATTTTTAATTTATTTTTTATTTTATGTACATTGGTGTTTTGCCTGCATGTATGTCTGTGTGAAAGTGTTGGAGCTCCTGGAACATGAATTACAGACAGTTTCAAGCTGCCATGTGGGTGCTGTGGATTGAACCTGGATCCTCTGGAAGAGCATTCAATACTCTTGACCTCTAAACCATCTCTCCAGCCCCTAGTGCCAGATATTTTAAGACATGAAACACTGTTTTTACAATACACAGAGGGGGGCCAGGCTGTAGTTCTTTGCGGGAGCATTTGTTCAGCATGTGCAAGACCCTTGGTTTAACAGCCAGCATTACCAACAAAAGTGAGGTGGTCATGAAAAATCTCAAAAGCCAAGAGGCCTCATCCTTTAATGCATCTAGCTAGTTGGAGTTCAATTCTAAATCAGCCGAGAAAGAGTGCTGAAAGCAGCCATGTTGTCACTGAGAATATGACATTCATTAAACAGCTTCTGAGCTTAGTGGGTGTCTCCCCCACCCCATCTCTCTCTACAGTGTTGTGAATTGAACCCAGAGCCTTCTACCTGAAGCTTGCACTCTGTTATAGAGCTACACCCCCAGCCCAAGGTGAGTTTTAACGTGGGGAATACTCTGATTTCAGGACTCCCAGTGTATTTGTGAACCCACAGGATTCTAGAAAACTGGACTTAAGATATTTCTTGCTTTCATTTCCCCATTGACTTGACGGTATGACCAGGAAAATGCATTTCAAATGTGGGTTCTGGGTTCTCACTGCACATCTACTGAGTCAGGATCATGAGGCTCAGGAAGCTGCATCCTAACAGTCTCTCTAGTGATTCCTGGGCCCACTAACACCTGAGACTCTCTGCTCCATGGGCCAGATGTGCCAGATGTGCCAGATGTGCCAGACTACAAGAAACAGTCTGCCCTGGGATGCTCAGGGTAGAAAGAAAAAGTCAAAATAACTGGAAACATTTTAATGGAATGTTGGTCCACGCCACATATTTCACACGCATGACTGCACAGTCTCTCGGAAAAAGGCACTCATAACTCACCGTCACAGATGAAGAAACTGAAGCAAAAAAGGGTGGCGACATAACTTGAAACACAGTAGTCACCAGGAAGCAGAATGGGCTGTCCCAGTTGGCTTTTCTATGGTTATGACAAGCACCATGACCAACAACAACTTGGGGGAGGGAGGGGTTTGTTTGGCTTGGGGTCCCAGGTCACTGAGGGAAGTCAGAGCAGGAAAGGAAGCAGCTACTTAGTGGCTTCCTCCCTCATGCGCAGTCAGCTTTCTTGCACAACCCAAGTGGCTGGGGATGGTGCTGCCCATGGTGGGCTGGGCCTCCCCACACCAATTATCAGTCAGGACAGGCGGACCCACAATTCTTCAGTTTGTGTCTCTCATAATGTTCTCTGTGTTCGTTTCTTTTAGGATCCCCCAGTACTGTGCATCCCAGATGCACAGAAAGAGTGGTTCCTGTCCTCAGGAAATTCATGAATTGGGAGGGAGGAAAGGCATCCAAGTGACATATCAGTGACACGGCACCAAGATAGGTGGACACAGTGAGGTACTGAAAGGTGAAGACATTGCCCCAAGGCAGTTCTTCATCGTGGGTAGGAGACAGGGCATGTGTGCCCCTGTGTGTGTGTGTGTGTGTGTGTGTGTGTGTGTGTGTGTGTGTGTGTGTAATATTACTTTACACTGTGTAAATATATGGTGTCTTCTGATTGGTTTAATAAAACAGCTGACTGTCTGGTAGCTAGGCAAGATATAGGTGGGACACCCAGTACACTGGGAAAAAGAAAGCTGGAGACAGGAGTTGCCATCCAGCCACAGAGGGAGCAGGAGATGGACATGCCATATTAAGAAAGATACCACTATGTGGTAGAGCATAAATAAGGAATATGGGCTAACTGAAAATGCAAGGGCTAATTAGTAGTAAGACTGAGCTATTGGCCAAGCATTTATAATTAATACAAGCCTCACTGTGTTTATATAAGAGTAACTGTGAGACAGAAAAACTCTGTCTACTAGTGTGCATATATGTATGTGTGCAGGTATACATGTGTGTGCACATGTGAAGGCCAGATGGCAATGCCAGGCGTTCTTCTCAGTCACTATCTGAGTTCTTTGAGATAGGGTCTTTCACCAAACCTGGAGCTGACTGATTGAGCCAAGCTGGTAGTCAGTTAGTCCCAGGGACCCTCCTGTCTCGGGTACACTCCACCAGGCCCAACTTTTCTTTTCCTCCTCCTCCTCCTCCTCCTCCTCCTCCTCCTCCTCCTCCTCCTCCTCCTCCTCCTCCTTCTTCTTCTCCTCCTCCTCCTCCTCCTTCTCCTCCTCCTCCTTCTCCTCCTCCTCCTTCTCTCCTCCTCCTCCTCCTTCTTCTTCTCCTCCTCCTTCCTTCTCCTTCTCCTTCTCCTTCTCCTTCTCCTTCTCCTTCTCCTTCTCCTTCTCCTTCTCCTTCTCCTTCTCCTTCTCCTTCTCCTTCTCCTTCTTCTTCTTCTTCTTCTTCTTCTTCTTCTTCTTCTTCTTCTTCTCTCTTCTTCTTCTTCTCCCCTCCTTCTTCTCCTCCTCCTCCTCCTTCTTCTCCTCCTACTCCTCTTTCTTCTTCTTATTCTCCTACTCCTCCTTCTTCTCCTTCTCTCTCCTTCCTTCTCTTCTTCTTCTTCTTCTTCTTCTTCTTCTTCTTCTTCTTCTTCTTCTTCTTCTTCTTCTTCTTCTTCTTCTTCTTCTTCTTCTTCTTCTTCTTCTTCTTCTTCTTCCAGACAGGGTTTTTCTATAACTTTGGAGCCTGCCCTGGAACTTGCTCTGTAGACCAGGCTGGCCTCAAACTCACAAACATCCACCTGCTTCTGCCCCTTGAGTGCTGGGATCTAAACACAGGATTTGATCCATCTCCCTGTCCCTATGGGAATTCTTTAGCTGAATCTCAGGAGTGTCATCTTGGGAGCTGGCCAAGCAAATGGGGAGGGTTACAGGAGACCCTTGGGAAGTTTCAGGCAAAGAATGAACAGCACAGTGTCCTGAATGGGGAATCACAGAATTCTGACAAATGGCAATTAGGACAGGAACTTCAGAGAGCTTTGTCTATTGCCAGTAATGTGTACCATATTATGAAGACAGTGAGAATCCCCAGGTGACTTTGCACAGGAGAGTGACATGGATTTATTTCTGGGTTAGCAAATTGCTGAGGCAACTCTATCCAGGCATGAACTTGTCCCAAGCCATGCCTTTTGTGCTTGAAAATGGAGCAGAGGGTAAAAATAAGAGCTGATTTTTTAGTGTATTCCCAGGATGCATTTGGAGTGTGCAAAGGTCCAGCTAGTGTGACAAGCTCTCACATGAATAGGAGCAGCACAGGGATAAAACTATGCAAGGTTTACAGATGACAAGCTCATGCAACTTGATTTCCTTATGGCATCATTAGATACAGAAGGTATTCATATCAATTGTCATACTGATTTTTTTCTCAGTGCCAGAGTGTCAAAGCTGTCACACTACATGTGAGGCCGGTGTTCTGTCACTAGCTACACCCCCAGCCCTCACCACTTTTTAAAATGATGTTTAAAGATTCATTATTTTCATGTTATTCATGTGTATGTGTATGTGAGTTTATGCTATGAGTGTTACGATGGCCTCGGAAGCCAGGAAGTGATGTTGAATCCTCTGTAGCTGGAGTTACGTGGATGCTTGAAGAGGCAATAAGGGTCCTTGTGTGCACAAATAAGCACCGGAGAAGCCAAGAAAGTTAAGCATGTAGTTTATCTCTTCCATGGAGCAAGGTGCATAGTTTTTTCCTGGAATGCTGAGAGGAGTGTAGTTTACAACCTTTGCTACCTGTTGGGCCTGGCTACCCCTGTATCCCTCAGAATATTGTTTTTTTATCCCAGATGCCCCCCAAAAAAACCATGAACACTACTTCTCAGCATAAAACTCATCTTTGTGAGAGTTGTCACTGTACTTTACAGCCAAGTTACTGCTGTGCTATCTCAGAGCCAGGCTAGTCCTAACACCCACAGCTGTGTTCACCTCAGTCAGTCTCCCTAGGCCTTAGCCAACATCGTTCCTAAGTCCCAAGTCAACAGGTGTGCTCACGAGACTGAGTTAATTGTTATCTGAATATGGTTTTGCCAAAACTGGGCTGTGTTTAAATATGGCCAAAGTCAAATGGCCTGGATCAGACTCTAGAAGTCCTGGCCCTGCACTGGTCACCAAAATCAAGCTGATGGGAGTTTTCCTGCCAGCTGTAAAGTCAACACGGATCCTGGCACAGGTACTGGGAACTGAACTCACATTCTTGGTAAGAGCCAGCTCCGCCACCATCACCCCAAAGACAGTTTCTCTGTGTAGTCCTGGTTCCTGGTCACCCTGGAACTTGCTCTGTAGATCAGGCTGGCCTTGCACTCAAGAGATCTGTGTGTTTCTGTCTCCAGAGAACTTGGATTAAAGGTGTGTGCCACCACCACAGCCCAGCCGCCTCCCCAACTTTAAGAAATAAAAAGAAAGAATAGAAAATTTTTAAAGAGGATATCATTAGAGAGGCCTGTCAGGAGGTGAGGACTGAAGAGGGATGCTTAGCACAGGGGAGGATATATATATATATTATATATATATATATATATATATATATATATATATATATGGGGAGGGGGAGGGAATAGAGGGGAGAGGGGAGAAGGAAGGGGGAGGGAAAGATGGAGGAAGGAGAGAGTGTGGAGAGGAGGAAGGAAGGGGGGGAGAGGGAGGGGAGGGGGAGGGGAGCAAGAAAGGGAGGAGAGGGGGAGGGAAGGGGGAGTGGGGAAAGGGGGGGAGAGAGAGAGAGGGGGGAGAGAGAAAGGGAGGGAGGGAAGCAGAGAGAGAGAGAGAGAGAGAGAGAGAGAGAGAGAGAGAGAGAGAGAGAGAGAGAGAGAGAGAGAGCTCCTGGCATGAAACTGGTGATGACAGAACATTTCAAAGAGTTTCAGGAAAGGGGGTCACCTCGTCTTCACCCTCCAATGTGTCCCCATCATTGTGATGTCATCTCTCCAGAGCCAAACAGATGCTGGTACCATGCTCCTGAGCTTCCAGAACGAGAGCTAGAGAAAGCTCTTTTTATAAAGTTCCCAGCCTCCTGTGTTTTGTGATAGTCACAGCAAACAGACTAACACGAAGTATAGTTAAATACAACCATGTCGTGTACATGCCTATGCATTTGGGCCATGTAAGCACTCCGCAACTGTGGAGATTCCGGCACCCACCATCATTTCCTTATGCTTGCAATACTTGGTCCTTCCTGAATCCTGAGAACTAGCACACTTCCTTCTTTCAAAAGTGTCAGGTCAGGGAACATCCTGACATGCTTAACATACATATTTGAGTTTCATTCCCAGTGTGGACACCTGTGGTTCTTTTCTCCCCACGAGAGGTAAAATGCACTATATACACAGTTACATTGCCTTTTCTTTATCCTATCACCAGGTGAGAATGATCTTTCCAATTAGGGTTGGATATAGAAACACTCCTATAAATGTCTGTACCTGGGTTTTATGTCTCGCGGTTAAGTCAGTACCTAGGAATGTGGGGCTTGGGCTATAACTCGGGGGTGCTGAGTTATAACATGCTTTGCCTGTGGGGGGCTCTGGACTCCACCCGACACCATGAAAACAAACAACAAACAAAGACCTAACAGGTTGGACACAGCATTGTACAGTAGACACTGTTTAGCACTATACCAGACAGCTCAGCAACAAGGCTCATCTGGTAAGGGCATTTGCTGCCAAGCCTGGGGACCTGACTTTGCTTTCCAGGACCAACAAAATGGAAGGAAAGAACTAACAACTGACAATTATCCTCTGACTTCTACACCCCAAATAAAATGTGATTTAAAAGTTCTACAAAAGAAACTACCAAACTCCCAAAGTGGTTGTGCCATTTTATGTTATTCACCGTTTATGTTCATTCTAACCTAATTCTTAGAGAGCATAGTCCAAAGAATGTGGTCTGTATCATCTTTAGAGGAAAATGTCCCTAATTCTTCCCTTATCTTTCCCCAGCTTCCTTTTGACCATGCAGAACTCTGCCTACTTCCAAGCTCTGTCTGTGGCCACATCTACTCCTGGGGACAGCAGGTCCCTGGGACAGCCTGATGCTTTTCCCAGCCATGTTTCTATTCCTGGCATGTCACCTGTCGAGTTCAGTTTTCACCACTGGAAATCTGTAAGCCCAAGTGGGAATCTTTTCATCCTTTAAAGCCCCTCCCCTTCAGCTTCCCAACAGTTCACTGACAAGGTGAACAAGGGCCAGTGAAATGACACAACCCCTTGCTGCCTGTGCCAAGTGACCAGACCGTAGAGCCAGAGCCGTTGAAGAAACTAAGGAAGGTCCAAAGGCATGGAGGAGCCCGGGGCAGGCAGATTTTATAGACTGTGACTAGAAATCACAGAACTGAGTGTAAGGCACAGATGAATTCTGGCCATTTGGTTTATCTAGGAGACCCAGAACTTTGAAATGAATGAAAATCTGGGACAAGTCTTAGCACTAGTCAAGATTCTGCCTGAAACTTTTTTTTTTTTAAAAAACATATGGCACTGTCAGAGAAATACCAGTGGGGGAAAATCTATATCATAGCCAGGATGTGCCGCTTACAAGAGAGATTATGCACACAGGGCAGGAGCTTTCCTTTGCCCAAACAGCTGGAAAGGCTCATCTCCCCAGTCCCACCGAAGTGCTGAAGGCAGAGCCACTTGCAACGTGTCAGCTCCCGTTGCATTTCTAGAAATGCTGATGCAATCCCAAGCCTAGGGCTGGGCCAGGGCCGGGTTCTTACTCTATAGTTCAACAACGTTCCAGCGTGGCTACTCCCACAGCGCTGTGTGGTCCTGGAAATCGGGTGGCTGCTACTTGGTGGGCAGCACCAGGGTGTCCCTGCTTGCGGGGCTGAGCTTGCCTGAGCTTGGCACAGTCACATCTGATAGACCTTGCAAGGCCAGTGCCTAGTGTTCACTCTAATCCACCGTCCTGATCCTATACCGCTCACATCGGGACCAGGGAACCTTTCGGTTGAAATGCAAAAAGGAAGAAAACAGACCCTGACTCCGGTCCCTTTACCCATTGTCAGTCCCCAGCTTGTCATCCCAGCCAGATCTTACACTTTCAGTAACCGCGTCTGCAGCTCATTCCCCGCTGGAGACAAAGGCACACTTGACAATTCCCATCCCGGATACTGCAGCCTTCTCTGAAGTCGCCCAGTCTGAAAAAAGCCGCTGTCCCTTCTAACAAGGTCTGAGCATCATTGCCCACCCCAGCCCTGTTGCGATGGCCCTGCAGCCGCTGAGATCTGGAAAGCAAGACCAGGATGTGGATGCTCGCTTTGATTGGACTCACCTGGCCGGTGGAGAAATTTCGAAGCACCTGGCTGCCCGGCCACAGCATGATGCAGGGGAGCGCGCAATTGCCACTGCTCGGGAGGCGCCGCTGGGAGTGGGCACCAGGGCTGCTCAGTCCATGCTCTGCTCACGGCCCCGCCCCTCGGCTGGCAGATCCCGCCTCTCAGCTGGCAGAGCTCCAGCCCACCCTAAGCACACGTGACCCGGAGCTGTGCAGAGAACGAATTGGTGCCCAACCCCAGGGGCATCTTCTGGAAACTACCTGGACTCCGCCTCTGCTCCACGGATAGCCTAGGTGTTTACTAGAGATGGAACCTTCCACCGTTACTCAGACCCCTCGGAGTCAGGAAGAGATATGTGCAGTGGTCCACCCGACACCCTCAGAGGGCTACTTTTCTTTATCAACTTGGCAAAAAGATAGAATGGCCTGGGACAGGGATTGCATAGATGGAATATTTCTTGGGGTTAATTGAAGTGCGAAGACGCATCCTGATTGTGGATGGCACCATCTCATGGGCCGAGCCCTGCAGTGAGCGTGCACACATTTATTCTCTCTCTGTCTCTGTGTCTCTCTCCCACTCCCCCTCCCTCCGTCTCTCTCAGGAGCAGTTCACAAAGAGACTTCCTCTGGCAAGGGAGAAGAGGTGGTAGGCACTTGACTAGAGGCAGGGCCAGGATGAGACCCTGGAGTGAGTTTGATTCCTGCGATTGGATCAGTTTTGGAGACAGCGGGATATTAGAAAGCAAGGTCACTTTGCATGCTTGGCCCTCTCTGAATAAGAAACTTTCCCTTTCTGCTTGTCTGACAAGTTGGGGCTTGGCTAGAGAGTCCCCATGGATGTCAGTGCAATGCTGTTTGGATTCTTAGGACACTGGAGTTCCTCCGAACTGTGAGTTCAAATAAGCCCCTTTATACATTCCTCAGTCAGGTGTCCTGTTTATAGTGGCACAGAGTAAACCTAGGGACAGTTTAAGACTCAAAGTCATTCCACTTTGCCTGCTGTTGATCTCATTGCATATACTCATTTTAATAAATGTCTTTGGGACAAACTTACAGTGATCATCAATGACCTAAAATAGTCCCCCCCCCCCTTCCCCAGTTTTCCTTTTCGTTTTGACCTGCAGAGAGCCTACAGACCAGGCATTTCCGCTGGCTCGTTCCCCTTTGGGAATGGCTCTCCTATGGCTCATAGTGATTGGAGACGGCACACTTGAGTACACACTGGCAGATTGCCAGCAGTAGGGAGTGACACTGTGACTTCAGCTATTGTGTCCTGAGCTTCTCTGCAGTCACAGGAGTCTGTGACTCTTGTGAACTCTCACTCCAGCTACAGACGAGAGTGCCAGAGATAAGTTAGTAGGCCATTCATGGGACATGCCCATGGAGCTAAACATATTTCTTAAAAGATGATATATTACAAAGAAATCTGGCACTTTATTATTATTATTTAACTTTCAAAGTAAGACTGTGTGTGCTCTTTGGATAAAGGATGGTTTCTGATCATTACTGGCAGCCTCCAGAGTAGTTCCAGGAAGAGATGTCTCTGAGCACAATCACAACAGAACTTTCATTGACGATGCGGGGTGGGGTGGGGGTAGGGGTTATGTGGAGAGGAGAAATAGGGAGAGACTGCAGCCAGCCAGCATAGGTCATGCTAAGTAGGTGATGGGAAGCCCTGAATCTTCTTCTGTTATTCGCTGTTGAATATTATGAAATAATGAAATGGATAAAGACAGAAAAACATCATTAACAATCACACAACACAAGGAAAACAACAATTTTGTAAAGCCAAATTAAAACCAAATTGAGAGATTTTTCAAAGAGTACTATTTTGGGGATACCCACATAATAGTCATGTGAACCCCAGGCATGTTTAAAGAGGTTGAGGCAAAAGGAAGGATTTTTGTTTTGTTTTTTTTTTTTGTTTTGTTTTTGTTTTGTTTTGTTTTTGAGACAGGGTTCCTCTTTGTAACCTTGCCTGTCCTGTCCTTAAACTCACAGAAATCCACCTGACTCTGGCTCCCAAGTGCTGGGACTAACAGAGTGCATCACCACCACCTGGCTAGAAGGAAGGTTTTAAAGACAGAAGTAGAGATGATTACATGAGTTTTGTGAAACCATTTTTCTTGGCCACAGTGATTATAACAAGAGCTGTATTATGATTTTCTTAGAAGGTTGTATATCCCTCTGTGCAAATCTTGAAATATGGCAGAATATTTTGTGATGATTATTATTAGGCAATCATGGACATTGAATCATTCCTTCACGATCTGGTTTTATCCATTTTGCTTTGTAGGGTTGACATGAGATCCCATTTTATTTATCCATGTACAGCCCAGGGAATGCACGGAGGTCAATGGACAAACTTCAGAAGTCAGCTTCCTCCTTTCCCTGTATGAGTCCCAGGGGCTGAACTCAGGCTGTCAGGCTTAGTGGCAATCACTTTTACCTGCTGGGTCATTTTTCCTTCATGAGACTGCATTTCGATCCTGACAACTTTTGCATTTTATCCACAACTTGAAAGGCATTTAAAAACAAGATTAATTCAACCTTTCACTGGCTATAGCAAGAAGATGAGCAACAGAAGGCATTCTCATAGTACCCAACTTGGCCTAGATGGGTCATCCAGCTGTTGACTAAGCAAGTCATGGATCTCACACAGCGTAGGAAGCAGGTTCTGGAGTGGAATACTCAGAATTCAGTTGTAGAGTCCATGATGTTGGTCAGATGCTCATGTAAGAGTCACGTGGAAATGTCTAGTTGACATAGCATGAAATCATAGTTACAGTTAAAACCATATCAAACTTTGGTGGTAAGAAATGTTTTCTTAGACTCTTGGCTTTCCCCCAAACATGTTTCTGCCCAGCCCCCTTTTCTTTTTACAGATGGTCATGCTCTGGGTTGCCTACTTTTCAACTTTTCTCCAGGTTTTTGCTTCTGTTTGGATTTTCTAGGAAAAAAAGTCATTCATTTTCTAATTTCATTACAAAGCCAGGCATGGTGGCACAGGCCTGTAATCCCAGAATTTAGCAAGTGGAGGTGGGAAGATCTGGAATTCAAGGCCAGCCTCAGTTAGACAGTGAGTTCAAGTTTAGTCTGGGGTCCATGAGTTCAACAACAACAACAACAACAACAACAACAACAACACCTCTTGTTATAAATTATTCAATAAGCACAAAATAAATGTTAGTAAAGTCCTAGAAGTTCTGTGATCCAGAATTCTAAATGTAAGCATCTAAATAACAAAGTTATTACAGAATTAATTTTAAAAATAATCTTTTAAAAACTAATTACTAACTCTAATTTCTGGTCCATAGTCTCTGTGAGGTGCTTGGCTGTTAAGACCATGACTCAGTGGTGTGATCACTGGCATGCACCCCTGTCCCCTGACATATCCATCCTCTTCTTGTGTAACAGCCACTGGCTCCCATGTAGTATAGTCTCCTCCACTCATGGGCCAAGTGATTCCTATAGGGTTGCCTCTTCCTTTGCTCTCTGCATCTGTGGAGCACATCTGTCCATTCCTTCCATTCTTTCAGTTTCCAAGACTGGCGGGAAAGTGTGCTCAAGTACTAAGAAAGGCTAGTCATTACTGGCAAGACTTGACTCTGGGACTTTTGTTGGAGCTTCAGTTACGTGTGCTCTTTTTCTCTCATGAGCCTGGAGCTGCCAACAGCTGCCATCTGGAGCCTAAAGAGTCCCGCCAGAACTATGCAAGAGACAGAAAGAAGCCGATCATTCCAACAGGACACCCTGAGGCCAAATGCAGGACAAGCCCTCTTGTGTTTGACAATTGTCACTGTAACACATTCCTGAGATCAGCATCTTACAGAGTGAAGATGGTCATTTTTGACTCACATCTTCGGAAGTTTCACTCCATAGCCTTGCCACGGGCCAGGAACAACAGCTCTGCTCAGCTATGATAATGAGCTCTTGTCTCAAAATAAAACCATGCCCAAACCTCAGCATCTCAGAACATGCTTTTCAAGATAATATCCTATGTTGATTTTTGGTACTTTATGATGCAAACAACTTAAAAACTCTACTTGCAAAAGATTCAGTTAATGGACGCAAGAAAAATTTAAGAGCAACTTTGTATTTATCAGGGTCTACTTTTTTCCCAAGAAAACCATTGTCTTGTTCAATGAGATTTCAAATCTTCCTATGTATTTGAACACATGAGCATACATGCATGCTTAATGTAATGGCGAATACGCGTTGTTCTAAAATCGGCCCCTGTCCCCATTTTTCATGCGATTTGAGACCTATTTCATTTTATAGCTCTCTAGGAATTCAGAGTATGGATGTCTTACGTTTTTTATTATTATTATTTTTTTTTTGATGGATAAACTGTTTTGCATCAGCACTTACTAAAAACCGAGCCGATGGAAAGCTTTTTGTAAACTTAAGGGTAAATGTAGAACTTCGGGGTAACACAATTCCCACCCCACCTTCTTAAAAACAAGGGAAGGAAGAACAGTGTTATGTGTAAAGCAAGCCCGGTAGTGAGGTTAGTTGGTAGCGTTTTTAAAGCCACTACTCTTTTACACAGGTCTTTCCTAGAACAAAACAAACAAAACAATTGGGGCAGGACTTGTTCGGGGATGGGGGCACAGCGCGGGTAAAGACAGAAAAGGAGCCGCTGAGACAGGCATCTTGGTCCTCGTCCAGGGCAGTGTCCTGGTGAAGGACCCTGTCTCTGCTTGCGTTGGCCGCACCCCGTTATTTCCGCACTTTCCTCGCCAGACTGAGAAACTCCCTCAGGTATTAAAAACAGCCTGGACGCAGCAACGACAAGCCGAAAGTGGCGTGAGAACAGACGCAACGGCAGCGAGGCCGGGGACCACATTCAGGATGCCAGCAGCCACCGTCACCATGGCGGCCGCGCCGGGCGTAGGCGGACGACTCGCTTTCCCAGCGGCCCCCGCGGTCCGCAGGGCCGAGCGTCCACTGGCTCTGGCGCTCGGGGGCGGGGCCGAGACCGGAAGTCACGTGCCGTGACAGCGGCTGGGGTGAGGCCCGCGTCGCGGCGGTGGCTGCTCGGTGCTGTGGCTGCGGGAGGCGTCGCGGCGATGGCCGTGGACACTCTGTCGCCGGACTGGGAGTTCGACCGCGTGGACGACGGCTCTCAGAGTAAGCCTCCGGCGTCGGGCGAGGCGGGCCGGGTGGCGCGGCCCCTCTCGGCCGGCGCGGTGCAGCGCCGCGCAGACGCCCGCTTGGGCTCTCCGCGGGGTGGGACGGGGCGCGCGGCGTCGCGTGACTGGCGGGGTCGCGTCGTGCCAGTGTCCCTGCCCGCAGCCGGTGAGCAGCCAGCGGCGCCCGCTCCCTGGGGCCCGCCGCGAGCCGCCAGCCTCCCGGGTTGCCCATCCCACCACAGGGCTCGCGCCAGATGCTCTGAGCCTTCAGTGCTGTTCTAGAAGAGTCGAGGTTCCCGTTTCGGCTTCCTGTTTCTCTTTGCTTCTCAAACCAACTTTTGAAGTTTGGGTGCACATTCTTAGAACCATAGAACATAGCGAAAAACAGCTCTTCCTGGCACTAAAAAACAAACCAAAACATCATTCAACATGGGAATATCATCTTGTCCCTTTTAGGCCTTTTATTAATTTTATGTGGTTTTAAAAAAAAACCTGTAATTTTCATTGCAGCTGAAAAGTTTTTTAAGATTTGTTTTATTATTTTCTTATATCAGCTTCGCAGTTGCTTCATGAAATCGAGTCTTCAGATTTAAAATTTAAAATTAGAGGTCTAACCCAGAAACCTTACAGTTTGTTTCAGCAAAATGTACAAGCCAACCTAGTTATAGTAGAGAAACTCTTGAGGTTGATATTATTTTTGCGAGATAGAAGAGAAATTGGGGCAAGTTGAGAATTTTTAAAAAATGCATGTCTTTCCCTAAAGTAAGCCTAACTGTGAATTATTTAGCTATATCGCATGTACAGATTTATATGTATTTAGTTTTTATTTGCCTCTACATCCAGTCGAGCTCTGTCAGGGTGCTGTGCAGGTTTCCCGAAAACATTTCTTAATGTGTTAGACCCTGTGCTGCATAAAGAAAGATCTGGGTGGAAGGATAATAACCATTTTTCTCTTTTTTATTTTTGGTTTTAAAGTGAAGTGCATCATGTCAGGTGTTTTTTGCATCTGGCCAAATATGGGATGAAGGCGTCCTGGGTTTGAAAGTGTTTCAGCTTGAAGTAGAATGAATGATCGGTTAATCATAATAATGCGTGGACCCTTTTTGTAGACTCTAGAAGGTTGGGAAAATGACTGGGGAAAGGAGGGGAAACAGAACACGGATGAGGACACAATATAAGCATGCCTATGTGTGAAAATGCCAGGATGAAACCAGTAACTTTGTATCATAACTTAAAAAGTAGTGAGAAAAATAAATGAAGAAATGTAGTTTGTTAGGAGGGAAGTGTGCTATGCACTGTAACTTTTATGAGTTCACAGATATGCAGGTTTTCTATTGTTTTTTACCTTGGTCTAACCAGGTGATCAATGAGCATGTTTCCCTAGCACAGTCTTTAAGAACCCATTTGCTGGTCAAATGATACTTTGGTCATTTCCTGGGTAATAGAGTAAGACATTAACATGGGATTGTTAGCTGTAGGTAAGAGATTTCTCTGTGCCTGGTCCTCATTAGTTTTTGGACTGTGAATCATAGATTAATTGTTTTCCAAAATTAACTAAACAGTTGCTATAATGAGACAGAAGTCTTAGTGACTAGGAGCCTCAGTTACAAAGTAAAAGGTGTCTATATTTCATACAGTGTGAGTCAGAGCATGCTTTACTTCAGAACACAAAGACTGAATAGAGTTATATGTATCAGTAAAAGACACTGAATTGGTGTTGAATTTTTGGAATAAGTAATAAATCTTCAGGCATAAGATATAATGTTTATTAATTTTGGTGACTAGTCTTCCGAAGAATCCAACTTATTTCAGTTGGTATAAGCCTAAAGCCATCTACTAATATGTAAATTCTGTAAATCCCAGCTGTCTTCTTTTAAAATGTTTTTTTATATTGTTTTGTTATTTTTACATGTATATGCAGTACCTATAGAGCCAGAAGTTGATATTGGATCTCTTGTATCTAGAGTTACAGACCTGCCACATGGGTGCTGGGAAATGAACCTCAGTCCTCTAGAAGAGCAGTCAGTGCTCTTAATGGATAAGCCATCTCTCAAGCCCCTGCCTCAGCCAGTATGTTTTATTTGGCTTTTGCATCTCGATTATAATAGCTAAATAATCAAGTAAAGCATTTTGGTAAGCTGGGAATTACAGAAATAATATAATGTAGCACTTCCATGTTAAAAAAAATTAGATGTATTCTTAAACATTTTAATATGTATAGAATTAATCAACCTTTTAAAACTTACTCTGTTAACAAGGCGGAGTTTTGTATGGCTTCTCATCAGGTAGTTGATAGCCTTGTAACAGGGTTGTGTGTGTGTGACTGAGAAGCATAGTACAGCTCCTGGACCTGAGTGGTCTGAGGCTCAGGCTGGTTAGAAGTCCTGTGGTAAGGGGCTGCAGGTTTCCAAGTACTTTCACGTATTATTTGGAGTAAATTCAAAGGTGAATGACTCTAACTTTGGGACTTTATTTCTAAGAAGTGAGGCACTCCAAAATAATAATTAACAGTGTTTTGCTGCAGTTTTCGAGATTACTTGGTTAGTATTATGCTGTTCACTATTTGTAATTATAACATTCTGTTTTAATTTAGAAATTCATGCTGAAGTCCAGCTTAAGAATTACGGGAAATTCCTTGAGGAGTATACATCTCAGTTGAGAAGAACTGAGGACGCACTGGATGACTTGATTGGAGATGTTTGGGATTTCAATCTCGATCCTATAGCATTAAAGGTCTGAATACATTTCATTAAAAAAAAAAAAAATAGTGTCCTCAGGAAGAGCATCCAGTACTCTTAATTGCTGAGCTGTATCTCCAGCCCTAGGAATGCTTTTTTAATATATGTAAATAAGATACTCTTAGTGTATTTTACTTTAAGGCAGCGGTCTGTTACCTCTAAGGAGTTAACGTATCCTGAGCACTCCTCTGCCAACCAGCATCCTAAGCTGTACATTAGCTTTTCTTTTTTGAGATGTAACTCATAGATAATACAGTTCATCTTTTTTGTGTGTGCATTTTGGGACATGGTTCCACTAGGTAGCCCTGGCTACTGTGTGACCCAGCTGGCCTCAAACTCATAGTCCTCCTCCTTTAACTTCTTGAATGCTAAAATTATAGGCTTGGGACATAGTACTTGACCCATTGAAATTGTACAATTTAGTGGTTAAAAAAAAACCTATTATTTGTAGATTTCATTGTCCATTGCCGTCATCATTTTTAGAACATTTCACCACCTAAAAAGGAAATCCTGTATCTAAATTAAGTCACACTCCGCCACATGCACACATACAAGTGTCCACTAGTTATAGGCCATCAGTCAGTTCACTGAATGTTTCTCTGGATTTGTCTTCATTCAGTGTTTCATATGAATGAGATCATGCAGTGTGTGAGCATTTGTGCCTAACCATGTTTTGAAAGCTCATCTGTGGTGTAGCCAGTGTTAGTACATACGTATTTTTAAACTGATGAATGGTGTGTTCCATTGTATGGAACCCTTGTGCCACAAAGCCATCCGTTCTTCAGTGGACAGACATTTAGGTTTTCCACTTTTGGTCATTGGAAGTCATGCTACTTATGTGTCTTAAGTTTTTATGTAGACATGTTTTCATGTATTCCAGAAGGAGAATTACTGAGTTGTATGATAACTATGTTTAACTTTCTGAGGATTTTATTTTATACATATTTGTGTGTTTGTGTGTATGAGCTGTACCATGGTTTGCATAGAGAGAGTACAGGTTATAGGAGTTGGTTCTGGTCATCCAGCTCAGATCACTTGGCTTGGTAGCAAGTGCCTTTATCTGTTGAGCTGTTTGCTGACCCCTTTCTCATCTTTTTCCTGATGTGGCCACACTGTTTTACATCCCTATCAGTAATACGTGGGTTTGAGTTTCTCTACATTATTGCCGTTTTGTTATTACCATCTTTTAAAATCACAGCTGTCCTAGTGGATGTGAAATAATACTCCATGGTTCTGTGAAAGGGTGTAATTGTCTCAGCTTTATCTTCATCAGTAGAAACTTTCAAACCTCTTTATATTCCATCCTCGTACACAGCCCTTTCTCTCTGCTCTTACCTTGGCACCTTTATTCAGTGCCTTTATTGGGACATTATTCTGTGTTCCTGCTCTGCAAGAGTCATAGATTCCAATAAGATCTCTATAAGTAGAAATTACACACTAAATGAGAGAAGTACTTTATTGTTTAGTATGTAACTTTAAGTAAGGTCCCATTTTTCACTTAATAGACAACCCATTTTAGATAATAATCAGGAAAGCTTTATGACCCAGGTGGAAATTAAGCTGTATTATGTGGTAAAAGTGGCCACACTGCATTTGGCTTTCTTTTCTTCAGTATTCTGTTTTGGAATAACTTAAGCTTGACTCTTTTAAAAAGTTACAACATTGCTGGAAGTTGGTGGCACACACTTTTAATTCCAGCACTCAGGAGGCAGAGGCAGCTGGATCTCTGTGAGTTCAAGTCCAGCCTGGTCTACAGAGCAAGTTCCAGGATAGGCTCCAAAGCAATACAGAGAAACCCTGTCTCAAAAAAGCAAAACAAACAACAACAAAAAAGTTACATCTCATTAAGTGTATGCTTGCATAACAATTTCCAAAGGGATAGAGCTTACTTTTAGTGTTTTCTCATTGTGCTCCCGCTGTCAGCGGGCTTCTGTCCTGGAGCACAGCTGGGACTGTTAGATGACATTGTGTTGTGTGGAGGCTGTTTGTCCTCAGGTGGATTGTACTTTGCTTCCTTTGTTGAGATTATCTTAAGTGTAATAGTTGAGTTGATACTAATGCTGATTATAGTGTCTAACACAAGTTTAACTGTAATCCATTTAATCTCATTTTATGTATTTAATTTTTGGTGATTCCCCTATTAAGAGATGTTCTTTTCTTTTGTTTCTGTAGCTTCTGCCATATGAGCAGTCCTCCCTTTTGGAACTCATAAAGACTGAAAACAAGGTATGTTATCCTAAACCTAAAGTACGTTAAAAAAAAATGCTGTCATTGGTTACAATTTACTTTTTTCTGTTTTTATTTATGAAACCAGGTCTTAAACAAAGTCATCACTGTTTATGCTGCACTTTGTTGTGAGATCAAGAAATTAAAATATGAGGTAACTTTATGTTCTTTAAGATCTTTTAAAAGCAAATTTGGCCTTGTATTTGTACAGTGTGCAGTAAATACCCATTGAAAATAATAGCAGCCCTGAAAGACAAGACTCCTTAGTCTTGGCACCTCTTGAGGACTTACTTACATTGTTAGGGTGAGAGCACAGGTCAGGGGCAGGTGAAGATATTGGGGCTTGAAGTGGGTATCACTCTTGGTGACAGTTTGAATCTGGGTCTCCATACCTCCAGTGTAGCAGCATGCCTGGTGTGTGCTGGCATGTTACACAGGGTTTGCCGGTGTAGCCCTGGCTGTCCTGGAACCTGCTTTGTAGACCAGGCTGGCCTTAAACTCAGATCACCCGCCTCTGTCTCCTGAGTGCTGGGATTAAAGGAGTGCACCAACACTTCCACTTTCTTTTCTTAAGTTTAAGCTTATTTTTAATGTGGATTTGGGGTCACTGAACTTAGGTAGACAGTAGTAAACTTCATTGCTTTCCCCTCCCCTTTTTTACGTTCTGTGACTGCTGGCTGACTGAGCTAGTGGGAAGATGTGCAGTAGTGAGGGTGGTCAGGTGATGAAAGGACCAAGCTTAGCTTTTAGTGTCAGTACTTATCGACCTTGAAAGCAGTTTTTGAGATTTGTATGTAAGTGATGTATATTGGTATTAGAGAATTAAGAGAGCATAGGATCTGAAAGCAACCTTTAAAATTATTTTAATTTTCTTTAAAACAGGCTGAAACTAAGTTTTACAATGGTCTTTTGTTTTATGGTGAAGGAGGTAAGTTAAAATTTTAGAATTCCATCTTTCTACCTTTTATGAAACTGAAGTGAGTAAAGTGCTCACACCATTCTTGAACGAGCATGATGATAAAATGTACAGAAAAACAGCATTCAGAAAAATTTTTAAAAAATTATTTATTATATACATGTTCTGCTTGCTTGTATCCCTGCAGGCCACAAGAGGGCACCAGGTCTTATTACAGATGGCTGTGAGCCACCATGTGGGTGCTGGAATTGAACTCAAGACTTCTGGAAGAGCAGCCAGTACTCTTAACTTCTGAGCTATCTCTCTATCCCCTGCATTCAGAAATTTTAAATATTTTGTCCTGTGACTGGACCAGTTTTGGGGTTCACTTGGCAGTGAAGTGTGGCTGTTTGAAGGTGTAGATAGTGTATGACTATGCCATTTTTCCCTTCACTGTAAAAGTCCAATGTTTTGGGTACTGTTTAGTAGTGAAAAAACTGTTTGTCTTTGCTATTGAGTTTAAATGAAGACTTGACATGAAATTGATGATGCTTTTTAAAGCTACAGATTCCAGTATGGTGGAAGGTGACTGCCAGATTCAGATGGGAAGATTTGTTTCGTTTTTACAGGTAGCTACCTTTTTTTTTTTTTTTTCTTCAAACTTTCTCTTGAGCCATTTATTTATTTATTTGAGACAGGGTCTTATTCGGTAGGCTTGGCTGTTCTGGATCTCACTATGTAGACTAGGCTGGCCTGAAACTTCTAAGAAATTTACCTGAGGCTAAGGCCTCTTCACATTCTGAGATTAAAGGTCTGACTGAGTCTTCTTTTTATAATTTTGCATAAAAATTCCATGTGATTGAAATGATCTGAACTGTTCAATTGTGAGGACTTTACTTAACATGGGGTTACGGTGTAGGAGATCAGAACTCCTGAGTGTTTCTAAGGGACTTTAGAAGAATAAGGTATCAAGAGATGTGAACAGTTGTTTAAAATCGTTCCAGTACATTGACTTTGTATAATTTCATTTATGGACAACCCATCTTCCTTTCTTTAACTTTAAAAATGTTTTGGGGGGACTGGAGAGATGGCTCAGCCATGAAGAGCACAGGCTGCTCTTTCCCACAGGACTGGGGTTTGATTCCCAGACCCACCCACCTGTTGGCTCACAGCTGTTATAACTCCAGTTCAGAGGACCCAGTACCCTCTTCTGGTTTGGGCACCAGGCACTCTTGGTGCACAGACATCATGTAGACAAGACCATACACATAAAGAGTAAGATAAAAATTAATTTTTCTTTTTTGTGCTGGAGAGCTCATTTTGGTTCATTGGTTAAGAGCATGCTTTGTTTTTTTTCATAGGACCCATTTCAGATCCTTGACCAATATCAGGGCTCACAAATACATGTAACTTCATCTCTGGGGATCCAATGTCTGTGGCCTCCATGTGCACACACACACACACACACACACACACACACAGACACACACACACGCACGCACACACAGACGCACACACACACGCACGCACGCGCACACACACACACCACACCCACACACACACCCACACACACACACACACACACACACACACACACACACACACACACACACACACACGCACGCACACGCACAGACACACACGCACACACACACGCACACACACAGACGCACACGCACGCGCGCGCACGCACACACATGCACACACACACAGACACACACATGCACGCACACACACACGCACACACACGCACGCACACACACACACACACACGCACACACACACACACACGCACGCACACACACAGACAGAGTTAACAATGGCTTGCTCACTCAGAAACCTTGTTTGGTTGCACTCTAGCCATATTGATTGTCCAAGAGCACTCTTATGTCTGTAAAACAGCTAATGATGCTTCTTAAGTATCTGAGGGAAAGCAGCAAATGGCTTTTTTTTTTTTTTAAACTATCTGAGAATCTTTTAATTGATTTATTCTATTTCTGTCTTACAGAGTCTTTTTATATCTGCACTGAGTTCTGCCTTTTTGCTGTGCTTTGAGTTTTTATTTCCTATCATTTAACCTTCAGAATTTATTAACAAATGTAAGATGAACTGTTTCAAATTAAAATGTTATTTGGCATGTGGTCCTAGCACTAGTGCACTGAGAAAGCTGAGTTAGGATCATGAGTTGGAAGACTAATCTGGCCTATGTATCAAAAACCTGTTTTAAAAAATAATTGCACATTATTTTTACTTTCAAAGATTTCAAATTGTGTTTAGGTCTCACTAATAACTGTGTAAAGTTCATTGTCCAGAGTTCATCTAATGTATTTAGTGAATTGTGAATGCATACACTCGCGTGTCTGTGTGTCTGTGTGCGTGCATGCTCATGAGTGCTCCTGTGTGTGCACACACATTAGTATGTGTGTGTGTACATGTATGTATGTTTACTGTGCACATATGTGTGAAACTGCTGTTGGTACTGGGGGAGACCAGCACATAAAATCAATGAAAACTTGCTCAGGGCTTACAGTATAGAATAGATGAAGACTTAATAAGGTTTTAAGTATTTTAGATGGAAATTATTTCTATAAGGTTAAAAGTTGAGAGCTCCTATAAAGAAATTTTCAGATCTGGGCACAGTAGATGTGAATTAAATTGTTGATAAAAGTCTTTGGGGTCAGTGATCTTGTACTCTGTGTGCACCAAGCTACACATGCGTGCTTAAAGAGAACAAAGTGCCATAGTGACTAGTGTCACTGAAACAGTAGACTGGGCTGAGATAGTGAAATGCAGGGGTAGGGTAGCAGAGACAGAAGTGACCCGGTGTGCTGGGGGGTGAGAGAAGTGTTGATGGCGTGAGGCCTTCTTAGTCTGGCTGCTGGGTAGCTGGAGATTTTACTGGAGACTGCTGGGGTTGTGTTAGAACATGGAGCCAGCCCAAACATCCTGATGTTTAAAGAGCAGCGCTGTAATACGTACTCCCTTGTCATTCCAGGAGCTATCCTGTTTTGTCACGAGATGCTATGAGGTGGTGATGAACGTAATCCATCAGCTGGCTGCCCTTTATATCAGCAACAAGTAACACACTTTAGAATTGTTTTGGCTTTTAGGAAATAGCAGGAAGTACTTTTTGGGAAAGTAATTATTTGACGTAGCTTTTTTCTTTGTTTTGAGACAGGGTTTCCTCTGTAACTTTGGAGCTTGTCCTAGCACTCGCTCTATAGATCAGGCTGGCCTTAAACTCATAGTGATCCACCCGACTTTGCCTCTTGAGTGCTGGAGTTAAAAGTGTGTGTCCCCAAAACCTGGCTTGAAATAGCTTTTATTCATTTATTTACTCAGTATGTATGTTTCGAATGTTTAGATCCTGCTGGAGATCCCTTAAATGTGTGTGTGTAGGCTAATGGGATGCTAATGAATACAGTTCTCACCAAGTTCATGAGCCTAGTATTTGTCTGCCTCAGAATGTTGGCCAAAAATTTTAAAGACATTTCAGGATAGGAAAAAGCGGATACAGAATTAGTTCACACACAGTTTTTGTTTTTGCTGCCTATTTTTAGTGGTCATGTGACTTTTCTTAAACCATGCAGTCTTGGGGATGGAGCCAGTGTAGGCAGTCTATATTGAAAAAGAACTTAAAATTCTAATGATCTTCCAGGTGTAGATCTACCCTAAATCAAGAAAACTGATCAAATTTTCATAGTGCCTTTGCTGTTCTTATCACCATTGTTGGTACCTAACATTTGATTAGTTGTTTATATTAACTTTTCTACATCTAGTGTACCACTGTTGAGGGATATGACTCACACTTTATAATGAGTTCTAAGACCCAGAGGTAGCATTACCCAGCTCTCACGCAGCTTTGATGCTGTTGTTAGTGGTCCCCAGACTTTTGTTCCTACTGTACCATGCTGGGTCATAGTCTCTATGAGTGGGGTGAGTGCATTTATCACTTCACTCTCATGGACTTCTGATCAATTTGGTGTTTTTATGTATTCTGGCTCTTTACCAAAGTGATCATTGTGTGAGGAGCAAATGAGTGGTAGCCCTAGCCCCCACACCCCTACACTCAATGCAGATGTGTGGGAGCCCCACCTCCACACCCCTACACTCAATGCAGATGTGTGGGAGCTTCACCTCCCACACCCCTCCCCTCAATGCAGATGTGTGAGAGCCCTACCTCCACACCCCTACCCTCAATGCAGATGTGTGGGAGCCCTACACTCCTACACTCTCCACAAATGAGTGATAGTCCCACACGCCACACTCACTGCTATACTGGGATAGAATCCTGAGGACTCTTCCTCAAGATTTTTTTTCTCTAGTTCAATTTTAAATGCATTCTGTGTGGTTTGATACATAAGCACTACATTTATTGAAGTTGAGTAGGAAGTAAGTGTGGTCTAACCCTAGAAGTGTGATTCCTTGCCTCAGCAGGATGAGAACTTAATGAGTCCAGCTTGTTCTTAAGGAATTTTTCCAAGCTCCAGTAAAAAGATTATAGTTAGGTAACAGAGAAATCTAATAATTTATCAGTTTGTTTCCTCGGCACATTCTTTAGTTAAAAACTCAGGTTATTCACTGGCCAGTTGTCAGGTCTCTCCCATGGGTGGAGCACAGCATGGAATTGGCATGTGCCTGCTGCTTTAAGATAAATACATATTATAGTTCAAAGAGTTTCTGCTCCTATATTGACATACTGATTTCTTGATTTTAGAACAAACTGTGAACATAAAAGATTTTTTTTCTTTTTTTTTTTTTTTTTTTTTGTAACTTGGGCATTATTTTATTACAGGATAGGACCCAAAATTATAGAGACAACTGGAGTTCATTTTCAGGTAAAAGTTAATTTTCTATTTTTCTTTGTAATTTGTATGATTAGGACGTATAATAATGCCAGCATCCCCATCCTGTTTTTGTTTATCTCTGAACAAAGAACTGGCGCTTGTAGTTCTTCCTGATAGTGTTCCACTGCAGATTTTCAATTGACAGTGAACAAATCTGCAGCATCACAATTATGGACGAAATATTAGGTAAAATATACTGTTTAGGATAGTACCATTTAAGGCTCAGATCTATAGTTAATAAAGCAATTGATGCCTCCTTTCACTAGTTTAATAATTAGCCCAAGTGTGTTTTACTTTAAAAATTCACATGAAACTTCTAACTAGTGACTAAATGATAATCATTAAAGGTTTTTTGACAGACTATGTATGAGCACTTGGGAGAACTGCTAACAGTTTTACTTACCCTGGATGAAATTATTGATAATCATGTCACGCTGAAAGAACACTGGACTATGTACAAAAGGTATGCCAACTACAATGTTCTAATAGTTTGTATAGCTGATGTGTTAGTTTTGGTCTATATTGAAAAGGAATTCATTTCCAGTACTTATTTTTATTTGTGTGTGTGTTTATGTCTGCCTGTCTCCGTGCGTGCGTGCGTGCGTGCGTGCGTGCACCTAGAGAGGAAATTGGATTCCCTGGGGCTAGAGTCACAGGCTGTTGTGAGCCAACTGATGTGGGTACTGGGAACCGGACTTGGGTTTCCTCTGCAAGAGCAGCTCAGCTCTGAATCACTGAACTATTTCTTCAGCCCTGTGGTGAAGACTGCAGCCCCGTTTTAGATGGCTTTCTGTGAGAGTGATACATGTGAGCATTCCTAAAGGTTTGTAGAATGGTTACCATTTGTTTCCATTGGGTTCTATTCAAGTGAAAGTTTTTTCCTTGCATTTCATTTTATTATATACCCTAGAACTATCTTTTAAATTTTTATTCTGCATACAAATAGTCACTAAATGTTTGGTTTATACAGAGTAGTAGGCAACTGAATATAAGGTGGTAGAAAGAAGCATAAAAATTTTAGTCAGGCATTGGTGACGCATGCCTTTAGTCCCAGACTCGGGAGGCATTGCTCCATTCATGTTTTTGTGTGGAGAGCAGAATAAGAATAGTAAATACAAAATTTTATTTCTTGGAATATTTTTTAGCTTTTAAGAATTTATTAGATAGATGTAAGATCTTTCTTTATATCTCCTACAAGGTTATTGAAGTCTGTCCATCATAACCCTTCAAAATTTGGGATTCAGGAAGAAAAATTGAAGCCATTTGAAAAGTTTTTGCTGAAGCTAGAAGGGCAGTTACTTGATGGAATGATATTCCAGGTAAGTGGAGGTTGTTGCAGCTCAGAATTACAGTGGGATACTTTTGTAGAATACTTTTGAATTCCTTTTCTTTAGAAAGGGCTTTGTCTTATAAAAAATATTATTAGCTTATTAAAGTATTACTCAGTAACTAATAGTAAACAAGATGAAAAGTTGCTTATAATGAAGGTTTTTTAAATTAAACTATACAAAAATATAAAACTGAGTTAGGCATGGTGATACATCCTTATAATCCCAGCATACAGGAAACTGTCTAAATGTCAAGGCTAGCCTACAGTACAAAGTGAATTCTAGGTCACCTTGAGATATGTAATTAGACCCCATCTCAAAAATGAAGATAAAAATCTCAGGATTTTAAAATCTAAGACATCATCATCTGCATTAAATATTATGATTGTTACTAGCTCTTGGATTTAGATTTTGTTTTTCTTCTAGATAGGGTTTCTCTGTGTAGCTTTGTAGACCAGGCTGGCCTTGAACTCAGAGATCCACCTGCCTCTGCCTCCCGAGTGCTGGGACTAAAGGTTTGCGCTACCACCACCCAGCTTGGATGTAGATTTTTAAGATTAAAAAACATGAAGGGCTAGGAATGCAGTTGATTGGTAGGATGCTCCCTTCTTCGACATGCTCAGGGTCCTAGATTTAGTTTCTAGACCTGCAAGGAACAAATCAAAGCAAAACAACATAAAAGCTCAGTTAGTTCCTCTCTACACTCAAGGAATGTGCACAAATAGGGCACCCTCTAAACTGTAATGAATTAAAATCAGTTAGAGACATACCACTTCTTAGTTACTCACTATATTTATAACACAGAAGCGGTACCTTATCTTCGTCATAGGAAGGCCTAGCATACTGATGGGTGGCGTCCTTCCAGAAATGACACTGCCTTCTGTGCTGTCTGCTTCAGTTACATCTAGTTTTGCATTATCACAGTTCGAACAGATTGGCTCGAGCTCTTGGTTTTTAAAATGGGTTTATCAGTCTCTTAGATGTAAAATGTAGTTATTTGTGCTCTTTTTTTCCCCTGGGGACATTTCTACACAGAGTATGCTAGGAGTTGGGCATTGTGGCTCATGCCCATTATCTCCTAGCACTTGAGAAATTCAAGCAGGATTGTCATAAGTTTGAGGACAGCTGGGGCTACAGAGTGAGACCCTGCCCAAAGGGAAGGCAGGGGGAGGAATGCTAAGAAGCAACTGCAATAAATAAGTAGATAGCTAGATAGGTTGGTAGGTAGGTACGTAAGTAAATAAGTAAATATTCTAAAGGGTACTCTTTTAAAAAAAAGATATTGCATCTGGAAAGATGACTCAGCAGTTAAGAGTACTGCCTTGAAGAGGACCTAGGTTTGATTCCTAGTACCCTTATGGTGACTCACAACTATCAGTAACTCCAGTTGTAGGAGTACAGAGACATACATGCAGGCATAAAACTAATACAAACAAAATGTTAAAAATGCTTGCAGCTGGGTATGGTGGAACACATTGTTAATCTCAACATTTGGGAGACAGAAGTAGGCAGATTTTTGAGTTCAAGGCCAACCTGGTCTACATAACAGGTTCTGGGAAAGCCAGGGCTACATAGACCCTTAAAAAAAAGATTTCTAATATATCAGCAGTGATTCTTTCTATTTATCTCTGAGTCTTACTCACATCTCTTCAGTTGGGATTTGAGTGGCATGTAATGTCATTCACTTATACAGTACGTACACGTACCCCAATAAAAGGATTTCTGTATTAAAGAGCAGGAGACCCAGATTTGTAGTTAAAATGAGTACAAGAGCAGGTCATCTTACCTACGTGTTTGGTGGTTTCTTTTAAGAGTGAATTTCTCTTCAAATGTTTTCTGCTAGGCCTGTATTGAACAGCAGTTTGAGTCTCTCAATGGAGGAATATCTGTGTCGAAAAATAGTACGTTTGCGGAAGAATTTGCACATAGTATTCGATCAATTTTTGCAAACGTGGAAGCCAAACTTGGTAATGTAAATTTCAAGTTTGAGTTGTTTGTCAAGTTTGCATTTCCTTAAAAGCAAGAATCAACTATAATTTGTTGTATTTTTATGTTGTTCTTTCTAAGGTGAACCTTCTGAAATTGACCAGAGAGACAAGTATGTTGGAATTTGTGGGCTCTTTGTACTGCACTTTCAGATTTTTCGAACTGTTGATAAAAAGTTTTACAAGTCTTTATTGGACATTTGTAAGAAGGTAAGAACCTGAAACTCTTTTATTTTCAATTTGTGATGTAAATTTTGATAAGCTATATATCTAAAATTGCTAACAAAAAGTTCATTAAAAAAAGAACAAGTTACCTTTTATGAAATGTAACTGTAAAACAGAAATAGAGCTGGGGTGGTGGTGTCATGGATTAGTGCTTGCTGTACATTGTGAGGATTGGAGGTTATGTTCTCAGAACGCATGTAAATGCCATGTAAGCATGATGTCATGTAGCTGTGGCAGCCTGCCTTCAATAACACTAGGAAGACAGAGATGGTGTCTTCTGAGCTAGTGATATTAACTAGCCTGTGTCATAGAACTCTGGATGAATAAAGTGGAAAACAATGGAGGGAGACTCCTAGTGTCAACCATGTGCTTCAATGCACCTGTGTACTCACACACATGAAAAGGCATACGTGTATACCATATATACATGCAAAAGTAAAAACTGATAATGTTGTTTTAGAGCGCAAACATTCTTGGAATGAGCAGTATGGTGAATGAAAATAACTGCATTTCACCTGAATGTAGTGTGGTGGGTGTTCCAAGTTTGTGTGTGCATTCACTTTTTGTTTGCTTTATTTCTGAGACAGGGCTTTGCATGTAGTGCAGGCTGACTCAGCCTCCTGAGTGCTGGCACTATAGAAGTGCACTCTGCCCTGGTCACGTTAACATCCTTAGCACTATTCACACCACTTTTCCTCCCTCTTTCTTTTGCTTTCTTCTCTTGCCCCTCATTCTTACATTGTTGATTTTCATCTTTGCTATTTCCATGATGTGTGTACTATCAAATAATAACAGAATAACAGACTATGAAGCCCTAGCTGTCTTTAAGGTTGTTTTTTTTTCTATTATTTTATTAATATGCACTGCCAATAAAGTCATGAAGTTCAATTTCATTTTTCTATTATTATTAATGTGAAATCTCTCTCTCTCTGTGTGTGTGTGTGTGTGTGTGTGTGTGTTAATACTTAGTCAGAATAAAGTTGTGCTTTCATTCCTTCCACAGTATAAGTCTTGGGGGAAAAGATACATGTCTTGTAATACATTGAGATTTTGGTAGTTGCCCTGGTCTTGAACTGTCTTTGCTGTGTATTGTAGCACTGTTCAGTACATTATTGTTGGGTCTGCATCAGATGTTTCCCCTTTTACCGTCATTCCAGGTGCCAGCCATCACTTTAACTGCCAATATTATTTGGTTTCCTGATAATTTTCTGATTCATAAAATGCCAGCAGCTGCCAAGCTTCTAGACAGAAAAAGCCTTCAAGCCATTAAAATACATAGGGATACTTTTCTGCAGCAGAAAGCCCAGTCACTTACCAAGTAAGTTTTATAAAGCAACTTTAAAGGGAATGTTTGGATACCGTCGAGTGAAAGTACTTGAGTCACAAGATGATAAAGTATGCAGACTAGCAGACCACCTTATGCAGTCTCCAGATTGAGTCTAGTGTGTCTAGGTGAGCATGTGTAAAGGACAGAGGACAGCTTGCAGGAATTGGTTCTCATCTTCTACCCTGTAGGTGGTGGGTGCTTGGATCCAGTCTCTGGCACTCAGGGTTGTGTGGCAAGTGCTCACTGAGCTGTTTCTTTAGCCCCCAGATTATTCTTTTTTAATTAAAACTATTTGTTTTTTGGTTTTGTGTTTTCTTTCTTTCTTTCTTTCTTTCTTTCTTTCTTTCTTTCTTTTTTTTTTTTTTTTTTTTTTGTTATTTTCGAGACAGGGTTTTTCTGTGGCTTTGGAGCCTGTCCTAGAACTAACTTTGCCTCCCAAGTGCTGGAATTAAAGGCATGTGCCACCACCATCTGGCAAACTGTTTTGTGTGTATGTGTACATGCATGCATACGTATGCGTGTGCGTGTGTGTGTCTCTCTGTGTGTGTGTGCGTGTGTGCGTGTGTGTGTGTGCGCACGTGTGTGTGTGTGTGTGTCTCTGTGTGTGTGTGTGTCCCTCTGTGTGTGTGTGTGTGTGTGTGTGTGTGTGTGTGTGTGTGTGTTCTCTTCCCTGACTACTTGGGTCCCGTGTCAAGCTGAGATTGTTAGGTTTGGTGGCAGATGCCTTTACCTATTGAGACACCTCCTGGGCTAGAACTGTTTTGTTTTTGTTTTTGTTGTTGTTTTTATTGTTTTTTTAATGCTTTAAGTTTAATATGTGCAGATACCAAAAGTCCCAAAAGTTAAAACTTAAAGGTAATTTTCTTTAGCCCAACTTTTTCCTATAACTAGGTCCTGCTTCTAGAAAGATAGCATTTTTTTCTCCTCTGAGATTTATCCTCTCACTTTCTCATGTAGTGTGTTACTAAGTATTGAACTCAGGACCTTGTGCAGTCCTAGGCAAGTGCTCCTATCACCAAGCTGTTTCCCCAGTCCTTATGTTTGTGTAGTTTTAATCTTTTATTATGCGCCTTTTCAATAATGCATACAAAAGAAAATATACAAAGCTTTGATATTAGCCATCACTCAGTTTTGGCAATTAACTCACTATTCTGGATATAGTTAATTTAGAATGCTACAGAATTCTGTCATTGGCCTTGTGTTGCAATAGAAATGGGTGATTGGTGCGGGTCATTGGAGGCACACGCCTTTGATCCCAGCACTCAGAGGCAGAGGCAGGCAGATCCCTTGAGTTCAAAACCAGCCTGGCCTACAGAGCGAATTCTAGGAGAGCCAGGGCTACACAGAAAGAAACCTGTCTTGAAACCCACCCCCTGCCGCCCCCCCTACCAAAAAAGAAAGAAATGGGTTATTGGATAAAATTGGCCCTCTGCTGCACAAGGGGGAAGGTTCAGCATACCAGAGAGCCCTACCATATGACACACTGTCTTGTGTCCTGTGATCAACCATAGGTCAGTGGACTAAGAGTTGACGTGTGCTGTCTACTCAGGGCAGGTACCAGCAGTGCTGTGCCCTAAGACAACTGGGGAGACAAGGGTCCCATGTATAATAAAGACCGGATTTAAGCAGAAAGACAGTCACCAGGTTTTAGTAGTGGGGTATTTAAAGAAGAAAATTGTTGATATTTCAATTCATAGAAGCTTACCATTCTTTTACAGTGCACATTAGGATTGTATTTATAAGTAGTGCCAGGTTAAATAGACTTAGCTTCACCAACAGAGTTGGTATGTCTAAAATTTCATTGAATCGCTCCTTTTCGTCTGAAAAACAGTATCTTACTGTATAGGTTGGTATTTTCTGTGTAGCCCTGGGTACCCTTAAAAGTTGGCAGTCCTCTTGCCTCAGCCTCCTAAGCATTAGGGCTATAGGTGTGTCCCATTGTGTCCAATGTCACTGACTTCTCTTTAGATTATAGCTGGTTAGGTGGTGTTTGGAGAGTCTGTCTGTCTGTCTGTTTTCTGTGTTGCTGGGGATGGAACTTAGGAGGTTCCACCTCTTCAGAGGGCTACAAACTATAGTGTCTTGAGATGAGCTGGATGATGATATTAGAGGGACTGGGAAGCATGTCTTTTCTTCTAAAGGCATAAGGTGTGGTGAAGCTCTAGAGAAATCTGAGGAAAAAATATGGTGTGTCTGAAAGTTAAGAGACATTCAGCTTCAGGAAGGAGTGAATTTGACTTCTTTGGATCTAAAAGGCTAAATAGGACTTAGAAGGGGAAGATGACAGATAATAACCATCATAGTTGCCAGCATTGTGAGCCTTTTTATGTCACAGCAGGCATTATGCAAAAGACTGTAAGAACGTTGTCTCATGTAGCCCCTCCCCTCTTCGTAGGTAAGAAATAATAAACACAACTAAGCTTTATGGTGTGTTTACTGTAAGCCAGGGGTTTTCAGAAACTTCACCTGTCTGGGCCATAAAAAATGATAAATAAGAAAACTCTGGAGTAGATGCTCCTGGTATTGCCATTTTATGAGAAATCTGGAATACAGAGATTAAACTTAAGTTTTAACAGCAGACGCCAGAGCCACTCACTCCAACTCTTTAAGTATGAAGTGTCATGTGCTTTTCTCAGCTGTTCACCCTGATTCTTGTAGATAGGCGAGTTGGGCTTAGAGAAGTGAACTTGGTGACTCACACAGCAGTGTTCTGTGTGGCCATGTGTGCAGTGTGGATGGCTGTCAGCCTGCCAGGCTGTGGGCAGGGAGATTAAAGGTTTTCCTTTTCAAGACCCCTTACCTGTCAGAATTTTACCCCTAAGTATTTTTATTTGATTTTTTTGTTTTTTGTCTTTGTTTTTCTTTTCAAGACAGTCTCTCTACCTAGCCCTGACTATTCTGAATTCATCCTGTAGACCAGGCTGGCCTTGAACTCACAGAGTTCTATAGACAGAAGTTTCCCTGTCCTGCAGCTGCTCTAAAATAATCAGTCAGGGGCTTAATAAAAATTATAAATGCTTGCCCATAGCTCAGACTTATTACTAGCTAACTCTCACAACTTAACCCTTTTCTATTAACCTATGTGCTGCCCTAAGGCTCATGGCTTTTATCTCTGTCCTATTTTGTGTGTCTGACTTGTTCTCTGGCTGGCGACTCTTCTCACTCTGTCCTTCAGCATCCCGTCATTTTCAGTTTTGCTTTCCCACCTAACTTTATCCTGTTCAGCCATTGGCCAGTCAGCTTGTTTATTAAACCAATCATAGGGATATATATTCACAGTGTACAGGAGGATTATTCCACAACAGAGATCAAACAGCCTGTCTCCCTAGTGCTAGGATTAAAGGAGTGTACCACTACTCCAGCTTCCCCTAAGCTTGTTTCAAACATATTTCTGTAACATCAGTATAGATCTCCATGATCTTGAAAGATGGCAGTTTCTTAGTTTCCTTGCAGTTGTGCCAAAGAAACCTAAAGTTTACCATAATGACATGAAATGTCGGGGTGGGATGATCCTATCAGTTGAGAGAAAGCTGCAAGTTGTCAGCTGTCTGATAGACAGTTACGTTGCTGGAAGTGGAAGGGAGCTGGGGGACCAGTCTGTGCTTCTTGCCACCAGTGCCCTGACACCCCAGTGCAGAGTTGGTGTGTGGTTTCATTTTTACATTTTACATTTTATGGATCCAGTTTGATATAGGAAAAGAACTGCCTTTGGGGGCTAGAGGTCTGAGCCTTTGTGAAACCTTCAAATTGATCTGTAGATAGTAATTCTGCTTTTACTAGAAAGGGGATTATATTTTCCTTAGTATTTCCCCCATTTGTACTTGAAAGTGGACCTAACAAATTGATAAGATACTTTTACTTCCTGTCAATTTAGTTTCCAGAATTTGAAGCAGCAGGGTATGGTGGCATATACCTTTAATTCTAGGACTGCAAGTTTGGAGCCAATATGGGCCGTATAAAAAGTTCAAAGCCACCCTGGGCTACATAGCCAGACTCTTCTCAAACAAAACTACATCCATGCCCTCCTCTGATAACAAAGTAAGCTAAAACTGGAAGCAGTTTGATTTTTTTTTATATACTTAAGAGGCCGTTGAGACTTGCAGTGGAACTGACAGAAACCTCTGCTTCATCCACAGCGTCTGACCCAAGGCTGAGTGAGTGCTTTTTAGTGTGTATTACCATGGTCAGAGTTGTTTTTTTCTGCCTCAGTCTCCTGAGTGCTGGGGATGACATGACATGCCTGTCAAGCATTCAACAGCCAGTCCTTTCCTTTCCTGTTTCTTTAACTACCTTCTTCCTTTCTTCCTCCTATCCTGTCTTGCTGCCCTTTGTTTGCTTCTGGGGAGTATCCTGAATAGTAGGCAGAATCAGCATTTGCTGTTGAGTCTTTGTGATGGGAAAGCTTCCCAGATTAGAGGTTTAATATTGGCTTCACTGTTTATGAGTTGCCTGATATAGGCGTGTTACTTCCTGTGGCAGTTTCTTCTTTTGTGAACTCAAGAACATAGTCCTTACAGTTGGGTTTTAGGGAGAGACACATAGGGTGGGCAGGAGCAGAGGCCTGTTATTTAGACAGGAGAATTATTAACATGCAGCCAGTACTGCAGGGGCCTGGAGTGTAAGAGACTGCGATCCTATCAGACAAAACAGGATGTTTACTTCTAGAGATTTCCAAGGGAAGAGGCGGTATTGGGTTGTGAGGAAGCAGACTTAGTTTATCTATGACTGAGACAGGGGAGTGGGGCACCTGTTACTTGGGAACATGACAGGGACATGCTTTATCTGGATAGGGGAATCGAATGACAGTAAGGATGCTTTCAGCCCCCAGTGACAGACAGGCCTGAGTTTTCTAACTACTACACAAGGTTAACATGGGGGTTTGAGTGAACTAATTGGCATAGTCTGAGCATTCAAATACTGGCTACTTTTACCCTTAAACAATGATTTTAATTAAAACAATTATTTCTATGTGTCTGACTGTGTGTGCCTTATATGTATAGGTTCCCACAGAGGCCAGAAGAGAGCATCTGGTCCCCTGGAGCTGGAGTTCTAACTCCAATTGTGAGCTGCCATGTGGGTGCTGAGAACTCAACTGAGGTTAATTGCAAGAACAGGAAGCTGCCGAGCTTCCTGCCAGCCCTGTGTCTACTGTTCTTACTCTCATTGAAGATGTTCTTTCTCCTCTATTACTACAGTTGTTGCATAGCTGTCATCCTCATGATGGCTTACCATCAGCACACCAGCCAAAGTGACAGTGATCCTCTTAAGACTAGCTAGAGCCAGGACCATTCATCTCCAGTGTTCTCTTGAGGACTTGAGTTGAAGTTCATGCCTTCCAAGGCCATCCCAATCCCTTCCCTGCTTTCCCGCCCTCCCTCTCCCTCTGACCTGCTTTTCTTTTCTCCCCTTCCTCTTTGTGCTCTAGCCATACTGGGTGTTTGTCATTTCCTAAACAAGCTGGACACATTTCCAAAAGTCTTAGCACTTTTGAACATGTTACTCACACTCCTTAAATTCTCTTCTCTTACATGTTTGTATATCTTACTTACTAATCTGGTCCAAATCATGGCTCAAAATCAGCCACACTGTGACAAGCCAACTGTGATGATCTTATTTGAAATTATAGAACTACCCCCGGCCATAAGCCCTCAAGCATATATCACCAGACAATGTAAAATTGTTTTGACTTTAGTTACTGATTTATTATACAACTCTCCTTTTCAGAATATAAGCTTCATGGAGCCAGGGGGTTTTGTCTGTTGTGTTCTCAGTACTACAATTTGCCTTGCTTGAATAGGCACTCAGTAAATACTTGTAGGTTAAATAACTTAAATCATCTGCATGTGGGATTTCTTTTGAAGGCCAGAGTCATAGTTACTGCTGCAAGGAAAACTTTTACTTTTATCATTATGAAGAAATGGAAATACATTTTTATTTGTGTTCTGAGTAACCTCAATGTTTTCCTTTGCTAGAGATGTGCAGTCTTATTACGTCTTTGTGAGCTCATGGATGATGAAAATGGAGTCTATGTTGTCTAAAGAGCAAAGGATGGATAAATTTGCCGAAGACCTCACCAATAGATGTAATGTTTTTATACAGGTAGTTGCATTTTCTTACTTAGAATATTTTGGGTGCAATGTCTTTGTGAATTTAATTTACATAAGTTACACTTGAACACAGATGTGAAAGGGAGATATGTTTTTATATTTAAAACAAATTGAGGGGCTGGAGAGATAGCTCAGTGGGTAAGAGTTACTGGCTGCTCTTGCAAAGGACCCAAGTTTGATTCCCAGCACCCACATGGTGTCTTATAACCGCCTGTACCTCCAGCTCTAGGGGATCCGATGCCTTTAGCCCCTTGGGCAGCTGCATTTATGTTTGTTTATTCATACACACACACACACACACACACTCTCTCTCTCTCTCTCTCTCTCTTCTCTCACCCCCCTTTCTCTTTCCACACACACCTCTCTCTCTCTCTCTCTCTCTCTCTCTCACACACACACCCCCCCCCTCCTACACACACACACACACACCTCCCACACACACACACACACACTAGAGAAAGATTGAGGGAAAGAGGGAGGGAGGGAGAGAGAGAGAGAGAGAACCACAGAAATTATTTAGCTTATATTTGTTCTGGATGACTACTTAGATTTTTCTAATATAGCCATTCTAAGCTTTCTGTTTCCTTTTAAGCAAGACTTAACTATATCCTATAAGTTTTGTACTTTAGTTATCATCTTAGTTCAAAATATCGAAACATTGAACTTACCTTTGAAGTTTAAATTTTTACAATTTATTTATTGTGTGGTTGTGCACGTGCATGTGACAGTAGAGTACTGCCTGTGGGAGTTGTTCCTTTCTTTTCATTATATGGGTCCTGAAGCTCAGACTCAGGCCATCATGCTTGTTGGCAACGGCCCTTACCTGCTAAGCCATTTTGACAATGATCCTTTAGGGGTATTTGAAAGATATTTCTAAGCCAGGCAGTGGTGGTGCACACTTTTAATCCCAGCACTCAGGAGGCAGAGGCAGGTAGATCTCTTGTGAGTTTGGCTAGCCTGGTCTACAGAACAAGTTCTAGGATAGCCAGGGCTACACAGAGAAACCCTGTCTTGAAAAACAACAACAAAAGATACGCCATTCTTTCCAGATGCAAGAGGATTTCTTTTATCTTTTTGTTTGTTTGTTTTGTTTTTTGAGACAGGGTTTCTCTGTTTTGCTTTGGAGCCTGTCCTAGAACACGATCCATAGACCAGACTGGCCTCAAACTCACAGAGATCCACCTGCCTCTGTCTCCCTAGTGCTGCAATTAAAGGTATGTGCCACCAACACCTGGCTGGATTTCTTTTATCTTTAGTATTTTTAAATTACATGTATCTTGTGTGTGCATGTTCAGTTCAGGGACCAGGGTGCCAATGTGGAAATAAGGATAACTTGTGGAAGTTGGTTCTCCTCTGTCACATGTCCCAGGTATTGAACCCAGGTTGTCAGGCTTGGCAGCAAGAACCCTTACCTGCTGAGCCATCTTGCCAGCCCCTACTTCATCTTTTTGTTACAGATTTATAGCAGCTGAGGTAATTTGAAACTGGTGTATAACCTGGCTCGTACAGCTTTGATAAATACCCCACTTGCAGGTTAGAGTGGATTGTGTGCAGTTGTAGTGTTTGGACATGGCACAGTTTTATTAACGGATTGTCTATATTCTCTAATTACTGAGAGTTTGGTGAGACTGTCCCATTACTTTGTGGATTTGACTACAAATAATATCTATAGTTCTATCAGGTTTTGTTTTTTATATTGTGATGTTAAGTGCATATGGTTTAGAATTGTTTATCTTCCCAGTGATGGGATTTTTGTTTTTCCATTAAGAGTGTCTATTTGGGAACTGAGAATGTATTTCAGAGCTAGTCCATGTGCAAGGCTTGGGGCTTCTTCTCAGAGCCCCTTTTCTACTAGCATCTCTAGTGATGCTTTTTGTTGGAGATCTCTTGTGTGACGTTAACACAGTTGCACAGGGTTTCTCTTAGCTCATGTCTACATGATGTGTCTTTACTGACCCTTATATGCAGCCTTTCTAGCTTCTTACATGAAATGTGTATCTCCTGGAAGCAGTGTGTATTTGTCTTCAATCTGGTTTTGTGTGTGTGTGTGTGTGTGTATACATATGTGGGTGTGCTTTCTTCTGTGGACGTGTGGAGGACAGAACTTAATATAAGATGTCTTCTTTAGTTGCTTGTTGCCTAATTCTTTGAGACAGTCTTTCCACTGATGCTGGAGCTCACTGTTACAGTTGGGCCAGCTGAATAGCAAGCCTGTTGGGAGATGCCTGAGTCTCTGGGCTGGATTTGTAGACAAGTGCCAGCCACTGTGCCTGACTTTATTCATAGGTGCTGATGATCTCAATGTGGCCCATTGTGCTTGCATAATGAACACTTTGCCCGCAGAGCCATTTCCTTGGCCATCGTGTTTGTCTTTTCATTGAGTCATGAGCCAGTTTCCACCCTTGTTTCCTGTCTGTCCTCTGTTTTGAACAGAAGCCTCTGGGGCAAATGCAATGTAGAAGCAGCAGCTCCAGGTGTCAGTTACTGCTTTCGATATCTCTCTTCCCAGTTCCTGACCACTTACTCCCTTAGGTTCTTGCCAGCTCTTTGCCGCCTTCCATAAACTTTTGATGCATGGCACCTAGTTTTTCTAATGGTTCTTAGTAGGAAAAGTCATCCTAATATGTCATTATTCTGTGATTGTCAAGAAAGATGAATGGGTTGATGGTGGCACTAGGAATTATGTGCTTCAAGGCTCCCACTCAAGGGGAGGGCTTCTCTTTCCTGCCTGCCTTGTTTCTTGCTCTTCTTTTAACTTTTCCCCAGTGGTGCACAACAGCGATAATCTTCTAGCTGATAAGGGAAGACTTGTGTGTGTCATAAGCCTCAGTCTCCTGCCACTTTCTCAGGACACTGTCTTCCATTGCATTCGTTTGTCCTCTAAGCTGAGCACATCTCTTAGGCACGGAGCTGTGTGGTGTAGAGATGCTAGCTCGCCTTTGTCACTGGATGTGGAGCACCGCTCTGGTAGTCAGCTGTAGTTATTCCTGGGATAGTGTTTTCTCACATGAGGTTAGGCAGAAGGCTGGCAGGCACTTAGGCAAATTAACCAAAAGACAGAAAGAGCAGATCCAAATTAATTGAATTAGACATGAGGCAGGGCGGGGATTACAACAGATACTGAGGAAATTCGGAGAATCACAAGAGATGCTTGAAAAATCTGTATTCCATCAAATGGGAAAACCTAATAGAAATGAATGATTTTTTTTGTGTGTGTGTATTTTACAACCTACCAAAGTTCAGTTAAGATGAAATAAGCAATTTAAACAGACCGAATGAAATAGAAGTCATCATTAAAGCCCCCCTCCCCCCCCTCAAAAAAAAAAAAAAAAAACAATCCAGGGCTAGATGGATTCAGCACAGCACAGAGTTCTAACCTTCGAAGAAGAATCAATACCATTACTCCTCAACTTATTCATAAATAGGAGGAACTATGACCCCGATACAGAAAACCACACAGAGGCCCAACAAGAAGAGAAAGTCATATTACTAATATCCCTTATGAATATAGATTCAAAAGTTCTCAATAAAATATTTGCAAACTGAACCCAGCAACACCTCAAAAAGATTATCCATTATGGTCAAGTAGGCCTCATCCTAGGGATGCTTGGATGGTTCAATATGCATAGTCAATAAATGTAGCCCATCACATGAACAGACTAAAAGACAAAAACCATATGATCATCTCATTAGATATAGAAAAGGCCTTTGACACTATCCAACACCTCCTCATGACAAAAGTCTGGAGAAACTAGGGATACAAGGGACATATCTTAATATATGTAATGAAAGTAATATGCAACAAGCCCACAGCCAATACCCACCTAAATGGAGAGAAACTCAAACGTTTACACTAATTAGGAACCAGACAAGGATTTCTCTCCACACCTATTCAGTGTACTACTTGAAGTTTTAGCTACAGCAATAAAATAGCTAAAAGAGGCCAAAGGGACATAGATAGGACAGGACAAAGTCAAAGTTAAGACCCTAAAAACTCCACCTACTTTCAGCAAAGTAGCAGGATATAAAATTGAGCCACAGAAATCAGTAGTCTTCCTTTTTACAAATGAAAAACTGTACTGAAAAAAAAGGAAAACAGTACCTTTTACAGTAGCCTTAAAAAATATGTATCTTGGGGTAACTCTGACCAAGCAAGTGAAAGATTTGTGTAAAGAAGGTGAAGATGCCAGGTGGAGAGACCGCCTGTGCTTGTAGAGCAGTGGAGAGACCGCCTGTGCTTGTAGAGCAGTGGAGAGACCGCCTGTGCTTGTAGAGCAGTGGAGAGGCCGCCTGTGCTTGTAGAGCAGTGGAGAGGCCGCCTGTGCTTGTAGAGCAGTGGAGAGGCCGCCTGTGCTTGTAGAGCAGTGGAGAGGCCGCCTGTGCTTGTAGAGCAGTAGAGAGGCCGCCTGTGCTTGTAGAGCAGTGGAGAGGCCGCCTGTGCTTGTAGAGCAGTAGGCTTGACATTGTGAAATGGCCGTTCTACCAGAAGCAGTCTACATTCAGTGCAGTTTCCACCAAAATTCCAATGTCGTTTTTCATAGAAACACAAAGACTCAGAACAATTAAAACAGTCCTGAATAGTAAAAGAACTGCAAAGTTATCACGATCCCAGATTTTAGGTTATATTACAGAGCATGGCATTGGCATGTCATTGACATAAAAAACAGACACATTGATCAATGGAATCAAATTGAAGATCCAGGCATAATCACACCTATCAACGTTTCATTTTTGAACAAGAAGCCAAAAACACACTGGAAAAAAGACAGTATCTTCAGCAAATGGTGCTGGTCAAACAATGGTTGCAAGTAGAAAGATGAAAATGGATTCATATCTGTTATCCTGCACAAAACTCCACTACAAGTGGATCAGGGACTTCAACATAAGACCAGCTATCCTGACTCTGATAGAAGAGATAGTAGGAATAGGCTTGAACTTACTGACACAGGTAGGACTTTGTGGACAGAACACCAAAAGCACAGGCACAAGACAGTGACTAATAAATGGGACCCCATGAAAATAGAAAAGGAGTCTCAGCACTGAGATAGCAAAGTGGACACAATCCCACCCTGAGCCAAGAAGCTATTTGCTATCGATACCTGCTGGCAAAAGGAAAATCAGATTTCTTCAATGAAATGTCACTGGGTATACCAATCACAATCCAGGGCCCACCCCATGCCTACTCCATGGTTGTACTTGTTTTGGTTTATTTTGTGTGTGTGTGTGTGTGTGTGTGTGTGTGTGTGTGTGTGTGTGTGTGCTTTTTAATTTGAAGAAGAGAGAACATAAAGTTGGGTAGGGATGGAGGAGGGAGGATCTGGGGAGAACTAGGGGGGGGAAACAGGATCAAATATCATATGAAAATTTGTTTTAATTTTAAAAACAAACTGAAGAAAAAAATGAATATAGGGTTTTCAGTCCTCTCGAAGTTTAAATGAAAAACATATCAGGTACTGAACAAATGGCCCAGCACTTAAAAGAGCTTGTTACTTTTCCAGAGAACCTGCATTCACATTGGCTGCTCACAAACACCTGGACTCCAGTTCCTGAAGGCCCAGGAACCTCTTCTGGCCTCTGCAGACACTGCACACACATACACGATCCTATTTATTGTTTCCTCTGCTTTCCCTGAGTTTAGAAGCAAAACAAACAAACAAAACCCTTTTTTAAGCCTCAGAAGACCTGTGTGTTCTGTCATCATGAAAGAGAGAATATGTTCTTGAACATTCTTGGGTTGGATGGAAAGAAGGCTGACGAACAGACAGATACAGACTGTGGGAATTACTCTAGGCCAGTGGTTCTCAACCTTCCCAGTGCTGTGAGCCTTTAACAGTTCCTATTAAATAGGGCTGAAACTCGGTGTGAAACTTTTGTCAGGAAGAATATTTCTAAGAATTGACTTTAAAAGAGACTTTGAGTGTTTGGAGAAATGACTCAGAGATTAAAAGCACTAGCTGCTTTTCTAGAGGACCCATGTTTAATCCCAACAGTTCATAACTGCCCCTAACACCAATTCCAAGAAATCCAACACTTTTGGCCTCTGCAGACACTGTATGCATGTTTCATAGACATACATGTAGTCACAATGCCTATACACATGAAATAATAGACTTTAGAAATCCTGGTTATTGGCATGCATACATACATACATAGAGAACAAACTGCATGAAATCTTTGTGATCACACTCTGTTTATTTTCTTTTGTAGGGCTTCTTATATGCATATAGTATTAGTACCATTATTAAAGCCACAATGAATCTCTACATGTCCATGCAGAAGCCTATGACCAAAACCTCAGTGAGGGCATTGTGCAGGCTCATTGAACTCCTCAAGGTAAGTCAGTGCTGTCTTATTTTGCCACCATGGCTGGGACAGTACAATGAATGCTCTTGGGAGAAAGTGAACTTAAAATTGAAAGAGATTTCTGAGACACAACCATGATTGACTAATATAGACTCTTCTTTATACATGGTGTGTGCTGACAGCCTCTAACTCAGTCTAGTTTGTATAAAGCCCTGAGTGTCCGTGTAACTTACTGAGTTTTCTCCTGAAAGTGGGCACTGGGTGTGGACCTGCATTTACATCACAGTCGAGCTGAGAGAGTTAAGGACCATCTGTGTTTAGCAGCTTCATTAGCAGCTAATCTCAACAGATAGAAGGGAGAGCTTCTATCTGTTCAGTGTTATTAGTACTTGTCTTACTTAAAAAGCAAATTGCATGGGTTGAAAAATATTTGTGCTAAAATACCCATTATTCCTATGTGTTCCTATGAAATGAGGTCAGTTTATATGTCACTGCTAATTATAGTTTAGAGAACGCTTGTTAGCAATCAGGAGACTTCAGAGTTAGTGCACTTAATGGAGTGTAAAATGTTTTTTAGCATAAACCCTTGTAGGCAGAAGAGCCCAGATATGAATTAAGATTCAGATTTGTTGGTAAGTTTCTAGTAATCCAAAAAATTGGATTTACTTAGGATTGTTTTCTCTTTCTTTCTTTCTTTCCTTCCTTCCTTCCTTCCTTCCTTCCTTCTCCTTCCTTCCTTCCTTCCTTCTTTCTTTCTTTCTTTTTCTTTCTTTCTTTCTTTCTTTCTTTCTAAAGCTGTGTTGCCAAGTATTCTTTTGTTTTTCTCTGAGAAAGGGTCTCACTGTATTAGTTAAGGTTACTGTTGCTGTGATGAAACACCCTGACCAGAAGCCTAAAGCAAGCTGTGGAGGAGAGTGTTTATTTTACTACAGTTCCATGTAACAGCTCTTAATCGCAAACAGGAGGGCAGGAACCTGGAGGGAGAAGCTGATGTAGAGGCCATGGAGGGTGCTGCTTTCTGGCTTGTTTACACGGCTTGTTCAGCCTGCTTTCCTATAGAACCCAGGACTACCAGCCCAGGGATGGCACCACCCATAATGGGGTGGGACTTCTCCCCATCAGTCAGTGGTTTGAGAAAATGCCCTACAGCTGGATCTTATGGAAGCATTTTCTCAGTTGAGGTTCCTTTCTTTTAAATGACTCTGGCTTGAGTCAAAGTGATACACAACTAGCCAGCACACTCAGGTTACCTTTCAACTCATAGCAATTCTCCTGCCTCATCCTTTTGAACGTAGGGATTATAGGCCTGTTCACTCATACCTGGCATTAGGGCAGTTAATAGGTACAAGTGGTTTTGACAACTTTAAATTATCAGCATTTGCTAATGATAGTGACTTTTTTTTTATTTAACTTACTGTGTTTTTTGTTTGTTTGTTTGTTTGGGGGTAAAAAACAACCTATATATGCTTTTATTTTGGTTTTCTATTGATTGTGTAAAAAAAAAAAAAAAACTTTGATTCATTTGGAATCTGGAGTATTTATAGAAGGGGTCCTGGCTTCATTTAGTAGATGTATTTCGCAAGCACATCTTACCTTTTTATTTTTTTCATGATTTTTGACAAATGCAGTTGTTTAATTTTAATGCATTTGAATTTCCCAACCTGTGTGTGTGGTGTCTGTCTGTGTCTTTGTAGGGGTGTAAGCATGTGCACCTTTGCATAGAGGCTAGAGGTCAACCTCAGATGTTGATTCTTTGAAGCTGTGTATTTTTTTGTTTTTGTTGTTGTTGATGTTGCTTTGTTTTGTTTTGTTGAGACAGGGTCCTGGGACTTACAGCTGAAACTAGCAAGTTCCAGGGATCCTCTTATCTGCCTTATAAGCACTGGGGGGGGGGGGGGGCTTTTATCCCCATGCTTGGGTGTTTTTTACATAGATGTGGGAAATCAGTCTTGGTTCTTCATGCCTTAGATCAGCAGTCACTTAAAAGAATGAGTCATCTCTGCAACCCCAATAGGTGTTTTGTTTTGTTTGTGTTCATTTTGATATTTGCCTCCCACACCAGTCTCATTTACAGATTCCTTCCTTTGCCTAGTGTCATGAAGGTTTTCTCTGATGATGTTACTTGTAAGTTTTAAGTTAAATTTTTCAAAGTTATGTTTGTTTCTTTTAGGCGATAGAGCATATGTTCTACAGGAGAAGCATGGTTGTGGCAGATTCAGTGTCACATATAACACAGCATCTTCAACATCAGGCTCTTAATTCTATTTCTGTAGCCAAGGTATGCAAATTACTATGTACTCTATACTTGGCATAATTAAGCTGTTGTGTGATGGGAGATGTTATTCTGTAAATATGTTTCTCATACTGGTTAATGAATAAAGCACTGTTGGCCAATGGGAAAGCAAGATAGGCGGGGCTAGGAGAGAAGGAGAAAAGAGGAAGGAGTAAGGAGGAGTCAACATGGAGAGCCAAAAGAGAGCAGATGCCGGCCTGCTGCTCTCCGATAAGATGACCACGTGGAAATACTTAGATAAGTAGAAATGGGTTAATAATTAAGACAGAGCTAGCCGATAAGGCATTAGGAACTGGCCAACAGAATTATATCAAATACAGAGTCTCAGCATGTTACTGGGGGCTGGCGTGGCGGCAGGACCCGACCAGCAGCAGAAAAACGTGCTCGTAACAATTGTGTTCTGTCTTATCTGCATTTCCTGGTTTAGCCTCTTTATTCTGTTCCTGCAAATGTGTTATTTCTATAGTGCTTTATCCCTTGCATTTTGTAATCTTTATTGTTAGCAGAATTGTACCAGAAAATAGTTATAGTGTCTGAGAAACAACCATGATTGACTAATACAGGCTCTTCTCTATACAGGGTGTGTGCTATGACAGCCTCAGAACTCAGCCTAGCTCACCTTTAATGTGCTCAGATTAATCTCTGTGGTGTAACTGATGCAGTAGCCGACAGTCAGAGTAAACCATCTAACTCAGAGTCTAGTTTGTATAAAGCCCTGAGTGTCTGTGTAACTTACTGAGTTTTCTCCTGAAAGTGGGCACTGGGTGTGGACCTGCATTTACATCACTGTCGAGCTGAGAGAGTTACGGACCATCTGTGATTACCGGCTTTATTAGCAGCTAATCTCAACAGATAGAAGGGAGGATTTTGATCCTTGTTTTTGGACATCCTTTGTTGTTAGATTAATGTGACTGTGTAGAGAGAGAAACAGTTACAGAGCTAAGTTGAGAGCAGTGAGGGAAAGTGTTATCCTGTGCTCTCCTGAATATGCCAGAGAATAGAATAGAGGATTTTTTTCTTTTGGAACTTAACCTTATGTTAGAATTGAAACTAATAGTTTTCTGTTTGATCTTTAAGAAAAGAGTAATTTCAGACAAAAAATACAGTGAACAGCGCCTTGATGTGCTGTCTGCTCTCGTCTTGGCTGAAAACACCCTAAATGGACCAAGCACAAAGCAGCGACGACTCATTGTTTCTTTGGCGTTGAGCGTTGGCACACAAATGGTAAGTTTATTGTTCTCATTCATGGAATAATCATGTCGTCTAAGGTTCACAGTTCATTTATCAGCCTAAGGGACTTGGCCTTATTGTGATTTCACTTCTGTGTTTTCCCTTCTTGGTGATAGAAAACCTTTAAAGATGAGGAGCTCTTTCCCCTTCAAGTAGTCATGAAGAAGCTGGATCTCATCAGTGAACTTAGAGAAAGGTAAGTAGGACTGGGTGTGAGTTTGCTCAAAGCCGGGGCTCATAGGACAGAGAACAGCCTTCCTCCCTGCTCATCCTCAACACCCCCCACTCCAGCCTCTGTTGGAGTCCGTGGTCTAGGCTGGTCTAGGCTGGCCGTCCAGTGCTGAGATCCCAGGGTGCCGCCACATTCAGCTCTTTTTGTCTTTAGCATAGCGACAACAGGGATGGGATCCACAGGGAGCGTTAGTTCCTCTCTGTAACCTGGCCAGGAGACTGTGACTACAACATTGTCCTGACTTAGCTTTGCTTTCACAGGAAGCGAGAATCCTCTGGGAGAACTCACAAGAGACAAAGCAGTGTTCCCTTAGAGTATTTGGCAGGTTCTGGTGTCCATTGTCATACTTTATTGGTGTCATTACTGGACATTCAGACTTGCTGCTTTGTAATAAAGCTTTATTCCCTGTGAGCCACTTGGAGAGCATGATGCGCCATGTTGTATGCTTTGTTTGGACATGGACTCTGACTTGATGTTTCAGAAGCTGGCCTGGGTTGCACTGACTTGGAGAAGGCTTGTTTTTGCAGGTGCTTGTGACAGTTTTCTTTTCATTATGTGGGTGTAGATTTCCTGAAGGGACATGAGCACTGCACTTTTGACAAGGTTGAAGACTATTGCGTTACAGCACAGTTTTCATTTAATGTTCATAATTTTCTTTACTAATGAGAAGCTGACATTTTTCTAGTTAGTGGTATTTAATTTAACTCCTTGAGAGAAGTATGGGCCTTCACTATAAGATACTTGGGGTAAGTCTCTTCTTCTGTGAGCTTTAAATAGTCATTTGGTAGGCTCTATGTGACAGGTTTATTTGGTCATAGTAACTTAAAAAAAAAAAGTACAGGGTCTCACTATGTGCCCTCGGTGGTCTTGGACTAGCTGTGTGGTTCAGGCGGGCCTCCCTCTCTCAGAGGTCCTCCTCTGCCCAAGAGCTTGGACTTAATAGAGAGAATTGAGTACAGAAGATTTGGAAGGCTGACAACACAACAGTGAGGGGTACCAAGGTCTTACTTCTTAAAATTTATTTTCACTTTGAAGACAGGTAAATTATATATGTGTAATGCAAGTATTATTTCAGATAATACTGCAAATAAAATAATTTTAACCTCTCTTTAATAGTCTGGGTCTTTCAGCAGTCTTGAAACTAAAGCATGTACAGAATTTTGATAATGTAGGGTATTAAGATGTTGTATTACCTTTGCTCAATTTGAAAAATCTATAGTTTTGGTAGTAATGTTGAGTGAAGTGATACAGAGAATGTAAAATGAGGAAGACAGACCTCTTCCCCATAGAGTATATAAAGTCATTCTTTTGTGTTGTTGAGGGCTACTTGAATTTTGGTACCACTAATTACTTATTACCTTATATTGTAGAATCCAAACGCAGTGTGACTGTTGTTTTTTATACTGGCATCGAGCTGTCTTCCCAATTTATTTAGATGATGTATATGAAAATGCTGTTGATGCAGCTAGATTACATGTAAGTAAATAGTAATCTAAAAGAGTGAACATCATGTCTAGCTACTTTTTAAGTTTTTAGTAGGTCATTTGATTTAATAAACCATTATAAAATTGACCTGTAATGATGTTTTAAACATTGTTGTTATACATAGCCAATCAAGGTTTATATAGTTCATGGTTAAATTGTGAATCAATACTAGTGAAGTGGCAGGTACTGTGGTTAACTCCTCTCTACATATGGTTAGCCATTCTGGGCTCGTGATTGAGCGTGCCTCAGTCTTCATTATTCACTTGTTGGCAGGCTGTAAGTTACTCAGGTTCTTTATGGAAGGAAGTGTGAGTGCACATATTTTAGTAAAAGCTGAGTGAATGTTAGCTTTTCTTCTTTTGTGTGTGTGTGTGTGTGTGTGTGTGTGTTTAAATTGTGTGTTTTAGGTTTTTATGAAAATAAAGCAGTCATAGAACAATATTTTTTTCCTTCGGATCAGAGTTTTTGTGTGTAATTAGCCTTTTCAGTATGTTTAGAATTCTGTTTTCTCTAACTTGGGTGTGTTTTAATTTTCTTGCTAGTACATGTTCAGTGCTTTACGAGACTGTGTGCCTGCCATGATGCATTCAAGGCATTTAGAGTCCTATGAGCTACTTCTGGATTGCTATGACAAGGAAATTATGGAAATTTTAAATGAGGTAAGATTGTATTTAAGATTAAAACTTAGCAGCTATGTTTGGAAGCCAGTGTCTTCACTGAATCAGAAATTATTTAAACAAACCTGGGTGTTTATAAAGTGCTCTTGTAATTCCAACACTCAGGAGGTTGAGGCAGGAAGATTGTGTGTTCCAGGCCCTGGCCCTTGTTTCAGGAAAGCCCCAATTATTTATAAATTGTAAATTATAAATAGTTTTTGTTTTGGAAGGTAAGATTAAAAATAAGTAAAATTCCCAATATCATCATATTCAGTGTGATGGAGTTATGAAAAATTTTGTATGATCTTATTCTATTTTTAGTTGTCCCTGGGTTATCAGGCCTTACAAATGATCATTAGTATTAATTAAAAACAAAATAAATAACTGGTGGTTTTTGGAAGATGATTGATTGAATCACCTGTGTGAAGTGTGTATGTGTGTGGGAATACATACCTGTGTGCCTGTTTTAATATTTGTGTGTTGTCTCTCTGTGCACCTGTGCTGTGGTGCCAAGTGACTCCACAAAGATCAAACTGGGTTGTCTGTGGTTGTTTTGAGACAGGACATGCATGACACAAACCAGGCCAAGTGGTTCTAGAGTTTTGGGGAATTCCTTTGTTTACCATCTCATGCTATGATCTAGCTAAAATTTCTGCATCTGGCTTTAGCAATGTTCTGAGGATTTGAACTCATGTCCTCACACTTGTTTACAAGTGCTTTTAATCTTCTGATTCATTTCCAAAGTCCTCATAATTCTAAAAATTTGCTTAGATTTATTTTATGTTTGTTTTTGTTGCCTGCATGTATGTATGTGTACCATGTACATGCAGCCCCTATAATTTTTAATGAGAAGTTTAAGGAAATCTATTTTATCGCAATAAATTTTATGCTTTATATTACATATTCATGTTCTTTCTTTATTGTATATTGCAATAAATTTTATGCTTTATATTACATATCCATGTTCTATGTAGTGAAGCCATCGGTTGGCTGTTTTTCATGAAAATTAAATATGATTTTATGAATTAATTAAATTCATAAGAATGAAGTCTCAGTATTTAGCTACCCCCTCCTCCCCAACTTAAAAAAAAAAGTCACTAGTTTAAAATAGCAGAATAATTTTCCCTTTCAAACAAAAGTAAAATTTTGCCTTCAAGGGGTTTAGCATCCTTAATCAAGAAACTAGTTGGTCAGTTTCTCATCGAAGTGCTCTGAAGATCAGGGCATGAGCATGTTGGAATACTACAGTGGGAGTGTCCTCTTGAACAGCTCTCCATTACTTTTGGATAGCATTTGCTGGACAAGCTGTGTAAGGAAATCGAGAAAGATCTGCGGCTCTCTGTGCACACTCACTTGAAGCTGGATGACCGGAACCCCTTCAGAGTCGGCAGGAAAGACTTGGCTCTGTTTTTCTCTCTGAACCCGATTAGGTTTTTCAGTCGTTTCATTGACATTAGAGGTAAGTGTTTCTTGTGCCTCTTCTGACCCAAACAACCAGGTGACTTTGAGGGTCTCTTGCTCATTACCAAGTTCTCTTATTGCCTAGCTGTGTTTCACTCTTTCTGCGTAATTCAGGGAAGCCCAGGGCCCATCTGTAACCCAGATAGACCTCAGACTCCCAGGTCTCCTGCTGCAGCGTATCCCACCACACACAGTCCTCTGTTGCTGCTGCTTTTAAATTATTTGAAGATGAGGTTTCACTCTCTAGCTGAGGCTAGGTTTGAACTTAAGCTCCCCCTGCCTCAACCCATGGAGTGTTGAGACTAGAACCTTATTTTAAAGGAACAAATTTGATTTTAAAATCATGTACCGTTCTTTTCCTTTTTTAACTTCATTTCTCTTACTATTCATGAATCAAACATGGCATTTTGTGGGTTTTGTTTTGTAGCTTATGTAACTCACTATCTAGACAAGACCTTCTACAATCTCACAACAGTAGCTCTTCATGATTGGGCCACTTACAGCGAAATGAGGAATTTGGCTACTCAACGGTACGGGTTGGTTATGACAGAGGCACATCTTCCTAGCCAGACTCTGGAGCAGGTATGTATACAGTGTTTCTGGTGTGGTTAGACAGTGTGACGGTGCTGATTCTTGAAATCGCTCTCTCTTTTTTTTTTTTTTTACCCCTGATGACAGTCATGTATGTATGTGTACACATAAATTATATTTATTAATATATAATGTTTATTCTAGATATATTTATTTTATGGGTATGAATGTTTTGTCTGTATGTGTATATCTGCATCGTGTGAGTGTCTCTGGTGCCCACAGAGGTCAGAAGAGAATATCAGATTCCCTATGGATGGTACTGAGCCCCATGTGGGTTCTGGGAACAAACCAGGTTCTTCATAAGAGCAAGTACTCTTAACCACTAAGATAGCTCTACATCCCCTTTATGTATTTCTTAATGTATTTTTGTTACAAAAACCTCATATTTGATATTAGGTGATACTTAATGGGCTTTACAAAAGAATTGATCGTTGTCTTCCTGGGTATGCTTAATTCTGCTGAGTATGTGAAAGAAATGCAAACATGTATGCAATATATACACACACAGGCTTTGCAGGAATGTACTAAGATAGTGAGATGACTTAGATAGTGAGATGACTTCTATAGAATTCTAAAAGATATAGACAAGGCTGGATTTTAAATGGATATAGTATTTTAACTTTAATAAATTAGGAAAAACAGCTATCTGTATATGTGCAAATTGCAAAGAAGCATTTTGTTTTGCTAATTCAGTTAATTTATAGCATGTCAATATTTCATGAATATAGCAAATCAGGCTCAGGTATTTTGTATGTAATTCTTTTTAACATATCCATGTTAATATTTATCTAAAAAACATTCTGTATCAAAATTTGAGGATCTGTAGACAGAAGTTTCTGTCCTTCCTAGTCTTTCAGCCCTGTTTAGTCCCAAATAAACACACTGAGGCTTATAGTAATTATTAACTGTTTGGTCGATGTCTCAAGCTATTTATTGAGTAGCTCTCTCTTAATAATTAACCCGTTTCTATTAAACTATGTATTGCCACAAGGCTGTGGCTTACCCGTAATGCTCTCGCATGTTACTTCTTTGCATGTTACTACATGGCATCTCTCTCTCGAGACACTCTCTCTCTTCCTCTTCCCAGCACTCCTAATCTGGTAGTTCCTCGTATACTTCCTGCCTGGCTACTGACCAATCAGCATTACTTCACCAACCAATAAGAGAAACATATATTCATAGCATACAGAAGGATATTCACCATCATCTCTTTTCTGTCTAAATAAAAAGGAAGGTTTTAACTTTAACACAGTAAAATTTTACACACACACACATATATATATATCAATCACAAAACAGTTATCGAGCAAGAACTATAGTTAACAATATTTAGTTCACTAACATTTGGCAAAATTTAAAGAAAACATTTTTATCATTTATCCTATCTTTGTGAGTCTAAAGTTTTATGTTTTACCATAGCTAAGGAAAACTATAACCATAAATAATCTGTCTTCAACTCCATCAAAGACCCCAGAAGGATAATATATAAACTCTGGTATTGACAGAGACATCTCACTGCCTGGACAGTCATCCATAGTTCTCTGTAACATTGGATCACCCATCTTCAGCTCCTAGGCCACTGTGTCTGACAGATTTTTCTGTGGAGCAGGAAGCTTGAGGAACCATCCTGTCCCTTGGCAAGTTCAGAAATCACTTTTCTTTGTAACCTGCTTGTTCAGTTTGAACAGCAGTCTGGGCAAGAGCAGTTTCTTGTCCAGATGGCTATTTCTGCCATGTAAAAGGCAAACTCCATAACAAGTTACTTCGATGTCCATCTTCCTCTCTGTCATAATTGGTTTTTAGATAAATATTAACATGAATATGTTAAAAAGAATTACACACAAAATACCTGAGCCTGATTTGCTACATTCATGAAATATTGACCCATATTTAAGGGTTTAATTCATATGCTTATAGCTCAAGGGGAGGTAAGTATGTGAAGAAACTTTTAGGGTAGATCATAATAAAACAATCCTTATGTGTACTATGGTGATACTTAGAGCACTAGTTAGACAGACTATAGAATTATGTGTGGTATACCACTGAGTATTAGAGAAGCATGTGGAGAAAGGAAGACTCTTAATAGAAGTAAAGGGTTTGGTGACTGGAGAGAGAGTTTAGCATTGAGAGTGTTTAATTTTCTTGCAGTGGACCTGGGTTTGGTTCCTAGAGCCTACATGCATACAATCATACAAAGGTTTATAACTACAGTTCCATGGGATCCAGCACCCTCTTCTGACATTTTTAGGTGCCAGGCACACAAGTGGTACACACACACACCCATATACTTTAAAAAACACACATGCACATGTGCACACATGTACATGCACGCGGCACATGCCTTTGATTCCCGTTCTTGGGAGGCAGAGGCAGCAGACCTTTGAGTTTGAGGCCAGCCTGGTCTTCAGAGCAACTTCAAGGACAGCCAGGGCTACACAGAAAAACCCTGTCTTGAAAATCAAAACAAACAAACATACATACATACCAAGGCATCACTCAACAGTTGAGAGCATAAACTGCTCTTGCAGAGGACCTGAGTTCAGTGTCTAGCACCCCCACCAGAAGGCTCATAACTGCCTATAAGTTCAGCTCCAGGTGATTTGATACCCTTGTGTGCACCCCCCCCCATTTTCATATACTTCAAAAATAAAACCAGATCTAAAAGGGATCTGGTCTACTCAAAAGAAGCATAAACTTTTGGAGTTAGACTTTCTGAAAGTTCAGGGTTCTATATGTTCTAGCTGTTTAACCTTGGAGACATCTCTTAATTTTTTTTTCAAACTTCTGATGTTTAGAAGAAATAATTACTAATGGTTTTGAGAATTACATATGAAGAATAGTTCTTGTGTAATTTCTGAAAAGTAGTATGCATTTGTTTTTGTTGTTTTTTGTTTGTTTGAGACCGGGTTTCTCTGTATTGCTTTGGAGCCTTCCTTGAACTTCCTCTCTAGACAAGGCTGGCCTCGAACTCAAGAGAGTTCCTCCTGCCTCTGCCTCCTGAGTGCTGGGATTAAAGGCGTGCACTACCAACTCTCGGCTTGTAGTAGTATACATTTTTATAGATGTTCCTGTGATGTCTTCTAAGGAACTTTTGGAGTTTAGTCATTAGTTTACTTTGATAAAAGAAGAAGAGCAGTTGAAAGGTAGTCAGGAAGTAGCTGTGACTCTGGGTGTTATGAGTTACCTTTGTCTTTGCCCATGGAGGAGGGATAAAACACGAAGCTGCAGACTCTCGAAGTTGTATAAGTGACTCTTGGAGCTCTGGTACCCTTTATGTACGTAGTCTTTAAAATGATGAAAACTGTTAGGCATCAGTGTAATCAAGAAGGTGTTTATTGGTACACATGTGACTAACCATGTTCAACTAACGGTCCTGGGGCTTCTGTGTGGATTGTGTTGTAGGGACTTGATGTCCTGGAGATTATGAGAAACATTCACATATTTGTCTCTCGATACCTGTATAATCTGAATAATCAGGTGAGTAGAATTTAGAAAAAGATTCTATTTATATTGTTTTGTGGGTTGTTTTTTTCTTTTTTTTTTTTTTTTTTTTTGCTTTAGACTGGATTTATTAATATTTGTATTTGAACATTATTGTGTTTTTATTTGAAATATGGCTTGGTTAATGTTGGTTTTCATACAAGTTTTCAGATACACTTACTGCATAAAATATAGCACAACTATTAAGAGACTTTCAAAATGTTTTCTTGCTTTGTGTTTTTATGTAATCCTGACTGACCTGGAATTGATATCTAGCCTAGGCTGGCTTTGGGCTAATGCCTCCAGAGTATTGCGATTACAGTGATACATGACCATGCCCAGCGGGATCAAGTTTTAAACAGGGGTGGCTTTATAATAGAATGGCTAAAAGACCAGGAGTTGACTTTGCAAAGGTGAAAGTTGGTAAAATATGTAAAACAGAGAGTAATTGTTTAGAGATTGTTTTTTTCCTTCCATGAGACACAGGGCCCAGTGTAGCTCTGGCTAGCCTGGACCTAAGTAGACAAGGCTGACCTTGAACTCACAGAGATGTGCTTGCCTGGTGCTGGCATTACTGGAGTGCACCAGCACAGCTGCAGCTGTTGAGATGCCTGGTTATTCTTTGCTGCAGTGTGGTGGTGTTGGTGGTGTCATCTTCCTGAGTGGCTTTTCAGTTAAATTATCCTTAATGAAAAGATTCTAAACTTCCTTGGGTTATAAATTATCCTTAATGAAAAGATTCTAAACTTCCTTGGGTTACTGATCAGTGCTTGGGATTGAGTGTATTCTTACTATTCATAAATTTGTTTGCATTGCAGATTTTTATTGAAAGGACAAGCAATAATAAACATTTGAATACTATTAATATTCGACATATTGCTAATTCAATTCGAACACATGGGACAGGGATCATGAATACAACAGTAAGCACCTTTTGTGGGTTTGGTGGGTAATAAATTTGTTGGATTTAGTAATTTGGAAGATTATTTTTTATACAGTATTTTGCTAAGCACTCATTGCTTCCTATTTATATCATGCCTGAATTTCTTTTTTTTTTTTTTTTTTTCTTCTGATGGCATAAATACAAATATCTGTTACCATAGTGTTGAATGAGGTGGGTGCTGTGATGGGAAAGGCTGTGTCAGGTCTCTTTGCCTTCTGGACCATGCTGTTAACAGTGGGAGTCAGTACACTGTGTGTGTGCTGGTTCTGTTTTGCTCTCTAAAAATGACCTTGGAAATGACTCACTGGTACCAGTTTACTTACAGTCATTAGTGATGTTTGTGAGGGAATAACTAATTATTTAATAACAATATGCATAATCAAATTGCTAAAAATACTTTGAATGTTATTTGAAGTGGGCAGTTACTTATAGAAATCACTAAACTTGTAAAATGATTTTTCCTCTCATAAGGTGAGGTTAATTTTTCCAGGAGAGAAGAAAAGTGGGCACACTTAAAGAGATCATGAAACAGTTTGGAGTAAGGGAAGGGGCATGCGGAAAAGCCTGGAAAGCCAAGTGGGGGTCATTGTGGTACAGAGCGCAGAAGGTTGTAGTGTTTTGGGTGGTGTGTGTGATCTGATTAGCTTGCCTCCAGTGGCTCCCAGTGCAGAAGTGAGACTTAGGCAGCCAGCATTTTCAGTATAAGGCATCTTCAGATAGATAGAGACCTTGTCTGAACCTTTAAGAATAAGTCACAGAGTCCTGAGGAGAAATGCTTTCTCCCATCATGGCACACACCCATGTGACAAATGTTGGTAATGGGTTATATGTTTATCAGGCATTGTGTACTAAGCGTGGGGGTGAGAAAAGCGGGCATTTTATGTCTTCTTGGTAACAGAAGAATATTGACATTCATGTGGATTACCTAGGAGAGACACGAGAATCAGAGTGGCAAGTTACTCACTGTTACAGTGGGAATGAGAAAAAGAGAAAAGACCAAGGCGTTTATGCCTTAAATAAGTGTTTATATCATGAGTAAGCAGCCATTTCTGTGACTAGGTAAGTGTAGACAGTGATTTGGCCAACACCAGTAGTAATACATGAGAGTGCTGGTGTAGGGTCAGTGTAGGGCTTCCTTTGCACTATGGCATTAGTGTGATGGACCATGTAACATCCAAATCTCAGCTCACATCTCACATCTGAAGATTCCTGAATCTGGGCTGGGCCTTTAGATAGTCATTCTCAAAGCATCTACACTCTTAATTTCTAGAAACGATTGCAATTGTGATATAATGATTTGATAGTACATGTTTATGTTGTCTGCTACTCTGCTAAAATCTAAACTTAATGAGGACAGGGGTGTTGCCTTGCATAGGAAGGCTTCAGAGCCATATAGATGAGTGATTGTTTGGTGCCCTCCCCCAGCATCCTGTCTCTCTTATACATGTCCTTCCAGGGTTGCAGATTAGTAATAAAGCCGCTTACTATGGAGGAGCTGGGGAGGCTGGCGACTGTGACTTAAATGGCTTAAACACTAGGCTTGAATTGTTGGTAGGATGTTTTGTTTCCTAATGTCAGTCTTAATACTATCATGAGACTATTTTCCTTTTTTTTTCTTTTTCTCTTTTGTTAAAAGTATATTCTGTGAGTAAAAGAAATTTCTATGAATTTGGGCAGTAAAAATTTATTTAAATACTTCCACTCCAAAAATATTTGAACTTTATAAATAGTACTTTTAGATCACTTACTCTATAACATTATTTGAAATTTTATATTAACTTTATTTTTTAATTTTAATTCTATAGGTTAATTTCACCTACCAGTTTTTGAAAAAGAAGTTCTATATATTTAGCCAGTTTATGTATGATGAACATATCAAATCCAGATTGATTAAAGATATTCGGTTTTTCAGGGAGATCAAGGACCAAAATGATCACAAGGTATGATGCTATTCTTAGGTACCTGGCTGGATTCCACTGCCAAGTAATTGATGGCTGCTTTGCTAGGCTTTGTACTTATACCCCTGTGGGTAGTCTTTGCCCCCGTGTCTCCTGTGTCCGTCCTCCTCCTCCCACTCCCCTATAATTTCCTTTATGTTCTCTGTAGGCTTAAGCTTAATAGAATATTAAATGATAGATGTAGGCCAGATTATTTTATCTTCCAGTAATATACATACAAATCCTTGCTGATTTTGAAGCATTTAAAGATGTCAAGTACATGTGCTCCCCCACGCCTATTCTCTTCCCAGAGCCATTTCTGGAGGCAGTTGCTGTTAGTGTAGTCCATGCAATGTCCATCCTAGCGCCTCACAATAAGTATCTTCACACATTTATAGATACCACTTTTTTATTACAAAGATAGAGCAGTCTTGTAATTGTTTGTATCATGCTCTTGATGTCTGCACATAGACCTGCCTCATTGTTTTTAAGAGTTAATAATAAAGGAAGCTTAGTTAACTCCAACTCATGGATATTTTAGTTATCTCTCTCTGTTCTTAAAAACAGCTATAGATAACATCTCTAATTAAAGTCTGTTTCTGAAGGAAAAGACCTTTGAAAAGAAGTTTCTAGTATATTGAATGAGAATGAGTACTTCAGATTTCTGGCACATGTTATCTAACACTCTACAAATATTGCACAATTGATTTATCACCACTCATTTTTAGAGTGCTGTTTTATTTGGGACTGGGGATGTAGCCTCTCTGAAGTGGACTTGTTTGCCATATCCCCGGTGCCATAAGGAGAAACAAAAATACACCTGTGATAACCAAAAACAACAGAGCCCATGCTCATAAACGGAATTCTGTTTTCCTTTGCTCTCCTTGTGAGTTTTCCCATTGTGAGTAAAAACTGTTGACCTGTAGGAAGTTAATAGGACAGAGGCCATAACTGAAGATAGAGAGCTGACATGTCCGATGGGTTCTGAATCTGCTTTGCTCTTTATAGAACTGTTTGAATTACATAGATTCATCTAGCCTCAGCTTGTTGTATATTATTCCTCAGTGTATTCCACTGTAGTAAAATCATCAGAGAAGTGTTTTACTTGTAACTTCCATCCCAGTAAAAAAGAGAGCTGGTATCATTGCAGTCAGTGAACAGCTCTCCCTTAGTCTGTTCCAGAACTTGAAAAAGCCCCTTCCCCCTTCCCAAACTGATGAAGGCAACTAGAAAATTTGTTCTGTTTTGGTTTTTTGAGACAGGGTCTCATGTGAGGCTGGCCTCACACTCACTGCATAGCCACTGAGGGTCTTGAACTTTGTGATCTTCCTGCTTTTACCTCCCAGATGCTGTGGTCATAGGTTTGTGCTACTGAGCTTAGCATTTTAAGTGACTTCTGTATTCATTTGGGAGGAATGTGTTTGTGAATTCTTTGGCAACAAGCCTATAGAAACTTGGTTACAAATCAGCGGATACAGGCAGTTTGGGGCTCAGTTTCCTTTTTCAGTCTGATGGAATAGTTAGGGTTAGAGTCTAATAATGGTGGTGCAGAAGTAAGTTGTGTCACCAGTTTCCCCTTAGCTGATTCTAGAACATCATCAACAAAAGCATTGACCTTGAACACCAGGAGGGTGGTTGTTATACAAATTTGTCATTAAATTGACCTGAACACCAATAAGGTTTTTGTTGTTATTATATAGATTCGTAATTAGACTTGAGTGATTCCTTTGCAAAGAATAATGTAATACAAAATTAGAAAGGATGGTGATACTGTCATGATCAATTTAGTATGGTTTAAGAGCCTAAAAATATCCTTAAATTTATCTCTTTAGTATCCTTTTGACAGAGCAGAAAAATTCAATCGTGGCATAAGAAAACTTGGAATCACACCAGAGGGACAGAGCTACCTTGACCAGTTCAGGCAGCTCATCAGCCAGATTGGTAAGTCACTTAAAAGTATTGACAAGCATAGTGCAAGTACCAGAATCGCATACAGCACATACATGAGACAGCCCAGGTATTGTTGTGTAAATGTGTCTACATGACTTCATCCCACTTAGTAAACTATTGTGTATAAACTACCTATAAATAGTTATAGGATTTGTTAAAACAAGTTAATACTCATTTAATAAATGCACGCCCAGAATTACATTCACAATTAAGAATCAACTGGTAAGTAAAAGTAGTGTATAGGTTTTATGTAAGTTCCATTATAGATTAAATACTGTGTCATTTTGTACTTTTGTGTAGGAATTGTGTTTTAGAAGCTGACTTGATTTCTGAAATACAGTCCTTAAGTTTTAAAGGAAGAACTGCATTTAAACTTAAAGATTCTCGGGCTCTGGTCTTCTCTGAGCTGTTCATATGTGTTGTCTCTGTTAATGCCATCAAAGAGAGCCAGTGCAACAGGCTGAAAAGAAACTGCTGCGTCAGCTGCTGTTGACACTTGAGCAGCAGCAGGCCAGCGTAAGAGTCTTTTCAGTTGATCCTGTTCAACATTTATTGATCATGCTCTCAGGGTATGGCTTTGTGAGGTACCACCCACAGTCTGTGGAGTATTATTTCCATTCACTCATCTTAGAGGATTTATTTATGACAAGTACATGTTTTAGATGCTGATGTGACAATAATTTATAGAGTTTGACCTAGGCCACAGCTAACAAATGGTAGAGTCTAGATTTAAACTCAGTAGTCTGACTAGGGATTTTGCTTTTAGTACTTACTATTCTTGGCTTGCCTCTTAGATTTTAATTTGTTGACATTCAGTTGATACAGTCAAACTGGGTATTTAATTTTTAAAAGATGCTTGTTGTGGGCCAGAGAAATGGCTTAGTGGTCAAGAGCACTGGGTGTTCTTCCAGAGGACACATAGAAGTCCTAGTACTCACATGGTAGTTCATAGCTGTCTGTATGGAACTTCAGTTCCAGGGGATCTGACACCCTTACACCAGTGCACATAAAATAAAATAAATTTTATATTAAAAAAAAAACCCAGAGACATAACACATTCTAAAATATGTAATTTAAAAAATGTATGTTACATATTTATTAGACATACCTGAACGATTGGGATAGGCCTTAACGTAGCTCATCATCCTTACTGTGTAGCATTAATATCAGAACTATAATGCTTATGAAATATTAACTGTTACCTCTTTATTTGGCCTGTTCTTTTTCTCTCAAATAATTTCAATTCCGTTACATATTGAATTCCTATTGTGACACAGGACATGTTTGCTCTAGGGATGAGATAGTGAAGAAGGCAAATGTCATACTCAGTGGATCCTTATTCTAGTTGAGAAGAAAGGCAGACAAAAATATGGGTATCTATTAATATACTCTGGGTAAAATGTATTGGGGCTGGGAGTCCTGTGCAGTGATATTTAGGAAGACTTCCACAGAAGTAAAGTTTGGACAGGGACCTAAATAATGGGACAGAAGAAACTGTGTGTGTGTGGTGGGGGAAGAGTGTGACAGGCAATCAGAAGTGTAAAAATGGTGAGCCTGCAGGCACTTTTGAAGATGAGTCTGGAATAGGGCTGCAATAACATATAAAGACCTGAGTAGCAAGGCACACATGGCACAGCAGTTGTGGGCAGGATCATTGCAGGGCTGTGTGGACACACGGAAATGGATGCCATCCTGAGATGGAACTATTGTCATTATCAGATGACATGACACTCCCCAGTCGATTGATGAGATAGAGGAGGGTACTATGGGTGCTGAGGGTGGTAATGGGTAGTCAGCCATCACACATGACAGTGGTGTAGGCAAGAGGCTTTGGTGGAATGGGGACAGCTTGCTTTGAACCTCTTTTTTCCCCATGCCCATTGCTCCTGGAGCTTGCCCCGGTCCTCGTTCATTAGACAGGATGAGCTCTACCCCTGAGCTCTGTCTTCAGCCAGATTCTGGCTGTTTTCACAGTGGAGCCAGTATAATTTGTCCACTGATTGGGTGTGAGATGTGAAAGGAAGGAAGGAGTCAAGGGGTGGTGTCAGGGCATTTGCTCCCAGCAACTACATGGATGCAATTGCCAGTTTCTGAAAGAGGGAATATAGTTGAGGATAAAGATAGTTAATGGTGCTTAGGTGTAATTAAAATTTTAAATTTGTCTTTGGTGTATAAGTATTGGTACTTAATGAAAGTCTAGAGATGTGCGGAGTCCAGGCTAGAGAGGTAAATTTGGGAGATACCAAGTAAAGACTTTCCGACACCACTTCAGAGGGAGTGTGTGAGAGTGTATGGGAAATTATACTGTAATTTTAAAAGGCTTGATCATTTTAACGGTCAGTTAATGATTTTATCAACTCAATTACATTTATCTTAAATTATTAATGTTTATGTATATCTAAATCTAATCTTTAAATGCATAACTGCAACAGTTTTCCTTTTGTGGAACAGAAATTAAGATTAGAATGTAGCAGAATATTTTGGTATTTAGTAGTGGAGACTTGGTTGACTGCTTTATGTACTTGTCCTGATTATGAGAATTGCTCATATAATGATGTGCTTTTTTTGTATGTGATTTTTGTTGAAGGTAATGCTATGGGCTATATAAGAATGATAAGATCTGGTGGTCTTCATTGTAGCAGCAATGCCATTAGGTATGGATTCAAACATGATTTCTACCTTGTTTGTAAACTTTAATCTTTCTTTTATAATACTGTAGACAAAGGTACTTGTTAAGTACATTTTGAGGCTGTGGACCTTTTTTTACTGCCCAGCTCTCTGCCTCCTTGATATGTACTCAGTAAACCTGATTTCTTCCTAATGAAGAAAACATTAATCCTAACACCTAAGGATTTTTCCTCTTATATATTAAGATTATATTACGGACTAGAGAAATGGTACCGCATTTACTCCTCCAGAGTACTTGGGTCCATTTCCAGCACCCATATGGCTGCAAACAACTGTCTGTAATTCCAGTTCAGGGAATCCAACATTCTCTTTCAGCCTCCACAGGTGTGGCGCACAGACACACAGGCAGGCACATAAAATAGAAATAAATAAATATGTTAAAAAAGAGAACTTTTTTTGAGACAGGGTTTTTCTGTGTAGCTTTGGAGCATCTCCTGGCACTCACTCTGTAGGCTGGCTTCAAACTCATGGAGATCCACCTTCCTCTGCCTCCCAAGTGCTGGGATTAAAGGTGTGCGCCACCACTGCCCAGCTAAAAAATTTTTAAAAAGAAATGACTATATTTTAAAAAATATTTCTCTAAAGTATAGTGAATTCATTTTTATCAGCATAACGAATGAATGCAAAGATGGCATGATTTTGAACATTAAAATGTAATCACATATAAGACTTGATTTGGAACTAAAGTGATTGACAATATTACTTGAAATGCAGTTTTTCCTAAATTTTGCCATTCCATAGTACTTTTCATGTATGTATTTTCATGTATGTGTTGCATATATTTTACTTGCCCCATGAATTCCTTCTCACATTGTCATGTAGATTTGTGCCAGATCTTGAAGACATTGTGAGTTTTGAAGAGCTAGTAAAGGAAGAAGGGCTTGCAGAAGAAACGCTCCGAGCAGCCAGGTAAGCTGGGGGGTGAAGATGTGCTTCTAGCAGATACCGCCAGGGGCCCTGTTTGCAGTCCCTGAACTAAGTAGTTTTAACTTTAATCTCTACGATGTTAAAAAATGGTAAGCATTCAATTGAAACCATATTTCTTGTTTTTTAATTTGGTTCTTTTTCCAGGCAAACCCTATGCAGTGTAATTGTTGTGATTGCAATACAGGGGTGACAGGGAGCAACTCCCAGTCAGCCTGGGCCCTGCAGGGAACCACAGGGCCCACTGCAGCAGTGTGGTCTGCTGCGAAGCTGTGGTGTTGAGTAGCTCGGGGTACTCAGTGCGGCTCTCCTTCGTTTTCCACTTACCCGTTGCCAGTGTGTTAGGGTGTAGCCTGTCACAGGATGAAGAGCATCTGTAGTTGGCCATGTGCATATTAGAGAACCTTCCACTGGTGGGGGAGGAGAATGGTAGTGGTTATACTTAATCCCCAGCCATGGCAGCTGCTGGTCTGAAGATTGTAAGAGAAGTTCAGCTCCTCAAAGAGGACCAGATAGAGGGTAAACAGATGCTAGGACCATTGGTGAGGGGGTTTAATGCAGCAGAATATATTTATAGTGAACATGGGTTCTCAAGAAATAGAGACCCAGCCAACAAGATCGCTTGCTGCCAAGCGTGATGACCTGGTTTTAAGTCTCAGAACCCGCATGGTAAAAGGAAGAAACCAGCTCCTGCAAGTTGTTCTCTGATCTTTACATGCTTATGACTCGCTTGCACACACACATGCATGCACGCTCTCACACTAATGCTTTTAACAAAACGGATGGTGAGTGGCTCAGCAAGTAAAAGAGCACCTGTCACTTAGCCTAACAACCTGAGTTTCACCTTCAGAGCTCACTTGGTGAAAAGAAACTGACCCCACAGGTTATTTTCTGACTTGCACACAAGTGTGTGCACATGTGCATGGCACATGCACAGTCGTACACGTGTATGCATGGACACAATAAGTAGATGCAAAAGGAAAGAAGGACTACAAACCACTCTTTAAACCCGAGGATGCTATATTCTATTTTAGGGATTAAATTCGTTAAGTAATACTGATTAGTTTCTGCTCATTCTGAAATCCAAAGACATTTTATGCTCTTTCCTGATTTGGAATTGCATTACTTAACCCAATGAGAGGCCTGGATTCTTAAAAAGCCACACCATTGAAAAGGAACCAAGGAATGTTTTGTTTTGTTTTGTAGGCATTTGGACTCAGTCCTCAGTGATCATACTCGAAATTCTGCTGAAGGCACAGAATATTTCAAAATGCTTGTAGATGTTTTTGCTCCAGAATTTCGAAGGCCAAAGAATATACATCTCCGAAATTTCTATATCATTGTCCCTCCTCTAGTGAGTATTTGAAAAATTAGAAGTGAGTTTTTAATAGGTATAAATACAAATTCAGTTTCCATAAAGCATGAAGTGTATTCATACCTGTGGCTATCAATGGAATTATGACATCAGGGATTGTGATGAGAGCTTGGACTTGGAGCTGAAGGTTCATAGCTGACAGGTTCTTATAATGGCAAGAGAAAAGCTGGTGTTGTCAGTTACTTGAGTGTGTGTCCTTACATGAATACCGTAGGATCTTTACACAGAATTTTGCCATATAATTATTTTTACTGCTTCCCATAGATTAATTTACTATAATGTCTGTTTTGTTTAACATTTGTTTTGGGATTACTTCTCTTTTCAGGTGTGAATGCTGGCACCTGTAATAAATTTGTAGTGCTTTCTCCTAAAATACTTGTTTTCTTTGCTAATCCCATAGTTGCTATCTAAAAACAGCTCAAATTATCACAGATTAAATAAAAAAAATACGTTGCAATAAGAGAACTGGGTTTAGAAAGGTATAGATTAACAATAAATCTGTTCCAACTTTTTCTTCTAAATTTTTAAGTAGGTATCTTTAAAATCTGAAAATCTGCAGGCAAGTGATTGGTTTTCATTACATCTGATTTGTTTAGTTCAAGAGTAGTTTTTCTAGTTTGGGGTGTGGCTTACTCCATGGAGTGCTTTTCTAGCACGAGTCTCTGGGTTCCACCCCCAGCTCTGTGTGTTCTGGATGTGGTAGTCCATTCTTGTAGTCCCTGCTTTGGTAGAAATGGGAAGATACAGGGTTCAAAGCTATCCCTGGCTATCTTGAACTGTATTCGATGGTGTTTCAAGACAAACAACAAAATCTCCTGGAGACATGGGTCAGTGGCTATGAGCTGCCTCCTTTTCCAAAGGCCCAGGTTTGACTCCCAGAACCTACATGCTGACTCAGAGCAGCCTGAGTCGACAGTACCAGGGGATCTGCACCCCTGATCTCCAAGGGCTCTGAAAGTGTAGCATTTATTTATTTATACACACACACACACACACACACACACACACACACACACACACACGCCTGCGCGCGTGCACATGTAGGCAAACATGCATACACATAAAACAAAGTAAAATAAAGACACCACTCCTTTCCCTGAATCACTAATTAAACAGTATAGGAGCATCATTTCCTATTAGAAATTGTTAGCAACCATGGGGCGCCTTTCTCCTCACATCTTCTGTTTTATACATCTGTTGTTTACTGTTTTATAACTCTGGTGTGGCAGAGACGCTCATACACATCTGATGAGTGCCAAGGTTAAAGATGGTGAGGTCTTTTGGGGGGGTTTTGTTTTTGTTTTTGTTTGTTTTGGTTTTTTTTTTTTTTTATTTTGAGACAGTGTTTCTCTGTAGCTTTGGAACCTGTCCTGGAACTTGCTCTGTAGACCAGGCTGGCCTTGAATTCACAGTGAACCCTACTTTTGCTCCCGAGTGCTGAGATTAAAGGCATGCATCACCAATGCTTGGCTTAAAGGTGTGTGTTATTTGGTAATAACTGTACTAACTTGAATTCCCCCATGTTTCTTTAATCTGGAGAACATTTTATTCATGCATGGTAGGCAGCCATGAAAATTGGTGAGTTTGGGAAGAGTCTGGATTTTTTTTAAAAAAAATTGAGTTATATAATAGACTAAGTGTAGTACACAGACATAGTGCTTTTTTTTTTTTTTTTTAATGTGCTTTACAGTCTTGAGTTCAGGGGGGGAAGATAAATAGAAATGAGCTGCCAAAAAATATTTAAATGGAAGTCATAAAGACTTCACAAATTGGTTATGGTTGTCAGATATTTTGTACTTAGTGAGAGCCTGAGCTGTGAAGGCCAAAGGAAGGGTGCTTTGTTAAAGTTGCTTATATTTTGAGGTAAAGTAAACCGTTTCCTGTTCCCTGTGTTTCCTTGTGTTTGACCTTGGGTCTGAATCTTTCAAGAGTCAATGTTCTCACTCTAAACTGTGCACAGTAGCTTCCAGTGAGCACTGGGCGGGGGTAAGTATCGATGCAGGGAATTCCCCTGTTCAGAGGACTGCAGAAAAGCCCTCAGCAAGAGGCAGTTTACCCAAGGCAGTGTTCAGGGGCAGAGAAGAAATTCTGTTTGTAGTTCTTGGAATGTCTGTTATAGCAAATTCAGATTTATTAGCTTAATTGTTTTTCTATATCTCATCTCTTTTTAGACTCTCAACTTTGTAGAACATTCTATAAGCTGCAAAGAGAAATTGAATAAAAAAAATAAAATAGGAGCTGCATTTACTGATGATGGTTTTGCCATGGGTAAGCTTAATAGAACTATTTTCTCATCAATTTTGTGTCTACCTTAAAATGAGTCTCAGAACAATTGATTAAAGACATATTTATTCCTTATAACAGGCTATTTTCTCTAAGCAGTGCCTGCTGTTAGCACCTGCTTTTAAAGGAGGCCCTTTCTATCATCTCTGTTGTCATTTAATACCATTGGCATATAAATACTGTATGTGCCCTTCTGTTTGGCTTGCTTTATTGTGGTTTAATTTCACATTTTACATTTGGTTTCATTGGTGCTTTCTCATTTCTCTTCTGTCTTTGGAAGTTTGTATCGTGAACATGTATAGCTCCGGTTTATTGATGACTTTCATGATTGTATTTTATTGATTGATTGATTGATTGATTGATTTTTTTATGCCCCCCCACCCCCACCCCTGGTTAACTCTATTATTCTGGGTGTGAAATGTGATTTGAAAGTGTTGATTCAACACTAGCTAGCTTAGTGCTTGGAGCAGTGGATACAGGAGAAAGACAGAAGAACTTCTGTACTCACTGAAATTTAAATTTTGTTTTGTTAATGACTGTAGGTGTGGCTTATACCTTAAAGCTTTTGGATCAATACCAGGAGTTTGATTCACTTCATTGGTTCCAGTCTGTTAGAGAAAAATATATAAAGGAGATAAGAGCTGTTGCTAAGCAACAGAATGTGCAGTCAACTAGTCAGGATGAAAAGCTTCTACAGACCATGAACCTCACTCAGAAGCGATTGGAGGTCTATCTACAGGTAGTAGCCCTGGAATCCAGATCTCTGACTGTCTTTGATGTGCATTACACTTGATTATCTGAAGCCATATGAGATTATAGCAGTAAAAAGAATGTATGTTAGAATTCATATTTGGAAGCCATTTGGCCATTAAAAAAAATAGATTGGGTAACATGGCTCAGTGGCTAAAGTGTTGTCCTGCAAGCCTGAGGACTGGAGTTCAGAGCCCCAGAACCCAGGGAAAAGCTGGGAGGACATAGTTGCCTATAGTCTTAGCACTTAGAAGACAGATTCGGGAAGCTGGCTGGCCAGTCTACCCAGAATCATTGAGCCCCAGGTGTGAGTGTCAGATCATGCCTTACTATATGAAATAATGAATTAGGACACTTGACTTCAACCCCAATATATATACACACACATGCATGCATGCATGGATACCCAACCACACATGTGAACAGGCTCGGACACAACACACACACATATGCACAAGAATGGTCAGGGTACTTAGAATTCCTTTAGAGACATTAAAATACTACTTTGTTGTTTTGCTATAACTAGTTCCTTTTTTATTTCAAATTTTCTCATGTAGGAATTTGAACTGCTTTATTTCTCACTGAGCAGCGCAAGGATTTTCTTCAGAGCAGACAAGACTGCAGCTGAAGAGAACCAGGAAAAGAAAGAGAAGGAAGGTTAGTGAGTGGCACAGTTGTGCCAAGTCTTGGCAACAGACATTGCTATTTTGTTTTCTTGTCAGGTATCTTTTGGAAAATAATAGAAACCCAGAAGTAGATCTTCACTAACACCCATGTGGTCACAGTGAGGTGGAAGGAAGGGTTACTTTATTACCTAAGTCCATGTTATAGTTCATTTAACGGAAATAAATTCTACATGCTGCTTCCTTTTTCTTACTGCTCAGGCTTATATCAAGAGGGAAGGAACAGGGAGGGAAGGAGGCTGATTAAGTGCAGCTGGAAACAGCTGTGCTGTACAGAAGACTGAGGTGACAGTGGTGGTGAAGGGGGTGTGACATCCTGGGATGTGGGGTGGCGTGATGAACAGGGAATGCTGTGCCTGGGGGTTGTTACGTTTGAGCCACCGCAGAAGGCCTTGCACCCATTCTAGTGAGTAGGGAGATGGAGGCTTACATACTTAGTGTGCAAGAGCCTTGCTCGGCGCTTCTCACTGAAGGTCTCCACTTCTCTCTGTTGTGGAAATCATGAAACGTAGGTACAGGAACTAGGCATTATTTAGAATTTTACGGGTTTTTTTCCCCTAGTTTTTCTTGCCATGTTTTCATAAACTGAGATTTAGAGTATTTTCATGCAGTAAGGTGGTCTTGTTGTTTTTGCAGTGAGTGGAGGCTGTTCATTTGGGGACTTATGTGAGCCACTTTATTGTTGTCAATGTTGCATATGTTAAAGGGTTCTTACAAATGCCAGGTATTAGAAAGCATATCTAGGTTTTTGTTTTTAAATCAGGTATTTTTAAAATCTGGACTAACAAGCATGTACTGAAAATGACTCCAGATGCTTAGTCTGTCTAAAGTGACAACTTGTCCATCTACTGTTTGGGTTCAAGACAGCATAAGTAGGCAGATGCATCTGAAAGAGTATGAGCTGGGATCATCTAATTGTGAAGAAATAGTTGTTGCTTTGGTTTTGCTGAGGCATTTCATAGTGCAGCTGACTGAGCAGACTGCAAGTGGGTTGTGTACTTGCTCTAAGGCCTGAGCCTGAAGACAGCCACAGGCAGTCTGGCCTTCAGGCTCAAGCTGTGGAGCTCCTTCCGTGTCTTCTTCAGGCACTGTTGGGCACTGCCTGGTCATGTGACTCACAGGCCTGGTCAGTCTTCTCATCATGACTATCATGAGCTGCAGGTGGCTTAGTGATGAGAGCTGCTTATTAGTATGTCACCTGCTGGCATATAGCATGTGCTAACGTACATTTTGCACAAAGTGTCGATAATTTGTTGGCACAAATAATTAAAGGTGGCACATACCTGTAATCTCAGCACTTGAGAGGCAGAGGTCAGCCTGGTCTACAGAGAGTTCCAGGACAGCCAGGGCTACACAGAGAAACCATCTTGAGAAACCCAAATAAATACATACATACATACATACATACATACATACATACATACATACATACATACATACTTAGCTGGGACAATGGCTCATGCCTATAATCTTAATATTTGGGAGGCTGAAGCACTAAGGGCTACTATGGGCTACATAAACTCTACACCAGTCTGGCCTGCAAAGTCTCAAAATATAAGGGTCTTGAAGATTGTTCAGTAGAGAAAACACTTAGAGAACCTGAGTTCAAATCTCCAGCATACATGTAAAAGCCAGTGTTTGCAAACCCAGCTTACCCCTGGAGGCTCACCGGCCAATCAGTCTAGCCAAGAAGAAAGCTCTGGGTTCTGTTATAGAGACCCTGTGTCACAGATGAGGGCCTGAAGAGATGTCTCCATAGTTAAAAGCACTGGGTCTCTTTTAGATGACCTGGGTTTGAGTTCACTTAGGAGGATTCACATGGCAGTTCACAGCCATCTGAAACTCCAAGTCTAGGGGATCTGATACCTTCTTCTAACCTCCTTGTGTACCACACATACGTGTACACAAAAGAAAAAAAAATTAAAGAAAATGTTTTAGTGAGGAAAGTGATAGAGGTAGATACCCAAATGCCCATCATCTGGTTTCCATGTGAGAGTGTATGTACACATGCACATACATATGTGTGCACATACATTCATACCATACACACAAACTAAGTAAAATAAATACTCCTCACTGATGGCAAGTTACTCATCTGTACTGTTCTGACACACACATCTAGCTGTGTTTTCATCAGTATATCACAATGTTGGTTTCTTGTCTAGATTAGCTGGACAGAAAGAAGAGTTATTAACATTTAAATGAAGTAATGTAATTTGTGATGTTAGAGAAATACTTCATGGATGAAACTTTATAAATTGATATTTAGTAGTATAGGTTTTTTTTTCTCCAAATTATATTTGTTTAAAAATTGACTAATATTTCCATTGATATTTGCACTCTTGCTTTCAGAGGAAACTAAAACAAGCAATGGAGATGTACCTGAGGGCACTGTGTCTGCGGGTCCTGTTGTTAAATGACAGCATGAAATCATCAGAATTGCCATGATACTTTTGCAGTGACATGGATGATATAGACTGCTTGATAAATTGTCATTTCCTAGGTCACATCATGGAAAATATTATATGGCAGTACTCTGGGGTTAAGCCCGTTTTATTCCTAATGCTCTAGTTTTCAAGGGCTGAGAAGCAGATATGAAAAGTGGATCTTTCTCTGGAGTATAGGCTGAAGATGCTCCTGCGAAACTCTGTCATAAAACTCTGTGGAAGGGAAAGTCCAGATCTCCTTTCTTCCCATTTCCTGTATTCTGTGTGTTTGTAATTTGGGTATGTCTTTGACCCATGTTGATCTCAAATCATAGGAAAGTCAGTGCATATACTGAACACAGCCAGTACATGCTTGATTTAAAAAGAGCAGAGCATGACATTCATAAAGGATCTGTTTTAAAGACTGAGTATGTATTGATGCTGGAGGTGAGGTGGGGTGGCCGTCTGTGCATGTGGCTAACTGGTGATCCTTCCTATGATGCTCAGTTCCGTGTGACTCACATGAGCTGCTGATGTCTTCGATGAGACATTTTATGATAGTTTACATTGCTTTGGGAACATTTATCCTCCAACAGTTGCTTTAAATTTAAGATTTACTTAATCTTCAATGAAAACTCAGATTAAGCCATAGTCCCCCACTTGAAGCTTCACTAAGTCTGAAAGCACTCTGTGATACTGGGGAAAAAAGAATGAATTATCCTACATCCAAACTCAGGTTCTTCATTACATTAAATTGAAATTTTGGTGGCAGTGTAGACAGATTTTTACTTTAAATCCAGTATAATCTAAGATATGATTAAATAATAACTGCACTATGGCAGGCTTTCAGCAATTGACCACTGTGAGAATGAAACTAGTAAGTCACTTTCTGATTTTAAAAGAATGAAAGATTGTGAATAAATTTAGTTCCCAACAAGCTACTAGCTTTATTTTTGTAAAGGTATGCTAGTTAATAGTTAAATGGATTAATCATGGCCTTTTTGAACATATAATAAGATGATGCCTTTGGGATGAAAAGGACGGTTTAAAACTTTAATGCAGACATTTTTTGGAAAACTTGTTTTTCTATTGCATTTGCCTGCTTAACTATTTCTTTGGATAAATCTTGCAAATATTCCTAACACTTAGAATTCAGACATTGTTCCTTAGTTCCAGCTTTTGGAGTGGAGATATAGGGCTGTGCCTGGACTTGCTGGTTAGGCTTGGGAACTTTCCCAGACCATGCTAAATACTATGACTGTTAAGTCAGAAGAAACAGAATAGATTAGAAATGTTTTTTATTATGTAAACATGGCTTAGAGAATTATGAACAAAAGATGGATTAAAGGCATTTAATGTTTGTAATTGATACTAACTGTAGAGATGGCCCTAAAGCATGCTGCATAATTAATAATTTATATTTTCATTATTATAAATGTTTATATTAATGATACTGGATTTGATTATATCAGATTAGTCACCATTTTATAGTACCAGTATTTTCTTTTTTAAAAAAATGTTCATTGTTCATTATTCTTACACATTAGAGTTCACGTACTGACCCCCTGGACACTTAAAATTGGGAAGAAAATAACAGATAATTGTTTTACCTTTAGTTAGAAGTAATGTCACTACAGTCTGGATAAATTATAGTAAGTTTGTGTATTTGAAATAAGATCTCTGAGGAGATTTAAATGGTATTCAACTGCAGAGCACAGGGCTTCAGTGTATCCATGTTTGAGTTAATGTGTCCTTTGGATGATGCTTTTCCTTGCTAACTATTTTTTCAAGCATACTGTGATTTAAATATAACATGAGTGTTTTGTTGTAAATTCACAGAAGACTTAATGATGTTCCAATTCTCAGGAATTAAGAGCTAACCATAACATTGTCAGTTCTAATTAGATTTTGTAAAAGACAGCAAGTTTGTTATCTCACTTGAAGGGGGAGGGGTCTCCTTTTCCTCAGCTCTAATAGAATACATTATGTGTAATAAAACATTAATAAATATAATTTCAGAATTGTCCTTTCCTTGGGTGTTTATGGCCAGAATCGAATGTCTTCAGCAGTAGATGTAGTTAATGTGGTTTTGGTGGTGTGTGGAGCTGAGGATTGACCTAGGCAAGTAGTATGCTGACTGGTACTCCATCCTGGAACCTTTCTTAGGTTCCCTTCCTAAAATACATGCAGTCTCTCTGTCTCTCCCCCTCTCCCTCCCTACGTTCCTCTTCTCTTCCCTCCTTCCCTCTCCTCTCTATGGGTTTGGGATTGCATGTCTGTGTATCCAGATCAGGAATTTTCCTTTCCTTTATAGACTCTTGATCATTCACAGGGTGATTCTCTCAACTAAGAACAATTGTGAAGTTACTTTTTTTCCTAGTCCAGGAAAGGGGTTGATCTCAAGTTTCTTTGACATGCTATAATAAACAAGAGTTTTTATTTTTCCCTTGGAGAGAGTCTTGTTATCTTATCTCAGCCTGGCTTTAATCTTAGAGTGTCTTTGCTTTGGCTTCCCACGGGTTGGGGTTACAGGCATGCACCATATGTCACTTGCCTTGAAGCCAGGTCCTGACCCTGTCTGCTCTGTGCTCCATGTCCTCCGGCAGAAGATGGCACAATAATAGTATTTAGCGTGGTTTCTAAAGACTCAATTTTTTTTTATATAAAGCATTTTCTATATTAAGAAACAGTACTTTAGAGCCAGACATGGTGGCATATACCGTATTCCAGCACTTGGGAGAGCCAGGAGGAATCTTGAGTTTGTGGTCAGCCTGGGCTAGATGGTGAGACCATGTCTCTCTGTAAGAAAGAAACAATAGTGCTTAACTAAATTTAGTTCCTGTATATAAAAACACTGTAAATATTAGCTAGTGTAACATTTAGGTTGTTAATCTCTATTTTCATGGGTAGAAACACGTTGGATGTGTGTGTTACTAATCCTCAGTAAGTAGCTCTGCTAGTTGTAGACAATGTACTACTGCTCCCATCATCATTAAGGTGTGTGTGTATAGTATTAAAACATCCATGAACACTATAATTTGCACAAAAGGTAACCTAAAGAAGCCGAAGGCTGACCCCACACTGGGAATGGAAATTGGCAGCTTCCTAGACTTATTTTAATGTGCTTTGAATGCTTTAGTGTGCATTTTGGTAAGTTGAGACAAAGGACCAAGTCACCCGATGCTTCTGGCTTTTGAAAATGTGAAAGTATGTACTGCATTTAATAGACTATATGTGAAGCACTAGGGAAGCCACCAGGTAGGTGGCTTAGCCCCACCCACCACCTTAGTCTCCACTGCTGCCCCACCTGCTATGGGGTCAGGTGGTGGCCATCTGCCCCTGCTTTGTCACAGCCTTTTCCCCAAGTAATACAGTTAAGTTAGAAGTGAACCTGTGACCTTAGGCCTTCCGTTCAGTGCTCTGAAGTAGTTGATAAGATTTCCTTCTCTCACATCTGGCTACATGCATGTCAGTGTTTTATTCTTGTGTTGATAACTGGGTTTCTATAACTAGGATAGTATAATCCTTTTCATACATGTCCTGGGGTGTTTACTGAAACCAAAAGATGCTAGGACAGGTGCATTTTGGATCACATTATGGAACACAGAACTGACCTCATGTCGTCCATGGATAAGATCCATTGCTTTACTCCGCCATCTGTTGTGCATATGTGGCTTTCACTTCCTGGTTATTTGAGATACCATATTTGTTTCTAAGCCCTTGGAACCGATGAGATTCTTGACTTTCTATGTCCTAACAAAGTATTTTATATATTTAGGTACTTGGTCTTATGTGTGTGTTTGTTTTTTGAGACAGGGTTCTCTGTAGCTTTGAAACCTGTCCTGGAACTTGCTCTATAGATCAAGTTGGCCTAGAACTCAAGAGTTCCTCTTGCCTGTCTCTCGAGTGGTGGGATTAAAGGCATGCTCCACCACCTGGCAGCCCTGTGTGTTTTTTGCAACAGGATTTTATAGTTTATTTCGGGCTGCTTTAAAGCCTATACATGACCCAGGCTGGCCTAAAATTCATCTTTTCAGCCCTGAGTGTCAAAAATGTTTGTGTGTCACTGTCACTGACATCCAGGCATGATGACACCTATAACTCCAGCATTTAGTGAGATGCAGGGCTGGAGGACAAGCCTGGGCTGACAACAGCAAATAAAGAAAGAGAACAATAAATTTTTATTGCTAAATTATTACAAAGATAGATTGATGAAGTTGGTTACAATTAAGTATGTTGCAGGATTTGAAGATCTTTATTTCTGTTTCATAATTAGCAGGGTTTGAAATTGGTCTGGGACTCCAGGACCCAGAAACATCAAGGTAAAAACAGGAACTTCACCTGCAAGTGAGTTCTGAAAGTAACTGGTCCACTGAGAAAGGTCTGGCTCAGAAGAAGCAGGAACTAGTAGAGCTGCTGTCCCTTGCTCGCGGTGAATAGCCACAAAAAGCAGCTACTCTAAGAGGACCTGAAGCTTCTGATGAAAGATGCTTCAGAAAGGTCCTGTGGTAAGGACTTGCCGTCTCTGCTAGTGTTGAGACCAAACTGCATAGCAGGAGACCAGTGGGTTATAAACACATCTTTAGAATGACAGGCACTTAAAAACCATATGAAATATAAAAATAGACCATATTAATAGGAACTATTTAGTATTTAACAAATCGGAAATCCCAGGGTTTTGCCATTTTAAAAAAGGATTGTAGAGACTGAAGTGATGTCATCCGAATAAAGTGAACAATGCATGTTTTATAGTTCTCACTCTGGGTGCCCAACAGCACAGTCTGAAGCAGAGACTTACCACAAAGCACCTACAATAGCATTTGTAGCTGGGTACCATTTCTTACTGTTTCCCTCCCAAGTGACTCTCAAGGCATCCAGGGGTACATTCCACACGTGACTGTCGGCATCCTGAAATCAGGTCAGTGTGCCTGTACGTCAGAGAAGTTGAAAACCCCTTAAGGAGGTGGTTCTCTTCCCAAGCACTCCGACCCCGACGCCCAAGTGAGTCATGCTTCAGATTCTGCGCCTCTGCTGCCACTTGGACTGCCGCCAGTGTCATCTGGTTGATCGTTTAACAGTACATACTTTCCATCATTGGTTAGTGGTACAGACAGCATTAATTGAGCCAGCGCTTCTGGATCCTGAAGTTAAGAGAGTTTAAGAGAAGGGAAAAAGAAAAGGCTTCAGATGCACTTAAACCCCTGTGGCTTGGCCTTCAGTGTTCTGTGCTGCAGCCCCACTCCTAACTATTCTGTGAGCTGTCATCTGAAGACGCTCAAGGCATTGAGTAATGTACCCAGCTTATAACTGTCTTCCTCCAGAGTCCACAGGGCAACCCCTTCATAAAACTTGTCTTCCACATCAAGTCAGTGCGTGCGTGCGTGCGTGCGTGCGTGAGTGCAGTTGGCAAAAGCTGTACAGGAGCCCACTGAGTATGTCTGTCTTCATATTGCTCATGGGTCCTTTTGTACAACAGTGGGATTGAATAATCAGACTGCAGCAAGCCTAAGCAAAGGTCCTTCATGCAAATGCGTGCACTTCTGACCTAGACCATTACATTCTAATTTGCAGCACTCCTGCCCCTGTGGGCAGACTGGAGCTATTGAATAAGATGGAGGTTTCTGTTTATTTCTGTAAGTTCCTGGTCGGTGGTTATCAGTGCTACCAGACCTGGAACTAGGTGGTAGTGCAAGTGATGAGTACTATTTAAGTTTGAATTGAGTATTGGATCTTATTTTGAAAGGGAAGGACTCTAGCCAGTTTGAATGCAAGCAAGAAGTTAGTAAAGTTGAAGCTGTAGCAGGCAGTGCTTCGGTTAGGCGGGAAGATGTGTTACCAGATGGAGCCACCTGCTCATTCGTGGCATGTTAGAAAGCTCGAGAGAAATCCACAGAAGCACAGAGTATCAGCTCTCCTTCTGAGTCTCGCTGTGTCTACAAATGTCTTTGGAGTAGTTTCCAAACCAGTGCTAAAATGCATCTTACCTTTTGAACCTCAATAATTTCTTTCCCCAAATTGATGGCATAACATATCTGTAAAAGACAAGAGAAATGGTATTTGGCAAAGGTAGTCAGAGGTGACGTCACAGAAACAGTGCGATGTGAGGAGCAGTGAGGCTGCTGTCTGCTCACACCCAAGGGAAGAGAAGCTCTGGCTGCAGGACTGGCATTCAAAGGCACTATTAGGACACACAGAAATACCCAGGTGAGAGCCCCAAGTCACTCTGTTGTTTAACCCATGGGGTCAGTGTTTTTCATAAAAAAGAACAGTTTAATGTTCTTTCCTTGGTCTCCTCTGAGACTGTTTCCTATGGTAACTTTTGCTTTAATTAATTCAAAGCAGTGGTCCTTACCATGTGGGTCACGAACCCATTGGGAGGGGACAGGACACTTTCACAGAGGTCATCTAAGACCACTGGGAAACAGGCTGAATTATGAATCCAAACGGCAAAATTAGTTACAAAGTAACAACAAAAGTAATTTTAAAGTTTGGTGTTACCACAAAATGACACAGGGTCACAGAATTCGGAAAGCTGAGAACCATTGCTTTAAAAGAGGTGCTTTTTAGCATTTCATGATGCTAAACTATTATATATAGCTATTAGGGTTGGTGTTTTAGGTGGGGCCTTTCTAGGATGTTTAGATGGATGCATAAATAATTAACCAGATGAATAGTGAAAACCCAGGCCCACTAAAGACAGCCTTACAGAGGTGTGGAGGAAGAAGAGACTGACACACACAGACAGACAGACAGACAGACACCTTTTCGCCTTCTGAGTTGCTTTCAAAAATATATGTGCTCAGGGACTCTTCTCCTGTGGACTCCGGCACTCTGATGACAAAGCCAACCAGTCTTTTGTTTTCTTGATGAGCAGCAAACTGTGTGACACTGGTAAGTTCAAACTTGGGGTGGGGGACAGGACAGGGGACAGAATGAATGACCACACAACGGTAACTTAAAACCAGCACACTATTCTCTATTGAAGAGCTGAAGAAGGCTGTATTGTGGGGGACAGGGCAGCCATGCAGCTTGGCAAATAATCACATGCCTGGATTGGGTCTCCAGGGGCAGAGGGAGATGAGGTGTAATCAAACATTAAGATACAGCAGGTACTTACACAGGCCCTTGACACTTGAGTTTGAGGATCTATCAACCTGAAATTGTAAGAGACGCTGGTCACACTTACACCCTTGGAAGAGCTCATAGGTCATCATGAAATCACCAGTGTCCCACATGTGAAAGGAAAGATAACAGTACTGCACAAGCCTGTACTGCAGTTTCCACCTTAGATGAACTGCTGCGTTAAAGCCAGGTGCCTGGTGTGGAAGGATCCACAGCAAATAGAACAGGAAGTCCCTGGGATTCAGCTCTGGTTTCTGTAGTTGATATCTATAGAACATGGATGGACCATGTCCTGTGTGGCCTTTCGTGTAGACACTAGCAACTTTGCTACATCTCGCTCAGAGAGGAAGGTATGTTGAGAGGGCAGTGAAGGGCTTTGAGTAAAGTGTGGTCATGCCTCTATGGCCATTAAGGCATCTGGGGATGGCACAGTGGTAAGAGCACTTGCTCTGTGAGAACCCCAAAGCCAGGTGTGGCCGCGTAGACCTGTAATCCATTTTAGCAGGGCTGCAGACCTGTAATCCAGCTTAGCAGGGCTGCACACAGCTTGACCCTGGGAGCCTGGTGCCAGCACATCAGGATTTAGAGACTGGGTGGAGAGTAATGCAGCACATACCCGATGTCTGTCTCTGGCCTCCACATGTGCCCAAGGGGTACACAACATGCCAGAGACAGTGACTACATCTTGAATGCCTCTTGTTTTTAAATCTGAGTTTTGTCTGGTAATGCACTAGAGAATTTACTACTATTGTAAACACATACAGCTAACTCTACTGTGTACTTCTGGTGTGATACAAACTTTACAGGTGAAAGCAAATTACAGTTTGTAAAAATGTGTAGAACAAGCAAATATGCAGAGATTTTAGATTTTAAGCATGTGCCAATTTCCATAGAATTGTTTTAAAAGTAGGTTTTATTTATAAATTTTAATTCTTGGGAACAAGGTCCCTAATCCCTTGTCCCCTCCAAAAGAGGTACATTTAAATAATGAAGTGGGCTGGCAAGATGGCTTGAGGAGCACTGCCTGACGACTTGAGTTTGGTCTCTGGAATTGACAAAGTTGTCTTCTGACCTCCACACACGTGACCGTGGCATGTGGCATGTGTACCCAGTGCAGTTACTGAAGACGGAAGTGACACCCTGGTGTGGCTGGCATGCGTTAGTACTTCCTGTGCTACTCCATAGTGGCAGGAAGGGTTGGGGACTTAGGCGCTACTGCTCCAGGAATCAGTCTACACACACTATCTAAAGAGGCGCCACCCACAGAACTCAACCAACACAGGTGAAACTGACTGAATTCAGGGTCTGTGACCAGTCACGTGTAATGAAGCTGAGACATGGGATTAAAAAGACTTCCTACTGATGCTAGAACCACATCTGTTCCAGCTAAGTAGGCAGCCTGTCTTCTGGGGCTACAAACTGTCTCTGAGCCTGTGCTTACAGCCTGACTTCACAGGTACCTGCTTAGCGCACATGGGCGTTGCTTGGCGCGTGCGCGTGCGTGCGTGTTTCCTCTGCACAGAAAAAAAGGTTCCTTGATAATTGGGCTATTTTTATTTTAGACAGATTCACATTCTCTGTTGTTAATTCTAAAAGCAATTCTGTCAGATGACACAAGAAGACTAACAATGGCGTCATTAGGGACAGTCCAGGTTGAACACTAATCTGACACATTGTGTGACACTAATAGTGTCACAATGTGTGTAGTAACATTACTTGCAGGCTATCCCTAAGCTATCTCACATTGACGTATAAATTTGAAAAAAAAAAAAAAACAAAAACCAAAGTCAGAAACAGATAAGGGACACCTGGTCTATAGTCACTGACAACAGGAATCTTACTTCTTGTTTGTTGGGTTTGGTTTTTTTTTTTTGTTTGTTTGTTTTTTTCCAAGTCATGGTTTCTCTGTATAACAATCCTGGCTGTCCTGGAACTCACTCTGTAGACCAGGCTAGCCTGGAACTCAGAGATTCACCTGCCTCTGCCTCCCAGGTGATGGGATTAAAGGGTGAACCACCACATCCGCTGACGAGAGAAACCTTAAGACAGGGTTCTTGCTGGCTTCAACCCTGCTCTAATCTCCCAAATGCTAGACTCCCACGTATGCATTGTTACACCCAACCAGTGCTTGGTAAGAACGCATCTTTTATCTGAATACCAAAGTGCAGAAAGGGAGTAAGTAGAAACATTGGGCCACCATTCCACATGGGTAAACCCCTTCCACAGGCAGTCAGGTCTGAAGGTACCTCAGGGTTTGACTGGTAACCATCAGGTGGGATTCCGTCATGCGGAAGATGTTGTGAATAGCTCGGGCAGCCAGAACTTGTCTCATTGCTTCATAAATCACTTCGGTGGTGTGGTCTGTCTTTACTGCCATTGACCCCAAAAACCGAACGATGAACATCTGCTGCAAAAGAGAATCTGCAAGAGAACACGCCCCACTCAGCTCCCGGACACACGCTTATGCACGGCCAACACCAGGAGCCCGAGAGCACGTGAACACCTTACTCACTTTGGTGTGTCTGAGGCAGGGTTTCTCTGTGTAGTCTGGCTGTCTGGGAACTCGCTCTGTAGACCAGGCTGGCCTTGAACTCAACAAGATCAGCCTGCCTCTGTCTCCCTAGTGCTGGGATTAAAGGTGTGTGCCACTGTGTCTAGGTCTGGAGTTAGTTTTTTATTTGGGCAGGGTCATGCTATGTAGACTAGATGGTCTTTAACTCAGTGACTCCTGTCTAACCCCATCTCATCCAGCTGAGTCTGAAATGCTGTGAGGACTCTGCAAAGTCAGCTGGGCACATGCTATCTAAGCCAATTTTAAAGCACAGGTTGTTTATAACAACAAAAACTGTTTACCCAAATTCTTTTTTTTAAGGTTTATTTTTATTTTACATTTATATAAAAGTTTTGCTTGCATGTATATATGCATCATGTATATGCCTGTGGAAGCCAGAGATGGTATCAGATCCCTCAGCTGGAGTTACAGGCAGTCATAAGCAGGCTATATAGGTCCTGAGAACCAAACCCAACTTGAGGTCCTCTGCAAGAACACTAAATGCTCTTAACTGCTGAGTCCTCTCTCCAGGTGTTTATGCAAATTTAAAATAAAATTTCATGTGTATATGTATGTGTGTCTGTGCGTAGAGTCCAGAAGAGGGCATTGTATCTTCTGGAAATGGTTATGAATTGCCACGTGGGCAATGGGAATTGAACCCAACCCTAGGCCCTGTGTAAGAGCAGCAAGTGATCCCTGAGCTATCTCAGTGATCCCTGCTATCTCTTGTCTCCTGCAAATTCTTAAGTATTATTAAGCATGAGGGGAGTCACTGGAGAGAGTTCCATACTAGTGACAGTCTGAGATTTCAAAATCTGCCTGACTGAATTAGGCCTTGCACTTAGTAATCCTGTCTCAGCCTCCCTAAAGATGGGATTAGAGATATTTGCTACCATCTCGGCTCCTAAGGTTCCATTTTAATCATGGCCATTGTCTCCTCTTTGAAAATCTGCTGTATATTTAGATGTGATCATTTTCTGGGCAGGAACTTCAAAGGGGACATGTATGGCAAAAGCGAAGGCACCCACATGACCCTTCCTCTTTGTCAGGATTTCCAGGGACAAACTGGAGGGTCAAATCGGAATTCCTATGCTCTAGCACGTGACCTCTCACCCTCAGGGGTCAACAGATAGGAACCCAAGACCATGCACTTACCTTCTGCTTCAGGGAATGACTCATCCTCTGTCTCACCAAAAGGGTTGGTACGCCTAGGAGGACAGCCAGAGGTCAGCAGGGCTGCCAAGAGCTCTGCACTTGAACCCTTAGTCAGAGGCTAAGGCAGCAGCAGTCTTTGGTGGTGAGTAAAGGCAGACAGACCCGCTTTTGCTTCCCTAAACAGCGAGCCCCCTCGGGCCATACCTGCCGGCCCTGTTCTGGTCAAGGAACTCTGTCGCAGGAAGCACGATATCAAACTGAATGGGAGTCCCAGGTGCAATGAGCTCCTCCGTTTCAGGGACGCTGCCTGCTGCTCTGGGAGCAATCTTGTCGTTTTCCATGTCTGAATTCTTCATGTTTTGACTAAAATATAAGAGAAAAAAAATTGAACAAATTTAGTTTAATGTTGTTGTGATTTTGACATATTGAAATACAAGGGAGCCTTCAAGCAGTGCCAGTCCACTCTGCAAGTAAGCCTGCCCCAGCTTCATACCCTTGGCCAGCACTGTCCGCCACCTCTTCACCACCCCCAACCCCTGTTGCCGAACATTCTGGCAGTATTAGGACTCACAGACTTGAGAGCGGGGGGTTGGGAGCCAGGCCATAGGCAGCTCGCATTTACACACTGATACAGTAGGCTCTAAAAACACGTTAGCTGAGAGCAAACGGTTGCACCTGACATTTCACTATAACCTGGCTATAATTTCCTGACCCAGACCACTCTTCACTCACCCAATACACCCTCCACTCGAGACAGCAAACATACTGTGTTCTTGTTTCCTTATAGGCCAATTCCAACTCTCCCACGACCAGCTCAAATTCCACTAACTAAGCCAGCTGAACCTTCTCTGGATTATGTGAGAACTTCTCAGTAGGTCAGTGTTTGGTACCCTGTGTATCTCCTAAGCACTGCACTGTGGCACCCATGCATCTACAGAGACATCACCAATAAAAGCAGCGCACTCCTTGCTGGTAGATAGCCTGCCCCACACTGCATGGTAGACAGCCCGCCTGTCCCACACTGCATGGTAGCCAGCCCGCCTGCCCCACACTGCATGGTAGACAGCCCGCCTGCCCCACACTGCATGGTACATAGCCCGCCTGCCCCACACTGCATGGTACATAGCCCGCCTGCCCCACACTGCATGGTAGACAGCCTGCCCCACACTGCCCTGTTTCTTTTTCTTGAGGTTAAAATGCTGTCATTTAACTTTACCCTTTAAAAATCCTTAAGGTACAGTGTAGACTCCTTTGAAGGGCATAGGATGTCACCACACTTCTATAACTTACTGCGCCTGGACCGTAAGTCCTCAGTAATCTTTTCACTTGTTATTTTTACATCAACATTTTCTGGTTTCTCAAACATGTCGATAACTGCATACTGGATGGAGACTGCAAAGGTTCTCTGACAGACTTCTATCCGGTGAAACGGCTAGAAACAAATGCAGTCTGGAGACAGTCCTGTTTCCCCACTGAGCCCTCTCCTACCCAGTTCATGTTAGCCTGGTTCTGTCACCTCATTTCTCAGTCCCCCCAGCCCTGCCTATAATTTCTGAGCAGGGATTACCAAGGCTTTTACAATGACTTGAATCTATCTGTTGTCCTTACATACCACTCCCCCTCATGTACCTAATGCCAAATGCATGAACCCCAGGAAGCTACACAAAAAGTTTCCTAAGCACTTCCTTTTAGATCATTAAGTATTTGTAGATCATCTGATGGATTCTTTACCATGCCATTAAAAGACAAAAGTAGTCTTGATTTTAATATGTTCCTTGATGCCATTAACACAACAAATAAGATGGCCTTCTACTACCTAGTTGACTACTTGAAAACTCCCGTTGAGACAAAATGTAGGTGTCCTAGAATATATCTGTAAGCATATTCAGTTAACGAAAACAGCAAAGCTAGATGTGACACACGATGCCTATGATTCCAGCTCTTGGGGGGTCGGAGGCAAGGAGGACAGCTGGGACTCTGAGGCCAGCCCAGGTGGCATGATGAGACCCCCACCCCACATCCCAACAAAACAACAAACAGCGCAATAAAGGCAATGCTCAATAAAGGACTGGTAGACTTACTAAAATAATTATGACAACGTAGTAGTGTAAGTGAAAACTTAGTGGACAGACGCACATGTGAAACAAGACGAGCCACTAATGGACACACAGAAGGTGACTAGGGTTATAGTGCTGAGATCTAACAGGAGGCAATGTCTGTTATACTACTCAGGCCCACCCCTCATCTGTGCTGTGGATGTGGGCATATTACTATTTCTGGCCCCAATTACTGCGTCTGTTGCACAGGGTGCAGTGGAATCCTTGGGGGTTGTGAGGGTTAAGAACAACTCATTTCAAATTCCGAACACAGTTTGGCTCCGCAGGAGGTAGTTTTTCCTTGTCCTTTAGTTACCTGGAGCAAGCACTTTCTTGTTTTTTTCCAAAGCTGGTGATTGGAGTCACTGCCTGAAGAGCCGTCTGGTTCAGCTTGATGGCCACTGCCTACACGTAAGGCACAGGACACACGCTCAGTCCAGGAAGGGATACCCACCGTGCAGGTGAAGTGCAGGCAGGTACTAATTACCTCTGGGTTGTCCGTCAGGTAGATCTGCCTGGAGATGTTGTTTATTGCACATATCCACTGTGGGGGACATTAGAAAGGATACTGAATCCCAGCTCCTCGAAACAGTGGGACAGAGGTGAGACAGACAGAACTTTACCTCTTCGTATTCCTTTCTGCTCTCTGCCTGGAGAATGATTCCCCTGGAACAAACAAGATGCATCAGTGCTTCCCAGGTTGGACCCAGGAAATGTTCATTAGAACAACCTGGCAGCAGGGAAGCAGCATGGGACGGAAGGGAAACAGGGCTGCAGGCCTGGCCCTTCCACAGGGCACTGTCTCCAGGCCTCGTTCTCTGTACGAGAAGGCTGGACATGGGTCATCCGTCTATTGACTACAGTGAGAACTGTCTTGATGCTCTTCTTAGGTGATCCAAGGCATCAGGATATTACCCGCCCCTTCTCCAGCTTTGTTTGAGGAGGGACCTAGCATGTATCTAAGCATTCATACACTGAAGGCATTCCACTTTTATGATGTCCCAGACCTTTCAGGAGCTCTCTGTGGCAGAGGGAACACAGATGCCATCTCTGTGTCTGGGAAGATGCAGGCCAGCAGTGTTCAGGAACTACATGGGACCCCTAGAATCTGGCATCTTAGTCCTGAGCCCCTGGCCATTATCAGATGAAGGACTGTGTGACTGCTTCACTAACTTGGGGAAGGGATGGACCACAGGCTTCCCCATTCCCACCACCACTCTCCAGGCAGGGAATGAGGTATTTCTTAGGACTGAGAACTCTAAACAAACTGAAACCACTGCTCTATACAAGAGGGCAACCATTGGGATGGGACCTACTATGACCTTTGGGCCAATAAGGTCCCGAGGTGTGGGGATAGTATGGCTAAATGACTTCTGTAGAGATGCACTGTTCACACTGCACACTGTAGAGATGCACTGCCCACACTCTGCACACTCTGTAAAGATGCACTGTCCACTCTGCACACATCTATAGAGATGCACTGTTCACACTGCACACTCTGTAGATGCACTGCCCACTCTGCACACTCTGTAGAGATGCACTGCACACTCTGTAGAGATGCACTGCGCACACTTCTGTTGGACAGTTTCCTGCCTGCTCTCCTTAGCCTTGCCCTGAAACACAGTCCCAGCTTTCTCAGATCTCTGCTGGGAAGCACCTGCTACATCTGTCTTATACGCATCATCTCTCCTCCCCAGACACGGCAGGACCCTCACGGGGACCTGAGTCAGGTGAGCTGGGTCCCAGTGGTCACTGTATGTGTTCACAGAGAATAGAGGACCACCCTTGGGAAGAAGGCCTGCAGTGTGGCCTCCCCCGTGGATGGCTGGCACATGGGGACTAGACTAGCAGCTGTCAGTAGGGGCAGTCCCTACACTGTCCTCCCAAATAAGACACTAGGCATACGGTTTGCCACTGGGTGTGGAGATCTGGAAACAGTATCGTCGGTCTTCACAATCCACCGCCATCACCGAGCAGTTGTCCAGGTCCTGAATCAAGCCTCCAGCCACGGCTCCCCTGGGCTGGCACATGAGGTTCCCGCCTTGGGTGAAGAAGTACAGCCTCTCCCAGGTGGTGGTGACCAGTCCCGTCTTGCTGTGGGATTGTGTGTGAAGGTCTATTAGCAATAGGACTTGGACGGCCCCTCCCTACCGTGCTGCCTGTTCTTAGGGATGGCACATTTTAGAAATGTCTTTGTATTAAGAGAAAACCTTGAAACTCTGTGAATAGTGGCAGAAACAGAGTTAGGCTTGAGTCACTGGGAAGACAGCCCTGTTCTGTGAGGAATGGCAACACCAATGCCAGCTATGTAGGCACATATGCCTGCCGCTGGCTTGCAAACCCACCAACCCTGACTAGAATCTGCCCATCCATCACAACTGGGAGCTGAAACCTGTGCCATTTCTCTAGGGTGCAGAACTGAACTGCTCCGAATCTGGCAGTCATCAGGGTCACACTGCCTCTCTCCTGATCCTGGTATCGTGGGGGCTCTAACTGGAGGCCATCTTCATCGGGTGGAAACTGCAGCTTCTTGGCAGAAGTATCATAGCTGGGGAGTGGTTTTGTTTTTGTTTTCCCCTGCAGAACTACTGGGGACATTGGGCTCAAGGCCTCACACTAACAGGCCGGGGAGAAGCTTCACCCGCAGAAGAGAGTTGGCAAGTCCTCGGATAAGCCTCAGACAGAGACAGTTAACTATTTACTAACCAGCGACTACACACAGGGCACTGTGTCTTGCTCCAGTCATTTTTTTAATGACAACTGCTACAACTGCATGGCTCTCTGCACACCAGACCCTCATTCAACAGCAGTGAAGTAGGAGTCATCCACTAATACCAGCCTGATCCACACCCGACAGCTCCAGCCTCTTGGGGTCTTCGAAGCAACTAAACCTTTTTTTTTTTTTTTTTTTTTTTTAATATCTTCTATTCCAGATGTACATTTAAAGACATGGCTGAGACAGGCATAATTGAATCTGGAGAGATCTAAGTGACTCTGGCTCTTGCCTCAATATGGGTCTCTATGGTGATGACCTTACCTTTCAGCCAGTAGGGGCCAAGAGCTGTAACTCTCAATAGCCTGGAGTGACACCATTCAAATGACCATGATGCTTAAACACGAGTGGCCTACAGCTGTGGAGTCCCAGGCACTGGCTCCAGGCTCTTATGGCTTGGTTTTCAGCTCTGTCTCAGTGTAGCTTAGAACTTGGGCCCCAGAGGCTTCCCACATCAGGCTTGCTACACTGTTACGCATGAGCCTTACTGGCCACATGAGAAACAGCTTCTGGGGCCACCTCCCAGGGAAAGCTGAGTTCAGCAGGGACTACATGGCATTCTCACTTTCTGAGGTTGAGGTAGCCAGCCTTCTGGATGAGGTTCCTGTTGATCTGTGGTGTGGCCACGTCAATGTCCGGAGTGTAGACGGATTCATCGACTGACAGCAGCTCTTGCTGGGACACCCGCATCTTGTCTGCCTCAGCTTCCAGTTCCACCTGAATGCTTAAGACACAGGGTTTCAGGTCAGTCACTCTGCACAGGCCAACCTACCACTCCTAAGCCACAAGGTGGCAGGGCCTGTTCCACCCGCTGACACGTCCTGCATTACAGATGGAGCCTCCAGCTTCCCACGTGACACACTCTCCACCCTTGACGTACATCCAGAAAGCTCTAGCAGAAGTGAGGTACGGCTAGTGTTCTAGAACAGAACTGGCTCAGGGTACCATGTGCACATCTGCTACGGCAGGTCACAGAGATCACTCTGGGGACCCATCCTCTGGGGACCCATCAGCTCAGGGTCTGAGAAGACTAAGAGACAGAAATGCCCAGGAAATGCCAAGGTACAACAGTAAGCCAAGGCTTGTCCTGTGACCATCCTGTGAGGTGGCACAGGCTCAGTCGGAGACTGCTCACAGAGGACAGGGGCCAGTGAGCAGGTTCTGAGGTGGCAACAGTGAGGTGGCAACATGTGCCGTGTGCTGACGTGCAGAGAACTTGGAACTTTCACCTCAAACAGGAGCTATTCCTTGGTCTCACCAGACTCTCATCTACTGCTGACAGATGGAGGTTGACAAGTCTAAGACAGAAATTCCCAGACGGCCCACACATCTGAGAACACCAACCAAAAATAAAGAGCCCACTTCATACGAGGTTACACACAAGAAGACGGGAACATGGCAGGCACAAAGAACTAGGCAGACGTGCGCAGCAAAGTCACACTGACCGCTGTCTCAAGGTCAGCGTGTCAGGATTTTCGCTCTGCTCCCCTATTCCATCAGCTCTCAGTTCCTCCAGTGTCGTCTGAATAGATCAGGCACTTCTCTCACCATGTAGACCAGGCTGGCCTCGACCCAGAGATCTGCCTGGCTCTGCTTCCCATGTGCGCACCACACCCAGGCAAGGTGGAGAGCGGAGTGAAGAGGAAACCCACAGTACAGGGTTCTAAAGGAGGCAGTGGACAAAGCCCACTGAGGCTCTCCAGTTCCTGTGGTAAGTGTGGTGGAGTACACTGTGAAGTGTCACTCTTATTAGACCAAGCTGAATGGCCAGTTGCTAGGCGGGATTCCCAGGCACAGGATGCTGGGAAGAAGGACACAGAAACAAGGGGACATGGAGGAAGCAGGAGAGCGGTATGGACAGTATACAGATGAGGTAAGCGAGCCTTAGGGCAGCACACAGATGAATAGAAATGGATCAATTTAAGTTACAAGGCCAGCTAAAAACAAACCTAAGCTATGAGACACAGCTTTCATGCTTAAGTCCCTGTGCCATGATTTGTGAGCTGGTAACCCAGAGAAAAGTCAGATTACAGGTAAGAGGAGCTCCCTGAAAGACGACTGTCCCTCAGAGAGCACCAGTGTGACACCTGGCACGCAATTCTGGGAGGTTTTAGTAGCTGCTTTGCTGTCTCCTGCTGAGAATCCTAAACCAATAGGAAGTTCCTAAGACCCCAAAGCACATAGTAACAAAGTAACCGCTTTCAGCCACGCCTCTCCAGAACCACACACAGGCCCACGTTCCGGCAAGGTTAATTCAGTGGGAAGACAAGAAGAACACACGGCCCAGCCTCAGAGCACAGCATTACCTCTGAATCATGTCTGTAACGGATGATAAGAAACCGTCCATACTTTTGGAGAACATCTCTGCTCCTCTCTTGAAAAAGTTAATCTGAAAGATAAAACGACAGAATTTGGAACATCGACTAGGAAGCTAATAGACACATTTCCCGATTTCCAGACACGTGGGGACAACCAATATGACTGCCAGCCCTTTCCGGTGGCAATCTGGCAGCACCCTCCATCACCGTCATCACATTAAGAATGTCCAAGTCCGGTGAATTTATCGGTGGGAAGGAGGACCTTGCAACCTTGCTGAAAGGTAGGAGGAATAAAGAAAGGGAATAAATACCCTGGTGCCTACAAACAGGTCAATAACCACAACGGGTAATCTCTGAAACTGCCGCCAGCAACTTTTCTTCTACGAGTTCTAAACCAGGTGTTACCTCTAGCACTAAGTGGAGATGAACCACGTGACAGATGCTCAGGCCCAGCAGGGCACGAAGGGACATTTGATGGAGTACAGCATGAGATGGCCACCCCATCTGCCTGAGCGCACTCACTGGACCACTCACAGTACAACTATGGACCTGGGCTGTGACAAAAGGAAAAACTGGGGCTAAAGGCTCGCAAAAGCCTCTTCAACCACATCAGAGGGGGCATCAAGCAGCTGCGAGACAGGTGAGGCACCTGCGTCCTGCGCTGACCACCGGAAGGTGGCACCTGCGGGCCGGCAACACACAAGTCCCAATGATCCGCAGCTGCTGGGTTTGGTGCTGAAGGAAGGACTTCATACTTCCTGCAACTCCAGGAAGCCCAGGAGGAGCCCAACACACGTGAAGGGGAAAGAGAGAACACTGCTGGGCATTACAGATGTCTGCAGTTGCCCAGCTGGAAACCTCAACCTGTTTCTCTGGTGGCCTTTCCAAAATCCGCACCTCAGGTATGACCGCTGCTCTTCGTGTGCCTGGTGACAGGGACTGAACAGCTGTGAACAAGGTCGTAAAGACAGATGGCATGTAGCATGGGCATTCTCTTCATGTGCCATTTTGGCTCATCTGGAAGCAAAGCGTGGCCTGGGCAGTGGGCACAAAAACTAAAGTGTCTTTCTGAAGAGGCCAGTGGGTGTTATCGGAGGGTTTAATGTCCTTCCCTGTAGTTCAATGACACTGAGAAAACATGTGCACCAATGACTGTCCCTGGATCATCAGAGGGAAGTACTGCCTACAGTACTATAAGCATACAGGCAGGATTATCCCCACGGGACAACACACACAGGGATGTTCTGGCCCACTGACCTTTGACTCAGATCAACACTCTAAATCCATTTCAATCCATGAAATGTCAAACAGCCAAACAATACTCATCAGCTAATTTTCATCTTTTAAGTCAGCCTTCTGCATCCTACTGGCTCAGCACCTGGGTTTCTCGTCCTGCTTTGCGGCATTGCTTTAACCCTTTGGCTGCTCTCCAGTTACTCAGTCCCCAGCACACGATGAACAGAGGGAGCTAAAGCCCCACTACCTATCACTTATACTGTCAATAGCACATGAGAGTCGTTTTATGTGCCACAAGGTCTGCTGAGGACCCCCCAGAGCACCTGCCACAGCCTCACGGCCCAAGTTTCATCTGCAGGAGCCGCATGATGGAAGGGGAAAACAGAATCCTGCAGTTGTCCTGTTACTTCCACGTGCAGGCCATGCATGGGTATGCCCACATGAGTATGCACATGCACACATGTGCACACGCACGTGCACAAGCACACACACACACACACACAGATTTGATTTTTGGAAAACCTATTAAAATAGCAGTACTAAAGTCTGTTTTCTAAGGACCAGCGAAGCCACAGCAGAGGCAACACCTCCCTAACAGCGGGTGTTGAAGTCTGAGTGGTCTCCACCAAAAGAGCCTGCAAACAGCTGGGTGCCGTGCTCGTACACCATGAGCTAACACAGGCTGGGCCCCATAAACACTGACAGGAAAGGACTGAGGCACGAGCACATGCTTCTGAGTCACCCAACAGCCCCTGTCATTAGGAGCACCCAGTGGAGAGAACTCAGTTCTGTGAGGATTTAAAAGTTCTGTGGAGACACCCACAGCTGAGCCCAACTCCTGGAATCCAGTTGCAGAGAGGGAAGAGTGATGAGCAAAGGGGTCAAGACCAGGCTGGAGAAACCACATACAGCTGACCTGAACAAGGGGCAGCCATGGACCCAGACTGACAGCTGGGAACCAGCATTGGACCGACCCAGACCCCCTGAAAGTGGGTGTCAGTTAGGAGGCCTGGGCAGTCCATGGGCCTCTGGTAATGGATCAGTATTTATCCCTAGCATAGGAGTGGACTTTGGGAGCCCGTTCCACACAGAGGGACACTCCCTCAGCCTAGACTCATAGGGGAGGGATAGGCCCTGCTCCAAATGATATGACAGACTTTGAAGATCCCCCATGGAAGGCCTCACCCTCCCTGAGGAGCAGAAAGGGGATGGGATGGGGGTTGGTGGGAGGGAACGGGAGGATGGGAGGGTGTGGAAACTGGGATTGACATGTAAACAAGCTTATTTCAAATTTAAATTAAAAAATTATAAAAAAATATTAATTAAAAAAATGGTGTGTGGAGAAGGGGCCATCAGCCCTGTGTCTTCAGAGTTTCCACCTGAAAAAGCAATGCTCCTTCCCAGTCCTCTAACCATGCTCCTGCCACCCAGCAACCGATGGCGCGGCTCTGCCCTCCTAGGCCCAGGGGCCCTGTGTCTGAAGCATCTACCCCTCCTCTTTTCTCCTGGGGCCAATTCACAATCATTTAAAAAGCCTGGCTAGGAAAAGTAGGACAGTCCTTGGCTGTGAAGAGCATGGGGCCTCCTGGCCACATCTTTCGGGTCCTGTGAGACGTCAACCAACCAAGCTCCACAGACTGCCCAGACTGGAGCTTTTTGTCTGAGGAGGCACACACAACCCCTCCCTGTCCAAGCTCCTGGGCCTGTAAGTGAGCAGGGAGCCCAAAGCAAGGACTCCAGGCCAGGAAATAGCTACAGAGAGCAAAGAGCATGCTTCTAACAACTCTGCCACTTATCAGGGCCAAAGTGCAAACAGCTCCAAGAGAAGGGAGGGGCCAGAGTCGGTGTGGTGCCCACTCCGAGGAAGCTGGGTGGCTGTGCTGAGGGCTGAAGCCCCAGCAGGGTTTATTTTTGGATTACCCCTTGCTATTCAGGTGACAAAGAGGCTAGACTGCAGGCATGAGCTGACTTCAGTGAACCCATCAACACGCAGCAACTGTGTTAGGAAAGACAGACAGTTGTGGCTGGCTGTTCAAAGACGCTAAGACCCTCCCCCCATCCTGAGTGAAGTTGATGATGTACTTCTTTTGAAATATATGTAATTTTAAAATGCATGCAAAAGTCAGAGCTGCTCATGTATGTTTTAAATTGGTAACTGGTCTTAGAAACATTTTGTTTCCATGTCATTGTCAGTTCACAGATTATAAATGACCTAGGATTCTGGGGACATTTCTCTTGTCCAGCATAAGCGTTGACAGTCACAGAGGGAAAGCCGATAAGGCTCATGTGGGCCCCTGCCACTCATCTGTACCACAGCAGCTGGGCGGCCACCTCACACTGGAGCATCTCTTAGGACTCAGCAGATCACTAACGAGGAGAGGAAGGTATACACCCTACCCGGAACACTTCAGAAACCACTGGCACAATTTCCCCAAGCCCCAGGGGGGGCCGCACGGGCAGTAACTTCAGGGGCATGCCATCTGAGAATGACCCAGCCAGAGTGAGCCTAACAGTGTAGAGAAGGAAAGGAGCATGCATACCCTGTCTCCAACTCAGCCACCCAACAGGGGTGGGAGTGAGCCTGCCTGCGCAGGGCCGTAAAAGCAATGTGCACACACCGGGCTCTAAGACCAGCCACGTGGCCTGGCACAAAGCTGCAGGAAGGAAAGCGGGACCAGGACTGGCTCTCTCGGGTGAGAGGCAGGCAGGCAGGCAGGCTCTTCCCCGAGGAAGACTTGGGATCCGGCCATAGCGTCCTGAACATATGGCCTCACGGGCCAAGCCCAGCCGGAAGCTCTCACAAGGGCGGAGCCCCAGGAACTTTGCCAGGACGCTGTGCATCTGCTTTCTCCGTGAGGTTCCTCCCACGGGGAAGGGCTCCCCTACCTGTCCGTGGGCAAAGCCTATCAAGGGTTCCATCATGGCCATCCGCTTGCGGTACTGTAGAGCGTTGAGGGCACAGTAGTACTGAAGGGAAGACAGGTGCTGTTTCCGGCGGGCGGACGCCACCTCTTTCCCAACTCCAGTCTTCACCTGGGGAGGGCAGAGGAAAACCTCACGTTGCCCACGGGGGTCTAAGAATCCCGCAAGAGCACAGGACTTCAGACACATCTGGTTGTTCATCACAAACATTTTCATGACAGGCATAAAGGCGTGGAGAGAAGGGTCCACCTTAGCTTAACAAGGAATTCCAATGAAAACACGGAAGTGACAACACTTCGCTCACCAAGACTACATGAGGCAAAGCCAGTACCTTTCTAGTGGCAGTACCCAACGCTGCCCTGTGGGAAAATGGTGCAGTAGCAGGTCCCAAAGGCCACCACATTTTGGTTCATGCAAGTCTGCAGACCCAGGAAATACTTTAGCTTAAGGAAATCATGTAGATTCCGTCGCCTGTGGTAGCTGAGCAGGACAACCCCACAGCCCCACAGGAGCCAACCAGCACGTGACTAGCATGTGCAGTGGCCCCATGTTGTGCTTAAGGTTGTGAGGAGGCCCAGAACAGGAAAGAACAGGAAGAGGTCTGTCATACAGCATCAACGCTATCAGGCTGCCAAGTCGTGAAAGGAGCCGAGGCCGGTGAGCGGCCTCTGAAGGGACACTCACCCTCTCGTTCTCCTTCTTCTTCGGGAGCCTGCTGTACTTTGCCATTGAAAGGTCATGCTCTAAAAACAAAAGGTATCTGAGCGCCCAGAAGGGTCAAAAGGCCCCAACTCTGACTGTCTAACCCCTGCCCACACTGAACCCAGCATATCCCAAGCCTATGCACCCCAAACAGAAAGATGCCTACCATTGCTGGCGAGACCAAAGAGATCCTTCAAAGTGCTGACTTCTGAATAAGGGAAATATAGCGTGTTAGAGCAAAGACTATGGAATCATGCAAAGCCACGGCTCTGCCTTCCTAAGAGGATCAGGACACATGCTCTGCCCACAGCCCCTCAGTCCTCAGCTCCCACAGGCCCGGGCCCGTGGCTGCAGTGGTCTGTAAAGGACATGGATTCCTGGGGCTGGGCAGACAGGACATGGCCAGGTACTTGTCCTGGAGACCTGACCTCCAAGCTGAAGCCCCCGTGTCTTAGAGCATTTCCGCTCACAACAGTGGCACCTGTGGAAATCTGACTTATTAGTCGCTAGTGGACATAGTGCTTATGCTAATGAGAAATGCCACAAACTGTAAAAAGGCACAGCCACAAGCCAACACCAGTAACCAGGACCCCATACCATGGCAGTGCACCCATCATTCACCAAGACGGTTTAACAATCCCCAAACCAAAATGACAAAACAGGCCACCAAGAGAATAATGGCCCGAGATCCAACACTGAGGAACACTGAGACAGAACCAGAAGGAGTGACAACTTCCTAACACAATCCTGTCACTTTGTCAAACATCAAACTGCTGTAGCTCTGCCCTGCCTCTCAGTTGTGGGCAGAAAGCCTACTAGTCCCCCTTTGCCTGCCGCTGTGCGGCCTCTGCCCCTCCCCTCGAGCATTTCCCTTTCTCTGCTTCGTACTGTCTGTTGGCGCAGAGTTGTTGTTTAACCACTTGTTAGGATTGCATGCTCTCCTCGGGTGACTTTCGCTGGGGGACAAAGGCTGCAAAGGCTGCTGTGGTGGGTGCTGGTGTGATGTAATGCGGAGGTGAAGGCAGGAGGACCCGGTTCAAAGCCAGCTTGTGCTACATACGTAAGGGCCTGGAGAGACTGCTCAGCAGCTAAGAGCACTGGCTGCTCATGCAGAGGCCCCAAGGTTTGCCTCCCAGCACCCACATGGCGGCTCACAAGCATCTGTAACTCCAGCTCCATGGCATCAGGTAACTTTTTCTGACCTCTGTGGACACCAGGCACACATGTATATACTAACTTTCAGGCAAAACATCTGTAAATATAAAATAAAAATTAAGTTAAAATTTAAAAGGCAGCAAAATGTATGCTAAGACATTGTCTAAGCAGATAGGGCCAGATTCACATTTGGCTTGGGCCAAATACTTCAAGTTTATGTCTTTGTGTAATGAGAAAATGATTTGATTAGGTTTTTTTAGATTAAAAACTTGTTTTTACTAATTGAACACTTTTAATCTCCTTTGCAAAAGAGTGACCATTCTAGGCAAATGTAAACTCAGACGGTAGCCCACAGAGGTCAAGGGGCTATGGGCATGCTCAGTCTAAGGTGTGTCCTGTCCCGTCCCCACAGCAGACACACCAGGAGACAGACCTGCAGCCTAGCAGCTACATTTCCTTCGTTTTCCTTTTAGATTTTTGAGGCAAGGTCTCACATAGCCTAGGTTGGCCTCGTACTTGATCTGTGGGAAAATGACCCCTGACCCTGCTGAGTGTCTCTCTTAAGCACTGGGATCACAGGGGTGCACCATCAAACCAGTTTATTACTTTGTACTTTTAAATTATGGAACGTTAGAGCTGCCAGAGTAGCATATATGTATATGTACCATGTACATGCCTGGAGACCCAAGGAGGCCAGAAGGTGGCGTTACCTCTCCTGGAGCTGGAGTTACAGCCACCATTTGGGCACCGGGAACCAAACCTGGGTCCTTTGCAAAAGCAGCCAGTGCTCTCAACCAAAAGCTATCTCTCAGCCTCAGGGTTATGTTTGTTTGTTTGGATTAAGGTTATTTATTTTAAATTAGGGTGTGTGTGTGCATGTGTGTGTGTGTGCATGTGTGTGTGTGTGCGCGTGTGTGTGCGTGGTGTGTGTGTGTGTGTGTGGTGTGTGCGTGCGTGTGCGTGCGTGTGTGCACATGTGTGTGTGTGGTGTGTGTGAGTGTGTGTGTGCGCGTGTACATGTGTGTGTGTGGTATGTGTGTGGGGGGTGCGTGTGTGTGCGTGCATGTGTGCGTGCGTGCGTGTGTGTGTGTGTGTGTGTGTTTAGTCAGTCTTCTCAAGTACAATTTTTTGTTGGTTTTCTTTTTTCTAATATGGAGCATTTCACAGATTTTCATGTCTTTGTACAGGGACCATACTAATCTCTGTATGGCTATAATAATTGTATATAATTCTTTGCTCTCAAAGTAATAAATGAAATTAAGGACACCAGCATTAGGACATTTTGGTTCAGCTTTCTATTACCAAGTTTCTAGATAATCCTTTTCAATAATCATTGGACTACTTTTGATTTCAAATACACCTAAAATTATTGTAAGGTTCTCTTTCAGGTTAGGGACTGAAATTCACTAAAAGGCTACCCGTGTAGTTACCAGTCAGATCTTCTCGCTCTCCACGAGCTTCAAGGGAGTGTCCTCACAGCTGAGCCCTGAGTGCCCCTGGCTGCCCACATCAGCACCCTTGCGACTGAGAAGCACCCCCAACAGAGAAGGCCTGGTACCCCCACCCTTCTCTCCTAGCATTCATGGCTCCCAGGGACAGCTGCCCCTATCTACAATGCATGCCCTGGTGTCACTGTCTCCTCTGCAGATGCTACGGTTCTCTCCAACTCCATCACCGTCTCCTCAGCAAATGCTTATAGTTTTCTCCAACTCCAGCTCAGACCACCTACACCAGGTCTCTGGAGTGCTTTCTCCGGGCCATCCCTTCTGCAGCCTCGCTGTGTGCCATCACAATGAGCTGTGTCCCTGTCTAATTTGCCTGTGGCCTCCCTTGGATGAAACAGGAATGTGCAGAACCAAGAAAAGTTTGCTGGCTGAAACTGCTTTTAAAAATCAATTCTTGATGGGTGGTGCTGAACACCTTTAATCCCAGCACGTGGGAGGCGGAGGCAGGTGGATCTCTGTGAGTCTGAGGCCAGTCTGGTCTACAGAGAGTTCCAGCACAGCCAAGGCTACACAGAGAAACCCTGCCTCAAACAAACAAACAAAAAAAACCCAAATCGACAACAACAAAAATACCCCCCCACACACACACACCAATTCTCAACAGCCATGCATTGAATGGAAGGGCACAGTAAGAATCACTGTTAACTTATTGCAGAGGGTGCCGCAGTGAGCCTGCTACTTTACCTGTGAGATCCTTTTCTCGGAACTGTATAACAGGTAGAACCATAGTGTCTGCCAGCTGCTTGGCCAGCTCTGTGTGGAGACCATTGAGCTGAAAGCAAGAGGACTCGGTTGAGAAAATGACACACTTTACTACTGACATGGTCTCACTTCAGCAGGTGCCTCCAAGGCTGATGTCCTCAAACACACACCCTCGTCAACCGTGGACGGAGGAAGGCCTGGAGGGCTCGGACTGTGGCACAGTGAAGCTTGCTAAAGGCGTGTCGGGCTCACAGACCTCTTTGCTTTCTGGGCAAACCCTAGCTCTGTGTTTGAGACTGGGCCACGCCCTCCTGGAGACGCACAGTGCATTGGCTGGCTCCAATGCAGATTGCTGCAGGACGCTGTGGCTTGCCACCCCCAGCCAGGCCTGTCTGCCAGCTCACTCACAAGGGCTGGAGCCACCCCAGAAAAACCAGCCTGCTGGGAACTGATGGTGTTGGCTCAAAACCACACACAGCAGGGGGCCGGGAGATGCCTGGAGGGCCAGAGGATGCTGCCACCAGTGGCACCATCTGTGTGTCAGCCGTACACCACAGTTTTACACCCACCCTGTGAACTGGGGACCATTTACAATCCCCATTTTAGTCCCAGGCAAATAACTCTAAATCCAGATCACAAGTGAACAGAACAGCTGGGAGGTAACCACGGCCACGAGTAAAATCAATCTTTCCACATCACAGCACACGTGCTCTGTCTGTCACGGTGCTGCCCAAACCACACATCCTACCGATGATGGCCAGTGGAAGGGACTGTCCCTAGTGTAGCTGACTAGGGGCAAGCAACTCAAGATCATTTTTGTGGTCAGTAACTGGCAAGGCTGCCTTCAACAGTGCCAGCAGTCATCTGTGTCTCCCACAGACAAGCACGAGCACATCTCCTCCAGGGTTTGCCCTCAGGGGCCGTGGTCGAAAGCTCTAAGGTCAGCCCTCTGCCAGCTAAGAGAACACAATCAGTGTCTACTTATCTCAGCCCAGTGGAAGTGTGGGGACTTTCTTCTGGTAAGAGCATAAGACGACAGTAAATGCCCCTGGAGGTAGAGGGCTGAGGTTTTTCCTAGAATGACTTCAGTAAGGACATTTACTGTTTCTGAGCATCAGCAAGCCCTCCTCCTATGCCCATGGCTCCCGGCTCGACAGACATTATTAAGCCAGCAGGGAAATGACCTCTTGTGTCAGGGTGACACTGCTCCTGCCTGATCAGTTTCTTCCAAAGGATGGGAATTCAGGATGACATCTCCTGTGGGGCGTGAGAGATGCACAGGCCGATGCTTTGCGACCACAGTAGCTTTGCTGAGGACAGGGAAAAGAGCATGGCCTGGCTCCCATCCTGTGCTTACAGACTCTCTGACAGGAAATGGTGACATGCCCACTGTGAGGAGAAGGAAGGAACTCAAGAGGACATTTCTGAATGACTCACAAGAAAGAGCTCATCCAGGACATGCTATTAAATGAGCCACACACATCTCTCCTGCCTGCTCAGTTGTGCTTTTCCAGGGTAAGCTGGCCCACCTTTAAAATTCACCTGGTTCAGGTGCAGACAGGGGAAGAAACTATCTCAAAAGCTATTCTCTTCTCACACCTAAACCCGTCTGGCAGGGCTTAGTCTCAACATCAGGAAGCTGCGTAAACTCCAACCCTGCAGCCCCCTGGGTACACCCGGGATTCAGTCCCATCAGAGCCACAGAGCTCCCCAGAAGAGCTGCAGCAGCTGACAGCCTGCCTCGCCTCCTTAGTGACCCTACTAATCACGGACATACGGGATTCCAGTGGAAATATCCTACAGCCTCCCCGTGTTATTAATCACAGCTAATAACTGTAAATTGAGTAAATAAAAAAATTCTTCGTGCCTTTTGAAAACCACTTTGCTGCTCAATAATTACATTTTTAATAGATTCTGCATCCATTTCAATATATTTTTTTACACGTATTCACTGTGTGTGAACATGCCACAGCAGACCTGTGGCTACAGTGTGTCTGCATGCGTGCCTGCGTGCGTGTGGCAGCAGGCAGTGGAGTCTGAGGACAATCTGAAGAGTCCAGTTTCTCCTTCTATCACGTGGGCCCAGGGACTGAACTAATCACTACACTTAGCAGCAAATGCCCCCACCCACTGAGCCATCTCATTGGTCTGCTGACATACTTTAAAGCGACCCCAAGGTGGGAGTGACAGGTGTGATACTAATCCTGACTCAATCTGAAATCAGTGTGGGTGTCTGTGAAGTTTCTAGATTGGTTTAACTGCCAAACCCAGTAAAGTGGTGTACCCAGAGAGGGGGAAAGCACTGTGCCCCTCCCTGTGCCACACCCTGCCAACGAGTCACTGCACCTGGCTGGTCATTGTGTCCTTCATGATAGCTCCTCATGTAACTGGTGCCTACAGTGAGTCCCTGAGTTGTGGACCACTCTAGTGTGTACAAGCAACAGCAGTCCTGTGGTGTCAGAGGACAACTTCTCCTATCAGCCACCAGATGACCAAATCCCTGATTCAGAACCACAGCCTAGGCTTACAACTGGCACCTGAAATTAGGGCAGTTTTGCAGGACTGAGCACTTACTTGCTCGTGGGACCCTGGGCTTTGTGTAGGTGTTCAAACACAGCTGGAGAAAACGGTCTGACATCCTCTCCCCGCTGTTCAATAGACACAATGAAAACCCAGAAGTAGATGGGCCTTTCACAAAGCCCACCACAGAGGAGCAGCCTGGCACGGCTGAGTGAATGGCAGTGTGGGAATGAGGACAATACTAACTGGTCCAGGTCTCAATGGAGGCCAGTATCCAGAACCACCGTGGCTCAGTGCCTGGCACGCACGTGCAGCCTGCTTACTCTGTCCTGTTTCCTGTGACAACTACTCTGCAGACTCTGACCGTGGGGGCTTATATGTCCCAGGGTCACAGATGATCTCTTGGTGCCAGCATACTGGACCTTGGATGGCTTTCATAAAACAGGAGGCAGGTATTATACCATGAGCTACATCCCCAGCCTACCTACCGTTCTTACAACGAAAATTTATGGAATTTCCTATAACAGTGGCTTCTCAAACATAACCTAGTTCTAAGAAAAAGCACGTGAAATCAGACACTACATCCACCTCGAACACAGTGTGGGAGCACGTGGGAACAAGGTCTCTGCAAGTATAATCAGGGATCTTAAAGTCCAAGTACCAAGTAGGCGGCCCGAGTTCAGTGACAATTGTCTTTATAGAAAAGTTACAGACAGAAGAACACATAGGCAGCAGGGAAGCCACATGAAGGCACAGTCAGACCTGAGGATGCTGCCTTAAGCCAGGGCAAACCAGAAGCCCCAGCAGCTGCCAAGAGGAAGAAAGAATTCCACCTAGGCCCCACAGCACTGTGGTCTCACAGATAACTAGAGGGATGAAAGAGAGTTCATAAAGCAAAAATGCCTTACCTCATCCATCACTTTGGAAAAATAATGCAGTGTAGAAATTACTTCTTCATCACCTTTGCCCAGAGCAAAATTCTAGGACAGACAGAATGTCAAAGCCAGGTGTTAAAGAACGCTCTAGAAGCTCACCCACAAACCCCACACTGGCACCCACTCCCCTTCTTCTCCAGGGCACATCCATCAGAGAGTCCCTCGCCCGTCGAGAGGTGTACCAATGGCCTCCCTGGCCACACCTTTCTGTCTGAGCAGGATGGTATCTAGGGCTCTGCCCTGACGGCTGGCACTGAGTGGCCTGGCCTTTCTGGACACTGGGAACACTTACGGGAGTGGATTAGCTCGAGGGACCTCACAGAGGCTTTGGGATAGTCCCAGTTACATTTTATCAGTGAGAAAAGATAAAGGGGGGCGGGGAACACTGCAGAGAAAAAAAGAGAGGAGGAGGAAGGCTGCATGGCTGCAGGGAGCTCACGGGGACCCTTCAGAGGGTGCCTTTAAAAGGGCCGCCTGGTCCCTGAGCACAGCACTGCACTGTGTCAGCCAGTCACCTGTTTTTCATATGCCAGTAGCTGCTTCGAAAGTTGCTGAGTGGCCAGGCACATTTCGTTCTGTAGAGGAGAGAAAAGCAAAGTACATCAGATTATAGGTGTGTGTCAGCCTTGAAACACAGCCCCTCAGAGCAGCCTGGACAAGGAATGGGTGTGCGGGTGTGATTTCTTTCTAGACAGGGTGTCACTATGGAGCCAGGCTGTCCTGGAACTCACCAGCCTCTTCCTCAGCCTACTGGGATTATAGGTGCGGACCACCACACCTGGCAGTATTTAGAGGGCAGCACTAAGGGACGTCAGAAGTCTAAAGCTTGCTTTAGGACAAATGAGGCCCTTCACAAACTACTCCTGGTTATTCAGTCAGTAAACAAGGGAGTGAGCAGACACCGAGAGAAGGGGACATCAGAACAGCAGCTACATGCATGATGAGAGCCACAGGAAAGACCCTGGGTGCCCCAGGAGGGGCCAGGACCTCATAGGACTCTAAGGAGAGATGCCCAATAAGCAGAGCCTGCAAGGGGCCAGGGAGCCGGCCAGAGGCAGCAGCTTTCCAGAAGAGACCAGGCAGGGGCAGACCCAGCAGGGGCAGAGAGACCCGGCAGGGGGAGGGAGACGCGGCAGGGGGAGGGAGACTGGCATGGAGAGAGAGACCCCGCATGGAGAGAGACCTGGCATGGGGACAGAGACCCCGCATGGGGAGAGAGACCCCGCATGGGGAGAGAGACCCTGCATGGGGAGAGAGAGAGACGCGGCACGGGGAGAGAGAGCAGCATGGGGAGAGGAGAGCATGGGGTGACCCCGCATGGGGAGAGAGAGCCCGCATGGGGAGAGAGACCCCGCATGGGGAGAGAGAGACCCGCATGGGGACAGAGACCCGGCAGTGGGGAGCGGCTCTCTAGAGCTGCCTATGGATGATGACTGGAGCAAGCTCTACAGAGCACTGAGGTGACAGGCAGGCAGCCACATGGGGACTGAGAGCCTGGATGATGTGACAGAAACACGGCATGCCCAAGTCCCAGACGACCAGGGGAAAGCAGCACTTCGGGAGCTCGATTGCCCTGCAAGGCTCTTGTGCTGGTTCAGTCCCCGTCCTGTCCCGTCCTGTCACCCTCTACCCTGGTGACATAGCAGCTGACCTGCCATGCCCCCCCCCCCCACTAACAGTGCAGCAGACCTAGAATGTGAGTCTCTTGTTCTAAAGCTATGGTCAAGCTGCTCTTCGGTTATTGCTAAGACGGTGCCAGAGCACGTCCTACACTCAAGGGGACCATTCATTTATTTATTTATTTATTTATTTATTTATTTATTTATTTATTTATTTAAGCTTTTACATGGGTATCCTCTGCCTGGTCCATCAGAGATAAAACCCATTTTCTGGGACCTTCTCAACAGAACAGGCTACACAGTTCCCCAGCTACCTCCATCTGCCCCGTGGAGCAGGCAAGGCTGAAACATGGGTCTCTCACTCTTTCCTGGAATACCGGCACACGCAAGGCCCTGGCTTCAGCGGCCAAGGAAGCGGATGAACAAACACACACGACTCCTGTTCTTGGCACACAGCAGACACCCAACACGCTTGATGAACCCCTGCATGAAAAGGTCAAAGGACCCGTCTACACCCCACATCTAAAACAATTCCCGCATTCACCCTTGAGCAAAACTCCCTGATGTATAGGTACATCACAAAAGGCCAGAGGAAGACGTGGCTGACCCACCATCTACGCCACTGAAGCTCTGAAGACATGGTCTCGTCCACGGGTTACACAAAACGTTCCTCGCTTTGAGTAAGACGGGATTGTCTGAGGCTGGCATCTGCCTGAGGCTGTCCTGTGGGTTGGGATTTGCACACTCAAGAATCATTAAAAAACACTGACAGGGAGCTTAGTGCACACCGGAAACTATACTGTGTGTGTTGTCTCGTTAATCTCGGGATCCCTGTAATGCAGTTTTAAATATGTATTTTTTATTTATGTGTAAGTGTGTGTGCATATATGCAGATGTTTGCAGAGGCTCATGGAGGCTGAAAGAGGGCATCAGGTCCCTTGGAGCTGAGTTATGGGTGTTTTGGAGCCACCCAGTATGGATGCTGAGACACAAACGGGTCCTCTGAAGAGCAGCAAGTACTTTCTTAACTACTGAGCTGTCCCCACAGCCCCTCACAGGGCAGGTCTGTCCTCTGCAGCCCCTCACAGGGCAGGTCTGGATTACCAGCAACTTTACAGATCAAGCAGAGACTGAGCACAAAGAGGCTGAGCTGCCCCGCCCCCCCCCCCCAGTGTCATGAGGTCGGTGACATGAGTCCAGGCCTGTCTACTTCGCAGCTGCACTCTTCAACATCTCACTGAAGCTCAGGCTGGCCTCGAACCTGCTATGTTCGAGGGTGATTAACTCCAAGTCTTCCCGGCTCCGCCTCCCACAACTCCTGACACATACTGAATCCTTCATGAAGCAGTAGAAAAAACACGGTAAAAAAAAACAAAAAAACAAAAACCCTTCCACATTCAAACCAAGCAAGGCCTGAGTTCTCTGCTTCCACATGTGCTCTGAGTAGAACTGACCCCTGCTTGGGAGCTGTGTGACACTGAGGGCATGCTGAGCGGACAGCACTCTGGTTCCAAGGACACAGCTCCACAGGACCTTAGGGACACAGCACCCAGAGCACAGTGGCCGCCCGCCACAGTGACTGCGGACAAGGAGCCTCTACTTTCCATCTGTTTGGTGCATCGGGCAGTAGAGTTACTGCTCCTCCCAGGAGGGCAAGAGGGGAGCGACTCAGGAAGGCACCTCAGCCGTCCTTATCCCGACTGAAGCTCTCTGCCAGCATCGGCAGTGAACCTACACCCTGGGAGCCGACTAAACCTGTGAAAACGGGGGCTGGAGCCAGCATTCAGCCAACGTGCAAGTGGCAGGTCCTCTTGTTAGAACACAAAGCCACACTCTCCTGGAGCCTGGACAGCAAGGGCGGTGGCCCCGCATTTATGTTCTAATGGAGTTCTGAGAGTAACATGATGCTGTGTGCATGTGTGCGTGCGTGCGTGCGTGCGTGCTTCTGTGCATGTCTGTGTGCATGTTTCTGTGGTGTTCTGGAGCCCAAGGCCTCAAGCTCCAGGCAAGGCTCTACCTCTGAGCTCCACACCTGACATGTGTCGTTCATTTCATGGTCCTGCAACAGCTCTTGGGCCACTGTCTCCTTCATAGGAATCCTTAAAACACACGCTGGGGCTAGGGGTATGGCTCAGTGGCAGAGTACATGTTTCGCATTCAGGAGGACTTGGGTTTGATCCCCAGCATAAGAAAAAAAAGACAAGCTGACAATGGGTTTGCAGACAGCTCCTCCCATGTTAAAGAACCTCTTGTCCTGTTGCCAAGGCAGAGACAAGGCCTAGCAAGCCTGACGGACATCTGAGCTTCTGGCAAGGAATGCCTACCTGACCGTGCCAGAGAGGCTTACTGCCCACAGCGCCACCCGAAACCATCACCAGCCTCTGTGGGCAGCCCCCACGGCAGCAAGGAATGGTGAGGCTGAGACTGAGGTGGCGGGAAACCACCCGGGGTCAGCATGGACAGCCATGTCTGCTCCAAGTGGCACAGAGGTGGCCTTAAGTCAAGACTCTGAGGGTGGCATTTACCCTAGAACTCAAGACTCATGGTAGGAGCCCGAAATGGAAGTACACGAGAAGGTGGCAGACAGGCTGGCAGAGGGCTGGGGAAGCATGGGACCATGCACAGGAGGCCTGTGACACTTGTGTGTGTCTAACAGTGCAAGAGCCCTGTCTGCCTCCTACAGGCTCCTCCCTCTGCTGTCACAAGGCCACGATACCTACTGCTCTCATTGCCTCCAGCGGTACAGTAACTGGTTCCTCTGTCTCCCTCTCCCTCTCCCTCTCTCTCTCTCTCTCTCTCTCTCTCTCTCTCTCTCTCTCTCTCTCTCTCTCTCTCTCTCTCTCCGCTCTGTGTGTGCGTGTGCACGCATGTGCGTGTCTGTGTGCACATACAGGAGTCAGACAAAGGACAACTTTTGAGATCCATTCTCTCCTTTCACCGCATGGGTCCGGGGACTGAACCCAGGTCCTCAGGCTTGCTGACAGGCACCTTTCCCTGCTAAGCCATCTCTCCTGACCAATAACTTCGCAGTGTTTAACTTCACCCCTTCCCTCTCATCTTTGCTTCGGCTTGAGTAGATTGAACTGTTTCCCGCAGCTGAAACAGGCTTCTAGGATGCAGAGTTGTCAGATCGGCTTGGGGTGCAATGTTTCTATGCACCTCGAGTTTGGTGAAAAGCAGCTTCAGGGCTGGGTGTGGGCGAGCACAACTTTGCTTCTGGCTGGCCAGAGCTTCGTGGTAAGACCCCGCCTCAATGCACAGCAAAAGCCGCAAACAAAAGTGTACAGCTGTCGAGATGTAACTGGAGTCCCCTGCTCTCCTGGGGGAAGGCACACGCTTTAACAGGGTCGTCACTGGGAAGTCAGAGGCTGGACACATAGGCAGGTCAGGAGTTAAGAGCATGAGCTGCTCTGCTCCTGCAGAGAACTAGAGTTTGACTCCCAACACCCAGGCCACATGGCTCTCAACCTCTTATAACTCCAGTCCAGGGGATTCAACACCCTCTTCTGGTTTCCAGGGGCACCCACATGTACGTGTGTATACACACACACACACACACACACACACACACACACACACACACACACCTAATTTAGTAAAACACTGCCCCAGGCCAAAGGCACCGACCAGAGAGGCTCATCTTCTGCTAGAGGAAAAAGGTAGGTACTAAGAGCCACCCGTTTCACTAACCTGCCAGCAACAGACAGCCCTCCCGGCCACAGCCAGAGCCATCACTCAGAGCCCCCATCTGTCTGACAGCACAGAAGATGATCTAAACAGCTCTCCTATAAGCCTGAGCGAGTCCAATGTGAAAGAAAAAACTAAAACAACTCTAAACCTATTTAGGAAATAACTGTCAGACACATGGATTTAAAGCGAGTACCATATCGAATTTATTGAATGTAAAATCTGTGGCAATGTGAGTAACTGCATATGTATCTCTATGTTCCTGTTCGGGCACCTCAGGCGTTTGAACTTACTGGTCCAGTATCCTGAAAAGCAGCAGAGAGTCCTACACAACCAGCTTTTCCTCCGATTGTAATGAAGGCGCTCACCTTCCCCGGAGCCATGATGGGGGCTCACTCAACTCCTAGGATGGGCAATGGCTCTTCTGCCAGCAAAGAGAAGAAATCAGGCCACGCAGTCCCACGCATGCCCTGAGAGGCTCACCCTTTTGCTACCTTACAGGCTCATTCCACAGGTTAGGCCAGATGAAATCTAAACATCACCACAGACCAGCCAAGTGAGGGACTCTGCTCTCAGAACTCTCTACTTTTCTTTTTTAAAAAATGTGATTGTCACTTTGTTGTCCTTTGGGTGAATACAGCAACAGTAGTTAAGCATTACTAAGTAAGCATGTACATACATGTGATTTTATTTATACACAGTGTGTAACTAAATTAGATAATTTGTATCAAAGAAGGCATTGTGGGCATTCTGTTCTGGTGGGTAAACAAGAGATGATTTAAAAAACAAACAAATAAACAAACAAACAAAAAACACCTAATCATGTAATTATCAAGCTATTAGGACCTAAATAGAAACCTCTACAAATTCTCATCTACATGACTGCACCTTCAATATTTTGTCAAATGCCTCTGTTTCTGCCAGCTAGAAGCCATATCTAATTGTAGGACTAAGGTATAAACTGTACATTTGTCAATGTCTAGCACATAACTTATATTTTATGATGTTAGTGTTAGTAAAGATAAAGAGGACATTGTTTATAAATCCAATATATGATAGCCATTTCTCTATGTTAGATACCCAGTTTTTCTTTCATTCCTGAGGTCATACTTAATGTCAACAGTAACATTAAGATTCCTTCTTTTATGTTTCTAAAGATCCCGGCCTTTCTCTAAATTAGTCCGTGTTCACATAATATTCAGAAAGTACTTCTACCCAGAGAGCAGCTCTTGTCCCAATTCCCAGTCAGAACTTCTAGCTTTCTATTCTGAGACATCAACTTTAATTTCACCTTCTCTATTTTTTCTTGCTCTTCCTCCTTCTAAACTAAGTCCAGGCAGGGGACGCTCACTGGGGCAGAACCTGAGGTGTACCAAACAGGCTGACTAACGATATCTGTGTCTCACCAGCCACATGAAACCACTTTTAAAACATAACAGCGACAGCCAGGTGGTGGTGGCACACACCTTTAATCCCAGCACATGGGAGGCAGAGGCAGGTGGATCTCAGTAGTTTGAGGCCAGCCTCGTCTACAGAGAAACTTCTAGGACAGCCAGGACTACACAGAGAAACTCTGCAGGGTGGGGTGGGGAGTTGGGAGGAGGGAACCACACACGACATAATAGTGACAAACTATGTCTTGCCAAAAATATCAAACTCTAATATAATTCAATATTAAAATATGTAAGGAATAGCATGGAATACAACCAAGAAAACCAGGAGCCAGGGGGGTGGCCAGAATGAAAATGTAGAAAAGTATTACTAGCTTAAAATATACACATATCAAGGCAAGCAAAACACAGCTCAGGCCTTCCAAAACCTGAAAAGCCACAGCCCCGCCTGCGCCAATCTGGATGCTGCGGGTGGCCAGCTGTCTGCAGAGCATTTCCGCAGCTCTGCAGCAGAAGCCAGAGGGAGGAGGCTGCTGGCCCGTGGACAGCCCACATGACGGTCATGTGCTGTGAGTTAAAAGCAGGTTCCAGCCTCTCGGTATGCAAGACCTACTTAATTTTGGCACAGCGTAGTTTTCTGGCTCAGAAGGGAAAAAAAAATGCGTAAGGAAGTGTTTGGACTCTTCAGCAAACGGCTGTGGGCTGTGACAGTGTGGGGAGGCAGGGCAGAGACTCCTTCAGAGGAAGACGTGTGTAGAGCCATTTACGCCTTGGAGCTTGAAAGTGTTAAATAGGTGACAGGGCCATTTAATGGCAGTACTCAAAGTTACCAACTAGTAAGTAAGAAACCAGAGATAAGTATGGTCAATTCTTTTTCCTATTATACTAAATTTGGAATAGTCAGAGAAAAATACAAAAACATTCAGTATAAGTAATCAAGTAAAAACTTAGAAAAGTCCTCATATTCCCAAGCTCTGAAAGGCTCGTCAAATGAGTAGGGACAATGACAAACAGTGCCCAGCTCTCCCGGAACACTAAACCAGCTCTACGGCCAGGAACAGACTCAGTAGCAGAACACCCGCCTAGCACGCCTTGGGGCCCTGGTTCAATTCCTAGCACCACAACAAAATTTTATTTATTTTTTGAGACAGTGCAGTGCCTCGCTACGTAGCCCTGGCTGGCCTCAAACTCTGAGGCCCACATAAAGGAGTGTGCCACCACCAAACACACTTAAAAAAAAAAAATTATTGCATGTGCAATGGTGCTGTGCCTGCATCTATGTCTGTGTGTGGGTGTTGGGTCTCCTAGATCTGGAGTTACAGACAGTTTTGAGCCACCATGTGAGTGCTGGGACTTGAACCCAGGTCCTAATGGTCTTAACTACTGAGACATCTCTCCAGTCCCCCAAACACATTATTTGCTAAGCTAGTCCTGCCTGATACCACAGTTTGTAAGTCTCTATCTCTAGCCCTGAACATTGGCTTTGAACTTTCAACAAGACTCTTCCCTTACTTCGGGGCCCCACGCCCCTCAGAACTAGTACTTCAAGACGGACGTGTGAGCTGGCTGTGGTGCCGTGTGTCTGTAACCTAGAGCCTGGGAGGCAGAGGCAGAGGACCATGGGGTTAAGGTTATCTTCCGCTACACTGAATCCCAGGCCAGCCCAGGCCACATAAGACTCTGTCTCAGACAATCAAAAAGAGTCGGGGCAGGGGGAGGTATACACCTTTAATCCCAGTACACCGGAGGCGGTTGGATCTCTGCAAGTTCAAGGACAGCCTGGTCTACAGAGTGAGTTTAAGGAGAGCCAGGGCTACACAGAGGTACCTGATCTAAAAAAGAAAAAAACAAAAACAAAAAACCCCCCATGTGTCTCTGCCTATTCCTGTGTCGCCTCATCTGTGGAGGAAGTCAAAGGGCTGGACGACCGACCTCTCTCTTCTCCCTCTCTCCTCTCTCCACTATGGCTTCTTTGTAACAGACACACGGGAATCGTACACATTCACAGGTAACAGTGTGACACTTCAGTACAGCGTACAGCGTGCAGAGTACAATCCTCAAATAGCTAAATGACAACTACTGTAGTCCCCTCCTTTTGGAGGCCCACTTGTTATAGCTGCATCTCAAAGGACCACGGAGGTTAGTTACCAGCTCATGGCATTACAGGGAGGTGGCAGAACCTTCCAGAAGTGGGGTCTAGTGGAAGAAGTTAGGTCCTTGGAGTGTGCCCTCAATGGGACAACGGAACTCAGCCTTCCTCTCATCTACTTTGGCCACAATCAGGTATGTGACTTTGTCCACCAGGCTCTCCTACATCACCATGATGTCCTTACTCAGCACAGGCCCAAAGCAACAAGAGTGGTCTCCCACTGGAACTGCAAGGTTGAGCCAAGTATTGAAGCTCACCTTGCAAGTCGATTTTCTTGGGTCACGCTAACAGAAAGCCAACTTACAAACCAGCACAATGCCTGCGAGTGAGGTGGGCCTCCGCCCAAGCCTTCACGAAGTCAACAGTAATTGTCTGTCTCCTGACCCAATGTGCGCTCTCCAAAGCCAAAGACTCATGGTGACTAGTGAGTATATGTAATTATATTTTTGGACTATACTTTAGTGCTCTATGTATGTACGTGTGTATATTTATGTGTGGGCATGCATGCCACGGTACATGTGTGTGGGGTCAGAGAACAACCTGTAGATGTCTCCTCCTACCAGGTGAGTTCCGGGCATGGAACCTGGGCTGCCTTGATTGGTGGCAGGCACCTCCACCCTCTGAGCCATCTTGCAGGCCTCCCTCTGCAATCATTACATTGCGAGCTATTCACTGCTGTAGTATTTATATTGTTCGTATCATCAATGAGCAAAAAGGATGTGAGCACAACGAGAGATAAGTCAGCAAGGGTCGATGCAATCTACTGTTACTGATATTTTGATGTGTAAATTTTGTATGCAAGCGACTCCCATCTTCCTTAGAAAGTGGCATATGTGGCAGTTCTTGTTTATGAAGAGCTTTGCTTTTGCTACTCAGCAATTTATTTTGCATGGGTTTGCAAGCCAAGATATTTGTTCCTCAAACAAAGAGGCACCCCATCTTCAGAGAAAAGCCTGGAAAAACCATTTCTACCCTCCCACACCAACATTCAAGACCGTCCAATAATGAGAAAAATAAAGGTGTTGAGACACTGAGCCTACTCACTCATTTGCAATGGGGAGACAAAACTCCACCGTTTCCCTCTGGGGTTGAATTAAAAGAAAACCAAGAGCATTATATATATATACGGGTCTTCTTGTGGTGCCATTACAGGGAGATCCCAGCTCTGTCTCCAACAAGGAAAACAGACTATCTATCCTTATTTTTCTGAGGTGAAGACAAGTAAGAAAAACGACTCTGGTATGTGTACATGTTCATGATGGGGGGGTTCACATACATGCCTGTGAACGTGTACGTGTCCTCTCTTAGAAGCCATCTACTTTCCCGAGACAGTCTCTCACTTGGGGCTTACCCGTTGGGCTCGGCTGGCCAGCCAATGTGCCCTAGGGGTCTGCCTATTGATACCCACCAATTAGTCAGGCCTTCACTAAGCCATGTTCTTATTTGAAAGTTTTAAGTGAGATTTTCCAGACGCGACTCTGCGTCCTTCGAGAGAAGGGGCGGTGTGGTACCTGTGCGCCATAGACACGCTGCATGGCCTGTAGCAGCTGGTTGGTGTAGTCCGTGAGGGTGCCCGCATCTTCTTCAAATACACTCAGCAAGGAGCGCGTCTGCAGAGAGAAGAAAGCGCCAGTCTTCACTCTCAGTGACAGCTACGAGGGATGGGCATTCCGCAGCGGAGCCACCTGGACCCGGAGGGGAAGTGTCTGGTGACCTGTCCTCATCCTGCCCACTACAGTGCAGGGACACGCAGGTGGCACCCTGGCAGGACTAGAGAAGAAAGCCCACTGCTACAGAGCTGGGCTTGTGGCCCAGGTAGACAACGTGCCAGCCCCTGAGGCCGGGAGTGGACAGCCCCTCCTTCCGTGCACGCAGGGAACACGAGCCACAGCACTGCTCACAAGCGCTGGCCGCCCAGCACTGCTGACTTAATCGCCCACCCAGCCTCCACAGGCTACCTGGGTGTCTGCAGTCAGGGTGTCCTGCAGACTGCCGCTGATTCCTCTTAAGGCACCACACACTCAAGTCTGGGGGTGGGGTGGGGAAAGGGAGAGGGCAGAACTTTTAAACTCATGGCCGGAATCTCGAATGTCCTGGCTCTTGGCATACAACTCAAACAGCGGCCATCATGCTGGCCCCTTCTCTCAGAAGAACGCAGTGACTAGAAGGTGGCCCCTGCCGTTTTCATATATACTGGGTGGTGAGCGAGCAAGGGTCAAGGCATCACACAACAGAGATCTATTCACATCTGTGAATCCACAAGGCTAAATAACGGGTGAGACACAGGGGACACAGGGAGCCGTTAAGGAGGTCATACACGGTGCTTTGCAAACCAGCTACGCTCGCATTTTCTTGCAATGGATTTCAACTCCTTCCTTTTCTAACTGACCTAAAGCTAAAATAAGGTTAGAATTGGTCTTTGTGACCACTATGTTCTGCCACCCTGAGGCCTCACTGCTACTAGGCCCCTACCTAGCAGGGTCTGGAATTGGGATCTTCACTTCTCCCACGGGGCCTACCCTTTGTTCCACAAACTGGAAGTTTTACAGCCGTGCACTTATCCTTCTTTGCCCTGGGTCTCCAGAGCCAAAAGGAGGTGCCTGGATGCTCTGTTACTGAAAGATCACAGGCGATGAACCAGAAATGGAAGACAGCCTTGTACACACTTCTCTCTGAGGACCGATGCTCACACAGCATGGACCTTCCATGCCAGAGTTCCTCAAGCGTCCTAAAGTTCAAACCCAGAGCAGGAAATGCACGGAGGCTACATCTAATGACACACGGGTAATAGAATGTACACATAGATTTTTATTTTATTGTTGGTAAATAAACATCACTGCTATGACCCACTAGATGTCATAGTCCATTAATGGATGGCAATCAGTAGGTAAAAACGACAATTATAAATTCTTTATGGCCTCTCTTGAAAGTATGATGTCTGTTAAAACGGTGACCTGTGTTAAGCATGCATGGCATTTGTCCCCCTGCTCTCAGCCAGCATGTGCTGAAACACTATCCAGAGGACTGAGGGTTATTGTGATGAAAGTGAGTGGAAGATGAGTGGGGGCTGAGCCTGCTGGGTTGTCTCAAAGGAGCTGTGATGCAGGGGGTGGCGTTTATTAGGGAGACAACGCTCTCTGGTGCTCATAGCTGGTCTCAGTGCTTTAAAGGGTGATTTCACCTTAACACCATGGCAGCACGCTTATCTGAGAGTACCATCCAACAGTACAGTCGCCTATGCATTCATTCCTGGTACCCAATGCTGTAGGGTCCCACCAAAGTCTACAAAGATGCAAAGACCTTTCTTGTTATGAATGGCATGCCTGGGGACAAAAGAAGTGATACAACTGGATTGTGGAGATTTTAATTTTTAAAAATACTACTTGTTCATTTAGCTGAATCCTAATTTTCTCTCTTAAAACTCTAAGGAATAAAAGAAAGATGAGAGATGGTTAAAAAGAGAAGCTTACACACTGCCTTCCACAAAGACAGCAGGAAGAACTCCAGTGAAACTCCTTATATCTATCAGACACTGATAAGCACAGAACACTTGACACTTTATCTAAGGCAACAACATCATAATCACATACCGTAGTTACATTAGGCTCACTTTACAGGGGATGAAGCTGGGGCTCAGGGCAGCTAAGAAGTAGGCTCAACCTCTGTTCTAGCTTCCTTTCTGCTGCTTATAAGCTACAGTCCACACTGAGGGAAGCCAGGGCAGGTGCTCCAGCAGAAACCATGGAGGAACATTTAACGCTTACCCGTGGCTTATGCTATATAGCTTGCTTATACAGCTCAGGGTGCCCTGCCCTCAGAATGCGCTGGATCCACCTACGTCAATAATAGTCAAGACAAGTCTCCCAAGACCAACCTGATGAACACAATTAGCTGACTCTAGCTGTGACACACTGACAATTAAGGGTAACTAGGATGACCTCCCAGAGTTGGGAGGGGACAAGCAGAGATGTAAATCGGGTCCATTGCAAGCCCCATGCTGTCAGCAGCATCAAGAGTCTCATTAGTGGGAGGCTCTCTGGGGCCAGCCCAAGACACGGGCGACCTGGAGCTGGATTCCCTTTGATCATCCCTCTTTCTCTGCTTAGTTTTTCAGTATAAGGTTTCCCTGTGTAGCCTTGGTTGTCCTGCTGACTCTGTAGATAAGGCTGTCCTCAAACTTAGAGATCCACTTGCCTCTACCTCCCTGGTGCGGGGATAAAGGTGGATGCCACCACGGCCCAGCTAGATCATCCCACTTTCTAGCTCTCACCTATGGTAACTGTTGGAGAACTGCACCATGGTATCGTGCCTTGTTTTAACCATTTGGGCACTCGCACTAGATAGTGACCACGGCTGGTAAAGAGCGCCGAGCTACCAAGGGACTGCTTTGCTACACCCCATCGTCGGCACGGGTGCTGGCACGGGTGCTGCGGGCACGGGTGGGTGGACAGCGAACGCCCTCCCACGGAATGAGTGGTCAGGAAGGGCATGCTGCATGCTCAAAGTCTCCCAGGCAGGTTCAGCAGCGGTGTGAACTGTGTGCAGACACAACAGCAGTCACTGCATACAGGGGCACACGCGCACTGGACACATGCTACCCACTCTTCAGAACAGCCCCACTGGGGAGATACCTTCATTTTCATTGTATGCACAAGCGCACGAAGGCTCAGACGCTGAGTCAAAGCCCCTGGGATCTGGCAGGCTCAGGGTTTGACTCCATGCTTTTCTATTCGCCTGCATTCTAGCCAGCCAAACAAGACCCAGCACTCTGTGGGCCTGGCCTCAGCTCCATGGCATTCATTTACCTTAGAGTAAACATCCGGGTGTTACCTAATCAAACAGCCCAGACATTCTCAATAGCACACAATTGTGCCAAGCGTTCAATTTCAATAGCACTTTTATTTTGTTTCTTTAAAATGTAAGTTAGACGAAGGTTTTATCCCCCTGTTCGGTGCAGGGGGGAGACACATCTTAACAGAACCAAGTCTGCTGAATGGAAAAGTGTGTAGAGCTCTGGGACAAACTCCTTCCACAATGAAGCCACACAAAACCGGGTGTGTCTGGAAGCATCTCCCCGAGATAAAGGAAGGTCTGATTGCCAGGGAGGACTGTTCCCAGCTAGGCCATGGCACGATCTCAGAATCAAGTCTTCCATTTTTTCTGTTTCCATTATGCCAAATGCCAAAGACACAGAGCACAAAACACCACCAAAGAACAAAGCAGAACTTTATCCCCACCTTACTGGAAAATCCTACGGCATACAGGATGAGAGCGTACCCCTCTAAAGAAGGATGCAGGATGTGCCCCTGGGGCTCTGGCCTGTGCCTCTGTCCCTATCTATTACAGCAGGACTCACACTGTCCTGGAACAGCCGCTTATCTGCCCCAGGAACAGACTGTGAGCCAGCCAAGGACAGGTACGCCTATCTAGTTGATGGTCATGTTTCCAACTGCTAACAGAGCCCAGTTAGCAGGGCAGAGGCTCGCAAACAAGTGGTCGGGGACACATCTCTTCACCCTCTAAATACTAACACACCAGAGATCAGCAGAAAGAGCACACACACTGACACTAGTTTTGCAATACAACGTGCAATCCTGCTCGCCGAAGAGGAGGAAAGGAATAGTTGTGTCTCAGGCTGGTCAACTTCTATTCAGCACTTCCTGGGGCAATCAAGTTCAAACACAGAAGCTTTTGTGTCCATATAGTAAGTCCTGTGTAACCAGGTTACTCAAGCAATCTTCATAACTCTTCCTGCTCCGACAAGAAGAAACAAACAGCTCCTGGGGGTGTACTATCTTTCTTTTTCTCCCTGCGAACCAATATTTTGCACCAGGAAAGCCAGCTGCTAGGAAACAGGGCTAACTTCAACAGTCCCCCAGGGCTGGGGACGTGGCTCAGTGGCAGGGCACTTGCCTAGCTAGTACTGTAAGGCCTGGCTTCACTTCCCTGCACCATAAAAGCCAAACCCTTTATTCCTGCTGCCTGAATTTCTTTAGGGTACACATATGATCTCTCTGCCCCTCCTTCATCTTACAAAATGACCTGTCTCAAAAGACTGTTGGAAAGACCGAGTGCAGGAATGAAATGCATTTAGAACAGCACTTGGCACATACCATGTACGATCCAGACCAGGCATGTTCACTCCATAACCCAAGAGAGACATGAACGAAATTCACTCCATAACCCAAGAGAGACATGAACGCAAGTCAATGCAAAATCACAAGCGTTCTTAAAACAGATTTTTGCAATTTTTTTGTAACTTGACTACATGGTTCACCAGTGAAAATTTCAGAGATGATAATGTTGCCCACAGAAGCAAAGAGCTTGGACAACTCTGAATTCTAGGCATTCGCTTCTTGTTTAAGTCTTTCACATAAAATGAAAGGCATGGTTTCAGTTCTACCCAGTTTTCCATGCCTCTGGGTCTCCTGGAGTAAAGTGCAATTCTGCACATGCTGACAGCCAAGCTCTGAGGACTATGAAAAACTCCTAAAGCTAGCTTCTAGCCCACACAGCAGCCATCCTGAGAAGCCCTGGCAGGAGAAACAGACTCAACAGCAATGGCAAAGTTCCTACAGGTGGTTCAAGGTGAAAAGGCACTTGTCACTAAGTCTAACAAGCTGCAATCGATCCTCGGAAGGAAGGTGCACTCTGACCTCCACATGTGAATACCCACAGACACGCACATCTGTATCAAGGATCAGGACTGGCCCTTCCACTCATGAAAACATAGCAATGTGGTCACTGACACAAGATAACGCCAGCCAGCATTCCAGCATCAAATGGAGGTGCCCAGAGGCCCGCCCTCAGCCGAGAAGCTACTGGCTCTTGATGGCTTCTGGGAGGGAGAGTCAGTTTTCTTTGGGGGTGTGGCTGCTGGGAGGTGGACCTGGTTCCACTGGATGGCCCCACACCCAGACAGATGAGGAAAGCACTAATTAGATTTTATGTGTTATTAAGGAAAAAAGGACAGGAAAATGGGTGGGAACATGCTGGGGGGGTGAAGAAAGGGGAGGGGGAGAGGATGTGTAAGTATATGAATTATTAAGGAATAAAAATGTTTTAAAATATCCCTTAAAAGAAAGGCAAAAAAAAAAGTCAAGGAATTAAGTAAGGGTTTTGTAACTTTGCAGAGAAGTCAACTATCTAATAAGCCTTTACTAAAGAAAAAAGTGTTTCAAAAATTAAAAAGAATGCCAGACAGGAATGACAATTCCCCTAAACATCTTTTTACTCCCCCCCCCACAGCTCAAAGTTGTAAATCACATAGACAGGATATAATTTTAAACTGATACACCACCTTCAAGGCCATTTGTTTTCTGTAGAGTTTCCGCAAATGAGAAAACAACCAATCACTACAGCCAGAACCGCAACCCAGGTCTCCAGACTCATTGCCAGTGTCTGTCTCTCCCAATGCACATCCTTAATACCAATCAGAAACAGTACACACTCATTTATGCGAGACCCTAAACTCCCCACCATGTTATAACTGTGCAGGTCGCCTGGCTCAGCCAGCATCATGGCTGGCTAGGAAAGCAATCTGTCTTTGACATTCAGTGTCCCCAAACACAAAGCAAATGGAAATCCCTATTCATAACCATGATGATTATGACTTCCATCTGCTTTATGTTCAGATCCCAACAGCAGGTGAGGATGGTTGAAATGCCTTCCACCAAACCCAATATCCAACGCTGTACAAAGAGGCTTTCAAAAGTTAGCACAATAGATGCCAATTTATAAAAAAATTGAATCAGTAAAAAATTAGGTTGGGCCTAATTACATGCCTGTAATCTCAGCATTCAAGAAGGAAGTTCAAGGCTATCCTGATCTACACAGCAAGTTTCAGGCCAACAATGGATAGTTACTTAGAAAGACCTTGTATCGAAAAAAAAAAAAAAAAAAAAACCAAGTAATGGGAAAAATAATAGAAATGTGCACAGGACACAGGTACACACAGCCTTTTCATTTATTCTGCAAGGGAGAGATGCAGAAATGTCCGTGAAGTTCCATCTGGCAAACACACTTCACTTAGGAGGGAAAAAGGAAAGAGTCCGAAAGGAGAGGGGAGGCTGTAAAAGAACAGCTTAATTCTTTCTAACTTTTCAGGGTCAGAGACACCGCGGGATAAAGGTATGCATTTAAATAAGCTGGGATGCTGTGCCAGAAAAGCTAGGGTAGGAGAGGGTAGGAGGTTAAGAGAAACTGTAGATCCCTGGAGAAAGAGTTCTGAACCAACGTCATTCTGCGCTAGCTCCTTTGCTCTATCTGCCTGCTAGTTGTCACTCTCAAGCTTAAAGGGCTAGATTCACATCTCCATGATGCTAATGAAGCCCCCTCCCCAGCTCCACCCCCTGGCACAAATGGGCAAAGGGAGGCTTGGGTCGGCTGAGCGATGGATCCAGGTTTCCTGTGCCCATTCTGGCCCCGCACTCATTAGTCCTCATGCCTGTGTGAACAGTGCTGATGACTTCTTCTGCACCAGACTGCTTAAAAACTTCTTGTCCCAGCCTCCCTGGGAGGCGGACAGCGATTACCCCGGCCTCCCCAGCCGTACCTGCGGGCTGTCCTGCAGCGCCTCCTCCAGCAGGAGCTTGTCCACGGCGGGCATGGCGCGGCGGCGAGGGAGCGAGGGAGCGCGGGACGCCAGGCGGGGAACGCTCGCTCGGCGCTGCAGGGACGCTCGGCGCTCCGGGACTGGCGGCTGAGCTCCGCGCCTGCGCCTGCCCAGAGCCCAGAGCCCAGAGCCCGCCCCTCAGTCCCGCCCCCGCCCTCAGCCCCGCCCCCGCCTCCAGGATCAACAGGAAGTGTGGCGGGCGGAGGACGGGACACCGGAAGTGTGGCGACCACGCTTCCGCCTCACCCGGCGCCTCGCGCCTCCGAGCTAACGGGGCGGGGCTGGGCAGTTCAGGCTCAAGGCCGTCCTCCCCAGTGCCTGTGGGATGGAAGATAAGCTTTTATCTTCTTGCGGTTACACAGACTGCTTTTTCTGTGTGGGAGGAGATAAGAGTGAACAGATTTTGCGGCTGTTTTCTGGCCTCTTCCCCCACCCCTTTTTGACACAGGCTCTTCTGCATCCCAGGCTGACTTCTAACTATGTAGCTGAGAATGATTCTGAATTTTTGATCCTCCTGCTACCCGCTCCTGAGAGTGAAGGGATAGGCATGCAACACCAAACCTGATTTATGTGCAATGCTTGACATCCAACCCAGGGCTGCGTTCATGCTAGGCCAGCCCTCTACCAAAGTAGCCACATCCCTAGCATCCCTAGCCTTATTCTATTTTTTGATTTTCGGGGTAGAGGTAGGCGTTGGATAGAGCTGGAGTAGGAGTTGGATAGAGCTGGAGAGGTGGCTCAATGGTTATTGCAGTGGACCTGTGTTCGATTCTCAGCACCAGCAAGCTGCTCACTACGGGCTGTAACTCCAGCTTTCATTGGTCTCCTTGGGTACTGCTCTCACGTGCACGAATTCCCTGCAGGGGCACGCACACACACACACACACACACACACACACACACACACACACTTTAAAATAAAGACAAAAACATCGTATTTAGTTAGGCGTTGGTGGTGCCCGCCTTTAGTCCTGCCTTTAGAGGAAGGCAGATCTCTGTGAGTTCCAGGCCAGTCTGGTATACAAAGCTAGTTCCAGGACAGGCTCCAAAGCAATACAGAGAAACCCTGTCTTGGAAAACCAAAATTAATTAATTAATTAAAAATGTTAAATTACTATAGTGTGTGGAAGTTAGAAAACAATTTGAGAGTTCTCTTCTTCTAACCATGTGGGTTCTGGAAATTAAACTCAGGTTTGAGGTAAGTGCTATTAACCATTGAGCCATCTCGCCAACCTCTGGCCTCTTTTTTAAATACCAGGACAGCCCTACACTTCTCACACTGATTTTACTAAATAAATCTCAGCACCTAAACAGCTCAGAGCGTGTGTGTGTGTGTGTGTGTGTGTGTGTGTGTGTGTGTGACTCTTTTGTGATGTTTAGATCACTGCTGTCTGACTTGCACCATGTAATTAAGTTTCATCCTCCTGGTTCGTTACGGTTTGTCATTTTGGAGGGTTTTATAATGAAATTTTCAGGATTGGAAGGGACAGATAATTTAGTTTGTGATGACATTTAAAAGTGAGAAAAAAGAACACCAGCGATGAAATGATTTAGTTAGGACCATACAATGCAGGCTGGGGGAAGAAGAGAAAGTCCTGTAGGAGATCAAGAGAAATTTGATATATTAAAGACAAGAGTTTCAATTGATTGGCACACAAAATCAATAACATTTATCCCATGAGATGTCGCCACAATCAGCAAAAGAGTTTAATACTGCACAAATGCCACATCTTGAGGTAACCACCTGAACAGTTAGTGTTGATTGTGAAATCGGTAGGATCAGGGGTTGGTGAGGGGTTATTTAGATTGGGTTAGTCCTGGCTGGCTGTGAGGGATTATCTTACATGACTTGAGGTGGGAAGGTGTACCGTGAAAGTGGATGGCACCATTCCCTGGTCTTGAGTCCTGAAGTCCATGGCATTCCCTTACTTCTACCTGAAGACACAGTGCAGCCAGCTCCTGCAAGCTCCTGCCTCCAGCAATGCCCTGCCATGAAATCTGTGAACCAAAATAAACACATTCTCCCTTAAAGTTGCTTTTGTGGTATTATACAAACACAGTAGTAATGGTAACAAAGATACCGCCAGGTTCAGTAGAAAAAAATCTGTTTTACAAGCATTGCTAAAGCAAACTCCAAGGTCATTATTCCCTTGGTTCTGGCCTGAGCTATTTATGCCTTCTGTCTAGATGCCCCTGCCCCCACACCTGCCCCCCCATTATGTTCTGTGTTTGCTTCTGAAGAAATCATGCCCACACCGTGTTTCTTCCCGTTCCTTTATTTTCCTTCCAAACACTGTTTAGTTAAATTTCCCTCTTACAATCTTCCAAACTCTGTCCTGACGAAAAGTGCCTTCTTCAAGAAGGAAAGAATGTATACCCTTCATTAGAAAAGAGACATTAAGGGAGACAGTACCCCCACAAAACCCTTCAAAGAGCTCGGACATCTCATGGGGAGTGCAAATCATAATTTCCATATATCATCTTCTAATTAAGTTATTTTTTTGACACCAATATTCAAGATGATTTAAACCACACTCTTACACAATTGCTTCCCATTTTCTGCATTTCCTTGCTGCATTGTGGGCTAAATGGCCTCAGTGGGAATTCTTGGCAGTAAGTGCCATTTAGGACATTGTTTGTAAGGGAAAATGTGTTTCAGATTCAAAATAACAAGTTACAAAACAAATTATAGGAGTGTCTGTAGATGGTTTAAATTCACTTCATTAATTATTTCATACAATCATTCTTTCACGTAATATTCACTACTGAGCATTAAAACTCTCTTGCTTTGTCATCTTGATTATGCACAAGGAGTTTTATGTAAACATAAAAAGTGTCAGGTTCGTCACTGAAGTGTTTGTGTTCATAGGACACTGTGGTCATGTGACATTGTTTAAGGTGAGTTTCAGTCACCTTCCCTCTATACCTGGAATCCCTGGGCAGGTGCAAGTTCAGAGAGCAACTGCAGAGAGTACTGTGGCGCTGTGCAGCAAGGACCAACTGTCTGTCTGGGACAGTGGGGACAGGGAGGCACAGAAGGGTCGCGAGGACAGCAGAGAACGCCTGGGGCTCCGAAGCTGTGCGCGGAAATTAGAAACTAGGAGAACACCGTTAGGAAGATGCCTCCCAGGAGCTGGGGGTGGAGGTTAGCTCACTAAGAGCTAACCATGCTTGCAGTGTGCATCTCAGACGTCTCTTCTGGCAAGTTCAAGTCTGGCCTGCAAACTCTCCCCTCTTCCTCCCTCCTCCCGTGTGAAGAATAAGACGTCACCTAACACCTGGGCTTGATAACTGCTTACTCAAAATCCCATGTATGTTACCATAGCTAGCACTTCAGTCTTGCGTGTTTCCACCAGGCTCTCTTCCCTTGGGGGCCACACTGCTGTTCTTCCATTGCTCACCGTCCTGACTCCCTAGAAGCGGAAGAGGAAGCACACTTCTACCCAATGGAGCTTATATTTGAAAAGGGAAACTGAGAATAAATATGAATTGATAAGCTGATGATAACACTGTAGTGAGCATTCACTCTGTCAGCACCTGTGGTACTGACCACTCCCGTTAGGGGTGGGGACAGGGGGGATGTGACCTGGGGGAACTAGGTCTGGGGAAGGGGCCCAGGAGCGCTCCTTGCTTGCAGCACGGGGACAGAGAGCATTGGGAGGCATCCTTGGGACCAGGAACCTGCTGGTGTCCATCTGTCTGTGTTGTAAGTTATTTCCATCTATTCAGCTTATCTGTTTTCCTGACCCTTAATAACCACGATGTAACACTTAGTGAAGAATATAGAGGCCCATGGGATGTGAAGGAAAGGCAAGGGTTTATTGAGATGGCTGCACTGGGGTTGAGAATTAAATACAGGAACAAACCAAGCCTAATGGAATGGGCACATGCGAAGGCCCTGGAGTACGCCTAGTGGGCATGAGGAAAAGCCAGTGGGCCTGGAGTAGAGGGGAGGGGAGGATGGGAGGAGACGAGGTGGACAAGACACTAAGCACTAGGCCACAGAGCACCTGAGTCTAGACAGTGAGGACTTTGGATATTGTTCTGTGTGTGTGACAGGAGCAGTATGAACAGCTGAGTGACAAGGGTTGATTTACATTATTAAAAAAAAACTTAACAAATATATTTATGATTTACATGTTAAGTATTTTGGGGTTCTAAAGAAGCTATAGAAATCAAGTAAGAGGTGAGGTCTGGGTCAGGTCTAGGGGTAGTGGAGGGCATAGGGGGACAAGTCACTGAAATCTGTGTAGCCCTGACGATGCCGGCAGAAGCTGGGCCGAGTGCTGTATGTGTGTGACCATGGTAAGAATGGCGGGGAAAAGCAGGCTGGCGGTGATGTCAGTGCTCTGTGTAGGCCAGCGCACCTGAGAAGCATTTCAGATGACCAGTGTTGTCTGGGTACTTCAATATAATCCTCTGCAGTCTGGCAGAGAAACTGGGAGTTCAAAACATGACGGTAAATGACATTTCTTAGGGGTCAAATGCAGAAGAGGAAAGCTTGCAAGATTAAACTCCAAGTAAAACCCAGACCTACTGAGGTAGGAGGAATATGGAGGAGCGAATATACCCCTTCTTCTGGCCTTAGAATTAGGAAACATAAAGGCAACTCCCTCCTAGGCTTCCTAAAACTGATCCACTGTGTAGTCGGCTGGATGGCCCCTGGGCATGGCTGTCGAGTGGCCTGCAGACTTGTCCATAGGCGTGGCTGTCCAGTGGCCTGCAGACTTGTCCATAGGCGTGGCTGTCCAGTGGCCTGCAGACTTGTCCATAGGCGTGGCTGTCCAGTGGCCTGCAGACTTGTCCATAGGCGTGGCTGTCCAGTGGCCTGCAGACTTGGACAAAGAGAATGGTAGCAGGGGATACGACTGCACAAGTAAAAATGCAAAGCGGAAGTTGGTTTTGTTCCTTTGAGCCAGGAGATGGTGCAGACTCTGAGCAAGTTATTTAATCTTCGTGAGCCTCACGTTGCTGCTCTGTGTACGGAGTGATAAATAATACTGACCGCAGGCTGTTTCCACGGCTCCTGTCTAGGTGTCTTGTATTAACTGGGACTTTTGTGGCTACAAATGACAGGAACCTAACTCCAATTAACTTAAAGTGGAAAGGCAGGAGAGGAGGCTGCATTCCTCATGGTTTGCTTGCTCAGGGAATGAGCTACGGTGTGGAGGGGCTGGCGACGCTGGAGGAGGAAGCAGCAATTGGGAGGCCAAAGCTGGTGAATAGACAAAAGGAACAAAAGAGACCCAATCACAACAGGGGGTGGCCTTGGACAGAGGCAAGGACAGAGTGTGCCAGGGGATACATGTGACAGTCATTCCGTAGATTAAATAAGAAGGAAATTCTTTGCTGGTACTTTTTCTTTTGCCAGTAAGATGAGAATCAAGGCCACGAGGGGGAAGCAGTTCTGGGGAACTGTATGGGAGGGGTTAGGGCGTGCAGAGGGTGGGGAATGGTCATTTGGGGACACAGGCATGTGAGGTATAAGAATTAGTGTCCCAGGACTGGAGAGATGGCTCAGAGGTTAAGAACTACAAGCCTTGAGCATGATTGTCTATAGCCGCGCTCTTTGTGACAGCCAATAGATCAACAAGAAGTGATGTCATGGCGTGCCTAGACAACAGAACACTATTTGACAGGAACAGGAACAAAGCGCTCATTTCCTACACTTTGGCATGAACCTTGACAACAAAACACAAAGGTCAATATATTAGACGAAGCCAACTATATGAAATGCCCAGAGTAGGCACATTCTGAGAAACAGAAAATAGAAACCATGCAGGTGACCCATGCAGGAGGGTGGCAAGTTTAAGGCTGCCTGAGTTGCAGAGTGAGTTCAAGGCCAGCCCAGCTGATGAGACCCTGTCACAAAAAGCTGAAAGAGACTGCAGGTTTAGCTCAATAGTGGGGGTGGGGGGCGCCAACACATGTAACAACCTAGGTTCAATCTCTCTCTAGAGAGAGGGAGAAAGCAAGAGATGGAGGGAGAGAATTCTTGATGCTAGTAGCTGGAGGGAAGAGGGAAAGAGTGCTGATTGGTAAACAGGCGTGGAGATGCTTTGGAGGGAGTAGTGAAATTATCTGGGATGAAACATTGGCGATGGTTGTATGGCTTTGTGAAGCCACTAAAACCCCAAAGCTGTGTGCTTAAAAATGCTGAATTTTCATTTTCAATGACAAGTTATACTGCAGAGCCATGGTGACAGCATAGCACTGGCAGACAATAGTCATATGGACCAATGGGATAGAATAGAGGATGTGTAAGTTAACATAGCCACCACATTTTAATGCAATATGGCGGGAGGTTGGGGGGGGAGCCTTTTCAAGAATTAGTGCTTGGAAAATGAGACATGTGAATGCAGAAAGATGAATCCAGGTACATATCCCTCACACTGCATAAAACCTCACTCAAAACAGATCTAAGACCTTGACATTAGACCCGAAAACTCTGAGGAAAACACTTGACAATATGAGCAGAGACAAAAGCATTCTGGAAAAGCCTCATAGCTCAGGAAATAATCTCAATGGTTGACAAATGGGATCAACTATGAAACTTCTATATGGCTAAGGAAATTATCCAGTCTGAAGAGATAGGGCACAGAACAGGACATATCAAATAGGGGGTCAATATCTACAATATAAAGAACTTCAAAAGTTAAACACCAAAAAAGACCAAATTAATCCAATCAGTCAAACAGACGTTCTCAAAAGAAGAAACACAGGTGGCAATACAGTGTGTGTCTTAGTTAGTGTTCCATTGCTGGAAAGAGACACCACAGCCACAGCAACTCTTTTAAAAGAAAGCATTTAATTGGGGCTGGCTTACAGTTCCAGAGGTTAGTTCATTCTCATCAATACAGGAAGCATGGTTGCATTTGGGCAGACAGTTCTGGAAAAGTAGCTTCGAGTTCTACACCTGTATATGCAGGCAGCAGGAACAGACAGACTCTGGGCTTGGAATGGGCTTTTTGAAACCCCAAAGCCTGCCCCCAGTGACACACTTCCTCCTACAAGGACATCCGTCCTAATCCTCTCAAATAATGTGGCTCTCTCCTGCCCATAGCATTCAAATCTATAAGCCTGGGTGGAGGGGTGGGGAAGCATCATTCAACCACCAGAGTGCAGTATCCTTAGCCAGCAAAGAAACGCAAATTAAAAGTGCCAGAAAGAAGGAAGGAAGGAAGGAAGGAAGGAAGGAAGGAAGGAAGGAAGGAAGGAAGGAAGACAGCTGACAGTGGTGAGGACTTGGAAGGAGGAGATGTTACTCACTGCTGGGGGTCATGTAAAAGTGCACAGCCATTGTGGAAATCAACATTCAAGGTTCCTTAAGGCACAAATAGACTAGCATATGTCCTAGCCTACAGCGCTCCTGAGGATACACCCAGTGACAGTCAGTAAGTACGACCATAGAGATACTTGCACAACTGCGTTTACTGCGGTAGTCTTCATGGCAGACAGGAAACGAAACCAGCCTAGATGTACACGAACAGATGAATGGATAAGGGAAATACAGTGTGGACACACAGCCCTAGCTGTGTGTGGAATTTTAACAGCCCTAGCGAGAAGTGAAGGCATGGAGTTTTAGGAAAGTAGATGGAGATGAATAACAGCGTGCTAAGCAAGATAAACTAGACTCAGCAAGACAAACCCTGTATTTTCTCTCAAATGCTGACCCAGATTTAAATTTATAAGTGTGTGTGTGTGTGTGTGTGATAAAACTATAAACGGGACTATGAGAGGGGAGGAACAGATCTTAATGGGAAAGGGGGGGGGGTAAGAAGATAATGGGATGCATCAAAGCTGAAATTCTTTGTGGGAAGAAAGGAGACCAGGATTAGGAGGGGGCGGGAAAGACGGAGAAGGACAGTGAGGGAGACAGATGCACCAGAATACAGTTTAAGGACACATGTGTATGAAAATGCCATAATGAGGTCCATTACTTCATATGCTAACTTCAAATATTAAACAATTAAATGGCTAACTACAACTCTATAAAATCGGAAGTTAACGTGAAAGAATCAAGTGTTCTACTGTTGGAAAGGAATAACAATGTTGGAGAGAAACGGTCCCAGCTGTGGTCAGATCAGTTTCTCTTTAGAGTCTTATCTGGGTCAGGCCAACACCATCGTCCTGTCCACTGTACCACATGGTCACCTTGTGTGTGTCACACTTGTTTCTGTTCTATATATTGGTATGTCCATTCAGTTCCAGAAAATGGAAACCAGTAACTAGAGGAAACATTTCCCCAACATGGAAACCAATGCCCCGCAGAATATCCAGGAGAGGAAGAAGCATTTACAAGAGCCAGAAACAGGTGGATGGAATAGCATCGTGTGATGGGAACAGAGAGTCAAGCTCTCTGTTTAGTCTGCAGAGCCAGCCTTCCAGTGGCTGCAGAGCAAACAGGGCATCTGGTGCTGATGCTGCAACAGGGGGAGAAATTCCGAGGGAAATCATTGCTAACCAAGGAGGGTCACCTGCCTAAGGGACTGGATGCTGTGGAAAGCTTAGACTGTCAACATCACTCGGGCAGTGACATTGACCGTGGGCTGGGACTGTTGACTCATCAGGCTGGCAGAGGAGTCACTGGCATCCATGATGCTAAAATCAAAGAACTTTGAAAGGGCACTCAGAGAATAGTCATGTTGCTCCCAGGATGCTGTACTCATCCCACAGAGAGTTGTTGCTACCAGAGGAATACCTGATAGGCTTGTTGTGAGCATACAGACTGACTTTGGTCTTATGTCTGAATCTCCTATCGAAGGTTGAACACAACCTTATAATCCCAACCTTTCTGATGAGCCCTGTGATTATGTGGTGGTTTTGCAATAATGTTTGATGGTTTCTGGGACGTCCCGTGGGGTTTTCCATGTAGGGAGGGGGTGCTTTTGATAGAATGCAACTTGGCCAGGTAGGCATCCCATGCCTCTCCCTGGCAGAGGTTATGATGATGGGGGCCCTCACGATAATCTCCGCTGTTGACTGGAGGGGGCGCTCTAGCCCCTCACAAACAGGGCTGAGAGGAAAACAAGATTAATAGTACTGATCAGATGGCAAATCAAGGAAGCAGCCTGCCTGAGGGCAGGTCAGACGCGCTGCTCTGCAGGTCTGAGGCCCTGAACTCCTTTCTGTCCCCTTAATCACCTCCTAGGGACTCCTGCTGGGAGTCAACTCTTGGCTTTCCTTCTGAACTCCTAAAGCAAGAAAGGGTTAGGGAAACAGTGTTCCAGTCATAAGACTTTGAACTCCTGCAAAATTAGTAACCAGACCCTCTGCTTCCAGTGACTTTCAAAGTGCAAGCAGCTGGGGCCTGGGAAACACTCCAGAGACATCAGGGCCACGCCCTGAGAATGACTGGTCACCAAGCGGGAACCTCAGTGCTGACCCCTAGATGCGTGGGTGTTGGTTACAGAACAGAGTTAATGCTGATGACCTGGTTAGCAAGAAAGCAGACGTGGGCCCGGAGCTGCAGATGGCTAGTTCTGAGACTTGGGCATGTTCTGTGCCTTTCAGAACCTCACGACACAGACAATGCCTGTCATATACTGTGTCCATAGGTGCCTGACACATGTCTGTGTTAACCAGGCCTCTTCCAGTTGCAAGTGACAGAAACCCATCTCCATGGAGAAAGGGTCTGGGAGAGAGAGGTTGGATTTCTTTGACTGTATGAGGAAGGGCACAAAATAAAGCCAAGAATGGGAAACTCGGAGTCCCCAGGGTTCCTCTCCCCTCAAGTTCAAACCCTCCCCTCAGGCCTGCATCTCAGGGTGGCTAGAACCGCTTTAGCAGAGAGCTCCCAGGCTCCCTTCCTAAGGAAGAGAGGAAGGCTGAGAAATCCAAACTGGCCTGGGTGGGGTGTAACTGTGGTACCAGCTACTCGTGACACTCAAGCAATGATCCCAGAAGCCCAGGAACTCAAACTTTGGAGTAGAGAAAGAAGTAAACGCCCAGACTGTGTTAGGCCACAGCTGCCCTCTAGCGGAGGCCAGCTGCAGCTGCAGCTGTGAATGTGCGCTTCTGCACACAGCAGGCCACCAGGGTCAGAGCCACACGCCCAGAAGTGAAACTGGTGTGTGTGTGTGTGTGTGTGTGTGTGTGTGTGTGTGTGTGTGAGAGAGAGAGAGAGAGAGAGAGAGAGAGAGAGAGAGAGAGAGAGAGAGAGAGAGAGAGAGAGAGAGAGAGGGAGGGAGGGAGGGAGGGAGGGAGGACAGAGAGAGAGACACACAGAGAGAGACAGAGACAGACAGAGAGAGAGAGGAGAACACGAACACGGCAGCCCAGATGTGATGTGCCATGTGCCTCTGCCCAGCCCTCCCTTCCACGATCTTACCCCCATTCTGGCATGTCCTTGGGAGCAGCTAAAGCCAGACTCTGTTTATCCCTCTTGCTCGTTTTTCTCATGCCCTAGAGCCCTGTGCACGGTCTCCTGCACATCTGCCTGTTCCTCTGTCCTTACTCTGCCCTGTGTCTGTACCATCCACCATGATAGCGCCCCCACGCGGTTTACCTCCTCTGTCCCCTTTGGCTCACTTCTGCCTTCCACGGGGTTGTTATCTAAAATGATAGTTGCGGCTTCTTTGCTCGAGAATTCTTTTTCTCTCTTTGATTTTTATTACATGTATTTACTCGGGGAGGGCGGTGTGCCTGTGTATCCGTGCGTGCATGTGAGTGGTGGGCGGAGAAAAACTCAAGCCAATTGGTGCTCCCATTTTACCCTGTGGTTCCTGGGAATGAAAGCCAGTGCAGCAGGCTTCACAGCCTTGACCGTCTGAGCCTCCTCCTCCTCCTCCTCCTCCTCCTCCTCCTCCTCCTCCTCCTCCTCCTCCTCCTCCTCCTCCTCCTCCTCCTCCTCCTCCTCCTCCTCTCTCTCTCTCTCTCTCTCTCTCTCTCTCTCTCTCTCTCTCTCTCTCTCTCTCTCTCTCTGAATGCTTTAATCCCATTTGTTTATTTTGTTGTAAATTGGCTTATTTCAAGTCTGTGTTTTGGTTAGTTTTTTTGTCCCGGGAGAACCTCCAGTGTGAAAGTGTGTCCATCAGTTTGGCCTGTAGGCAAGTCTATGGGGCATCTTCTCGGTTACTGATGATGTGGGAGGGCCCAGCCCACTGTGGACCATGCCGTGCCTGGGCAGGTGGTCCTGGGTGTATAAGAAAGCACACGGAGCAAGCCGTAGTGGACAAGCCCGTGCTCCTCCATGGCCTCTGCTTTGGTGGCTGCCTCCAGGCTCCTGCCTTGAATTCTTTCCCTGATTCATGACTGAGTGCAAGTTGTACAACAGCACAAACCCTCTCCTTCCCAAGCTTCTTTTGGTGGTGGTGTTTATCACAGCAGCAGAGAGCAGACTACAGTGTTCCGTTATGAATGTGCTATGCTCAGTGATGCGAATCCCTGGATTTTTGTTGGTGGTTTCCACTTTATTATTTTGTTTTGCTTATTCTTCCACAATTTCATACATATATGTGTATATATGAGAGTATATATGAGAAATTGTGAAAGATGTATATGCATACACACACACACACACATTGATCACTCTCTGTGGTGGTTTGAATGTAATTGGTCCCCATAATCTCACAGGGAGTGGCACTATTAGGTGTGGCTTTGTTGGAGTGGGTATGACATTACTGGAGCAAGTGTGTCACTGTGGGGCAGGCTTTGAGGTTTCCAATGCTCAGGATACTGCCCAGGTACACAGGCGACTTCCTGTTCTCTGCAAGCCAGGATGGAGCCAGCAACACATCTCCCTGCCATGATGACAATGGGCTGACATCTGAAACTATAAGCAACCCCAATTAAACATTTTCCTTTGTAAGTGTTGCCATGGCCATGATATTTCTTCACAGCAATAAGACCCTGAGACAGTGTCATTATCTCCTCATACCTGCTTTTACTCCTGCTGAGTCCCTCCCCTCCCTCCCCTCACCCTTCCTCCCTCCCCTCTGCCCACTCCTTCTTTGTCCACCCCCTCCCTTCTTTCTTTGGCCTGGGAATTAAACTCAAGCCCTGTGCATACCAGACAAGCTGCTCCACCACTAAGCCACACCCCAGCAATGAGGAAGAGAATTTTTGTGGTTCCCCATCAGCAGCAACTCCATCCTTTGTGGCCCCGCCTCCTCCTTTAGCCTGAATTTGAGGTTTATGTCCTCTGTCCTACATCTTCTCTCTCATCTGGGCCTCAGGAGAACACAGTTGGCAACAGAAAGAATAGCAGAATTACAGGTGACGGAGGCTGCTTTCCGCCATCGACCCACTTCTCCCCAACTCTGTTAAGTTTCCATCCTTACAGAGTATGTTTCAGTAGAGCTGCCTGAAGCTGAGATCTCCTTACGGGAAGTCCCCTCTCACAGCTTACTCTTGCCCAATGCTCTCCCAGCTGGGACACCATTTCTCAAGCTTACTTGACACAGAAAGAAGCCTGTGGGAGGGTCGGAGAAAGTCACTATGGACATGATGTGTGATCTAGAGGATAAAGCTGTAGAAATGTGTTGGATGGAGATACAGCCTTTTATATCCTTTTGTTGCACTCTGGATATGACAGACTGTTTTGGATCTTTGAAGATTCATCAGGTGAATTGTTTGGGCTTCTACAGGGTGGAACTGACCACACCAGCTGCACCTGGAAAATTGATTGATGGGAGATGTCATTCTGTAAATGTTTCTCTTATTGCTTAATAAATAAAGCCCTGTTGGCCAATAGGAAAGCAAGCTAGGTGGGACAAGGAGACAAGGAGGATTCTGGGAGATGTAGTAGGAGAGTCTAAATGTAGGACAACAGCCATTGACAGTGATGGCTGCCATCAGCAAAGTTCTAGCATACCTCATGCCCTTTACATATTACAGAATATGCTAGGAATGTTGCCCAGTGCCTGACTCACATGCATGAGACCTACATTAATTATGTTTCTGTTGCTGTGATAAACACTCTGACAAAAATCAACTCAGAGAAGAAGGTGATTGAGTATTTAAGGATCCCGGAGGAAAAAGATCCTGTCGATGCTGAGGAGTTGCCTTCTCAGTGTGTCCAGCAGAAAGCCAGTCTCACAAGAGACAGGGGAAGGGTGGCAGCCCATGGCCAGAGTAGGAGCTGAGAGACCACATCCTCAACTGCAAACGTAAAGCAGAGAGAGGGTGGCCGAAGCTAAACACTCTCAGCGTGTCCCAAGGACACACTTCCTCCAGCAAGGCCACAGCTCCATAGTGACACCAAGTGCTCAACCATGTGAGCCTTGCAGGACATTTCTCCTTTAAACCACAACAAGGTCTAATGTTCAATCCCACCGGTACTAAAACACTGCTCACCTGTTGTTACTGAGGTTATCATCTATGTAAGACACGTGCCATTATTATGATCTATGTAAGACACGTGGCATTATTATGATCTATGTAAGACATGTAGCATTATTATGATTGCGCATTTTAGACACCAGAGGCTCACATGTCTAGTTTGGAGGAAGAGCTGAGATTTGGACCAGACTTTTGAACTCTAATCCATATGCCTTATCCACCACTCTGCATTGTCTGCGCTCTCCAGAAATGTTCCTACACCAGGATCCTGCTTCCTGAAAGGCATGTTCATTGCTGCTGGGCCAGGGAACAATAAAACACACGGGGGCTTGAGAGATGCCCAGCAGTTAAGAGCATTTACTTCTCTTGCAAGGCCCTGAGTTCTGATCTTGGTACCAGAGGGCAGCTCAGAATTGTCTGTGAACAGTTCTGGGGATCCGATGCTCTCCTCTGAGCACCCCAGGCACCAGGCACAAACAGGCACACGTGTGGAAGCAAAAACGCCTTAAAGAGCATCAGGCAGGAGGACTCTTCATGTAAGACCGCTTTGAGTTTAGCTTCTTTTTATGCAGCCTTTCCCCAGCTGTAGATTTCTCAGATCCATCCATCTTCTCTTCCCACCTAACCTCATGCTCCCACCCCGTCAATCAAGACCAATTAGTGCTGCCCAAATGTCCTTGCTCTCCACTGGGGCATGGTCTGGTGTAGCACATTTAAAGGAAATAAAATGATCAATACTTCCAAGGTATCACAAAATCACTAGTTTGCCATTTGAAGATTTTTTTGGGGGAGGGTCAGAAAATCTTGATCACAAAGTACTTTGTTCTCTGCCTGAGAAGCAGAGCAGACAAATGGAAGTTCTTTCTTGGTGTGCCAAGGTCATTTTCATGAGGGTACACAGACTCTCCAACACGCATGGCACTGTCCCTGGATCTCAGTCAGCTTCTGGGGTGGTTTTGTCTTTTTTGCTAACTGGCACAAGTTATTTTTCTTCTTTCTGTTTTCGGTAGTATTGACCATCCCTCGTGTTTTTGATCCATCACCTTGGGGGTCTTCCCTGACCCCCGAGTGGGATGCTTCCTCACACAGAATCCACTCAGCTCTCTGCATAGCAGCACATGGCTCATGGATGCAGAGTGAGGATCTGTTCCCTGGTGAATGTCCCCTGGCTGTGCCATACACTTAACATTTTAGTGACACTTCTTGCTGAATGAGCTCTTATATCATATGATAAAGGGATGTCATTACCCGTTTAGCATGATTGGCATGCTGTCTCCGAGTCCAGAGTACAATTCGTAAATCATTCCCCCCAAAATGTTTGTATCCTTAGATATCAACATTAGGTATTTGACTCTCCACTCTTCAAGTCTGTCACTGTCCGTATGACTTTTATGTGCCCGTGACATTAGGTGTGACTCCATTAGCAAGGATGAAGTCATGTGAGGCACAGCCCATGTTGGGAAACTCCACTCCATCCAAGTGAGTGCTCCCATCTATGCTGCTCTCCAACTGACATCAGCCCACAATGGGCTGGACCCTCCCCCATCAATCACTAGTTAAGAAGATGTCCTACAGGCTGTCTACAGTCCAATCTTATGGAGCACTTTCCTAATTGAAGTTCCTCTGGGACGACTTTACTTTGTGTCAAGTTGACGCTAAACCTAGTTAGCATTCTCTCTGTGTATGTGTGAATATATATGTATGTGTGCGTATGTATGTATGTATGAATGTATGTTTATGATGGGTTTTGGTCCTTCCTTTTTACCCCCATTACCCTGTCCTTTCCTGTTCCGCTTCTTCTGAAACGACCTTCGCAAGCAGACCCCTCATTTTCACGTCACTTTTGACAGCATGGGCATTTTTCTCATAGAATTCCAGAACCGGAAATGATGATATGGAGACTTCTTTCCATGAGGCCTCAGGGGTCACGACTGTATTTTAAGGTGCAACCATCTGTCTCTTCTGTCTGTTACTCCGTGGCCCAAAGGGGCTGATGAGCTCCACACATTGACTCTGCATTCCAAATAGTCACAGTGGGCAGGAGCAAAGAAGAGAAAGAAGGTGGACCCAGAACCTCTTTAAGGAGGGTTCTGAAGCTGCCATGTGACACAATATGCTCCATTGGCCGGAAGTGAGACATGTGACCACGATTAACAACACAGGAGCAGAGGAATTTGATCTTTATTCTGCTCTATGATGTTCCCAGCACCAAGATGAGAGTACTATCACAACAGAGGAGAACAACAAGAATTTGAACACTATGACAATTAAGAAACAGAAGCGAGGTCCCTGACACCTCCCCGGGCCCTATGTTACTATGAATCAATAATAACAGGCCCAGTAGCATGCTTGGCTCCGAGTTCATGTGACAAATCTCGACTCTGGGGAAATCTGAATCACCCGGGCGGTGAACCTGTGGGCATGTTCACCAGGGAGTGTCACGGTTGAGGTAGGAAGGTCCCCGTAACTATGGATGGCTTTGTCCTGCGGCCCGAGAGCCTACACTTCAGACAGGGAGACAGCAAGCAGAGCACTAGCTTTGGTCTCTCAGCTCCAGGATGTGGACACAATGTGGCCAGGTGCCTCCAGGGCCACCATGATGGCCTGTACTGACAGAGCCAACTCCTTTCCGAAAGTCACCTTTGTCAGGCAGTTTGTCAGAGCTGTGAGGAAATCAGCCTCTCTAAATGAAAGCAACAGCGGCTGTGCCATTGTATTGTACCTATGCGACGTCACTGGGTGTGCAGGAAGAAACAGGCAGGCTTTCTAGGGCATCACCGAGATAGTCGGAGGGAGGAGAAGGAGGAGGAGGAGGAGGAGGAGGAGGAGGAGGAGGAGGAGGAGGAAGAGGAGGAGGAGGAGGAGGAGGAGGAGGAGGAGGAGGAGGAGAGCAGCATGGGGAACAGCTTGGTTTACAGGGCCTGAAGATAAAGAGGACTTTCCCGGGATGCAAGCCCAATGCCAGCTGCTGGGCACATTGCCAGCAGTGTGCAAGGCAGTCCCGGCTTACCTAAATAGACTCAAGGGAGTGATTAGGGAGGCGTGTGGGGGGGTCTTTTGCTGACTCTGACTTCTATGCACTCAAAGAATAAAGACGGAGCTGGAGAGATGGCTCAGCAGGTAAGAGCAGGGGCTGCTCTTCCGGAGGATCTGGGTTTAACCCCCAGCACCCACATGACCGCTCATAATCATCTGCAACTTCAGTTCCAGGGCATCTGACTCCCTCTTCTGTCCTCTGAGGGCACCAGGCACTCTCACATGGCACACAGACATACATGTAGGCAAAACGCCCACACACATAAAATAAAATATAAGAGCCCCTAAAGCAAACAAACCCAAAGGGGATAGAATGCAACACCATGGTTAGTCCTTTAATTTAATTTATTAAAATTGTGTGCGTGTGTGTGCGTGCACGTGTGTGTGCGTGTGTGTGCGTGTGTGCATGCGTGCGTGTGCGTGTGTGTGTGCGGCGCGTGTGCGTGTGCGTGCGTGTGCGTGCGTGTGCGTGTGTGTGCGTGTGTGTGCGTGCGTGCGTGCTTGTGTGTGCGTGTGCATGTGCATGTGTGCGTGTGTGTGTGTACCTAAAGAGGCCAGAAGAGGGCACTAGAATCCCTAGAGCTGGAGTTATAAGAGGTAATTGAGAACTGCCCCACATGAATGCTGGAAACCAAACTCAGGTCCTCTGGAAGAACAGCAAGCACTCTTGGCCACTGAATTGTCCCTCTGGCTCATCCTTAAATTAACTGAAATGCAACTAGACTTGTTGCCATAGTCCAAGTTTCTCTCTGAAATACTGGACACTTTTTCACACCAAAGGACAAATTTAGGTTCAGTGAGGTAGATCAGTGGGTAAAGGCATTTGCTGCCAAGCTTGATGACTTGAGTTCAATCTCAAGGTATTCAGCTGTTGTACAGAGAGAGCTTTCTCCTACATGTGTCCTCTGATCTTTACACATATGCCTCGGCACATGTACACACTCACACGCATGCTAAATAAATGCAAAACTATTGTAAAAGAAGCTCTAGCACACTGGGAGAGGTAAGTTAAAAGCACAGGGCTGCGGATTTAGCGAGAACACTCATGATACACGTTTGTGCTAAACTGATGAACACTAATCTCTTTGAGAGGGTAACCAAGCTCCGGGAGAAGATGGCAATAAAAGCAATTTATCATTGCAAATGGGGATGTGCGGAGGGAAAGCAAAGTGCCTTTCTGTAATCACAGCTATTACTGTCGAAGCAACTCAGGCTGTTCCCTTAGTGACAGAACCTCTTTTGCATATGGGCAAACGGTTATCTTCTCCACTGCAGCCTGAAAAGTTTCAAGTGACACCTGGTTTTCTGTTTTGCATTGTCATACGTGCATTTTAAATATCTGTTTCCAGGTGCAGCCTGAAACACCTGAACAGGTAGCAACATGAGGCACAGATGGCAAAGTCGCAAACCTTGGTGACAGGTGCTGTCATCAGAGGATGCTGTCAAAACCCATCCAAATGCATGTGGAGATGCTGCTTCCCGAAGAACAGGATAACCCTGTTTACCAAAGTCGAAGGAGGAAGAGACTTGGGATAAGTTAATCACTCCGTGCCTCAGGGCCTGCCGGAACCCACCACAGAAGGCTGTGACAGGATGACATAATTTCTGGTGGCTGCACAGGGAAATGTTAACTATGACAATTATCACATTCTATTCCCAAAACAGATATCTGTGCTCATTAGAATTATCTCCTTAATATGTCCTGTAACATTGCATGCTCTGAATTTAAAAGCGTGGGTATAGAAGGGTGGAAGCTCTTGACACTGAGCAGTGGACAATTTAAATGTGAGGAATTTGGACAAAGTATATAACCTTCCTAGGCCTTATTCCCTAACTAGGAATTGGGAGCTGGGTGATTCATTCTTTATTCGTTTAACAAATATTTGTTGAACATTTAACAGAATCTTTGTGATGGCTGTAAGCACTTGGCCCAACAGACCAGCTTCTCCACACTGGGCTGTTTATTTTGCAGAGGGTAGTCCCCGTGCAGGTGCTGTGGTGTTCCCAGGGCCCAGGGTTTTGTGAAGCCGCTGGCACTGAGTGGCCTCACTACACACTGGTGGGCTGGGGCTGGCTGACAATGCTGTGTGCACTCACAGCCTCTTTGCGTCCTAAGAGCAAGCACAGACAAAACACCCTTATCTTGGAATCCCAGGAAGCAGTTGGGAATGGATCTGATGGCGCATCCTCACTGTAGACTTTCTGGGTAAAACACTAATGCTGGGGGAGGGTTCTAGAAAACAGTGGGCAACTCCTGCCGTGTAGCAGAGTTACGGGATGAGAACTTAAAAGTGTAGAGTATGTCTCACTCCCTCTGGCTTGCCCAGTCCTCCTTGTCATAACTCCAGAGCCCTGTCCCTGATGGGAGATGTTATTCTGTATATATGTTTCTCATACTGGTTAATAAAGCACTGTGGCCAATGAGATAGCAAGATAGGCGGGGCTAGGAGACAAGGAGGAAAGAGGAAGTGGGAAGGAGGGGTCAAGATGGAGACCTGAAAGAAAGAAGATGCTGCCGCAGTTCCCTGATAAGACGACCACGTGGAAATACTTAGATAAGTAGAAATGGGTTAATAATTAAGGCAGAGCTAGCCCATTAACAATGATGGTAATTGGCCAACAGGATTGTATCAAATACAGAGTCTCTGAATGTTATTTGGGGCTCCCGTGGCGGCTGGACCATGGCAGCAGAACCAGCTGCAGCTGGCGGGGAAACCTGCTGTAAACATGTCCCCACTTGGGAGAGCTGTCCCTAACCCAGCCCACTTTATGCTCTCATCCAGCTCCTGTTCCTTCTGCCTGGGGCTGCTGGTCCAGACCCGGTTGAGGCTGTTCTCCTTATCTTCTGTCTCCTAGCCCGTGTCCCCTCAACACTCCTGAGCACACATCAGCCTTCTTGTTTCCATGCATATTCATCGTTGATTTTAAATGCTGAGGATGTCTCCCCCAAGAGTGAAAGTAATCTCCTCCACCTGGTTCTGGCCTGTTCTCCAGGATGGACAGGGCAGGGTGGCACTCATAAGAAAACCTCCTCTTTTCTCTGCATTAGATGGCTTTGAACCAAGGTAATGGACGCTGATCAGAGCGACCTATGAGGAGAAAGTGTATTGCACTCACAGTCTCGGAGGTCTCTGTGTGCAGTGCTCAGCTCTATGGGTTCTGGGCCTTGGTGAGGCCCAGCATCCAGACAGTGGAAGTCAGAGCATAGACGGCTCATCTCATAGTGGGAGCAGAGAAGGGAAGCAACTAGTGAATAGGTGTAACCTTCAAAAGCTTCCTTCCTCCAGCCAGACCCTGACACTAAAACCTCCACCAAGTCACTAGAAAAATGCCCCTGGCTGGGGACCAGGTGCTGAGAAACTTCAATAATATTCAAACCTTATCTGCTGTAATTAAGTAAATAAATAAAACTATAAATAAAAAGAGCAGTCCGCAAGCCTGTCTTCTTCTCCTTGCTAATTCCACACTAGCAATGTAAGAGGTATTTGGGGAATGACAGTTACACTGAGGCCCTGAAGGGCATCAAGGTTATGTGTACATGTTAGTAAAGATTTGTGCTTGTGTGTGTGTGATATGTACATGTCAGTATGGATGTGTGCATGTATGTGTGTGCGATGTGTACATGTCAGTATGGATGTGTCCATGTGTGTGTGTGTGTGTGATATGTACATATTAGTAAGGATGTGTGCATGTGTGTGATATGTACATGTTAGTATGGATATGTGCATGTATGTGTGATATGTATATGTTAGTAAGGATGTATGCATGCGTGTGTGTGATATGTACATGTTAGTAAGAATGTGTGCATGTGTATGTGTGATATGTACATGCTAGTGCATGTGTGTATGATATGTACATGTTAGTATGGATGTGTGCATGTGTGTGTGTGTGTGTGTGGTATGTACATGTCAGTATGGATGTGTGCATGTATGTGTGTGTGATGTGTACATGTCAGTATGGATGTGTGCACGTGTATGTGTGTGATGTGTACATGTCAGTATGGATGTATGCACGTGTATGTGTGTGATGTGTACATGTCAATATGAATGTGTGCATGTGTGTGTGTGATGTGTACATGTCAGTATGGATGTGTACGTGTGTACATGCATGTGTGTATAAGGTGAGTGGTTGGTGCTGGGTATCCCCTTTTCTCTCCACCTTATTCTCTGAGACAGGCTCTCTCACTGAAGCTGACACTTACTGATTGGCTAGGCTGGATGACTAACGAACCCTTAGGACATGATGTCACTTGACCTCCACACCTGGCATTTATATGTGGGTGTTGGGTATTGAAACCCAAGCTTCTGTGGCAGGGACTAAGTGAGTCATCTTCCTGGCCTCATTCATACAAAACTCTTAGGTGGTACACACATTGTTGCCCTTGGCAGTTGTTTGGTTAAACTTCAAGCCCTACCTCTGTGTCTTCCATCATACCTCTGTCTCATCATACCTCTTCCAAAAATGTAAAACACTGGCTAGTAATTCTGCAACATGGGAGAGAGAAATGACTCACCCAGTAAAAGCACTTTGGGTCCCAGAGTTCACGTCAAAAGCCAGGCTTGACCGCAGCACCTGTAATCCAAGCAATGATAAGATGAATGGCAGAGACAGGTGAATCCCTGGAAACTTGTCTGTCCTGCATGGTAAAGGTCCAGGCCATGAGAGATTGGTCTCAAAATAAGAGACACACGCAGGGACACACAGAGAGAGAGAGAGAGAGAGAGAGAGAGAGAGAGAGAGAGAGAGAGAGAGGGAGGGAGGGAGGGAGGGAGGGAGGGAGGGAGGGAGGGAGGGAGGGAAGAGGGAGGGAGGGAGGGAGGGAGGGAGGGAGGGAGGGAGGGAGGGAGGGAGGATCATCCTCTGGGGTCTGAGGCTCCCCCAGGAACTCCTACATGCGGGAAATCCGTAGGTCTTTTGATGTATCGTTGACACTAGTCCATTTCCTCTTGCTGCCTAAAGCATTTTAGAAGACAAGTTAAAGCTGAGTGATAACGAGAATAAGCTCAAATCTTTTCATACTTTCCAAAACAAACGTGTAAATCACTAGAACATGTCTTAGTCACTGTTCTACTGCTGTGAAGAGACACCATGGCTACAGAAACTCTTCTAAAGGAAAACATTTCATTGGAGTTGGCTTACAGTTCAGAGGTTCAGTAAGTACATAATTGTCATAGCAGGAAGCATGGCAGTGTGTTAGAGAGGTAGTGGAGGGTTCTACACTGGGATCCACAGGCAGCAAGCAGAGAGAGAGAGAGAGAGAGAGAGAGAGAGAGAGAGAGAGAGAGAGAGACAGAGACAGAGACACAGAGATAGAGACTGAGACAGAGACAGAGACAGAGACTGGGCCTGGCTTGGTCACTTGAAACCCCAAAGCCCACCCCCCAGTGACACACCAAGCCCACTCCACTCTAACAAGGCCACACCTCCTAATCCCTGTCAAGTAGTGCCACTCCCTAATGACCAAGCATTCTAATCTATGAGTCTACGGGGCCCATTCCTATTTAAGCCACCACAGAACATTTGGTCCTATTTCAAATGGCCAAGAGAAATGAGATGGGCTGTGCACTGACTGAGTGAGGAAGCTTTGGAAAGTTAACGGGAAAGCAAATCCCTAAGGTGTCCCTGCTATAGTCCCAAGGCGTGACTGAAATGGGTCCTGGAAGAGTCGGCCAGTCAGCTCCTGGAGAGCAGCAACACTCCAGCAACTAAGCCAGGAACTCGGTTGATTGCCAAAAGTGATGGAGTTAACTCCCCTCCCATCCACTTAGGAAATAATCAGAGCTGTGTCCTGGAGCAGACAGAGCAAGACCGTGTCTTGCTGAAAAACGTGGTCCTGAAAAACGATGGACGTTTATAGAGTCAGCCTTCCCTTGGCCATATGACTTAACAGAAACTTGTGCTTCTCTTGCCTGTCCCAGATTAGCTGAGCTTGCAGGGAACCGCCTGCGTCTGCCTCACAAGTGAAAAAGTCGCCACATCCTGCTTGATTAGAAACTTGATCTAATTTAAAACAATGACTTGCCATGATACACGTATAAGAATGGCCAAAATGCAGAACACTGACAACATCAAGGGTTATCAAGGGATTGCTGTTTGGGTGCAGGATGGCCAGACACTTTGAACGGAAGCTTGGTGGCTTCTTTGTTTTAGTATAGTTGTTTTTTTTTTTTTTTTTTTTTTTTTTTTTTTTGCATGTGTGTGTGTTATCAAGAGAGTGTTCGGGTGTGCTAGACTGCGTGCATGTGTGGAGGCCTGAGATTAACTTGTGATATCTTCCTCTCTAGCTCTCCACCACATTTTTTTGAGGCAGTGTCTCTTGTTGAACCCAAATTCACCATTTTGGCTAGACTGCCTGGCCAGGAAACCCCATGGGATTTTGTCTCGGCTCCTACTCTACCAGCACTGGGGTGACAGATGCAGCCATCTTTTTATGAAGGTGCTGGGGTGCAAACTGGGTCCTCTTGCTTGCACAGCAAGTGCTTCACCCACAGAGCTGCCTCCTCCACCCTATCTGCTGACTCCTTACCAAACCAAGCACACCCTCCCCATGAGGCCATCCTGATGTTGCTTGTGTTTCCTCCCATGAATTTAGTTTCATGCTAACCTCATATGGAGGTTAGCATGTGTGCAACGCTGGAAGAAATATTGCCTTTCAATAGGTGACTGGGCAAATTAATTGCCATGTCTAGCCCTCAGTCTCATGCCCAGCTCTGCAACAGATCACTTGCTGCAGCCTTCTTTCCCTTCTGCCCAGTCTCCTGTGGACCCCACAGGCCTTCTCCCCCAACCTCTTTTGCCTGCTTATTGCTTTATTCCTGCTAACCCACAGAAGCCAGTAGGCTAGCTGTAGATTTTCTCCTTATCCTTCTGTTCCTCCAGATCCAACCCCAAGACTCATCCTCAGTGATGTAGTAGACTCTCTGGGTTGACCTCTCTTCACTGTATCCCAATTTCAAGGAGACAAAATAAGTAAATCCTGGTTGAACACTCTCTGCCCTCCTGTGAACTCCTTTAGACCCCTAGCCTATCCCCATTCCTAAGTGTCAGCTCTCAATACTTAGAAACACATTTTTTTGGAGCCCCCAATGGCTCCAAGTATGAGGTCCAAGGAAAATTTCCAACTAGGCAACGAACAGGGAGCACATTCTCTGAAAATCCAGAGAAAAAAATCCAGGGAAGAAAACACCCACCAAACAAAGACAAATCCAGAAATCGGCACCTTGACCTATAATCTTCCCAATCCCAGATGCCTAGATGGCAGTATGAGAACACAACCAGGAACAGCCAGGGCAAACATGTCCCTACTAGAGCCCAGCTATCCACCACAGCAGGCTCTCAATATTCCAGCACAGGCGAAGCACAAGGAAAGGCCTAAACCAGACTTTATGAAGATGGCAGAGGTCCTCAAAGAGGAAATTAATACATCCCTTAAATAATCAGGAAAACAGTGTAAGGAAATGAATAAAACTGTTCAGGATTTGTAAACAGAAATTGAGTCAATAAAGAAATCCAAACAGAGGAAATCCTGGAAATGAAAAAATTGGAAATTTGAACAGGTACTATGGTACCAAACATAATACAAGAGATTCAAGACAGAATCTCAGGCACTGAAATCACAATAGAAGAAATGAATACATTGATTAAAGAAAGTGTTAAATATATATAAAAAAAAACCCTGACAAAGAAACATCTAGGAAATCTGGGATACTATGAAAAGACCAAACCCAAGAATAATAGGAGTAGAGGAAGAAGAAACCCAACTCAAAGTCTCAGAAAATACTTTAAACAAAGTCATAGAAGAAAATTTTCCTAACCTAAAGAAGGACATGACTATAAAGTAAAAGAAGCTTCCAGAACACCAAATAGATTGGCCAGAAAACAAAGTCCCCTTGACACATAATCATCAAAACACTAAATGTCCAGATCAAAGAAAGGGCATTTAAAAAGACACAAGAAAAAAAGGCCAAGTGACATATAAAGGCAGACCTATTAGAATTACATCTGACTTTCCCATGGAAACTCTAACAGCCAACAGTGCTGCTTTTCTAAGAGACCACAGATGCCAGACCAGATTAATAGCACTGAGTGCCTAGAATAAAACTGGACAGATCTCGTCCTTAAGAGCACACCCAAAGGCTCTAGAAGAAAAAGAGGGTTATATGTCAGGAAATAATCAAACTTAGGGCTGAAATAAAAATAAAAACAAAGAGAGCAATACAAAGAATCAACAAAATTTCAGTAAATGGGAGTTGGTTTGTAGTTGTTTTTTTTTTTTTTTTCCTTTTTACTCTTTGGGCGCCTGCCACACAACTCCCGAATGAATACACGAAAATTTGTTCTTACATATGAATGCCTGCCTTAGCTTGGCTTGTTTCTAGCCAGCTTTTCTAACTTAAATTATCCTGTTTCTCTTTACATTTTGTCTCTGAACTTTTTGCCTCTCTCTCTCTCTCTCTCTCTCTCTCTCTCTCTCTCTCTCTATATATATATATATATATATATATATATATATATATATATATATATATATATATATATGTATTCTTTGCTACTCTGTGGCTAGCTGTGTGGCTGGCCCCTGGTTTCCCCCTCTCCTCCATTTCTCACTCCTCTCCCCTTTTCTAGACATCTCCTTCTATTTATTCCCCCTGCATGCCATCCCCACCTATCCCTCTCCTGCCTAGCTATTGGCCATTCATCTGTTTATTAGACAAACCAGGTGTTTAGGACAGATAAAGTAACTCAGATTCACAAAGTTAAACAAATGCAACATAAAAGAATGCAACAAATCTTTGCATCATTAATAAATATTCCATAGCATAAACAAATATAACACATCTTAAACTAATATTCTACAACATTGGTTCTTTGAGAAAATCAACAAGATGAAAGACCTGTGTGACAAGAACTTTAAGTCTTTGAAAAAAGAAATTGAAGAAGACATCAGAAAATGGAAAGATCTGCCATGCTCATGGATAAAGATTAACATAGTAAAAATGGCAATTTACAGATGCAATGCAATCCCCATCAGCATCTCAGCAAAATTCTTTACAGACCTTAAAAGGACCATACTCAACTTCATATGGAAAAACCAAAAAACCCAGGGTAGCCAAAACTATCCCGTACAATAAAGGGACTTCCGGAAGCATCATCGTACCTGATCTCAAGCTCTATTATAGAGCTATAGTAATGAGAACAACTTGGTATTAGCATAAAAACAGACAGGTGGACCAATGGAATACAATCAAAGACTCTGCTATCAATCCACACACCTGATTTTTGACAAAGAAAGAATCTTTAACAAATGGTGCTGGCATAAATGGATGTCTACATGCATAAGACTGTAAATAGAACCATATCTATTGCCATGCACAAAACTCAAGTCCAAATGGATCAAAGACCTCAATTGAACCTCATAGAATAGAAAGTGGAAGTAGACTTGAATGCATTGGCACAGGATACAACTTCCTAAATATAATACCAGTCCACAGACACTGAGAGCAACAATTAATATATGGAACTTCCTGAAACTGAGAAGCTTCTGTAAAGCAAAGGACACAGTCGGTCAAGACAAAACAGCAGCCCACAGACTGGGAAAAGATCTTTACCAACCCCACATCTGACAAAGGGATGATCTCATATATCTCTATCTTTATCTCTATCTCTATCTCTATCTATCTATCTATCTATCTCTATCTATCTATCTATCTATCTATCTATCTATCTATCTATCTATCTATATAAAGAAACTAGACATCAAAACACCAAATAATCCAATAAAAAATGGGGTACAGATCTAAATAGAGAACTCGCAACTGAGGAATCTCAAATGGCCGAAAGACACACTTAAAGAAATGCTCAATATCCTTAGTTATCAGGAAAATGCAAACCAAAACAACTCTGATACACCATCTTACACCTGTCAGAATGGCCAAGATCAAACACTCTGATGACAACTTATGCTGGAATGGATGTGGAGTAAGGGGAACACGCCTCCATTTCTGGTGGGAGTACAAACTTGTAATGCCACTTAGGAAATCAGATGGTGGTTTCTCAGAAAATTGGAAGACCCAGCAATTCCACACATTTAGACATGCTCCATCAAATTCCACCCCTAGGGCTCAGGGAATCCTCAAGAAGAGGAGGCAGAGAGAGTGGAAGAGCCAGAGGGGATGGAGGACACCGGGAGAACAAGGGTCTCTGAATCAACTAAACGAGGTGCATATGAGCTCACAGAGGCTGAAACAGCAAGCACAGGGCTGATGTGGGTTTTGCCAGGTATATATTATATGTTATATATTATATTATAGCTATTCTGCATATAGATTTTAGCTATTAGCTTAGCGTTTTTATGGAACTACCAAGTGTGAGAATGAATGGGTCTCTGATTCTTGTGTCTAGGGTTCTTTTCCTAAGTTGGGCTTCCTCGTCCAGCCTTGATGGTTTTTGTTGTATCTTATATTTTATTTTGTCATGTTTGGTTGTTATCTCTTAGCAGCCTGCTCTTTTCTCATGAGAGACAGAAAGGGGGTGGATCCAGAGGGAAGGGAGGTGAGGAAGAGCTTGGAGGAGTACAGGGAGGGGGAAATGTAATCAGGATGTATCGAATGAGAAAAGCATCTGTTTTCAATAAAAGGGGGGAATGATCATGTCTAGGTCATGGGATATTATTCAGTGCTCATAGGAAATGAGCTACCAAGCCGGGAAAAGGAAAACAATGACTTTTCCTGGGTGGGAAAATGCCTGTTTGAACAGAATGATTGCAGCAGGCACATGGCATTCTAGGAGACACAAACTATGTCTGGAGATTAAAAAGATGAATGGCTGGCAGATCCGGAGGTCATGGTGGTGAACAGACAGTACACAGAGGGATTTTCAGGGCTTCCGGATCCCTCTGTGTGAGTGTGAGGCAGACAGTGAATGCAAATAATATCCATCCATCAGAACCTGCATTCTTGAGCGTGTTTGGCTAGTGGTCATGCTTCTGCATACATCTTTATGTTAAAACATGGCGGTGAAAGTATTTGGAGAGGATTCACTACTGCGATGAGCAGAGTCTATCCTGCCATCTGCCACCATTTGTGGGATCTAAGTTAGTCTTCTGAGCCTTATCTGAGACAAAAGCAGCCTTAGAGGCAGGCCCACAGGGCAGCAGCTTTATCCTGCAAGTGATTGTCCTTGAAAATATTTTCCTATTTGCCAACACCAGGGCACACACATACATGCACACTGCTCTCTCAACTAAATGTTGATAGCTACAACTTGCCAGTCACCCTGGGAAAGGAATGACCATCTGTGTGTCTGGCCATCATTCCATAATTGAGTATGGAATAATAGATGGTTCTTATTACCAGGGCAGTTTCTGGTAGCTCGTCCTGGCTCAAGCCTCTGCTTGGGTTTAATCCTATAAGCAAGATCAATTTAAGTTAAGCTCCTCCCTTCTTCCTTTCTTTCATCCTTCCTTCTCTCTGCCTGTCTCCTCTTCTCCTTCCTTATTGTGTATATGAGGTGTACATGAGTGTGTCTGTGTGTGTGTGCTGACAGAGATCAACCCTGGGAGCTGTCCGCCCTGTTTTTAAGACAGGGTTTCTCACTGGCCTGGAAGTTGTCGATTAGGCTATGCTGGCTGGCTAGCAAAACCCAAGGACCTACCTGTCCCTACTCCTCAATGCTGGAATTAGAAGTATAGGTCATCACACCCCGATAGGTTCTGGGATCAAACTCAGGCCTCTGTGTCTGGGTGGAAAGGCACTCTATGGACAGAGCCCTCTCTCTAGTTGCTAAGATGGACTTTTGGGGTGTCAGTCCATCCTGGAGCTGCAATCCACCTCCCTCAGCTCACTGCATGGTAAGATTAAGCATCCATCACAACACCTGGCAAGCCAGGTGTGTGTGAGTGTGTGTGTGTGTGTGTGTGTGTGTGTGTGTGTGTGTGTGAGTGTGTGTGTGTGTGTGTGTGAGTGTGTGAGTGTGTGTGTGTGTGTGTGTGTGTGTGTCCAGGGTGACCCTCTTCCCCTGCAGCAGAGAAGAGGGAAACACAGTGTGACAGGCTCTCAAGGGAGCCATTTACCTTAAGATACCTGACAGGTCCTTCTTGTTTATTCTCAGTTTGTGGCCCTGCAGCCAGTTAGTCCTAAAACAACAAAATCCTCCCACAGAGGACAGCTCTTTTATGAGACAAAAAAAATGTCAAAAGAGAAAAATCTTCATTGTTTTGCAAAAATTCTTAAAGCAACCACATCAAAGCTGTTGACTTACCCGTATGCCTATTTTTCAAAAGAAAATGAAATATTTTTTTAAATTACCCTTTGTACAGAAGACAGTGAACATTTACAGGTTTTTGCTTATTTATTTTTTTTACTAGAGGGAATTTTTGACAAGCTGAGTAAAGACCTGTCATGTCTAAAGACGTTTTATTTTATATTAAAATTGGGCTGAAAATAGATGTGCCTTGGTGATTCTAGAATGTCATGATGTGCTTTGGTGATTCTGGAATGTCATGATTGGATTGTAAAGCCAATCACTCTTGCAGATGACATTATTGAAAACCCATTTGGCAACAATGCAAACTAAAAGAAGGGAAATATTTGATAAAATGGACAATCACTGAGTTTTCAACTCATTCCCTAGAGACTGTTTTTGAGACCGAACTGCAATTCATCTGGGTAGTTTTTAGTAAAAACCAAGTTTTTAAAAAGATGATTTGAGTGTATATGTGTGTGAGTGTGTCAGTGTGTATGAGTGTATATGTGAGTGTGTAATTGTGTATGAGTGTGTGTGTATGAGTGTGACTGTGTGTGAGTGTGTGACTGTGTGTGAGTGTGTCTGTGTGTATGAGTGTGCATGTGAGTGTGTAATTGTGTGTGTGAGTGTGACTGTGTGTGAGTGTGTGTGACTGTGTGAGTGTGTCTGTGTATGAGTGTGTATGTGAGTGTGTAATTGTGTGTGTGTGAGTGTGACTGTGTGTGAGTGTGTCTGTGTATGAGTAGGTGATTGTGTGCCTGTGTGTGTGTGTGTGTGTGTGAGTGTGTGTGTGTGTGTGTGTGTGTGTCAGAGGACAACTTTTAACAGTCAATTCTCTCCATCCACTCTAGGTTCCAGGAATTAGACTCCTGTGGTCTGGCTGGATGGCAAGTTCTTTCTTCCCGAATCATCTTGTTGAGGACTAAGAGTTTGCATCTTGGTTTGAAGTAAGGGCAGACTGAGTCAGGGCTCACAGCTATTGACTGTCTTCATGTCCTATGTGTCTATGGCTGGACCTCTCCAGCATCTTCCTGACAGGTGTCAGTGGGTTCCTCTAAGCCTGCACTGGTGCTTTTACTGTGTTCATAAAGCGATTTCTCTTTTATTTTTGCTCTCTCTCTCCTTTGGAGTTTGAGCCCAGGACCTCCTGTACACCAGGTCCAGTACATTTTCATCTTTCTTTTTGCTTTAGACATAGTGACAGCTATAGTCACACACCCTGTCCTATTGAGAAAAGTAACCCAAGCCCCAGAACACAAGCTGTCCTTTGACACCGACTGGCCTGCTCATGTGGGGCCAAGGTCTCTCATTTGCCTCTCTGTTCCTCAGAGCTTTGATATTTAATTCCCCTGTCGGGTTCTAAAATCCACACACTAAAAATATCATATAGCTCTTGTTGATACAAAACTGGAAAAGAAAACAAAGCACCTTGACCATTTGGTGCGGGCGCGTGGTGTCGTCACTGTTGCTGTGGCATCCAGAAGGGGGAATTCGTGGCAAGCTGAGCTCCACCCCAGAGTTGGGGTTGGTTTGGAGACCTTTACAAAAGCCTTCGTTCACCTTCCTTGCCGCTTCTAGGTATTTGGGAGTTCTTCAACAGAGATATTAAAGGCCTTAAAAGTGTTTCCTGGGCTGGTGGATGGCTCTGTGGTAAGGGTGCTTGCTGCCAAGCATGAGGACCCAAGCGGCATCCGTGGGGCCCCCCATGTGGAGGAAAGAAGTAACTACATCCCCAAGCTGTCCTCTGATCTCATCTGTCTGTCTTACACACACACACACACACACGCGCACGCACACGCACACGCACACACACGCGCGCGCACATACCACAGGGGAACTAAACTCAATGCAATACAAATGTTCCCCATCCCCTTGTCCTTACTTCCATTACCCTGTTTGAAACATCTGGTCTCTGTATTTTTTCTGCAAATGGGTAGAATTTCAGCAATATTATGGTATAAATGGGCTGCATCAGGATGCCCTATCACCCAGAAATTATTTCTGTGAGAAAACATTCTTCAGTTCTAAACAAATGGGAGCACGATATATATATATTTTTTTTATATACACAAGACATGGCTGGTTTGGAGAAGGGTTATAGCATGAATTAGAACGAAAGGGAGCTAAATTTAAGTCTTGACTGTTTCCCACAGGCTGATCTATTTTCAGCTGGTTTCTTACCCACTCTGAGCACATTTCCTTTTCTAGCATGGCAGACAGGATAGTAGTTATTGCTGGGAGTGCTTCCTTCTGTGGGGTGTGATACAATGTAAGGGAACTTGAGGGGGGGAGGATGTCACCGTGAACGCTATGAAAATATGTTTCTCTTATTGGTTGATGAATAAAGAAAGCCGTTTTGGCCAATGGCTAGGCAGAAAATGCAGGCAGAGCTACCAGACTAGGAGAATCCTGGAAGGAGGCAGAGAGGGAGTTACAAGTGAGTCACCATGTAGCTGCCAAGTAATCAAGAGAGTCGGGCATCACTGGCGAGCCAAGACCATGTGGAGATACACAGATTAATAGAGATGGGTTAATAATTAAGAGAGAACTAGCCAATAGCCTGAGCCATCGACTAAATAGTTTATAATTAATATAGCCTCTGTGTGTTTATTTGGGACTAAACAGCTGTGGGATCAGGTGGGACAGAAACTTCTGCCCACAGAAACTGTACAATAAAACCCCCTCAGATGCTAGCTACTTCAATCATGCTTTGAAAACCCCTATTTTGTTGATGGTCAATATCAACCCTCATCTTGACAAGATCTGGACTCTTTGGGCTTGTCTGTGAGAGAGTTTTAGCTTGGGCTGATTGCCACCCTAGTGTGGGTGACTCCATTCTATGGTCTGGAGTCTTTTTTTTTTTTAATTTAAATTTGAAACAAGTTTGTTTTACATGTCAATCCAAGTTCCTGCACCCTCCTGTCCTCCCCTGTGTCCCCCACCAACCTCCATCCCTTCCCCTTTCTGCTCCTCAGGGAGGGTGAGGCCTTTCATGGGGGATCTTCAAAGTCTGTTACATCATCTGGAGCAGGGCCCAGGCCCTCCCCCATGTGTCTAGGCTGAGGGAGTATCCCTCTGTGTGAAATGGGCTCCCAAAGTCCATTCGTATACTAGGGATAAATACTGATCCACTACCAGAGGCCTCACAGACTGCCCAGTCCTCCTAACTAACACCACATTCAGGGGGTCTGGGTCAGTCCTATGCTGGTTTCCCAGCTATCAGGCTGGAGTCCATGAGCTCCCCCTTGTTCAGGTTAGCAATTTCTGCGGGATTCTCCAGCCTGGTCTTGACCCCTTTGCTCATCACGCCTCCCTGTCTGCAACTGGATTCCAGGAGCTCAGCTCAGTGCTCAGCTGTGGGTGTCTGCTTCTGCTTCCATCAGCTACTAGATGAAGGCCCTAAGATGGCATATAAGGTAGTCATCAACCTTATTACTGGGGAAGGGCAATTAAGGTAGCCTCTCCACTATTGCTTAGATTGTTAGTTGGGGTGATGACCTTGTAGATCTCTTGTCATTACCCCAGTGCCAGATTTCTCTTAAAACCTAAAGTGGCTCCCTCTATTATGGTATCTCTTTTCTTGCTCTCCTCTATTCTTTCCCTGACTCAATTTCCTGCTCCCTCATGCCCACCTCTCCCCTCCTCTTCCTCCTAACTCCCTCTCCCCTCCCCCATGCTCCCAATTTGCTTGGGAGATCTTGTCCCTTTCCCCTTCTCCAGAGGACCATGTATGTCTCTCTTAGGTTTCTCTCTGTTTCCTATCTTTTCTGGCTGTGTGGATTGTAGGCTGGTAATCCTTCACTTCATGTCTAAAAATCATATATGAGTGAGTACATAACAAGATTGGCTTTTTGTGACTGGGTTACCTCACTCGGGATGGTTTCTTCTAGTTCCATCCATTTGCCTGTGAATTTCAAGATTCCATTGTTTTTTTGTTTTTTTTTTTTTTTTTCTGCAGAGTAGTACTCCATTGTGTAAATGTACCTCATTTTCTCCATCCATTCTTCAGTTGAGGGGCATCTAGGTTGTTTCCAGGTTCTTGCTATTACAAATAATGCTGCTATGAACATAGTTGAACAGATACCTTTTTTGTATGAATGTGCATCTTTTGGGTATATGCCTAAGTGTGGAATTACTAGATCTTGAGGTAGACTGTTTCCCATTTTCCTGAGGAACTGATTTCCAAAGTGGCTGAACAAATTTGCACTCCCACCAGCAGTGGAGGAGTGTTCCCCTTTCTCCACATCCTCTCCAACATAAACTGTCTTTGGTGTTTTTCATTTTAGCCATTCTGACAGGAGTAAGATGGTATCTCAGATTTGTTTTGATTTGCATTTCACTGATGGCTAAGGATGTTGAGCACTTTCTTAAGTGTCTTTCTGCCATTTCAGATTCCTCTATTGAGAATTGTCTATTTAGTTCTGTACCCCACTTTTTAATTGGATTATTTGGTGTTTTGGTAACTAACTTCTTGAGTTCTTTGTATATTTTGGAGATCAGCCCTCTGTCCGATGTGGGGTTGGTGAATATCTTTTTCCATTCTTTGGGCTGCCATTTTGTCTTGTTGACTGTGTCCTTTGCCTTACAGAAGCTTTTCAATTTCAGGAGGTGCCATTTATTAACTGTTGATCTCGGTGTCTGTTCAGGAAGCAGTCTCCTGTACCGGTTTGTTCAAGGATACCTCCCACTTTCTCTTCTAAGAGGTTCAGTGTGGCTGGATTTATGTTGAGGTCTTTGATCCATTTGGACTTAAGTTTTGTGCATGGTTATAGATAGGAATTTATCTGCAGTCTTCTACAAGTCAGCATCCAGTTATGCCAGCAGCATTTGTTGAAGATGCTTCCTTTTTTTCTATTGTATAATTTTACCTGTTTTGTCAAAATTCAGGTGTTCGTAGGTGTGTGAGTTAATATCAGAGTTTTCAGTTAGATTCCATTGATCTTCCTGTCTATTTTTTGCACAAATACCAAGCTGTCTTCAGGACTAGAGCAGATTTTTCCCGCCGCCTGCTGCCGGTTCTGTGACCATAGTCCCGTGGCCATGTGAGCCCCAAATAACACTCAGAGACTCTATTTGATACAATCCTGTTGGCCAGTTACCATTATTGTTTATGGGCTAGCTCTGTCTTAATGATTAACCCATTTCTACTTATCTAAGTATTTCCACATGGCTCATCTTATCCGAGAGCCACGGCTGGCATCTTCCTTCCTCCATGCTCTACATCTTGACTCCTCCTTCTCCTTCCTCTTTCCTCCTCCTAGTCTCCTAGCCCCACCTATCTAGTTTTCTATTGGCCACAGTGCTTTATTAACCAGTATGAGAAACATATTTACAGTATAACATCTCCCATCATCTCCTCTTTTCTATCTAAAATAAAAAGAAGGGTTTTAACTTTGACATAGCAAAATATAACATACAACAGTTATCAAATAAGAATCACAGTTAACAATATTTAGTCCATTAACTTTTTGTAAGACTTAAAGAAAATATCATCTATCCTATCTTTGTGAGTCTAAAGTCCTATATGTAACTTACCTTTAATCCTAACTAAGGAAAACTATAACCAAAACTATCTGTCTTCAATTTCTTCAAAGACCATAGAAGGATAATATATAAACTCTAAAAATGACAGAGACAACTCATTGCCTGGTCAGTCACCCGAAGTTCTTCTGTAATGATCCATCTTTAGCCCATAGGCCATAGTGTGTCTCCAGACTCCTCAGCAAAGCAGGAAACTTTAAACTGTCCACCTGTATTGACAGTTTGTCAATCATTTTTCTCTGAGTCCTGTAGACTGTATGGCTGCCTTTTCCATGAAGCAGGGATCCTGTAGCAATGTCCATCTTGCATCAGCAGTCACCTTTTTGTGGGTCCCGCAAGTCCAGTTTCTACAGCATAAAGTTAAACAGTCTAGACAAGAGAAGTACCTTGCTCAAATGGCTAGTCTTGCCATATTAGAAGCAAACTCCACAATGAGTTTCTTCGATATCCATTTTCCTTTCTGATGCAGGTGGTGTTACCAGGAGCATTTGTGCCTCACTGTCAAGAAAAACCCTAAACCATTTTAAATGCCATATTCCTTAGGTCTTTGAAAGGTTTGAAGAATGCCTATCCATCTCAAATACATCTCTGTATATCTAGAAATCCTAAGTAACTTAACTCTAAGTTTTGACTATCATAGGTAATTCTCTAATCTGTACTAAATTATACATTACATTTTCCAATGAGCTATATAAACACAATACCTAAACAAGAGGAGAAATATACATATCACAAAATTGACCTTAAATTGTATCAATAAAAGAAAATCCATTTCAAAGCAAAGTATTCAGATCTATACCATAATTCCCTTTTTACCTTTAAAAAGATTGCTTGTGGTTATAACCATTTATAACCAACCCCATTTAAATGAAAACAAACATTTATAAACAATATTTGGGAATTCTGGCATTGTTCTTTCCAAGCTACTTCCTGCTGGTAGGGGGCGCTGACATGGGGGTCCAAAGAAGATGCAGAAATCTTGGCTGTAGACATTGCTTCAGGGGGTCTTGCTTGATCAAACCATATAAGTCTGGAAAGAATCCACAGCTTTTTATTTTCTGTGGAAACAAAAATAGAAATCCTTTTCCCCAGTAACTTGTCCTTAGGCTTAAATTTTGGAGTCAAAGCATTTTTAAAATTATAAATTGAATTAATCCAGCAGCATTTCTTTTATTAGTAGTTGTTATTTTCTCAGCAATCAAATAATTTAAAGACAACAGAATCGTGTATAGTATCCAAAATTTCTCTGTGTTTTCTATCTTTACGTGGCTTTTTTATTACTCTATTTATTCTATTTTTATTTTTACATATTTTGAGACAGGGTTTCTCTGTGTAACTTTTATCTGTCCTGGAACTCACTGCATACCAGGTTTACTTTGAAATCACAGAGATCAGCTTGTCTCTGTCTCCCGAGTGCTGGGATTAATGGCGTGCGCCACCATACCCATCCATTCTATTTCCTTTTTTCTTTTTTAAACCATTGTATCCTGTTTCTTTTTCTCTCCCTAGCCAACGTATTTTTTTAAAAACATAGTGTAAACCTTCATTGCAGCTCTCGTACACACCAATGAATTGTTAGCAGAGCTCTTTAAAAGCAAGGCGGTTTTTTGCCACTTATGCTAATTTTGGAAACCTCTCTTAAAGGAGCCGCGCAAATCTCTGTCTACAGCAAAACAAAACCAACCTAGAAAATGCTGCTACCAAGAAGTCTTGCTAGTCTCTGTTCCCTTGTTTTTAAATCCCACTTCTGACACCATTATGTTACGGCAGGTCCCCCCCCCCCCCCCCGGCCGCCTGCCGCCGGTCCTGCGGCCATGGTCCCGCCGCCACGTGAGCCCCAAATAACACTCAGAGACTCTATTTGATACAATCCTGTTGGCCAGTTACCATTATTGTTTATGGGCTAGTTCTGTCTTAATGATTAACCCATTTCTACTTATCTAAGTATTTCCACGTGGCTCATCTTATCCAGGAGCCGCGGCAGGCATCTTCCTTCCTCCTCCATGCCCTACATCTCGACTCCTTCTTCTACTTCCTCATTCCTCCTCCTAGTCTCCTAGCCCCGCCTATCTAGTTTTCTATTGGCCACAGTGCTTTATTAACCAGTATGAGAAACGTATTTACAGAATAACATCTCCCATCAAGAGCTCTTTAATGAAGCTTGAAGTCAGAGATGGTAATGCCTCTGGAAGTTGCTTTATTGTACAGGATTGTTTTGGCTATCCTGGGTATTTTGTTTTTCCATATGAAGTTGAGTATTGTTCTTTCAAGCTCTGTGAAGAACTGTGCTAGGATTTTGGTGGGGATTGCATTGCATCTGTAGAATGCTTTTGGCAAGATTGACATTTTTACTAAGCTAATTCTACCTATCTAAGAGCATGGGAAATCTTTCCATTTTCTGGTATCTTCTTTAATTTCTTTCTTTAATGACTCAAAGTTCTTATTATATAGGTCTTTCACTTGTTTGGTTAGCGTTAACCAAGATATTTTATGTTGCTTGTGGCTATTGTAAAGGGTGATGTTTCTCTGATTTCTTTCTCAGCCCTTTTATTGTTTTTTTTTAGTTAATCTTGTATCCTGCCACTTTGCTAAAGGTGTTTATCAGCTGTAGGAGTTCCCTGGTACAGTTTTTTGGGTCACTTATGTAAACTATCTTATCATCTGCAAATAGTGAGAGTTTGACTTCTTCCTTTCCAATTTGTATCTCTTACTATTTTCTTATTGCTCTATCTAGAACTTCAAGTACAATATTGAAGAGATATGGATAGAGTGAACAGCCTTGTCTTGTTCCTGATTTTAGAGGAATCACATTGAGTTTTTCTCCATTTAGTTTGATGTTGGTTGTTGGTTTGCTGTATATTGCTTTTATTATGTTTAGGTATGTTCCTGTTATCTCTGATCTTTCCAATACCTTAATCATGGTGGGGTGTTAAATTTTGTCAAATGCTTTTTCAGCATCTAGTGAGATGATCATGTGGTTCTTTTTTTTTCAGTTTGTTTATATGGTGGATTACATTGATAGATTTTCGTATGTTGAACCATCCCTGCATCCCCAGGATGACGCTTACTTGGTCATGGTGGATGATTTTTCTGATGTGTTCTTGGATTTGCTTTGCCAGTATTTTATTGAGTATTTTTGCATCAATTTCCATGAGAGATATTGGTCTGTAGTTCACTTTCTTAATTGTGTCTTCATGTGGCTTGGGTAAAAAGAGTTTGGTAATGAACCTTCTGCTTCTATTGTCTGGAACAATTTGAGGAGTATTGGTATTAGTTCTTTGAATTTCTGGTAGAATTCTGCACTGAAAAAAAGCCCTGAGCTTTTTCTTTTTTTTTTTTTTTTTTGGTTTGGGAGACTTTTGATGACTGCTTCTATTTCATTAGGGGTTATTGGTCCATTTAAATTGCTTATCTGCTCCTGATTTAATTTTGGTAAGTGATATTTATCCAGAAAACTGTTCATTTCCATTGAATTTTCTAATTTTGTGGAGTACAGGATTTGAAAATATTACGTGAAGATTCTCTGGATTTCCTCAGTATCTGTTGTTGTGTCCCCTTTTCATTTCTGATCTTGTTAATTTTCATGTTCTCTCTCTGCCTTTTGGTTAGTTTGGATAAAGGTTTGTCTATCTTGTTGATTTTCTAGAAGAAATAATTTGATCAGCCCTCAATTTTATTTCCTGGGGTCTGCTCCTCTGGGGTAAGTTTGCTTCTTTTTGTTCTAGAGCTTTCAGTTGTGCTGTTAATTCTCTAATGTGACTATTCTCTAGTTTCTTCATGTGGGTACTTAGTGCAATGAACTTTCCTCTTAGTACTGTTTTCAAAGTGTCCCACAAGTTTGGGTATGTTGTGCCTTTATTCTCATTGAATTCTAGGAAGTTTTTTATTTCTTTCTTTATTTCTTCCTTGACCCAGGGATGGTGCAATTGCTTATTGTTCAGTTTCCATGAGTTTGTAGGGCTTCTGCAATTTGTGTTGTTGTTGAATTCTAACTTTAAAGTGTGATGGTCTAATAAGATACAGGGGCTATTCCAATTTTTTTGTACCTGTTGAAGTTTGCTATGTTGCCAAGTGGTCGATTTTAGAGAATGTTCCATGTGGAGCTGAGAAGAAGGTATATTCTTTCGTGTTTGGGTAGAATGTTCTATAGATGTCTGTTAAATCCAAATGGGACATAATTTCTGTTAGTTCTTTTGTTTCTTTGTTAAGTTTCTGTCTGGTGGTCCTGTCTAGTGGTGAGAGTGGGGTGTTGAAATCTCCCACTATAAGTGTGTGAGGTTTTATGTGCAATTTGAGTTTTAGTAATGTTTCTTTTACAAATGTGAGTGCCTTTGTATTAGGGGAGTAGATATTCAGAATTGGGATTTCATCTTGATGGATTTCTCCTGTGGTGAATAAGAAATGCCCTTCTTCATCTCTTTGATTGATTAGTTTAAAGTCTAATTTGTTAGATATTAGGATTGCTACACCCGGTTGTTTCTTGGGTCCATTTGATTGGAAAATATTTTCCCAACCTTTAACTCTGAGGTAACATCTGTATTTGAAGTTGAGGTGTGTTTTATGTATGCAGAAGAAGGATGGATTCTGTCTTTGTATCCATTCTGCTTGCCTGTGCCTTTTGTATAGGTGAGTTAATACCATTAATATTGAGGGATATTAATGACCATTGATTGTTAATTCTTGTTTGTTTTGGATGTGTTGTTGTTGTTGGTATTATGCATGGATTTCCCCCATTTTTCTTTTGGCTGTTGGTAAAGTGAGATTATCTATTGCCTACGTGTTTGTGGGTATAGTTGACTTCCTTGGGTTGGACTTTTCTTTCCAGAACTTTCTGTAGGGTCAGATTAGTTGGTAAGTACTGTTTAAATCGGGTTTGTCATGGAATATCTTGGTTTCTCCATCTATAGTGATTGAAAGCTTTGCTGGGTATAGTAGTCTGGGCTGGCATCCGTGGTCTCTTAGTGTTGGTAGAATATCCAAGACCTTCTGGCCTTCAGAGTTTCCATGGAGAAGTCAGGTGTAATTCTGATAGGTCTGCCTTTATATGTTACTTGGCCTTTTTATTTTGCTGTTCTTAATATTCTTTCTTTATTCTGTATGTTTGGTGTTTTGATTATTATGTGGTGAGGGACTTTGTGTGTGTGTGTGTGTGTGTGTGTGTGTGTGTGTGTGTGTGTGTGTGTGGGTCCACTCTATTTGATGTCTGTAAGCTTCTTTTACTTTCTTTGGCATGTCTTTCTTTAGGTTGGGAAAGTTTTCTTCTATGATTTTGTTGAATATATTTTCTGCACCTTTGAAATGGGTTTCTTCACCTTCTTCTATACCTATTAGTCTTAGGTTTGGCCTTTTCACAGTGTCCCACATTTCCTGACTATTTTGCATTAAGGATTTGTTGGACTTAAGATTTTCTTTGATTGATGAATCTATTTCTCCTAGTGTATATTCAATGCCTGAGATTTTCTCTTTCATCTCTTGTATTCTGTTGGTTGTACTTGCGTCTGTAGTTCCTGATCATTTACACAGCTTTTCTATTTCCAGCATTCCCTCAGTTTGTGTTTCCTTTATTGTCTCTATTTCAGTTTTCAGGTCATGGACTGTTTAAATTGTTTCCTTCATCTGTTTGATTGTTTTTTCTTGGCTTTCTTTAAGAGATTTGTTGATTTCTTGCATTTTTGGTTCGTTTTTTCTTCCATTTCTCTAAAGGATATTTTCATTTCCTCTTTTAGGGTCTCTATCATCCTCATGGAGTTGTTTTTAGGGTTGTTCTCTTCTGCTGCATCTGTGTTGCGATGTTCAAGTCTTGCTGGTGTGGAGTCCCTAGACTCTGGGGTGTCATATTGATCTTTCTGTTGTTGACTGTGTTTTTATACTGTCATCTACCTGTCCCTTTTTCCAGTGAATACCGGTGGGGTTTCTCCCTCTCCTGGTGAATACAGGACCAAGGTTCTCTTCTGGTGGGTGCAAGCAGGTCCAATACTCCGATGGCTGTCCTTGTCTAGTGGGTGGAGGTGGGACTAGGGCGCTGTCAGACTCTGGACAGGCCAGTTTGCCTGGACAGTTCTCCCACATGGGCATGCAGGCCCCAGGCCTCAGGAGACTCCGAGCAGGGCCCTGGAAGGCAGGCTGGAAACAGACCCAAGCTTATCTCCTACTGTGATGGAGATGGAACCAGGATGCTGGCAGACTCTGGGAAGCCCAGTTCGAGGGGAGGGCCCCCTGCATGCAGTCCCCAGTCCTCAGGAGGCTTCAAGCAGGGCACCGGAAGTTGGGCTTGGGCTTGAGTCTTGAACTGAATAGAAAGGCAAAAGAGAGCTGAGCACCAGTGTCCCTCTCTTCCTGACTATGGATATAATGTGACCAGCTGCCTGAAGCTCCTGCTCCACGCCCTACCACCATGATGGACTGTATAGGGGATCGGCACTGGGTGCTGGGAATACTCACATTTCAGTGATTGCTCAGTCCTGTCCCATTCGCTAGCTGTGTGGTCAGGAAAAAGACACTCTTTTAGGGATGTTCCCAGTTTCTCCCTCAGAGGGCCATAGTGAGGATGAGATAATAGTGAAGATGGCACTATAATAGCATAGTGTCTACAATGGGTGAGCACAAAACAGTTTGATGATGACATTGACGGCAATGGTGTTGCTGATGGTGTTGGTGATGATGGCATTGTTGTTGAAGCTGTTGGTGATGATGGAATTGGTGACTATGACATTGATGATGATGGTGTTGGTGATGATGGTATTGGTGTCAATAGTGTTGGTGACGATGGTATTGGTGATGATGGTTTTGATGACAATGATTGATGTACTGCTTAAAACTTCCCAATCTTAAGCACCACAGCTGCTCATTTACAGCCCTGAGCTCTTTGAGAGTAGTCTGAGACGTTGCCCTAGTTCAGTACTGCACTGGTTTTCAAGTGCCGTCTGTTTTATAAGCTGCTGAATCTTTAGAGGAAGAGGATTCCAAACTTACTGTTTTTGGTTTTCATTCAAAGTAATGAATCTGATGATGGTTTTAGAGAATTAATAATTTTGGCAGCGTGTACAGAATAGTCATTTTGATGGATTCTCATAGTCTATGACAAGATTTGACACAGAGTTTTCAGAACTCTCTGGGCTTGTCAAAACCCTATTCTGTGTTTTGCCAAGCATATGAGCATATGCTATAAACCAGGAGATTTGCCATATGAAAGAGCTGTGCTAGTTGGACCATGTCTGTTCTCTCTGGGTTCCTGCATCACTACCAATCTATGTAGCTACAGTGTTGTATCCCGGGATTCCAGCTGAAATTTTATTCATTTATAAAAAGCTATTTCTATTTTATATGTCTGAATGTTTTGCTTGAATGTATGTATATGTACCATGTATTGCAGTATCCACAGAGGCCACAAGAGGGCATTAGATCCCCTAGAACTGGAGTTCTAGATGATTTTGCACCTTGTGGGTGCAGGGAACTGAACAAATGCTCTTAACCACTGAGCCATCTCTCCAGCCTGCTTCTGCTGATGCTTCTTCTTTTTAAAGATTTATTTATTTATTATGTATACAGTGTTCTACCTGCTTGCCTGTGTGCCTGCAGGCCAGAGAGGGCACCGGATCTCATTACAGATGGCTGTGAGCCATCATGCGATTGTTGGGAATTGAACTCAGGACCTTTGGAAAAACAGCCACTGAGCCATCTCTCCAGGCCCTCCAGTCTGCTTCTTTAAAAAAGAAAAAGTGTGTGTGTGTGTGTGTGTGTGTGTGTGTGTGTGTGTGTGTGTGTGTGTGTCTAGATCAGGATCCCCTGGGGCTGTAGTTACAGGTGCTTGCAAGCTGCCTGATATGGGTGCTGGAAACTGAACTCTGGTCCTCTGCAAGAGCTATAGAAGCTCATAACTGCTGAGCCACCTCTCCAGCCTGCCAGCCAAGATTTCATTTGAAAAGATATTCTATGGTTAAAGTGTTGGTACTTTGCTCATGTATGTCTTCCTGTAGGCTTGGATAGAAAATATTTCTGAACTAGGAAAAATCTGACAGTCACTTGTAGTCAATAAGAGAATGATACATATGTACATATGATGGGAGATGTTATTCTGTATATATATATATATATATATATATATATATATATATATATACAGTAGAAGTAGAAGGAGGAGTCAAGATGTAGAGCATGGAGGAAGCGAGACGCCAGCCGCGGCTCCCGGATAAGATGACCACGTGAAAATACTTAGATAAGTAGAAATGGGTTAATCATTAAGACAGAGCTAGCCCATAAACAATAGTGGTAATTGGCCAACAGGATTGTATCAAATACAGAGTCTCAGAGTGTTACTTGGGGCTGGTGCAGCTGTGGGCCCAGACTGGCGGGCTGGCAGGCTGGCGGAAACATACATGCTACACACATATATATGTGTTGTATGTTTGTCTATGCATGTATATATATGGGGACGTACATATGGAATCAATACATAGAATGTACAAATCATTTATATATAAATTATACACATTGGAATTTTAGCCTAAAAGGAAGACTTACCGATCTTCCGCTGAATAACACGAGAGGAAACACAGTGAGGAGGGGCAGAGCCCAGGAGCAGTTGTTTCGAACTCTCCCTCCTAATGCAAGGCCATTACCTCACTCATTGCTTCCAGGGACCAAGATGTTCCTCCAGCCCTATGCAGTTTTTCTTCTACTTAGATGTACCAGGAACGGGTGATCACAATGATAAGGCTGCAACATTGTATCATTTTAAATCTGGGACATGTTGAACTAACAAGGACCAAACGATTATGAACCCAGTAATGGCCTAGCACTTGCTGTACAGGGAACTCTAGACAAAGAGGAAAGTATTCTGTGGTACCTTGAGACTCCCTTTTAGCCAGCACTCGGCGATCCCAGAAGAGATTAAAAATATCAGCAAGGTTTATTTGTTTTTCATAAAACCATTCCAAAGCAGCATCAGGCTAAGGATAAAACACATGACTTTGGTCTTTGTGAAATGTATTTCATTTAACTGCCAAATGCCTGGGCACATTCATAGAATAGTCAACGAATACACAGGGAATAAACGAATGAGGCAAATGTAGGCGCAGGGACACTGATCTGGGAGCGATGGCTGTGTGTGGACTGAGATCCCGCCGTCCCCACTGGGAATCCACTGGTTTGGAGTGAGTTCCTTGATTTGCATACATTGGCTGGCAGAGCTGAAGCACGGCTATGGGGGCTGAAGTCTTGCTGGCTTCATCTCTCTGGGGCTGATCCACTGGCTCATCTGTGTTCATAGGCTGAAGCATCTTTGCATGGCTAAGGATGATTCTCCTGAAACTGGAATAGCGCTGCAGAGGCTAAGCTGATGAGTGAGTCAGCCTGCTACATGTCACCAACACACTGCGGACCCTTGAGGATGTGATGAGTCTTTCGGACCTTTTGTATCATTTAAGCAAGTTGCTGCTATTTTGACAGCAGATTTTATGGGTTCTTTTTCTTTTCTTTTTTTAGTAGAATTACTCCTTTTGTATCTGGTAAAGAGTCTTATATGTCACATTGAGTCACTATTTGCTGACTTGAGTTGCGTGGACTAAACCTGAATTTACCAATCTTTAAGTACAGAAACACAAGTCTTATGTTTTTCATTGTATGTCTTGTTTCAAGGAAGGATTTCAAGTGATTGAGTGTCTTCCTAAGTTTGAAGCCTCTGGAGACATAACATCCTTTTCCATTTAATTACATGGTAATTCATAATTCTTTTAAAGAAATATTGTTGTATTCAAAGTTTCAATAAAAAAGCATCCTTTAAAGTCAACAAGAAGATGAAAAAGTGAATTATAGGACAGCTTACCTACTCCTTGTCACAGCTTTGAGTGTTTGTTAGCCCCTTCCTCAGTCCCCTTCAGCAAAGCTTAGCAGTGGCTGAAAATACATGGTTCCAATAGGGGTTGGCAGGGACCCACATGACTTCTTGGGGATCATGGTAGACTTCCTCAGGATAGGACCTAGCTCAGGCAAGTCTCTGGGGGATCCGAAGTCTCCATCTCCCTCCATTCCCAACCCTGCCCTAAGGATACCAGGCTGACTCAACCATGAACTTAGTCTGTTTCTTGGCCCTAGACATGTGGTTCTTCTTCTAAGAGAGGTGGAGGGCAGTACACTGGCTGGGTTGAACTCTGGCTGTGCCGTGCCCTCCATGTGTCTCTCTTCCACAGACCCCACTGTTTTCCCGGGAGCCAGATCTTCTTCCTGCCCATAGAATGTGATCTATTTTATTAGTGTGATATCCCTTCCCCCCAACTGGCCCTACATTGCAGCTGTGAGTCATGATGGGTCAAGATATTCATAAAAAATCTTATTCCTTTTGGCTAGGGAAATTGACAACAGATTATGGAGGTGAGGTGGGTAGAACGTATCCCAGATATAAGACAGGCACCCCTCCTTGTCCTGTCCACTTGGATACTAATCTGCCACCTTGAGTGAGTCTTGGAAAGGCCACAGTCACCATACCAGGAGCAGGGAGGAGGGAGACAGGAAGATCTAGATAATTTTTAAATTGCATTGCTCGGCATCTGCACCCGCTCTGGACTTTGGACCTCTTATCCAGTCAGAAAAATAAACAACTCGCCATTCAAGCCTGGGTAAAGTTTGCTATTTATAGCTGGAAGCCATCTCCTCTGACGTACCTAGGGTCTGAATTATAAAGTGGGGTAAGACGAGGAAGCAGAGAGTTTCAGAGAGTGCGCGCACAGAAACTGTGTTTTCTTTGTTTTGCTTTCTGTTTAAAGCAGAGTGGACTCGGGGTGAAGCTCTTCTTCCTAATGAATCCAATAATGAATGACAGGTGACAGGTTCGGTAGCCACCTTTTTCTTCCCCTAGAGATAGGCCACACCCCTTGCAGCTTTCCATTGAACACAGTGGCTAAGACAGTGGGCTGGGCTGCCCTATGGCCAGTCTGCAGGCCTTCCCCCTGGTGGCTACAGCCCAAGGCTCTGGCCCCACTTTGCATCTGCCTCTGCCCCGCTTGGCATGGAGCCCAGCTCAGATGTCATGCTAGGAAGCTTGCTCAGCCCCTGAAAACCTAGCACACTTAGACTCCTTTTGCTCTGTGTGCCTGAAGGGCCCGTTATGTCTGTCTATGACCATGACACATGCTCAGCTGATGTGATGACCTGAAGGGTCTGGTTCTGTCTTCAGGGCGCCCACACGCTAGACATGTTGACAGTCTCTCTTAACGTGACTCCTCTTTGGATCTGAAGGTTTGCTCTCCCCTCTAAGAGCCCCGTCCTCCTGATAAAGCTTTGCTGAGGGCCTGTTCACATGTTCCTCTTTCCTTTCAAGTTACAATGATAAATACAGACAGAGGAGACAGACAGACAGACACCAGTGTAAAGTGCTGAAGACCAGGTAATAAATGCAAATGACAGTTAACGCTGCAGAAAGGGATGCAGCTCCGAGCCAAGGCAACAACACTGGAGAGATGATGTGGCACAGACAGTGGCTTTTCCACATGTGCTGGGAAAACACAGTGCGCATGACTAGTGTTGAGGGGAGTCAATGGCTCTACGTTTGGGTCTGGGCATCTGAGAGTGTGGAGGTGTGGTTTTGGGGGGTAGAAATGGAGGTTGAGTGAGGATTCAGTCTGGGGCTGCTGACGGGGAGAAAGTAGCCAAGAAGTACGTGGCTTTGTCGCTTCTAGTCATCTGGAAACCACTGTGCTTCCACACTGCTTCAGTGTCCTGGGCACAGGTGGAAATTAGAAACATGGACATTGACATGGAGTACTTATCTATTCAGGTAGCCCAGGACAACCTGGGGTTCACTATGCAGCCCAGACTGAACAGGAATCATAGCATTCACGGAGTACCCCAGGTTGATCTGTAACTCTTAGCAATCCTCCAGCCTCTCAACCACTATAGGTACGAGAACCCAGCCCAGCTGAGGTAGTGTGTGAAGTTAAGAGATTAGATAAAATGTAGAGAGAGTTCTAGAGATAGAAACTGGGGCCATCTAAGAAAGATAGCCCCCCCCAAGTGAGCTCTTAGAAAGATGGGGATGGGGATGTAGCCTGCACCTGTTATCCTAGCACTTGGGAGGTAGAGAGGCAGGAGGACCAGATGTCGTGAATTCAAGGCCTGGGTTCCTCGAGACTTGTCCTAGTTGGCGCTAACTGTCAAACTGACACATCTCAGAATAACCTGGAAAAAAGAGAAGAGTCCCAACTGAGTAGTTTGTGCTCTTCAGGCTGGTTTGTGGACATGCCTGTGAGGGACCACCTTCACCGGTAACTGATGTAGAACGCCCCACCTGCTGTGGGGCACTGTCTCTAGGCAGGGGTCCCAGGCTGTATAAGGAAGCTAACTGAGCATGAATGGATTTGAACAAGACACAAGTCAGCAAGCAGAGTCCCTCCATGGTTCCTGCCCTGATTTCCCTCAGTCATAGATTGTGACCTGGGAGTTGTAAGCAGAAATAAACTCACTTTTCCCCTAAGTTGTTTTTGGTTGGAGTATTTTACCTTAGCAACAGAAAGAAAATTAAAAACAAAAGACTAGTCACAAAGCAAAACAAAAACAAAGGCTCAGAAAGGACTGGCAAACTCGGGGAATGAAACAGGGTCCCCGGCTGCCTTGTTCTGAGACACTGTGTAAGAGAGGGTTATCACTGGCATTGGCTACATATAAAGAATCCAGATGTCAATGATGCTGACCCCAGCACACACAGTGGCGGCTCCATCCCGTACCCTGGGTTAGGTTCAAACTACACCAAAACGTCTGTTTTCACAGAGCCATCCATCCTTTATTAAAAGTTAAAGTGGCCGCTTTCTGACTTGGTCAGAAAAGAGCAGCAAATGACCTAGCGAGCGGGTGTCACTCTTAGAGAAGAAGGGCGGGTCAGTGTTAGATCAGCTGCTGTGGAAAAGGAGGTAGGGAGAAGGCAGAAGGGGAAGGCGACAGGGGAAAGGGGTTGGGATATTTGTCCCAGAGGGGGACAAAGGACTGTGTCTGGATAGAAGGTGGCAGACATGGCACATAGGCATAAGGTGGTTTATAAAGGTAAAATGGGAGCCCCGTGTTAGGATGAGGTGTTTAATTTTAATTGGGCGCGTTAATTAGGAGAGCCTAAGGGGGCTTCTGATTGCTGGAAGTTGCTAGTCAGCCTCAGGAGGATGAAGTGGCCAAACAGTTCTAGCAATGTAACTTAACGGTCTTTTAGCAATGCCAGACCCACGTGCTGGCATAGTCTAGAGTCCCTTCAGGTGATGGCCTCAGTGACGGAGACAGGTGGGGTAATTGAAGATGGGACTGTTATCCTAGCGTTGGGGAGGTAGAGGCAGGAGGAGCTGCGTAAAGAACATGCAGGGCAAAGAGGATTTCAAAGGCGGGATTCTCTGCGACCTCACGGAGGAGGGCTTTGTGCTTGGTTTGCGACTCTGGCTGGAGCTTGGTGACCGCGCTCTGGCAGGCCTCGCCCTTCCCCCCATTCCTTCTGCCTTGCTAAAAGCCATTACATCACCTAATTAACGTGCCCAACCAAAATGTACCACCACACGCTAGTCCATCCTAACACAGACCTCCCCCTTTTTCTTCTTAAAAATTGCCCCCGCTGTTTTCGCCTGAGTCAGAAAGCAGCCACTGTAACTTTTCTCCCCTACTTAATAAAGGAGCTCTCGGAGGAAACAAGGTTTTGTGCCTAATCTGGGGTCCAGGAGGGTACCCCTGTTTTTCGCGAGAGGGTCTCCTTCACTGGCTGCAGAGAGTGAAGAGAGACACCCAAGATGAGCCCCACACTTACAGATGAGACTGTCTATGCAACGCTAGCCTGCTGGCTCAGGTGCGGGCGAGGGAGAAGAGATCGATGTCTCCCGGGCTCTCCAGGATCGCTTTGGTTTGAATGTGAAATCTCCCATAGGCTTGAAAGCTTGGATCCTGGCTGGGGCAGGCGATGGAGACTTGTTGGAGGAAGAGATCACTGGGGGTGCGCCTTGCTCACACTCTGTTTCCTAAGTGTCATACAGTGTGGTCACTTAGCTTCCTGCTTCTCCGAAGTGTGTACCCTGCCTGTCACCACGTCTTCCTGGCTGTGACAGAACAATCATCTCAAGCCAAAAAAAACCCCTTTTCCCTTTAAGTTGCTTTCGTCGGGGCATTTTACCACAGTAACAGAAAAGTGAGACTGGAGGAAATCATTTGTTAAGGACTGTCTGAGGCTCATGGTGTCCAGCTGGCGAAGATTTCATCTCATTAAAAAGCCTTAATGAGCCCAATAATTTACTCACGAGTATTAACTGGGGTGAATATTTAAAACTGTAAACAATGAAAGGGCAAATGAGCTTCTAAATGCCATCTGCAGGCTCTTGCAGTTTTTAATTTCAAAGTGAAATGCTCCTCCCAGCCGGAAGTTTACATTCCATTTTCTATAGAAAAAGAGCCCAGCCTGGCTGCGCTCAGTCGTCCACCAGACAACCTCAGTTTGTTGACAGTGCCGGGAAGGAATACTGACTCTATGTACTCTGTTAATCAAGAAAAGTGAAGCTGAATTTTTAAAAGTTTATTGGGGGGAATTAGTTTCTCCGATAATATTTTACTTGGAAAAGACTTCATATGAAAAGATTGCCCACCCCACCTCCCATTCAACAGATTACTCTGTCAATGTCACAAACGTTTCCTGCTTCTAAAAAAAAAGGATTTGTGCTTCTGAAACAAATTAAGCCATATAATAAAGAAGTTAGATATGATCTCCTGTGTTCACAAAACGCACAGAAGACTCACTTTCCAAATAAAAGAACCACAATGCCTTTCCTACAGTAATGTGACTACGGCTAGAGGGAAAAAATTGTCAATAACCTTGGAAAGGGAGAAAGCTGGCTTGATAATTCTACTTCCTTCACACTGCGCCTTGTGCTAGGTACTCCATGTTATAAATTTATTTAATTTTTTAAAAATGCCATTCTCAGAGAAGGAACAAAGAGAGCTCTGGGGAAGGCAGGCATGTTCCTTCTGCAGCCTGAAGGGGACCGGGTTCTCCAGGCTGCCAATCGCATTCTGAGAAACCAGGGCTGGAACCTAATATCCCTGTAGGATTTGCTTCTCTTCCTCTCTTTGCATTGTGTAGCTTCACTGCTGAGAGCCTTCTTTGAAGAGCTGTCTTTTGAAAACAAGAGTTTGAAATTTATCAAGGACCAAACAATGCCTCCCATCGGTTCCCATCCTAGAACAATACTGTCAGCGGTCAAGGGTTCCCCCTCCTGATATGTCATATGCAGGTTCCAGACTCCTGGAACTGGTGTTATGGGTGGTTACCATCCGCCTGACATAGGTGTTGGGAACTGAACCCTGGTCCTCTGTAAGAGCAGTTGGTACTTTTAACCGCTGAGCCATCTCCAGCTTTATTGATTTGAAATGCTGAGAGTTTGAAATGTTGAGAGTATTACATTGTCACATAATTTTGGGTCAATTTGTAGACTTCCTATTATATTCTATTAATATGTCTATTTTGGTATGCCAATGCTTATAAAAACACAATTATTATTATTATAAGTGCTTAACTTATTTTCACGAGTCTTAGAAACTTAAAATTGTTTGTTTTTGACCACCAACTGTTGCTTTTTCCCAGAATAGGTCCCCTCTCCACAGCTTTGCTGCTCATGTCACTGTTGAGTATTTCTCATTTGTTCATTTGAAATGTTCTGGTTTTCTTCTTAAACTCCATTGTCAGCTTGGATTGTAGTCACTACTTAGGTAGGAACTGGAAAGATAGATATGGGACACAGAGCAATTGGAGGTAGGGAATACGGAGATACAGTTATGTTTAGAGGAGTGAACTCACGGCCCTGGTTGGCACCAACCCAAAAGTCCACATGCCTGTAGGCTGCCACACTAGAGAGAGGTCAGTTAGTTCTTCCTGGGGATTGTTAGGCCTGGAAAAACATGGACTTATGTGGAGGGCCCTAAGCTACTTGCTCCTCTATATGTATATATCTCTAATTACATAGGCTCAAAATTATGGAGATTTTTGTTGTTGCATTGCTAAGGATCAAATCCAGGGCACAATCATAATAGGCAAGCAATCTGTTGCTGAGCTATACCCCAGCCTGTCTACTGCTGAGCTATACCCCAGCCTGTTTATTGAGGCAATTTTAGGAATCTATTTTTTTTTTTTAAATCAGGGAAGGTGTTGTTTGAGGGAAGGTCTCAGGTAGCCCAGGCTGGCCTCGAACCTGCTTGGTAGCTTGAACTAACTCTCCTGCTTCTTCCTGTCAGGTATGGGGATGACTGATATAGACCAGCACGCTCAGACACCAACAGACTTTTAAGACACACAAACAGAACAACAGGAGAGTAGCGGATGCATGTATAAGGGAGTGGCTATAAAAGCAGACCTTGGCTCTAAGCCAAGTGAAAAGGACATGGGCAGCAGGCAGGAGAGGGTGACAAAGGGGCTGTGGTGAGGCACAAGGCAGTTGCTGGAGCCGAGAAAACTTGTTGTACTCAAATACTTGAAGAGTGAATTGGAGACAGGAAGTCGTTCTCAGAGACAGGGTGGTGTCGTCCTCACCAGGTTTCCTGCACCACAGGGCTGAGACTCAGGGGTTTATTTGTCACGGCAGCTAGCAGTGTATGAACTACCTCAGAGACCAAGTTGTGACCACAGCACAGGATGACCACGTGTTCATAATGGATTCATCTGAGCAAACTGGAAATGCATTTGTGACACCTAGGATGTGCAATGCCAGGTAATGGATGGACAGGAGTTCTGAAATGTCATTTTGGCTTGCACAGTGTTAGTGGCATGTTAGTCACATGTTAGTGATGGGTAAGAGGCATCTTAGAAAAGATGGCCTTAGACATCAAGGCTCGGGAATAAGAGAAGGAACAGAAGGAATCCATGAGAAGCTGACAGGAATTTGACAGGAAATGCCTCGTTTAATATATTCAGTGGATTGTTTATTTGATTTTTATTTCTCCCTTTCACTTAAAATAGATTATTTTCCCATATAATATATCCTGATTACAGTTTTGCATCCCTTGACTAGGGTCAGGCTGCCACCAGGCCATACTAATCTGGGAGGCCTGTGCTGCCACCGGGCCATGGTGACATCTGGGCACGAGCTGCTGTGGAAAGCCATGTCTGGATTCGTGGTCCTGCTGCAGATGGAGCCTGTGTTCATCTCTGGTCCACGCTGCCATGGGGGGTGGCAGTGTCACAGGAACCATGCGTGTTGAAATCCAAGGGGTGTGTTGAGCCAGCAACTGCCATCTCTGGCCTTGGGGCAACTGGTCCTGCCTCTCAATGGCCTCTGAAACAGAAGAGCCGGCCTCACCCCTCACCCCTCACCCCTCACAGGAGAACTGGCCCCACCCTTCCCTGAGGGGTGACCAAATCAGCTACCACCAGGGCTTTGAGTTGACCTTCCCCAACATCTTCCCCATCCGTGACCTGCTGGAATTCATGAAGACACTGGTTCTGGAAAACACAGCCAGGATCTCCATGACTTAGGGCAACAGCGGGATATCTAAGAGGAGTTTCTGTGAGGGTCAAGTATTAATGGTGTACCAGAAGCCAGAGGCCTTGAACCAAACCAACAACTCATGATACAGTGAACATTTGTCGGTAAAGCTGAGTGGACAAAAGGGTATGCTGTGTGACACACCAAAGCCCCATGCCATTAAGACAAAGGAGGGGTGTTGGAGAGACAGGCACGCGGTTTTTCTTTGTTTGCTTACTTTGGTTTTAATTTTTTTTTCAGGGAACACTATGGGGGAACACTATGAGGGATGTGAAATTCCCAAAGAATCAATAAAAATTATGTTTAAAAAGACTTGCCAGGTTGTGGTGGCATATGCCTTTAATCCTAGCACCCGGAAGGCAGAGGAAGATGGATCTCTGAGTTTGAAGCCAGCCTGGTCTATACAGCTAGTTCCAGGACAGCTAAGGCTACACAGAGGAACCCTTCCTTGGGAAACAAAAACAAACAAACAAACAAAATGTCCCTTCACCCCTCTCATCCATAGCTGACTATTACCATCCTACTTAGTTACTGTTACATTTTTTATTGGTTTTTTGTTATTGTTTTGTTTTTTGAGACAGGGTTTCTCCATGTAACTGTCCTGGCAATCCTGGAACTCACTCTGTAGACCAAGCTGGGCTCAAACTCACTAAGATCCACTAGGATTAAAAGCGTGGACCACCCCCCACCCAGCTTTCCTGTTACATTTTGAGCCTCATTTAATCTCCTTAGTTTCAAAGTACACTATTGCTCTTGCATAAAAAGTTCAGACAACCTGGAAATGCATATGATGGAACACTAAATTTTTCCCACTATAAGTTCGCTGACAAGGCAGGATGCCACTAGTCAAGGGATGCAAAACTGTAATCAGGATATATTATATGGGAAAATAATCTATTTTAAGTGAAAGGGAGAAATAAAAATCAAATAAACAATCCACTGAATATATTAAACGAGGCATTTCCTGTCAAATTCCTGTCAGCTTCTCATGGATTCCTTCTGTTCCTTCTCTTATTCCCGAGCCTTGATGTCTAAGGCCATCTTTTCTAAGATGCCTCTTACCCATCACTAACATGTGACTAACATGCCACTAACACTGTGCAAGCCAAAATGACATTTCAGAACTCCTGTCCATCCATTACCTGGCATTGCACATCCTAGGTGTCACAAATGCATTTCCAGTTTGCTCAGATGAATCCATTATGAACACGTGGTCATCCTGTGCTGTGGTCACAACTTGGTCTCTGAGGTAGTTCATACACTGCTAGCTGCCGTGACAAATAAACCCCTGAGTCTCAGCCCTGTGGTGCAGGAAACCTGGTGAGGACGACACCACCCTGTCTCTGAGAACGACTTCCTGTCTCCAATTCACTCTTCAAGTATTTGAGTACAACAAGTTTTCTTGGTGACTGACCAGACCCCGGGTATCCACACAGCCCTTGGTGGTAACAGAAGCCATGGATATCAACTCAGACCTTGGCTGGTGTAGAGTCACAGATCCAGATATGGCCCACAGCAGCAGCTCAGGCCCAGATGTCACCATGGCCCCAGGTGGCAGTATAGGCCACTCTGATGAGCATGGCCCTGGTGGTGGCAGAGTCCTTATGTAGGGCCCTGCATGGACCCCGAGACACCTTGAGCAAGCCCGAAGCTGTTGGCCAGAACTCCTTTGCCCCAAAGCTTTTATTGGTACTCTTTCTGTTTATATTACACACACCTCGTGATAACACACACCTCGTGATAACACACCTCTTGGGGAGGAGCTAAGCCTGAAAATCCTGTTATTTTCCACTGTGCTGTGAGTCAGTATTTAAGCCCATTCCATCCCTTCAATGAACGGTATTTGGTATTCCGACATTACCATTGAACGAATGACCCGCTGTCTTGTCTCTTTATTTCAATCTCTAGGCCTTCGCCCGATTAGTGGAACAGATTGTAGTGCGGGCGCTACAAGTGGAGGTTCCACGGAGATCGGGAAGAAAGGATCACCTAAGAGATCACCCTGAAGGCCGGCCGGCAAAGCAAGTGAATGAGGGTGTATTGAAGGATGGGTGCCAGTAATTCTAAGGAAATTCTCAGTGGGCAATTAGTGGCCCTATTGAAAAGACAGGGCACCGGGATTAAAACAAGACAGCTAAAGAATTCATTGCCGTAAAGTAAAAGAAAAACTGGCAGAGTTGATTAGGACTTTGTGATTCTAAATAACAAGATTTAGAATCTGTGAAATCTATCAGAACAACAGGGATCTCAACTAGAAGATGACAGTCCTACTGTAACTGATGAAGAAGATACTTTGGAAGCAGATTCTGAACAATTAAAGCAAAGAATGTCTGAAGTTTATGAGCACAAATGCCATCTTGTATGTATGTTCTGTATGTATGGTGTGGCCACACAAATGTGTGTATGAAGTGTGATTATGAATGTGTGAATCCCGTTTGAATTGCTTTTTTATAGTAAAAAAAGGACATCAGGTCAGTGTCGTAATGGGAAGGGTTGGCGATCTGTACCTCCCACAGCTGGCCTCCAGAGCAGGTGGGCCGGACATGGCCAAAGCCAGCATGGCCTGAGAGTCAAGGGAATCTGTATGAATGATTCGCTAGCCTTTAGCAGAGGAGTGGGGACTGCTGTGGCTCCAGAATGTAGCCCTCAGCTTCTTAAATGGTCAGATGATGAAGGATACACAGGTCTTTTTCAATCTTTTGTATTAAATCATATCCCTGTTAATCTTTGGGAAGAGATGTACTTCAGGCCATGGGAGCTGTTCTTACTACCGAGCCTGTTAAAAATATGCTAGCTGACCAAGGTTATGAACAACGAAGAGGACTGGGTAAGTCCCTCCAAGGTGACCCTCAGTCTGTTGCATCCAAAAATTTAATTATCAAAAGAGCCAGAGATCGCTCTGGGTTGGGCAATTTTCCTTAGGGGCTCTTTCTGTGAGGCCGGTTCCCATTCCTATTATCTGGAAAACTGATAACCCAGTATGGATGGAGAAATGCCCCTTATTTATTAAGAAATTACAGACTGCACATCAATTTGTACAGGAACAATTAGAGGCAGGACATATTGTTCCTTCCACTTCCCCATGGAATATGCCAATTTTTGTTGTAAAGGAAAAATCTGGAAAATGGAGGCTCCTACAAGATCTCCGAGCTGTTAATGATTGCATGCAAATTATGGGAGCCACACAACCTGGCTTACCTTCCCCTGTAGTTATTCCTCAAGACTATCATTTACTAGTTATAGACCTAAAAGATTGCTTTTTTACCATTCCCTTACATCCTCAGGATAATGAGCAATTTGCATTTAGCATTCCTTCTATTAATTTTAAAGAGCCCTATAAGAGATATCAATGGGTGGTGTTGCCTCAAGGAATGGCCGATAGTCCCACTATTTGTCAAACTTATGTATCTTTGGCCATTGCCCCCATTAGGGAGAAATTTCAAACTCTGTATATTATACATTATGTGGATGATATTTTTTTAGCCGGCCCAGATCCTAAGGAAGTGAATGAGGCTTTTGGGGATTTACAACATAATCTTCAACTAGCTGGCTTAAGAATAGCTCCAGAAATGGTACAATAAAAATTTCCCTATTAATACCTGGGTCATCAAATGTTATATTCTGGTATCCATCCTCAAAAGATTACTTTAAGGCTGGATAGACACACCACTATTAATGATTTTCAAAAATTATTGGGAGCTATAAATTGGGTTTGATCTAGCTTGGCCCCCTTAGAAACTGCTGCCTAGATAGCTCTGGTCTCTCATATAAAGGAACATTTAGTAGCCATACAAACCTTACTATGGAGGCGCTCTCATCCAATTTTTGTAGGACATCTTTGAGCACATTCTGATTTGCCCTGTCCTTTGAGTGAAGGAAATGCCATTGCCGATTTTAATACTAAAACAGATAGTGCCATTATGATGATGAGAGCGTCTGGTTGTGAAGCAGCCTGCAAAGCTCATACAACCTCCCACCTTAATGCAGGGCCACTTAAATTCCATTTTAAAATTACTAGAGACCAAACTATTAATATAGTTAAGAGTTGTCCCCTATGTGTAGAGTTCTTACCTGTTTCACACCTTGGAGTTAACCCCGGGGTGTCATGCCTAATGATGGCAGATGGATGTTACCCAGGTTTCTTCCTTTGGCTGATTACGATTTGTTCATGTATCTGTGGATATCCATTCTCATCTCATATTTGCCTCTGCTCATACCGGAGAAAGGCTTAAGGATGTTAAGAGCCATTGTTTGCAAGCCTTTGCTTATATGAGAATGCACAGACAGTTAAAAACTGAAAATGGCCTTGTTTATACTAGTCAGGGTTGCAAATATTTTTGCAAAAAATTTTTTTATCTCACATAAGATGGGCATCCCTTACAATCCTCAAGGTCAGGTGGAGTGTGCACATTGCACAATAAAGCCTATCTTCATAAAACAAAAAAACAAAAAAGGGGGAATTTACAGGGTCTCCTCATAATCACCTTTCTCTTGTCCTTTATAGTCAACATTTTTAAACTATTGATGGTGCTGCTCCATCTGTGGCCGACAGGCATTGGCGCCCTCGGTCATCTGACTATGGCTCAGTTATGTGGAAGAATGTCACTACTGGACAATGGTGCGGCCCCGACCCAGTTCTAGTGTGGGCCCAAGGGTCAGTTTGTGTCTTTCCACAAGATGCAGATAACCCTGTTTGGGTGCCTGAGTGCCTGGTTCGCCATATGGAGAGGGACCGTGATTGTAACAGCCAGAAAGAAGGTCCGATGGGCATTCATCAAGAATCTACCCATTCGGATGCATGTGGGTCTGAGTAGCCCTCTGTGCACCCCTTTTCCTGGCCACTAGCTATAGTTTGGGTAAAGCAGCTATAAAATTACACTTATATCCAAAGGATAAGAATTTCACCTTCATTTCAGGCACTTGTGTTCTGGCTCCCTTCTTTTTTGTTGTAACTAACGCTACCAAATTTGGAGGAAGTCTCAATTGTTCTCAGCAGGTCTGCCGAGGTTAGCTACTGGACGTATGAAGTAACAGCTGTCATGAGCCACGTACCCCAGGTGGTACCTATGCCAGAGACCTCTACAGATGACCAACTTGCGCAGCAGAGAGGAAAGGAGATTTCGGGATCATGGCTGTCAGTGCCGCCTCCACCACCGAAGCAACAGTTTCTAGGACAGCCCTCTCCCAATCTGTAAACACTGCAAGCACAGCGGATCAACTATCAGGTGAATTGGCTGAAGCTTTAGCCAACCAAAACACACTCGATTATCTAGTACAAATTTAAACTAAATCTACAAACTAGCCTCCTATATGAACACTTGGATTTTTTTTTTTTTTTTTTTTTTTTTTTTGTGAGAGGCTCATGGCTTCTTGTTCTCTGTCTTTCACATATATATCCGTGTTAATGCATCAGTTGTAGTTACTTTTCTCCAGGGATCCTGGAGTGATCAGTTTTAAATTATACACATGCTTTAGCCATGCAGATCATTAACATCAATGAAACCTGAGTACCGCCTGCCAGTGCAGAAGACCTTTCACAAGGACTTCAGCTTGTGGGTAGATTATGTAGAGATTGGGCAAGCTCTCTCTCACTGGGGCTCATCACCTTTGCCCTTAGTGCTATCTGCCTGATCTGCCAACACTGCCACAGCATTAGACAGGCCCAGGCCAACTTTCAAACAAGACAGATTCTCCTGTCTTTGGCTCAGGAGAAAATGCCTCTGCCCACATGTGACTGACAAACTATTCACCAGATGGGTAAGGCAGAAGGGGGCAAATATCCAACCTAAGACAGGGGGTTACCGGCCTGGGTGACCTCTCCCATTACACTGATGTCCTCTGCCACCTAAGACAGGTGTTAGTTTATGTTAAAAGAAAGGGAGACCTGTAGGGCCCTGCATGGACCCCTGAGGCACTTTGAGCAAGCCTGAAGCTGTTGACCAGAACTTCTTGCCCCAAAGCTGTTATTGGTACTCTTTCTGTTTATATTACACACACCTCGTGATGATAACACACACCTCCTTGTGATAACACACACCTCCTTGTGATAACACACACCTCCTTGTGATAACACACACCTCGTAGGGAGGGGCTAAGCCAGAAAATCCTGCCATTTTCCACTGTGCTGTGAGTCAGTATTTAAGCCCATTCCATCCCCTCAATAAACGGCATTCGGCATTTGGTATTCCGACATTGCTATTGAACGAATGACCCACTGTCTTGTCTCCTTATTTCAATCTCTAGGCCTTCTCCCGACATCAACATGGCCACAAGTGGCAGCCTAGACCTTGGCTATCCATGTGGCCTTTGGTGGCAACACAAGCCACAAACGTCAACACAACCCTGGCCACATAGGCCCATTTTTTTTTTTTAAATGAGTACAGTTTGTCAAGTTTTGGAGGATATTGTTTAATGTGAATACTTAAAATGCTTATAATAAGAATGGTTGAGATACGTAAGGATAGAAGGGAGAAGAAACTGGGATTGATATGTAAAATAAGAAAAAAATTAAATAATAAAAAATAAATAAATAACAAAGAATGGTTAAGATGATAGATTGTTTGCTAAGCACGTTTTATAATTTTTTTTTAAGGTATGGGATTTTATGTGTTTGTGTGAGTATGTGCCTGTGTGTATCCCCATATGAGTATTATTGTCCTTGGAGGCCAGAGAGGGTTTTGGATCTCCTGGAGCTGTAGTTACAGGTGAGTGGCCTGACATGGATGCTTGGAACTGCTGGGAACTGAACCCAGGTCCTTTGGAAGAGTAGAGCATACTTAACCTCTGAGCCTTCTCTCCAGCCCCAGTTAAGTTATTTAAAACTATTTTAAGAGGAAGAATGTGATTCACTATTGGCATGTAGTGGAGAGCTGTATTTAGTGCCCATGGATGGCATTAGGATTCTTGAGCATCTGAAAAATGTAAGCCTACATTTCTCGGTATAGGAATGGACGTCAATGGCAATTCCTGGGGTCACTTTCCATAAAAATGCTTCTGGATATTTAGGCTATGGAAGAAAAAATTCCTGACATTTATCCCTTGTACTGCCCTCCAACCAAAGCTCTGAAGTTGTTAATTCATACAAACTCCGGTATTCACTACTCTGGATACATTTATTGTTATAAATAACCTATTAGATCTCTGAGTAAAGAGTATTTATGGCTTTGGAGGTTCAGTTCATTATCATCATGATGGGGTATGGCACATGCAGGCAGACATGGCATGCAGGCAGAGTTAGTACACCTTGACTCACAGGCAGCAGGAAGTAAACTGAGCTAGGCATGACTTGCGCATAGGAGACCTGAAAGCCTGCTCCCACAGTGACACGTTCTCCAACAAGGCCACACCTCCTAATAGTGCCACTCCCTGTAGGTTGATGTGGCCCAATTACATTCAAAGCACCGCAGTGGCTAAGCTGGATGTTCTGAATGGTCGTGTGCCTACTCTAATATTGTAATCAGAAATCACTGGTAAAGTGTGCAGGCGTGGGTGTGGGGTTAGTTCTTACAGTATGGACAATGAGTAGAAAATAAAAATACATGCTCCCACATTCATGTTTGTTTGTAGAAGTCCAAAGGGCAGAACAGAGTAGGGTATAGAATATGTGATGTCACAAATTGTCTGGCAATTCCAGGGGGCACCTTAAACAAATCTGCTTTCAAGAACTTTATTATTAGTATTCATGACTGAGTAGCTGCTGTCTATTTTGACCCTACAATTGATGATTTGAAAACTAACAGGTTTTCAAGTGTACACTCAGTGACTTGGGAGATGGTTCAGTTGGTAAGCGGCTTGCCTGGTAACTCTAAGGATCTGAGTTCTCTCTCCAGAACCACCTAAAGAAGCCACATGGTGCCAACATGTAGTCCTGGCACTGTGGAAGTGGCCAGGCACATCTTGGGCTCACTGGCCAGCCGGCCCAACCTGCTTGGCGGGCTCCAAGACAATGAGAGAGTCTGCCTCAAGAAAACAAGTTGGACAGTACCCAATGGTTGTCTTCTAGTTGTTTGCTGAAGGCCACTTTTGGTGCTTATTGTGGTCACATTATGGTAGGTGTCTTATTAGGGTTTCTATTGCTTTGGTAAAATGCCATGACCATCCTTAAAGGAAGTCAAGGCAGGAACTCAAGGCAGGACCCTGGAAAGAAGAACCTAGAAGCAGAGACTGAAGCAAACACCATGGAGAAACACTGTGTACTGGTTCACTCCAATGCTTACTCAGCCTGCTTTCTTACACCATCCAAGACCACGTGCCTGGGGATGGCACCACCCACAGTGACCTGGGCTTAAGAAAACGCCCCACAGGCTGTCCACCGGCCAATTTGGTGGGGCTATTTCTTTAGTTGCGGTTCCCTCTTCTCAAATGATAGCAGGGAAATCACCTGCATTGCACATGGAATCCTGGCTCAAGGAGTGATCTGAGATCTAACTTTGTATTTACTTAAGATATAATGGGTCATTTGGGAAAAACAATGAGAAATTTGAAACTAAGGGCTGGCTGTGGAAACATTTGCCTTCTCACACAAATATTCTTTTATTCCCCTCCCTCTCTTTTTATAAATAGCTTTCACTGTTCCAAAATAGACTTACTATTTGCTCTAGTTAGGGAAAATTCTTCCCCAAAGCTCCATTTGCTGTAACAGACCTCCTATTTATTTGCTTATGTATTAATTTAGTTATAAGAAAAATATTTAGAAATATTATTTCCATTTTCTCTGAATGATTATTTGAGTTAGTTTTTTCTTTCCTTTTGCCACTTGATTGGCTGCATAAGAGTTCGTAGTGTGTGAATGTCTGTTGCCCCAGACCTAGGGCAGAATGTGACTATTCCCCTTTGAATGCCCTTCAGTGTTCTGAAGCAAAAAGACACTATATATGCAAAAGGCATTTGCTTAATAATAAAAACAATTACTGCATTAATAACTACCTGAAGACTTAACTGTTTTAAGGCTCCAAATCCTTTCAACTTATTGTGGATCACATCATAACTTATTTATATCAAATAATGTGTATCTCATATCAAGGGATATTTACTGTTTTGAAATTTTGCCAGATTCCACAAATCACTGGAAATCCCAGGTATAGTCATCAGGATTCAGATGTGGAGTTGGCATTGCATGTTTTTATGGTGAGACTTGGAGTTGAGAGTCATTTGCAGCTTTTAAATACCTACTGGAAGAAGTTTCTTGTAGCTTTGGTTGTGAGCCTAGCTTTTAATGAGCCATCTCTCCAGCCAAGGAAGAAGTTTCCACGCTGTGTTCCTCTCCCTTCTGGTGAAGTTGCCTTTCTCTCTAAGACAGTGCTGTGCTGAGAGTCAGCATTAAGGGGGAATGGAAGAAAAAAAAGACATAAAAGTTGTTATCTCAAAGACAGTTTAAGGTTGGAGAATCGTCATCATCAATTTTGAATAGTGGCAGAGGGATTTTATGTGAAATATTAAACTACAGCCTTTGCGGGGTCTCGAGCTCCCTATGCTGCTGCGGCTAACCTTGAACTTTTGATCCTCTGTTGGAAGATTTCTGCTGACTGGCAGAGGTCGCAGTCTCCCCATGCCCTGGCAGAGGATCTCAGTGGTGCACCAACACGTGATTCCTCCCTTCCAGTAGAGCTTCTTGCCCCTAGCTGCCCATGTCTGGAGAATGCCCCTGGGCCTGGAGGACTGCACTCATCTGAAAGCTGTCTCTAAATCACGTGCCTGACTTACCTTTGGCTTGTACCTTCACATAGATCCCTGCTATAAGCCTTTGCTGCACACACTAGGAACCTTATGATAGGAGCATGAAATTCGATGCAAATTAGATGATGCCCCTGCCCCTGCCCACCCTTTATATTCCCTTTTCTTCCTGGAACAAAGTGGACTTGCAAGACTTAACCATCTCCCTAGAGAACTGTCTCCTCTGGACCCTGATCATTCATTTCCTTTCAGCTCTCTCCTGCCTAGTGGACAAAAGGAGCAAAGAAGCAAACCACCATCCCCCTGCCTCAGCCTCCTCAGCGCTGAGAGCTCAGGTGTGCACTAGCAGGCACAGACTTACCCAGAGCTGAAAGTCCAGACCTTTGTGTAAGCACTCTACCAACTGAACTATGCCTCCAGCCTGTGGAATATTAAAAACATTCTATTGGGGCTGAACCAATGCATTTTATTAACATAGATATTGGCCATTAAAATTTAGCTCACTCAGAAGAAGTTGGAGAATAAACTTTAGTTTGCTTTATGGATTTTTTTTGCCCAACAAAGTGAGACAAAGTATCATGTGTCCTTGAAAGTGTAGGTGGTGGGTAAACATATAATGCTCTAGTCTGCTGTCTCTGTAGATGGTTTTAGGCATCCTTACTCCCCCTTCCCCTCCACCCCTGCTTATATTACCGTTTCCAACTTTCAATTAGTTGTTTTTTTCCACCCCTCGTCACCTCTGGTTACTTACTGATGGTTACAGGGTAATTGGAAGAGATTGTTTCTGGAGAGAAAGCATAGTTCTTTCAACTGAGAAGTTAAACTAATGGAATTTCTCTCATTTGCCTGGTGCAGTGGTCCCTGAACCTGGGTGATCATCAGAATCCCCTGGGAAGCACTCAGTACCTTTTCTATGTTGAATTAATTTCAGTTATGAGAGTAGTGCATGCTGTTTAGTAAAATAATATACATTGTGCAGAAGGATGACAAGCAGAAGGCAAAATCCTCTTTCTGCTTCTTGGAGTAACTTTACTATATATTCCCCACACTCCTTCCAAGATCTTTCATGAACTTACACATTTCACAGATGTGTCTGACTGTAACTTGCTTCACCAAGCTACTGTCTGTTGGGCATCACTAGATGTAGCACACACAGTTCTGCATGCCTCTCCAGAGCACATGCCTTTGGTCCCAGCATTTAACATAGGTCAGACAGCTCTCTGTGAGTTTGTGGTCAGCCTGGTCTACATAACAACTTCCAGGCCAGTGTGGTGCTATGGAAAATTCTTCTGTACACTGTAAAGACGTGTTGCTCTCATGGTTAATAAAGAGCTGACTGGCCAATAGCTAGGCAGGGTTTTGGGGGCAGAGAGAATGCTGGGAGGAGGGCGGAGTCGGAGGAGCCTTGAGGCAGATGAGGAAGAATCAACATTGGGAATTCATAGATGAGGTAAACGAGCTTGGGACAGCACGCAGATGAACAGAACTCGGTTAGTTTAAGTTGTAAGAGCTGGCTAGAGACAAGCCTAAGCTATCGGCTGAGCTGATCGTGGACTAGACAGAAAACTTTTGCCTATAGTGAGGGCTATATAGTGAGACCCTGCTCACATACAAATAGGCAAACAAAAAGAAACATATGTTCTTAATTCAAATGATGGCAATTTGAGCACAGGAATTTTTTTTTTAAAGACTTCTCTTTCTGTCATCACTTGTGATCAGTCAGCCCTCATCCTTGTGAAAAGATACTTGACACTAGTCACCTTTCAGGAGAGCAGCGTTAGTGTGGCTCAGAGCTCAGTCATTCCTGTGACTTTTGGGCCTGTGGCTAGGCAGTGCACTACGGCAGCATATCATGGCAGAAATGAATGACAAGGGAAATTGCTCACCTCAAGGTTGTGTGTGCATATGAGACCTGTGCAGAGTGTCAGGGCACGTTCCATGGAAAATGGCAAGAATGCAGAGGAATCTTAACAGAAGAAGTCTAAGTACCCTACCCCTGAGGCCAGTGGTAACAGAAGATGCCAAGCAAATACTCATGAACTGTATCCAGATCATGGAACTAGCTGGAACCAGAACATGGAGAAAAACTCATAAATTGGGAAAATAAGAAAGGCTACAGAGAGCGGTATAGATAGGGATAAAGCAGAGATTTGTTTCACAACTGGGACCGTATTCACATTTGCAAACGTGAACAAAAACTGATGCTCCTCGTGGGATGAAAAGTGATAAAAGTGAGATCTCTTTATCGGCAAAACAAAGTATCAAAAACAGGGTCCTCAGCCTTCCCGATGCTGAGACCTTCAATGCAGTTCCTCATGTCGTGGTGGCACACAATATAAATGGTGTCTCTAGAGCGGTGTAGGAGGAAACTCTTGCCTGAATTTATCCCATTTTGCTGCTAAGTGCTGTCTGCTAGTGGTTCACTACAGTGATGCTGTTCACCGTGTATGAATGTGTAAGGGGAGGGGCTGAGGCAAACGCCCTGCTCCTGGCAGAGCCAGAATTGACCTTGTATGCCTATCTGGCAAATTACAGAGCCTAAAATTTTCATTCTTTGCCCATAGGCAGAATTATTCCAACTTATTGTGCAAAGAAACCCAGGCTAGCCCCTCTGACTGCCCGCCCATAAGTGCTCACTGGATGGCAAGAGATGTCCAGATACCAGGGTTGTACATTTGACAGGCATGTGTGACCCTGAAGGTACACTTTGTTCCAATTACCTTTTCTTTTTGGCTGTACATTCCGAAAATCAAATGCTTGGGATGCTAAGGAGAGAGGAAGTTGGGGCTGCTGAACAAAATCGCCTTTTCCCTGGACAAGAACGCTTTGAACAATTTTTTGATCAAGTTTATTGACTCTGTATTCAAACACATTCTCTCTGGACTGACTCAGGGACTCAGGGAGATTTGTTCAGCTAAGAAATAATAGCTCAAGTTGGTGGAGCCTTTCCCATGTGCTTAGGGTTCTGGGAATGCAACATCAAATGATACCTTGATGTTTCAGGATTTATATTTTCACTAGGGCTAGACATAGGAAAGAAATAAATACAATATGTTACTTTGCTACAGTGTGACAAGTAACACACCACAGCTGTGGAGGGAAGAGGGATTCTGTCTTCCCTGCCAGACAGAATGCTTGCCAGTGCAGGGTTGCTTGATGATTTGTGCTAGCTTTTTATTTCTGTGATGGAATGCTTGACATAAATAAGCTAAAGAAGGAATATATATATGCTCACAGTTCAAAGGGCTCAGTCTGTGGTCTTTTGACTCCATGTTTCTGGGACTGGTGATGGTAGAAGCGTGTGAAGGAGCTGCTTCTCCTCACTGGAGAGGAGGGGAGGTGGAAGGAAGGGGGAGGAAAGGTGAAGGGTGTGTGTGTGTGTGTGTGTGTGTGTGTGTGTGTCAGGGTAGGGTGTAAGCATGAGTTTTCTATCCTGGTGGGTCCTGCAGATCTTGAGCCCCAAATAAACACACAGATGCTCTATTAGTTATAAAACTGTTGGCCAATGGCTTGGGCTTCTTATTGGCTAGCTCTGTCTTAATTATTAACCCACTTCTGTTAGGAGTAGTTTTTACTGCCGGTCTGGTCCCTCTGCCATGCCAACCCCAAATAACACACAGAGACCCTGTATTAGATATAATTCTGTTGGTCAGTTACTAGTTTCTTATTGGCTAGCTCTGTCTTAATTATTAACCCATTTCTATTAATGTAAGTACTTCCTCATGGTCTCATCTTACTGGAGAGAGGGCTGGTGTTCTGCTCTCTCCAGTCTCACCATGTTGACTTCTCCTTACTACTTCCTCTTTCCTCCTTGTCTCCTAGTCCTGCCTATCTTGCTTTCCTATTGGCCAACAGTGCTTTATTCATTAACCAATAAGAGAAACATATTTACAGAATGACATCTCCCATCACAAGGTAAATATCTCACTACACATTTCTATTAATCTATGTATTGTCACAAGGCTGTGGCTTACCCATAATCCGGCATGTTACTCCTTTGGCAGCATGGCAACTCTGTGTAGTGGGCTCACTCTGCCTACCTTTCCCAGAATTCTCCTTGTCTCCTAGATCTGCCTATCTTCTTGCCTCATTGACCGAACAATGTTTTACTCATTCACCAGTAAGAGAAACATATATACAGAAGGACATCCCCATCAGTCGGGGAGGAGATAATACCAAGGATTTTACCCAGTGACCCATTTCCTTCAGTGAAGACCCCACCTCCTGAAGTTTCCATGGCCTCCAAAACCAGTGTGACCTACTGGAGACTGTATTTTCAGGTCGTGAGCCCTGGAGACATTTCAACACTCACCACATGGCCTTACTAAAGCAGATGTGGTCTGTTTGAAGGCTGGCTCCCTACAGAAGCCCCTGAAAGGCTGGAGGATGGTCAAAGGGAGGCAGGGAAAGTTTGAAAAAGCAGTGCCTGCCAGGTGGTGAGCCTTGATCTTGGCAGTGGAGGCCGGGGTGGGGAGCATCTGATTAACATGATCTGATGATACACTTAAGGCACAAAGAGCATCAGGCAGGTGTGGCTGCCTCCTCTCCATCCCTTTCTCCTCCATCTGGCTAACACCTTCGGTTGGTGTGGCCTCCTGGAGGGAGTCTTACCTGATTTTCCCTAAGCCCTTATCACCAGCACCCCTGTGGGTATCTATGAGCTCTGTGTAATACATATCAGAGCACACTTGATCCTATATCTGCTTCCTCAGCAGCCCGAGAGCTGGCCTTCTGACATGACCATCACAGCACAGACTACAGCATCCTACAATGGCCCAGTAACAACATTTCTTTTCAAATGAACCAGAATCGTCGTCGTCCTCGACTTTAAATTTTCTGAAGTCATACCTGTATGACAACTACCAATGTGGGATGCTTTATGGTTCCACTTAATCCCCATCCAAATGATGGCTAGTAATGGCCACAGTATCCCTCCGATACTTTTCTCCTGAAATCAAATCCTCTTGGTATCCACTATGTGATGGGTGGGCATGCTGATGGCTGACCTCTACTAACCTATCTAATGCTCAGAACAACTTGGCACAGGCTTTTGTTTACTCTTTTGACAAACTGAGTCACAGAATGATCAAATAAATTGCTAGTAGATGATAAGGTCAGAATTTGGACAGGGAGATCTGGCTCTTGAGATCTTGGTTGCATAGGTTCTGTCCCTGCCATAGGCAGAAGAGCATAGGGCCTGCCACCGGTGGCGACTATTGTCTCCATGGCTCCAAGTTCTAAACCTGCAATTTCCTGCTATGTTCTAGAGTAAACATAATGTGAGCAATCACCAGGGTTATTGCTGAGGTGTTCAGAAACTGGATTTCAGCTGAAATACAGCTCCACAAGGAGAAATCTGACTCATAGTCAGGATGGGATCAGCTGGTCTTAACTGCTGCTTAAGAGCTTGAGTGAGGAGGCTGGAGCAAACGAAGGTGGGAAACTGAGTCTGTAAGGAAGTGGGGGAGCTGTGGGGATGAGGAGACGGTTTAGTGGGTACAGTGCTTGCTGGGTTCATGTGAAAATCAGGCTGAGCAGTGCTGTGACTGGTGATGGAGACTGGCAGGAGCTAGGCCTTTTAGCTAAAATATGAGCTCCAGGTTCAGTGAGAGTCTCAAAAAAGTTAGGGTGAGTGATAGAAGAAGACATGTGATGTTGACTTAGACCTTCACACGCATGAGCAAGTGTGCCTGCATGTCTGTGTTTGCATGGGTACACACATGCTCACACACACATATACACATACACACATGAATGAACATACATGTACACACAGAGATGCTTGGGAACTCAGTAGAAGGAAGCTTTGATCTAGGGGCTTGTGACCAGAGATGTGTCTACACACACACACACACATGCACACACACACATAAACATACACACATACACATGGACACAATGGACACATGCACAGACACACAGGAACATACAGAGGCATGGGGAGTCAGAAGAAGGAAGCTTTGATCTAGGGGTTTGCAGCCTGAGACATGTCTACACACATGCACACACACAAGGACACACATGCACACACACTCGCACACACATGTGCACACACACAAAAGCATGGGGAATCTGGAGAAGGAAGCTTTGATCTAGGGGTTTGCAGCCTGAGACGTGTGGAATCATTTTTTAAGGTCATCAAGCTTAGGAATACTGCAGTAGTTTTAGCATTAAAGTCCTTTTGTGCTTTCTGACATCTGTTGTAGCATTTCAGATTAGGAAAGGATGTCCTCATTATGCCTCTACACCCTGCCCCATCTCCTGTGCTCACAGGGCCTGCCTGAATTAGGAAATCACTTCCTTCGGAAATCCCTCTAAGTCCAGGCTCCAGACTCGGCTGCAAATGTCTTCTGTTAATGATTCAGCGGCTGCTTTCCACCTTTCCTTCCCCTCTTCCGAGCAATTTAATCATGACTGTCCCTGAAAGCTGTTTACTTAGTCATGGCAACAGAGCCATTTCATAGGCCAATTAGCAACACAGACACGATTGAAATTCTGGCTGTGTGAGGCGAATCTCGGAGATGCTAGCATAAAGCCTGGCTGATTTCCATGAATCTCCCCAAACTTTGCTGATGAGGGTGGGTGTTGTAGTCTTCGGCTACGCACACGCAGCAGGGTGCATTGACTGCATTTGCAAACCATTTGTCAGGCAATCATGAGGGCAGAGTGCAGCTCCTTTGGTCTCATTTAGAGGAGCCTATGAAATAAGGGTGCAGAGGGAGGCAGCGCTTTGAGAGAGGAGGGCTTTCCAGGGGAGACAAGCATCCCAGAATTTCAGTACCAAGCTTCTTTTCTTTCCCTGCTTAGAGACACAAATACGCAGCTGTTAGAATCCAGTTTTTGAAAATTGGACTTATAAAACGGCAAGCCACAGTGATGAAGACTAGTGTATGTTCATTCCCGCTACTGCTCTGGCTCCCTTTAAGATTTCATAGTGTTTTACTATTTAAATATTAGACCTTAAAATGAGATTCAAATGAAAAGGCTACATTCAGTAAATAGTTGTAGCCGGATACTAAATTTGTAAATATATATATATATATATATATATATATATATATATATATGTACATATATATATATATAACTTGTTTATAGTTTTGTACTTTTTATCATCAAAAATTATCCAACCATATTTCAAATCTTCAGCAATAACATGTCAAAATATATAAATGGAAATTAGAGTAAAAGATATTTTTATTTTTCAGGACTGGGTTTCTCTGTGTAACTCTGGCTGCCCTGGAACTCATCTGCCTCCTGAGTACTGAGATTAAAAGTGTGAACCACCACTGCCTGACTGGAATAGAAGATTTAAAATGTGTTCCATTCTGTAAGTGAGGAGACCAATACATTTACTGTGACTTAAACATTATATGATGCACACATGTCTTGAAATCTAACACACTAGCGCATGCACAATTTTTAGTGTAACTAGAAGTTAAAACTTAAAAATGTAGACAAAATCTGCTCAGGCAGGTTTGTTCCTGTCCATGTTTGAGTCATAGCTTGATATTCCACCAGTCACCAGGCATATTTATCCACTTACATGGGCTAATGGATGTCTATTATATTGTGAGCATCCAATGCCCAAGCAAAAACGCTCCCAATTCTTCAGAACAGAATGAGGATATTTCCCAAGTAATTTACTTCCAAGAAAAGGACGTCATTTATTTAACAAGTGTATTCACCCTTCATCGTGGTGCTGAGTATGTGCCAGGCAACGGGTTTGTCTACCGCTTGCTGGAAATCATTCCCCCCCCCCTTTATTCTCCAGTTAGAGAAACCCAGAGCTCTAAACAAGCCTTTCAGTTCAGAACCCAGTTTGCCCTGAGAGTCACTAACACTATAAAGCTTTGATAGGTAAGCATTCTACATGATCCAAGTGTAAAATGTAACAGTGTCTGTTCTTGTATGACACACCGTGTAGCGCCCACGCTATGATCTGTTCCACGAGTCGGGCGAAGGCCTAGAGATTGAAATAAAGACAAGACAGTGGGTATTCGTTCAATGGCAATGCCGGAACGCATGGAGTTCCAGCCAACAGCTTCAGGCTTGCTCAAGGTGCCTCGGGGATTCATGCAGGGGCCTACAACAGCGGGAACAGGCAGATCCATCAAGCCAGAAAGCAGATTCGTGCGTGTGGGGTGAGGGATGGGGTATGGTTGCTTGGTGGGTGTCAGGCTTCCTTCGTGGGGAGGGGGACACGTTCTGGAATTAGACTGCGGCTTTGGTAACACAACATCGAGGATTTGCTAAATGCCACTGAGACATAAGCTTCACATTGGTATGTATGTGCTTTGTTGCCTTGTGGAGACTGGAGATAAGAGGAAATAGGTGCCTTGCGAGGGGGTTTTTCCTGCCTTGTTTGGGTCTCTGCTTTTCTCTCTCAATTTCTGAAATGGCAAACTATGTGGACAACGGAGACAACAGTCTAGACGTGTGTCATTGAAATGGACTCCCACCAGACACCTCATGTCAGAACTGTAGGTCACGTCTCAGATTCCTCTTCTCCCCATTCTCAGGGTCTACCTGAGCTTTGGGTCCAAAACTTGCATCCTGGATTCTGCTGGTATGTGTAGCTGGGTGGGTACATTTGGTTAAAACAGAGCCAAGGGACTTTGAGAACCATTGATGAAGTCCTTGAATCCTCAGGTGTCTCCTTAAATGTCGCCATCGCTGTCTGAGGGCCTTCTGACCTTGTTTCCAACCTCAGCCCCATGTGTGGCCGAACACCTTCCATGCGCTCATCCCAATAAGTGGTTAGGGTCACCATTGGCATTATTTCGTTTCTTGTCTGTCTCCTCTAGAAGCTGCCTTGGTGCCAGCCAGATAGAGGTTCTCTGTTGCTGTTGAGCTCCTGCCTCAGCAAAGTGCTATTGAGACCACAGTGAGGTGAGCCAGCCTGGCCTCTGTCCACTGGGGGAGACAGTCACACACTGACAGGAACCTGTACCCCCTCAGGCTCAAGGCGGTCACTGGGAAGGTGAGACCAAGTTCATCTGAAGTTTGAAGTATGAGTAGAGATGTGTGGCGTGGGGGAGAGGGACAGACATTCCAGGCAGGAGACACAGAGGTGGAGGGGGGAGGGTAGGAGAGGGGGTTGGGGGGTAGGAGAGGGTCAGGCATTCCAGGCAGGAGACACAGAGGGGGGGGAGGAGAGGGTCAGGCATTCCAGGCAGGAGACACAGGGGTGGGGGTGGGGTAGGAGAGGGTCAGGCATTCCAGGCAGGAGACACAGGGGGGTGGTTATGAAGAGTCTAAGGAGCTGAAAGGCATGGGAAGATGGAGGGAGGAGAGATGGATAAGGGCCATATCGCCCACTTAGGCACTTTCATTTTACTCATAAGAACGATGGGAGCTGGAGAGGATGAAAGGAGAACAGGAAGTGGCGATTTCATCAGATTGACATCCGGGAGCCACTCTACCATGAGGAAATGCTGAGGGAAGGACTTCTGTTTCTGGATCTCAGCTTCCATTTACTTCCCTTCCTCACTCTAAGCGCTCTTATGGCCTGAGTGGACCAGTCGCAGGAGGCTCTGTGTTCAAGCTCTTGATCTGAATGAGGGATCAAAAGTGAGCGAGGCCTCTGTGGGCGGCTCCTTGTGTTCAGATGGCAGTATCAGAGTCATTGCTCTTAAATCAACATGACACGTATGGGGGCAACTGCCTTTCTCACTGCTCAGAAAATGAGTATGTTTTTAAGGGTCTGAGGGAGATTGTCCTGTTTAAGTCACCGCTGGTCCTCCAGCATTTCCTGACCTCAGAAGGGTTCCCTTTGGGCCTCCGCTTGGGATTTTGAACCTGGAGAGAGCAGTATGTGGTTAAGGACAGATGGCATTGGGCTTGTGATGGTGGCAAGAGCTGGATGTGGTGAAGCAAACCTGCAATCCAAACCCTTGGGAGCTTAGAGAAGACCAGAAGTCCAAGGTCATCCTTGGGCCACGCAGTGAACTTGAGGGCAGCCTCAAACAACTCCCCTCAAAATTAACTACAGTAGTTCCCATATCTGTGTTTATTTTAACAAAGACTCCCTGTGGATGTCTGGAGGCACAGCTCTTCTGGCTATGCTTTTCATGTATCACACATACACACACACACACACACACACACACACACACACACACACACACAGAGGCACACAAGAGTTTACAATTAAGCACAGTGAGAATTTAACAATAACCAATAATAAAACAGAACATTGAAAGATTTTAAAGCATGCATTTGTTTTTGCTTTACATGAATGCTTTGCCTGCATGTATGCGCCCATGGTGCTCACGAAAGGACTTCGGATCCCCTGGAACTGGAGTTGGATACTTGGGAGCGACCATGTGTGTGCTGGGAAGTGAATCTGGGTCCTCTGCAAGAACACCAGTGTTCTTAATTACCGAACCATCTCTCCAGGCCCAAGTCAGGATAATTTAATCATATATTGTCTTAAGCTGATATGAGTGTGGCGTCCCTCATTCTCTAACCATAGTTTCCCATGCTACGCTTACAAGGGTGTGAGGTGATGCCACCGGAGAGACGACAAGATGAATGACAGACATTGTGGTGTACTGTTAGGATACTGGCCTTCTGAGGACCCCTTGGAAGAATGATGGGAGCAGTGTGCGGAGAGCATCCTGACTTTGAAGTGTGCACAGAGTGGCAACTCTCAATTGTAGAGGGTCTTACGCTCATAGCAGCTGTGGCAGCCATCTTGAAACTTGCCCGCAGAGAGAAAGATGTAAACAAAGTCCAAACCATCCACCATGTGGGGAGTCCTGCCTGGGGAGGAGAATCACATCTTCCTGTCTCCCACTCAGCAGACTCACATCCTTCCACAAAGGCGGTGGGAAGCCATCTTTGAACCAGGTGGTATGCTTTTCCCACCACAGAGATAGAAGCAGGCAAATGGGTCATGCAGTAATGATTTCCTTTTAGCTGATTATGTGCAGAAGCATTCCAAGTGCAGCAAACCTTTATCTATAAGATGTTAAGATACAACAAAACAAAACAAACAAATCCCTAAGTGGGAAAAGAAAGGCCCGGTGTTTCCTCTCCTCTCCATGTTCCATCTGCACCGCCCCTTTGACTAACTCTCCAGTCACAGCAGCATGAGGTCAAGCCTCCCCTCCTCCCCAGCCCCACCCCCTCACTCCCACCCTCTAGCCTGGTCTCCTGGACTTTTTCTATTGATGGAGCTTCCTCGGCACACTCTGGCCTCAGGGGTTCACACTTGGCAGTCTCTTTGCCTGGAATCTTCTTGTTGTGGATCTCGGAGTCTGCATTCTAGCAGACCTCTCTAAATACCATCCCGTCATGACCAGCCACTTAAAACCTTGTCACTTCTCTCTCCATCCTGAGCCTCTATTCCAAGGGCTTGCTTCATTTTTCCCATTGGATTTATAGTGTCTGACATCGCCTCATGTGTTTCAACCTCATCTGTTTTCCCTAGGTTTTTCCTGTGCTCTGTCACAGCCACCTCTCAAGCATGTAGCGGGGCGACGGGCCCTGAAAGAGATGCTGAACAGTGTCTGTTAAAAGAAGGGAACGATGCCTTAGCAAGCGGAGTTCACAGTGTTGACAAGGGTCAGTTTCCTCCTGCTGAAGCTCCCCAGGGACACGCCTGTAGTTGAGCCTATGACTGTTCATCGTCACATATGCGTGCACACGCATAGCTGCATGGATAGTCATCCATAGGAGGTTGCGAGGAGAGAATTTACTAGAACTTTAGGATCTTAGTAGGTCATTTTGCTGGGATTTAGGAAGCAGGATTTTTATTTTATTTTATTTTTTCTGGTTGGATATTGCCAGGGAGCAGGGGCAATCCCATGGATGTTTCTAAATACACCTCCTAAGCAGGTAAGGAAGACTAGACCTAGAAACAAGCCATCAGCAGTTGGTAAGGTGGCAACAGCCACTCCGAGTGCCAGGGCAGGGCACGCTCTCTGTTCATGCAGTGCCCCATCGGCAGCACTAGGACAAGACTACTTCCAGGTGTTGGTTTGTGTCTCTTCAGTTAGAGCGGCCTGGGGTGGTATTGCTCCTCTGTGCCATCATACGGGGCAGGTACAGTAGACCTGAGGAGCAGTGATTCTTTGGGCTCTCTGGTAGTGTACCAGAGTACGATTTGTTTAGGGTGGGCCACTGAACAAGACAGGAGGCCAAGGTGGACACCAGGACAGGGTGGGTTGCTCGCCGAGTGGGGGTGTTAGTTTGGAAGGCTGCGGGATGTTTATGAGGTGGAAACTTCCTGGAGGAAGTGGGTTGCTGGGTGTGGCCCTGAGGTATCGTACAGCCCACCCTCTTTTCCTGTCTGCTCTCTGCTGACCCAGTGAGACAGGCCTGAGGCAGGAGTTTAGTTCACGGTAGGCCAAAGGGAAAAGGGTTCATGCTGCAAACTCCAAGTTACTCACACACGTTGCAGTGGGAATGGATGTCAGAGTTCAAATAGAATTCTAGGTTTAGAACAGAAAGTCCGGATGCACTGAAGGTGTCACAAAGACAGTTGTAGCTAGGTACAGGCCAGGCAAGAGGACTTGATAAGCCTCAAGGCAGACAACCATGAGAAACAAGACCAGCATTGGTAAACTGGCCTGATGGCTTCTACAGGACCATCTGGTGGACAAAAGACAGCCGAGCTCTGCCGCCGCTTCTTGGTAGCTGTGATGACAAAGGGACCTTAGAATAATGAACAGTATTTCGGACACTCACAGGCCATCTGCTGTGCTGAGACTTTTACTTTCCCTTTTTACTAAATATATCTTGGGAGACGGCCTCATTTTCCCTTCATTTCTTACTGTTCCATAAATCTCTTAATGACACTTATCTTCTCACTCTTACAAGAGTCTGCATCTTTAATTGGCATAAGACAATGAACTAGGACTCACTGCCTCAGGTTGATATTTGGTGATGCTAAGTGTCCGGTACCTTGGGACCCTGGGTCAAGCCCAACTGGCTGAGGAAGGCTGTTGCTTGTAAGGCCTGTAAGTGACATGTGCTCCTACCACTGTCCCTTTCCCAACAAAATGGACTATATTCCTTTCTAACCTTCAGCCAGAATGAAACCTTCCTTTCTTAAGTTGCACCTTGTCAAGTATTTTGTCACAATGACCAGAAAAGACTGTAAGACATAGCTCTTCCAGAAGCCAACTGGAAAGTGTCTCTATTTTGTTCAAGAATAAACAGTATCTCATTGCAAGGTCACAGATAACTAAGTTTCAAATAGAGGATGCAGAATCTCTCATATCCTGAATAACGGGATTCCAGGGCCGTGTTTGGAAGTCTGCCTGAGCTTTGGCTCTATGTGCTTCCCCCAGACATCTTTAGTTTTTAAGCCTTTCCTCCCTGTGATCCTCTGTTGGTGTCTCCGTTGCACTGTAGCTAATTTGTTTATAATCGTCCCTCTGGGAACACTGTCCCCCTCATGTTTGTAACCCCAGCACTGAGCAAAGAGCTTTGCACAGCCTCTATAAATACCGAGCAAGTTTAAAATGGAGCGATTGCCTGGCTTGAATTCACTTCTCAATGAGTTTATTGATTTTGCACTGTGAGCCAGGAAGACAGTAAGAAACAGAGGGATTTGTATCCCCGCTCAATAGACCAAGATCCGTAATAGCAGCTGGTGGTGACTGAGCACAAGCCAGTAGTTTACACACATCCCTGATTCTGTGTACCCATCTTGCTCCTGAAGTCACACAGCTGTGAGAGGACCGAGCAGGGGTTGTGCGTGACCCCAGTCACACGTGCTAAACGGTTAGGTTGAACGGACATGTGTAGCTCTGCCTTAAATCAGAAAGCAGGGTGAGACTCTAGTTACAGATCTGGGAACACCGGTTTGGAGGAGGGCATAGTGATGAGGTTATGGGGACAGAGCTGTCTCCACCGCCTTCTAAAGCAAGAGAGGCTTTGGGCTTCAGATCTGGACATCTTTTAGTCTGTCAAACTTAGCCTTACTGGACAGATGTTCCTTGTCACTTCCTCTCCTCTTCACATCCTGGGGATGAGAGTAAAGAAAGGGGAAGGCGAAGAGGAAGGAGGATGGGCTGGTGAGCATCTCAAGCTTGGTAATTTTGCTGCGGACCACGCCCTCGGCCTTGGCCTGGTACCCCAAACCCTACTTTAAACTCCCGCCCCCTCTGAACCACCACCAATGCCCGACTCACGAGCGCGCCGGAGGCTGCGGATTGGTGGACACCTCGGTTGCTGCGGTGACGGGTGGGTCCGTGGGGGTCCCCGCGCGGGGCGGGGCTAGGGCTGTCCCTGGTCCCTGGCGCCGCCTCCGTCTGGGTCTCCGCCTCCAGGACCTGCGGCGCTGGTGAGGTCCAGAGCGCGGCTTCCCCGCGGGCGGGCGGCGTGATGGGTTGCGGGAACTCCACTGCCACCAGCGGGGGTGCGGGCCGAGGTAAGCGGGGCTGCGGGACGTGGGTCCCGCGGGAGAGGCGGCTGCAGCGGGGGACGCGCAGTTCCCACTACCCATCTCCATTTTCGAGACCGAAGCGTTTCCCTTGCTTCTGGAAAGGCCGAGAGAGCCGGTGTCCCGTGCGGGGGCGGTCACGCCCGAATTTAGCGGGAAGGACTGTCGCTGGGTCCTGCAGCCGGACTCTGCATTCTTCTAGGCACCAGAATTTGCCCGACATGTCTCGGCTCCCTCACCTCCCCTTTCTTTGGCGCCCCTCCAGGCCTCGCCCCTGACCCTTTGGCTCCCAGACCCTGAACCTGGAAAAGTGCAGCTGAGCAAGTCAGGACTTTTCTGGGGCCGGGGCCGGGGCCGAGTGCTGGTGGGTGAGAACAGCAGCCCGCAGGGCTCCAGAAACGCATCAGCTAGGGTCTGCTTACTTGAGAACCACCAGTCTGGGCTGCGATAGCTAGATGCTCAGATTCGTGTGCTAGAGCTTCGGTATTGGCCTCTCTCTTGATATATTTTCTCTTAAAAATATATAAAAACGTGTCTATGCACTGCTTCATTTCGTAGACTGGCATGGCAGGGCTTCTGAATTTCCCTGGCTAAGCCAGGTTTTGTGTCAAGTGACTTACTGTAAGATTCAGGTCTTCTGATTAAACTAGCCAATGTTGGATTTGTTTGGGGTTGTTCTCTGCTGACGTATTTTAGCGTCTTTTTGGACAGGATTCCCTAGCTTCACTAGCTGAGTTCAGTCATGCCACAGCCCACCCTAACCAGCAAGTACAGACGGTTCTCTAATCCTTCGGTGTTTGCCCAGCTGATGCGGATACCCAGCTGCTAATTAATGACTTTGAAACCTCGGGGCTGTCAATTCCCTTAGCCAGGATCTTGAGGCTTAGCGGTTTATTGTTTTTTGATTGATTGAAGTACTCAGGTTTGAAAGCAGGGTCTGATATTGCACATGCTGGGCAGGACTGTATTCCCTGTACTGCTTTTTATTTTGAGACAGGGTCTCACTAAGTTGTCGCAGCTCGCCCTGAACTGGCTCTGCTTCCCAGGCTGACCTTTAACTTGCAGTTCTCTCGGATCAGCCTCGTTATGAGCTGGGACAAAAGGCGTGGCTAAACTTTTAACGTTTGTAGAATGGGAACCTCCGTGGAGATCTGCTCAGATCATTGGCCAAATTTGGTCTATCTTTTTTGGCTGTTAGTGTCATACTTATGGACTAATCCTGTTTCAAGGGTTACACCTAAAACACCTGGAAGTCTAGGCCCAGGGAAAGTTTATTTGTCCCATGTGACCTTTACTATCTTGAATTAAGGTCTGTCTTTGTGTTATGCAGACAGCAAATCTTTTAGGATTCGTATAGCAGTGACTCTGCTTAGTATCCTATACAAATGAAGATAAGACCTGGATTCAAGCTGACAGTGCATGTTTCCTTGCAAGGTGGAAGTCAGGAAAGTGTCAAAGCCTCAACAATTTGTGTCCAAGCCCCAGGATCTGTGGTTTCATGTAAACCTATTGCACATGTGCTAGGCTGAAAAAAAAAAAAGGGTTGAGAATGTTAAAACAAAACTTTGGAAGAAGGATTGATATCAGATTTCCATAAAAGTGGAGCAAGTTTAGTGCATTTACATTTTTTAAAGAATTTACTTTTATTTGTATTCATGTGCCTATGTGTATGTGAGCTGTGTGCATGTATGTGCCTGAGAATGCCACAAGAGGGCACCATATTCCTGGAACCTTAGTTTCAAGCTATTGTGAACCACTGTGTTGGTACTGGGAACCAAACTTGGGTCTTCTGCAAGAGCAAGAAATGCACCCAACTGCTCTGTGCTTTTTACATGTTTGTTAACAGACGCCTTATCAGATTTTGGCTGTAGAGGGAGAAGTACCGTCGTTAAGTAAAGATTGGAACAATGATTGCATAGTTCTGAAATGTTAATGTACAAGTTGCTTCTCAGTGGTAGCTTGGCCAAGCAGTCTAGAAATTGTGTTTAGGGCTGGAGATGTAGCTCAGTCGATAGAGTGCCTGCCTCCCACACTGGAAGCCCTGGGGTTCATCTCCAGTGCCCAATAAACCGGATGTAGGTGTGGGTCTGCGGATCAGGAGGGAGGATCAAAGGTCAAGGGCATCCTCAGGGTTCCTCTCTTCATAGTGAGTTCAAGCTATCTTAAAACAAAGGAACAAGCAACCATCCTAGCCATGAGTCATGTTTCTTTTCTTATGTTAATGTTGGTAATCTGTGCCTGCAATCCTACACTCAGGAGACAGAGGCAGGAGGTTTACTCCTGGTTCGTGACCTGCCTGGTCTGTATGGGGAGTTCTAGGCCAGCCATAACTGTATCTTAAAAAAAAAAAAAAAAAAAAAAAAAAGAAAAAAAGATTCCTATTTCTTGGGGGCAGGGGATGATTCTCTTTACAAATATTCAATTGGCTTTTTTTTTTTTTTTTTTTTTTTTGTCTTTTTTTCTGGAATAGATCTCTCAAGGAAATTCCTGAGAGGGTGCATCCTCAAGATCACTTTTGTTTATGAAGGATGAGCATGCAAGAGCATGGTGTTCCCTGGCTGGCTCTATGACGAAAATTACATTCAGAGAGAGCAGGGTAGGGCGTGCATGCTGTGCACCCGGAGGAGAAGGCACCCGGGAGTGGCCGTGCCTGCATCATCTCTGACTAGGCTCGGTCCTTGGCTTTGAGAAATTGTTCTCAGACAGTGCCCAGCATGTGTGTTCAGCTGGCTGACTTCAGGATTTGGTCATTGTTATTTTCTGTCTGTCAGCTGGTGGTAGGAATTTTAGTTTCCGAAAGGGAATGATGAGAACTAGAAGGACAAGAAAGGATTGCCCTAACAGGAAGATAGCTCTGTCCCAGCTGTGAGCTGTGACTTCCGTCACAGTCTCTAATGACCAGGCTGCAAACCCGACGTTGTCCTGGACCTCTAGGTGTGAACAGAGCACAGCTTCTAAGATGTCCCAGAAATTCTGCTTTCAAAATTTCATACTTTCCAGTAGCCACACTGAAACAAGTTAAGGAATTAAACGGGTGAAGAGAGGGGGAGGCTCGCTGGGGACCCTGAACTGGGAGCTGAGGCTCACTCTTGGCTTGGATGCTGTTCCTGGCTGTATTTCTGCTCTGTTGCTGTAGGCATTTCATTTTGTTTTCTGAGCGCTGGTTCCTTTATCTTGTGGGGGATGTTTTACATTGTGGGGGATAATTGGATGTACCCTGTTTCCTAGGGCCAGTGTGAAACTCCAAATCAGATAGTGAGGGGGAACACTATGTGAAATGACATTACCATATCGCCAGTAAAAAGTTATTAGTATGTTGAAAAGAAGATGGCTTCTGTAATAGTTTTCTACAAGAAAATGACAAGTCTGCTTTGTCTCAACAGGCTTGAAATCACCATTATAAACTCTTACTTTAATTTTCATTTTTTGAGACAGTCTTACCATGTATTTGTGACTTACTTGGAGCTTGGAACTTGCTATGTAGATTGGGCTAGCCTCAAAAAAAAAAAAAAAAAAAAAGCCCATTTTATTCCCTACATATTCGGGCAAATCCAGATAATTATTTCTGTTTTTTTTTTTTTTTTTTTTTTTTCCCACCTATCTGGACCATTGTCTTTCTTGGCTGAGGCCTAGTGAACCCGGCTGACGTGACAGCTTGATGTGCAGCTGTGGGCTGGAGTACCTGTGGTCCTGTATGCCACTTTAGTGGGGCGGCTGAGGATGCGGTGCCATAGCTGTGGAGAAGGGAGAACATTGCTGCCTCTCCCCTGTTCAGTTCCCATGTGCGCCTGACCTGGAACTTACCCACAGACTTTAGGGCACGGGTGGGGCAGCCGCAAGACAGGACTGGAGAGTGGAGCTGGGCTTCCAGGCTGTCGAGGGGTAAACACGGAGACCTGAGGCGTTTGCTGCGTGGTGTACGGTAGGCTGCACAGAGAGCATCCAGATGACAAGACTCGCCAGAGAGGACTTCCTGGAGGCGGAGCTGGACTGTGGATGCAGATGTGAGAGTCTGGAAGGCCTCTCCATTTTAAGGTTTTTTTTGTTTTTGTTGTTTTTGCCTTTTTTTTCTTTTCTTTCCTTTTTTATTTTTTTTTATTTTAGTGCTGTTTGTCCAACTCCGGACCTTGTCCGTTTGTACATGTTGGGCCAGCGCTGTATCACTGTGTCATCTCCAGTTCATCTCAATCTATTTCGTTTTGAAACCCTTGATCCTCCTGCCTTAGTCTCCACTTGCTGAGTTCCAGAATTTCCCATCACTCTCAGGCACAGCTCATTTTAATGTTTGGTAGGAGCACTTTCTCCCTGAAGGAATTTGATTTTTCCCCGACCCAGAGCTATAGAACGCAGCTGCTTGTGTTTTCCATTTTGTGATGTTTTAGCACATTTCTCCAGAAAAACAATATGTGAGGTGGTCTGGATGGAAGGGTTGGATATTTATTCCAACGGGGAGCTTGGGGATGCCCCTGCCCAGGCCGCTGGAACTCCTTCTGCATGTTTGTTCTCCAGCTCTTCCCTCGGGGGCAAAGATTAAAGTCCAGGGGTTACTCAGTCTCTTTAAAAAAAAAAAAAAAAACATGGAGAGGACCAGGCTCAGAGGCTGAGGCAGATGGATCTCGGTGATTTTGAGGCTAGCTTGGGCTACATAGTAAGTTCTAGGCTAGCCCAGGATTATATAGGGAGATCTTATCTCCAAATTAAATAAATACATGAATGAAATAAAAGAAAAAAAGTTCACACAGAAGCCTGGGGATTTGGTTCAACTGGTAAAATGCTTGCCTTGCTATCCGCAGAACCCGAGTTTGATCCTCAGAACCCATGTAAAGAAAGAACCCAGCTCAAGAGTGCTGGTATGTATAATTCCCGCACTGGGGAAAGAGGGGACAGCAGGGTCCCTGGGGCCAGTGAGAGAGTCCGTGAATAAAGGCGGAGGAGTACTGATGTTTAATAAGGATCAGGAGAAACAAATAGGCCAAATAGATGTTTATACAGGGAGAAATAACTCACAACATAGACAGATGAACATCGGCAGGTGCCTGGTCCCAAGGATGCCTCCAGATGCTCTCTGTCCCCATGCTGCAAGCAAGAGAGCTCTCCGAGCCCCTTCCTCAGCCTTAGTTCCCCCAGGTCACATCCTGCCCTGTCTCCACTCCCAATAGGTGTGGTCTATGCAGACAAGGTGACTATTTCACTATAGAGGAGTCTCGAGGAAAACCACCTGACGTTGACATCTGACCTCTATCTACATGCACATGTCTGCCTGTAGACAGGAGGGCATTCACACACATATACAAGTAATGTAGGTGTACACTATTAAGTGAGTCTTTGGAATGTAAACCAGAAAATCCCTTTTCATGTAAGTCAGAAAAGGGACTTTTCTGGGGAGATAGCCCAGGGGTTAGAGCATTTGCCATAGGGCATGAGAACTGGAGCCCACCTAAGTGCTGGGCGGGTGTGGCAGGCAGCCTGGACACCTGTGACTCCAGCCAGCCCTTCTCCCGTCTTTCCCGTCATTCTCCACTTTATTAAGTCAAAGTTTCTCATTGGAATCACTATTTTGGCCTGGAAACCCCAATAAGCCTTCTGCCTCTGTATACAACCTCTCACAGTGCTAGGGCCACAGGCAAGCTGCACCCTCAAACTTGGGTTCCAGCAAGCTGCCCTCCAAAGCTGGGGTTCTAGGCAAGATGCCCTCCAAAGCTGGGGTTACAGGCAGTCTGGGCCCCCCCCAGAGCTGGGGCTACAGGCAGGCTGGCCCCCCCCAGAGCTGGGGCTACAGGCAGGCTGGCCCCCCAGTGCTGGGGTTACAGGCAGGCTGGCCCCCCAGTGCTGGGGTTACAGGCAGGCTGGCCCCCCCAGAGCTGGGGTTACAGGCAGGCTGGCTAGCCTCACTGAATAAGGTGAAGAGAGGTTGAGGAAGACACTACCAACCATAGGCTTCCACATGCATGTGTCCCCATACACATACAAACATGAAAACACATTTGCATATTCATGAACACATACCTGCACATAAAAAATGTCCCAGCATTGCCAGATAGCTGCAATGTCCCAGTTCAGTGCCGACTAATAGTTTACCTACTGGGTAGTTATTTTAGAAGCATTTGGCATATTATGTTTGAGCCAATTGGTTGTAATTTTTTTTTTACCAGAAATCGGTAATGGGCAACCATCTGGCTGTAATTTTGTGGGTGGTTTATTGTCACAATGCTTCTGATTTTTACATAAGAGTAATCAGGAGGGGAGGAGCTTAGCAATTACCTCGTTTTATCAGTGTACCTGGAATTAATATAGTGCTTTGGGGTCCAATTATTTAGATTAGCTGTCTCATTGTCCTCAATTAGCTAAGTAATTGTATTCTCTTAATGTAATCACAAAGGTCCAGCCCTGATTGGCCATAGCTGATGCTTATGTTGAAGGGTGGTGCTGATGCTTAGCTTTAGCCCATGCCTGGTAGGAAATGATAGAAGACTTTGATGATGTCGTCAAAGTGATCATTTGTATCTTATCTTATTTTCTCCTCCTGCCTCTAATGCTAGCAAGGCCATCGGCCTGTCTTTCTGCTCCATGAACAGCTGCTGTTTTCTCTCTGAAGCACGTTTTGCTGGAGAGCTGCTGTTTTGTTATTTCTTGTCTCACGAGTTTCCCTCCCACATGGGACATCCTCCTGAGAGCCCCTTATATTTTATTCATAGTAGTGTCCTTGGCTTCTAGACCAATCACTAAACTTAAATAATTGTATTCCAATCAGTCAGCCAATCAGAGGTGTGTGTGTGTGTGTGTGTGTGTGTGTGTGTGTGTGTGTGTGTGTGTGTATACATGTATGGTGATCAGATGTTAGGAATCTTCCTCTATTGATTTACACCTTACTCCACCCCCTCCTCCCTAAGACAGAATTTCTCTGTGTAGCCCTGGCTATCCTAGAACTTGCTTTGTAGATGAGGCTGGCCTCAAGCTCACAGACAGCCACCTGCCTCTGCCTCCCTAGGACTGGGATAAAAGGTATGTACCCTGCTTACACTTTACTTTTTAAGACCGTCTCTTCCTGAACCTGGGGCTCAGGTGTGAACCAGGCTGGCTTTCAGGAACCCCGCCTCTGCTTCCCCACAAATACTGGGATTATAGGGATGTGTTTTTGTGCCTGGCTTTTGCATGGCTCTCCTTACCCGTGTGCAGCCAGTCCGTCCAAACTCCTCAACCTCAAAACTTTTAATGGAATTTTTTAGCCTCCTAAAACTATTTATTTGAATGAATGCGCATGTTTGGGAAACAAAGAAGATGGAAAATGAAGTTCTAAATTGTGTTAGTGCACTGTGACGATGAAGTAATTGGGAAAATGAGCTGAACCACGAGCTGTCAGGTGGGGCCTGATGGGTTTTGAAAAAGGTGTAAAATGTGAACAAATAGACCATGGAAGCAAGGGCAGCCTTTGCCTCTTGCCTTTCTAAGGGTGTAGGGATCCAGACGTCAAACCCAGGGTTTCCTGAATGCTAGGCAGGAGTTTTTCTGCTGAGTCCCACCTTGAGCTAGAGGGCATCTGTAGTGTCCTACCGTGTCCTGGAGACAGAAGCGGTCTTGGGACATGTTTGCGCACTGAGAAGCTGGCTCCGATGGTTCACTTGTTTTTGGTGATGGGACATAAGTGGAATGGTTGGGACGGCGTGAGGATGGAGAAACACTGAGGCCTCCTCAGCAGTTAGAGTGTGGATTTTAGAGCCCAGAGGAGCCCCGCTTTTGCTGTCCTTCTGCTGTGACCTTGGCCAACCTGTTTGAGCTATCTGAGCTATAATTACCTCACCTCTAATACTGGGAAGTCATAACCAGACCTTTGTTAATGCTCATACACTGTTGAAAACACTGCCTCCCCCATTGACGGTGCCGGAGGCACCTGTCAGTGTCCTATAGGAAAGGCGTTCACAGTGATGTTGAAGGAGAGTGAGCCACAGGAAGTGTGTGCTTCCAGAAGGGTCACGACTCAGAGATGCTGATGGAACCTTGAAGGGCTGAGAGTGCCCAGGCCAAGGCCAGGGGCTGGAGGGATGCAGGTGTGCATGGAGGAGGAGGGAGATGAGCAGGGGAGAAGGCAGCTGAGCAAGGGAGTAAAGCTGTTTGGGCAACAGGGAGTTGCTGCACACTGAGTCCAAGGTAGGAGGGAGAGAAGGTCTGCATGTTCTTGGATCTAAACACATCAGAAATGGCAGGGATGAAGAGGGCCACGGTTACCATGTCATCTATTTTCTCTCCTCAGAGCTGACACTGTGGCCATGAGTCCCACCGTGAGGCCATGGTTACATGCAGATAAATGTCACTGTTTTTACCTTATCTGGCTGCCTGTGTGTGTGTGTGTGTGTGTGTGTGTGTGTGTGTGTGTGTGTGTGTGTGTGTGTGTGTGTGTGTGTGTGTGTGTGTGTGTGTGTGTGTGAGATGCCGGAGGCTTGAGGAAGGCAGCAAATATCCTGCTCTCTTGTTCTCTACTTTGTCTGAGTGGGTCTCTCACAGAATGTGAAGTTTGTCATCTGGGTTAGACTAGCTGTCCAGCAAGTTCCCAGCATCCACCGTCTCTACTTCCCAGTGCTGGGGATTTGAACTGAGGTCCACAGGGTCTGCAGCGAGTGCTCTTATCCAGTAAACTATCCCCCAGCCCTGCCTTTGTTCATCTTTCTCTCTTTCTTTTCCTCTTTCTTTCTTTCTTTCTTTCTTTCTTTCTTTCTTTCTTTCTTTCTTTCTTTCTTTCTTTTTCTTTTTAACCAGTTTAAAGTGTTTAAGACTGATTGTTTAGAGACAAGGCGTTTTTCTGTGAGAGCATCTATACTCATTGACATAATTGTCTGTTTCTAGGACACATTGACCTGAAATGTTCTCTTCATCATTGGAAGAAATATAGCTTATGAATCTGTGTTGTTTTTTGTCAGCTTCTTAAAAAAAAAAAAGAACAAACCAAAAGTCATTGTTTTGAACTAACAAGAGCTGTTGTTTTATTTCCTTTGGCCAAATTGAAAATGTGATCTAGATTTAGAACCATTGCTGGTCAGAGGGACCAGAGTGGGGAAAAAAAAAAAAAAAGGTTGATATTAAAGAGGTTTATTTTTCTGTAGATTAGTAGATTACACGGTTCTCAGCAGGGTTTTTCTTTTAGAAAACAGAGTTAGACGTTCTGCAAGTCTTTATAATTTCCCAGAAGTACCAAAGGTATTTCGTTTTGAGGTTTGAGAGGCTGTACTAGATTCTTTCTAATGTGAAAATAAATGTATGCTATTCTGTTAGAATAGGGCCTGGGGTGTGGCTCAGTGGTTAGACCTCTTGGGCTGGGGTGTGGCTCAGTGGCAGTGTCTCTGCCTGGCATGCATGTGGTCTGGTTTTGCTCCCCATAGCTTCATAGTGGAGTGGAGGAAAGATGATTCTCTGGGCTAGTGTGAGGACCCGCTCATATTAACGAGTGTGTGAATTTGCACAATACTAAGAACTTTCTGGGTAGCCCGACTCATTCTTCACAATCTGTATGGAGGAACTCAGAGGGGCAGCTGTGACGTCTTACATCTAGCTGGCCTATGGTTCTCTAGGAATAACATTTTGTTTGTGTTCCTGGAATGTGAGACATGTCACAGTTAATGTAGTCCCCCCACATATGAATTTTCCCATGAGTTACTGTCTAAGAAAGTGAAGTAATTAATTAGCTAATTAATTTGGTGATACTGGTGTTAACCCCACCAGTTAAGAATAAGATCATTGCCTCAGTTTAAAGCCAAATTTGAAGCAAGCTTTAATTAAGTGTTGGCCAAGTAGATGGACTCTGGCCACGTCTATACCTGGGTTCCCAGGAGATGGCCCTGAGTCATGTTTTTCAGGAGTTAAGAATTTCCCCTCCGGTTCACTGGAGGGCAAGCATACATCCTGGCATTTCCTGCCTATATCCAATCAGGGTCAAGAGTGCATCCTGACATATTTACTGCATGTAAACCCTCACCCACATGTGATCAAGCTCTTGTGGTAAAGATGGGTCAAACAAACTGGTTTGGGGGAGTGCAAACACATAGCCTGTTTCTCCCATTAAAAAATGCATTTCAGGAACCATCTGTCCTTGGGCAATGAGTGGACGTGCAGATCAGAGGCATTTTTGTTTCATGGGTCTCTTAAGCATAGCAATTAAAACTTAAAATATAACTTTGGCTCTCCCATTTCCTCCCTTGACTTACATTCTGAGTCAGATCCTTGACTCTGTGATGGGTACCTGTTTCCATTGGGATCTAATAATCGTCAGCTTAATGGTACCCAGACAGGAATTATCACTTAGTTAAGGCATCAGTGATGCAAGAGGCAGCAGCAATTAGCAGAAGCAGAAGGGCCAAAGGCCCTGAGCTGGCTGACTTCAGAGTTACTACCTGGAAGGGACCTGGGAATGAGAATAGGGACCTGGGAATGAGAATAGGGACCTGGGAATGAGAATAGGGACCTGGGAATGAGAATAGGGACCGGAGACCAGTTATTTACTTCATCTCAGGTCCCCCCCCTTTTTTTTGCAATAGCTTTTTTTTTTTTTTGTACAGCTACATTATTTCCTGAGTTGTTTTATAGAAATAATTTTTCCCTTAAAGCTATACAGTAACCTCTCTATTTTGCATAGATCAGGTTGAAAGACCTATCATATTGTAGACCTGTAACAGCTAATGAAATCTACCTGTTGATAGATCTGGGTCTATCTGATTTTAACACGTACCTTTCCTGGTATGCCAATAGACACTATCGGTAACTATTTTGTCAGGGAGTTTCCTTTTGATCAACCATTGCAGCCTGTTAGGGAACAAGGGGTAATATACTTTCTGTAACTACTTCCTGCCGAAACTAGGATGTTGGTGTCAGGGCCCAGGAGGGCTGGAATGATAGTCAAAGGCAAGGATGGAATTCAGGCAGTGGGCATTCATCAGACGCATCTGGTTTGCTGACTCAGCTCGATAGACGGGAGCAATCTCATTGACTGGCATCAGCTTTCAGCAACTCTAGAGTTCATAGTCGTCTGGAGCTGGTTGTAGTCTGCAGCTGATGCTTGGATGGTGCCTGTCAGTCAAGTGGAAATCTGCTTCGACAGATAGAGACTAGGGACAGAAATTAAAATTTAAGAATGTGAAGGAAAATGTTACATTTGGAACTTTCAGGCCCACTGTCCTGGTCATTGGGGGAAGGGAGGAGTCCAGAGACCAGGAGAAGGAGACCCTTTCCTCAGGAATAGACAGGCGGGGAAACTTAGGCTGTACTTATCTGAAGCCCTTTTGACCTGTGAGAGATGGATCCAAGTCTTATGATTACTAGATTCTCTGAAGCTTACATGAGTGCTTAGTTTATAAAAAAGACATAAAAGTTTTAGGTATATTAGCATTACCACTTTGTGCTAAAATCCACATTGTAGAAAAAGCAGGTAACAGGTGTTTATAAAACAGCTGGAGTAGTCTCACACCTTTGAGATCTAGCAAAAGCTATAGATTTGGGTTGAAAGGCATGAACATATTTCCTCTGGCTGGAGAGCCAGGCGTAGATTGGACAGCAATGTCTTTAGCCCAATGAGAGTCACCTTAAGTCTATACTTAGGCTTGAGTTTAAAATCTTGAGCCTGTGACTAAACAGTAAGTAGTCAGACTCCACCAGCTTATCAGAACTCCATTGATCGATGTTGAAACTCTGAAGGTTTGAAATCTTAGTGTAACAATAGCATAGAAAGGGAAAGAAATATGAAACATTTCTATCTTCACATTATCTTCAATCACTTACTTATACCTTGCATTTATACATCTAAAATAATCTTCCGAGACCTTCAGAAATTAAGCTTTCATACCCCCCAGACACTTATAGATCTTAAAGTATTTTCTTAGACCTTCAAAACTTGCATAGACTTTAACCCTTTTTCTTTCCATCTGATCATTTACTAGACACACAAACAATTATTACCAAGAACAGTCATTGCAAAGTATGTTCCTTTAGTGATCTGATTACCTTTTAATATGAAACCTGTTAACCAGGTATACCTATCTGCCTTTTTTCAACAGGAGGCTTAGTAGCTCTTGAAATTGAAGACATAATTTTTACATATGAAATGAGCTAGCAAGGTGGCTGCCCCCTTGGGAAAGAACCTAGTTGCCTGCTGCTACCAAGCTAACAAAGCTATAGTTAGCCTAGCTGTCAGTGCCATGAGAGGTCTGCAAAGGATAAATTATAGCAGGAAGTGTAATCCAAATGGCTATGTGCTCAATTAAAATGGCAGAGTCCATCCCAGGCTCCTGCGGTCTCCATGGTATTGGGGCAGAGGTACCAGGACAGCATCTGTCTTCATCTGCCAGGCCCAGAAGATGAGATGCTTTCCTGTGGAGAAGGAACATGGGAGGGACTAACCTTAATATGTTTAGGCAAAGTGGGGTCATCAACTCTCCCGTGTCCTGCTGCCAGGTTCTGGCAGCAGGTGCGACATTGGAGCAGCCTTGCCCTGTGGTCAGCATTACCATAGTCTAGGTAGAGTCCTCATATGCTGAATCATCATCTTTGGAGACCTTGGGGTCACAGCTAGGAGCTGCAATCTTTTCCATTGAACATTTTAGATGCCATGTTCAGCAGATCTCTGACAAGTTTAAGGACCATTATCTGTGAAGTATATAAACTTAATACTGAGTTAAACCTTGCTTACGTTAGGCTTAACCTTGAAAACACGTACAGGAAGCTTAAGCTTTTTCCTTAGTTAATTACATTAGTGCTTAGCATGACTACAAGTATAGTTCTGAACACACTGAAGAATTTGATCTTAATTATCTGTAACAGTTTACGTAAGCTTTTATAAGATTAGGACTTTATAGCTTTATTTCTGTCAATTTTTGAGCCTTGAAAAATAACAATTTCTAAATTTAAGTTCCTTTTAGTATCAAAATAAAACTTCTAACTCATAAACACAGTCTACAGAGAGACTGGGAACTTTCCTGATCCTTTGATAGTACACCATTACAGAACAACAGATTCTATTTATTTATTTATTTATTTATTTATTTATTTATTTATTTATTTATGTCAATCTCAGATCCCTCTCCCTGCCTCCCTCCATCCCTCCCTCCCTCCCTCTTACCCTCTTTCTCCCCTCACATGCAACCTGACCCCTCTCCTTTCTTATCCCTGCCCCCCTCCCACTCCACATATAGGGCTATGCCATCCAGGTGGGGTCATATAAATCTGTCAAGTCATTTGAAGTAGGGACTAGGACTTCTCTCCTGTCTCTAGGTTAAGGGAGTATCCCTCCATGGGGGATGTGTCTGCAAGGTCCTTTTGTGCACCAGGAAGATATCCTGGTTTCACCGTCTGAGGGCCCTTAGACTGCTCAGGCCTTCTAGCTGAGACCCATGTTCAGGGTCTGAGTCAGTCCCATGCTGGGTTCCCAGCTATCAGTCTGGGGGCCCATTAGCTCCTCCTTGTTCAGGTCAGCTCTATGTGCAGAATAACAGATTCTTATATGACTCAGTTTATCAAAAATAGCTTAAGCTTAATAAAGTTAACAAAGGTAAGGAGGCTAGACATTCATTTTTTAAATTTACTTATTGTGCATTGTTTTGCTTGTGTAAGAGTGTCGGGTCCCTTAGAAATATAGTTATAGACAGTTGCGAGCTGCCATGTGGGTACTGGGACTTGGACTCAAGTCCTCTGGAAGAACAGTCAGTGCTCTTAACCACTGAGCCATCTCTCCAGCCCCTAGACATTCATTAACTAATATTCTTACTTAGGTAAAGGGAGACAGTCTCTGAGCCAGTGGTCCTCAACTTTCCCAATGCTTTGACCCTTCAACACAGTCCCCATGCCGTGGTGACCACAACCACCAATCATTCCCATTGCTATTCCACAACTGCAGTTTTGCCACCGTTGTGACTCTCAATGCAAACATCTGGCAGGCGGGTGGTCCTAGGCTACCCCTGTAAAAAGGTCTTTCAACCCCAAGGTGTCATCACTTACAGGTGAGAAGGTACAGCAAGCCCTTTGCCAGCCCACTTAGGTGATCGTCTTGCTACGTCATAAGACAGGAGCATCTCAGTTTCTGGTGTTTAGTATTTGGTGCTCATAGCTGTGGCCCTAATTTTTAACTTTTTTAAAAGTTTAAATATTAATGATATAAAACATTTCATAAACTTAAAATGCCCCGTAGCCTTATAAATTCAAATATTTTAAAGCTCTTCCTTAAAAAAAATCCACTTTTTCTTAATTTAAATTTTCTCTAAAACACCAAAATTTCCTCTTAAAAAAGCTTAAAATCTCTCAATCATGTGCTTTTGCAACATCAACAATAAAGTACCTTTTGCAACATCAAAAATAAAGTACCTTTTCAAGAGGGAGGAAACAGGGTATAACCACAATCTGTCTGGCAAAAACCAGGCTCCAACCGTGCAAACAATTCAAAGATCCGTGTCTGGAATTCATTTGTACGTTTCTGTTTTCTCGAGGGGCTTGGGTTACCTCTTAGGCTCCAACCTTGGAAGCTTAGGCACAGCCTGCCTTCGGGCCTCAGCCTGCTCTGTTTCATTGTGGCTGGTGGTTCTGGTCACTAGCAAACTGCTAAGGTCCACCGTTGCAACTGGGCTCTCTTTAGGGGTTGCAGCCCTGCCACAACAAGCCTCAGCCCCTTCATGACTTTAACCAGTATTACCTGGGTGACTCCTGTGTTACAGAGTTTGGCTGCAATTCTTGCATGTGGAGTTTTAATATCTTATTAAAGGTGCAGCTTTAACACCTTATTAAACAAATTGTTTTTAAATCCTATCTTTCATAAGCCTTGCTAAATCTACCCTAATCCAAAATGTCTTGGAGACCTGTTATTGCCTCACACCATGTGATCACCTTTAATCAGGATGGTGGTGAAGTCACATGCCACCCATCTCCTCCAATTCCAGCAAAGATGGCGGCCAGCCATATGGCTGCCTAAAGATGGTGGCAATCCACATCTTGCTTATATCCCCAAATGGGATCATGCCACATGGTTCCTTTAAGATTACCCATGCATAGATGGATTTTTAACTATCAACTCCCAATGTTACTAGTCTTTTTGTTGTTGTTGTTGTTTGTTTGTTTATTTTTTCCTTTTTCGAGACAGGGTTTCTCTGTATCTTTGGAGCCTGGCCTGGAACTCTGTAGACCAGGCTGGCCTTGAACTCACAAGTGCTGGGATCAAAGGTGTGCACCACCACTGCCTGGTCCAATGGTACTAGTTTTAAGTTAATTTTCTTCATAGATTTTACAGATTTTAACCATATCCAATAATGTAAACTTATTAACCTTGAGGTGCAGAATGTTCATATAAACCAAGTCTAATTTTGTTTATTTATTTTTTAGGCTGTTCCTCTTTGCTTTCTTTTCCCTGTCACTGTGTCAGGTGGGTCAGTGGCACTGGGCATAGAGGAAACTTAAATATGCTTGGGTCTAGAGAAAAGGGAGCCATAACCCGACCTAGAGCCAGCTTTCCAATAAAGCCGGACAACAAAAAACAACTTTAATGTTATCCACACCAAAAGACATCTGAATCTAGTGACCAGAGAGCTCAGAGATAAATTCTGAGCCCTGGCCATAAAATCTGCAGCAGTGGTGACAGCATGAATATCCAACCCACTCTGTCTCAACTCCATGTTTGCAACAAAACTTACAGACACACCAGAAAACACAGACAGACAAAACTTTCCAAGAAAACAGGCAGACACAACTTTCTTGAGAAACAGACCACAGAACTTTCCATGGGAAACAAATTTTCCAGTCAACCAGACCCAGGTGGGTGGGCGACCTCTCACCGTTTGCCCTGAGTGAGAGAATGAATACTGGGGTCCTGTCAGAGCTCCTCCATGTTCCCGACAGGGATACACAAAACAGAACTGTCCTGTGATTCACGGGGGCTTCTGTAGGTGCTTGCTGCGTTTCTCAGCTGCCATTCACGCTGATAGTCTGAGCACCGAAGTTAGCCTTGTAATGTCCCAAAGCACATGCCTCAGGGTTTTGGAGTGAGGGCCCAGCTTTAGAATTTGGGTGGGTGGTCTGAATCTCACTGGGGGCCTCCAGAAAATGTTAATCCCACCGGCCGAGAGCAAGACCATTGCCACAGTTTGAAACCAAACTTAAAGCAAGCTTTAATTACCAGTCAGCTGTATGTGTGAATGCATGTTTGCCCTGTGAGGAAGAAGGTATCACATGCCCTGGAACTGGAGTTGTGCATATTGGTGGGTCATCATGTGGATGCAGGTGGTAGAACCCGGGTCCTCTACAAGAGTAACAAGTGATCTTATCTGCTCAGACATCTCTTCAGTCCCTCCTCCATCCCTTGTTTCTTCCAAGGCTGGTGACATCACCTCACAAATACTGTGTTTTAACAGGGAAGAGGCAGTCTGGAGGAAAATGGAGTTGTTCTAACAGAGATTCATGATGTATAATGGGTCTCTGGGGATGACGAGGGATACCTGGGGCCATGAAGAAGTTGATGCACCACTCCAAATGTTTGTTGAGTAAATTATAAATCAGATGACTTGCAGACACAGTTTAAAGTGACTTTTTCCCCTCCACCATCTGAATGATTTTTGTCAAAGTGCTTTTTATATAAATTAGATTAGAAATCTTGATCTGGTTTATTATAATTTAAGCAAATCATGACTAAAACATTACAGGGTAGCCACTTGTATTTTTTCTTCATTTTATGATCTGACACTTTTCCAGGTTAAAGTGGGTTTAAATGTCACACATCATGTACCTGTTCTGCTAATTTCGTTGAAGGTTTCCAAACACTATACAATTACGTTAAGAACAAAAGACGCCTGTGCGGTTGCTACTTGGCTTCTCAGAGGCGCGATTCCTTCTGCTTCTGAAAACGAGCTGTGCTTCGCAGGCTGCCTGAACTTGATGTAGTGTGGCCGTGGCCGTCCTTCCTTCCCCTCTCCCCAGCCGCAGTCACTAAACACCAGCTGCCTCTTCCAGTTGGGTGTCTTAGAGAAGAAAAGGGACGCGGACCTCCTTTTGGAAGGTGACACCACTCGTTGCCCCTGAGCCTGCTGAGAGTTCAGGCCAGTGAGCCCAGTGGGGAGCAGCTCTAATGGCACCCAGGGCCTGGTGCCATCAAGGTGAAGCAGGTGGAGGGTCCTGGTGGCTGGTCGAAGCTGGTACTGATTACACAACATGCTGCAGGAAAAACAAAACAAAACCCAAAAACCTTGGTCCTGCCCGGCACATGCTACTGCCTTTGCCGTCCCTCTAAGCTGCTGTCTGTCCAGGCGTCCCCAGTCACTCGGCACTGGACATAATGATTTAGTGACGCTTAGATGGACGGTGGAGACAGGACATGGACACCAGGTCTATGCTGAGCCTGGCCTGCACTGTCCCTGAGATGATGCAGCAGGTGGCTTCTGATGATTGCCCTGGGTCTCTTCAGTAACTGTGGACTCACATGTGTTCTCTTTGTAAGAAGAATCACAGTTTCTCACAGCTCCAGCTGTCCCCTCCCCCACCACACAAGGACCAGGAAGCAGCTCTCCCTTCCCCATGAATAAAACTAAGAGGGTTAGTATTTTTTCTAGTCTTTCTTTTACATCCTCTGCTTGTTTGAACTCGAAATTGCTCATTTCTGAGGCACTGATTGTTTCTTATTGATTTATAGGATCAAAATATCCCGTCACTGGTCATTTTTATTGCCTTAGTTTTTAATTTTCGGGTGGTAGTTTAAAGAATTTTAAATTCCAAAGTATCTCTGCCTGCTTGTCTGTCTGTCTGTCTGTTCCCTTTTCCTCCCGCCTTTGCGTGTATACACACATGTGTACACACACGTATACATACACATGTGCACACCACTCACTCTATGGAAGACACAGAACTTGTTTCAATGCTGTCTAGTACATGTCATTCAGTGTCTCTTCCATGATTACTCACCTACTTTGTAAGCACACCTTCCGTTTTCTGGAATGCTGTTCTGGTGCAGCTCATTTTCCTCTCCTTTGGGAAGGGCGGTCTTTTTTGCCTCATTTGATTCAAGAGGGAAAGTGAGGTTTCAAGTGTTGTAGGATAACGTGATGTCTTAGCTAGTAAGGAACCAAGCTCCAAGTATTCAGATGAAGGTGGGTGCAGGGCCCAGAAGAGCCCTGGGCTGTGTGGGTGGGAAGTAGAAGGAGCTAAATTCGTGAAAGCAGGGTTAAAGCACCTTCCACCTGTCTTGAGACCAGGCTGGTGTCTACACGGCTTACGTTATTGCATCTATCCCCTCCATTTTGTTCCATGATTAGTGTGTAGTGTGTAGTATGACTCCCAATAGTTCAAAGTTGACACCAGCCTGCAAGGTGAAGCAGATGGAGAGTATGTATGTATGTATGTATGTATGTATATGTATGTATGTATGTATGTATATATATATATATATATATATTAAAACCCATTATTTAAAAAGTGTTTTTGGGCTAAGTGTGGTGGTACACACCCCTCCCAGTACTTGTGGGGGCAGAGGCAGGGTGATCTGGAGTTGGAAGCCAACCTTGTCTATATAGAGAGTTCTAGGCCAGAGCTGCATGGCGAGAGACCTTGTCTCCAAACAAACACACACACACACACACACACACACACACACACAGATGCACGCACACACGCACACCCACAGACATGCATGCATGTACATACTTATTCACTCATCTTTAATCCATTTAGGTTTTGGGCTTAATTTATAGAGATACTACCACACTAATGCAAATCTTTTTCTTCCCACTAGGTCCAACGGGAGCAGTTAAAGATGCGTAAGTACTTGACATTTTGGTATTATAACTCCTGTCCCTAAGAAAAGCTGTTTTTCATAATCCTGACCTTTAGGAGTCTAGGTATGGGTGAAGAGACACAGGACATTTTCTGTGTTGTATACTCGTAGACATCATTTGATTGATAGCTAAGTGTAATTTAAAGGATGTTGCTATTTGTGACTTTCTGTGTTAGCCCTTCAGTTGCCCTGGCATTCTAACTTAGCATGTTAATAAGGAAGAGTATGTTTGTTCTTCCATCCTACCCTGTGAAACGGGTGATGATGAGAGCTCTGCTGTGTCAGAGCTATCCAGGGAGGAAAGCTTATTCATGTGAATACTTCCTTGCTTTAATGGAAATGGCTAGATATTCCTAGATACCCAGGGGAATTGCACAGCCATTTCCTGCAGTTTGAGGGGTCTTCCTGAAGTTCATGGTGTTGGAAAGGTAATCCTCACTTTCCTCTGTGAAGACTTTGAAGCTTTTGAGAAGTAATTAGGGTTCATGGGGTCACAGGGTTGGAGTCCCCTTCTTGGCATTAGTGAGTTTCTAAGAAGGAGAAGAAAAACCAACCAAGTGTGTTTGTCTCACCATGTCCCCAGCAGAAGCCGAGCATAGGGCACATTGTGCTCTTGGATTTCACAGCCTCCAGAACCACAGCCCAAACATACTTCTATTATTTGAAGGTTACCTGATCTCAGGTGCTTTGGTATAAACGTGGAGACTGGATCGATACATCCTTCTGTGTAATCTGTGCTGAACGGATCTTTAGGCTGCAGGACTTAATAACCAGGCATCTCTGTATGAGGTCTCTCAAGCTCAGGAATGCGGTCAGCATTTCATTGCACTCTTTCTCTACATTCTACCAAATTATAGCTGTAATCTCAATAGAACAAGGCCAGTACAGGAGCTCACTGTTCTATGGGGGTTATGGTACAGTTCTGTCTTACTTTCATTTCTGTTATTGTGGTAAAATATCCCGGCAAACAGTACAGGGGGAAAGGGTGACCTTGACTCCGTCCCAGAGGGACAGTGTGCCTCAGCAGGGAAGACAAAGCAGCTGGCAGGGAAGGCAGGCCGCAGGGACAGGACACTGGCTGGACACCTTGCATTAGAACTCAGGAAGCAGAGAGAATAGAGTGGGACCCACTCTCAGTGTTACGAGCAGGTTTTCCTGCCGGCCTGGTCCCACAGCCGCAGCAGCCCCAAATAACACACAGAGATGCCGTATTAGATATAAAGCTGTTGGCCTGTTACTAGTGTTTCTTATTGGCTAGCTCTGTCTTAAATATTAACCTATTTCTATTAATCTAAGTATTTCCACGTGGTCTTATCTTACCGGAGAGAGGGGCAAGACCTCTGCTCTCTTAGTCTTACTTGCTGACTCCCCTACTGCCTATCCCCGAATCTTCCTTGTTTCCTGGTCCCGCCTATCTTGCTTTCCTATTGGCTAACAGGGCTTTATTCTTTAACCAATAAGAGAAACATATTTACAGAATGACATCTCCCATCACCCCAGGACAGCTCTTTCTCCACTGAGGCTACACTTCTGGAAAATTTCACAACTTTCCCAAACAGCAGCACCAGTTAGGGACCAAGTGTGCAAATACATGAACCTGGGGATGGGAGGACACCTTATGTTCAAACCGAAACCTTGGTGGTTTGGAGCACCCTGACCCAAATTAGTTAGATGGTGGAGCCACACAATGTCAAGAGAGGATGCAGAGGTTTAGTATTTATGTGGTGAGGTTTTTTGGGGAGATCAGAGTTGCACACAAAGTGGTTCATGCCTTTGATTTGTATTGTGGTTGGGGATGGTTAGGGTGGGAGACTCTACACAGAGATTGGGTTTGTCCTCCTGATGGTTCCCAGAGGAAGTCTCCAGACTTTTACACCAGCTTGTACAGTATCAGGCTGGAGGGGGAGGGGTGAAACTTGAAAACTGTCAGTGATCCAATAGTAAAAATAGAATCAGACTTTTTTTAAAAAAAAAAAAATGCGAGGAAAAATTCAGAGAAGACTAGAGTGGGGTTTTAAAGATTTCTGGGAATAAATTAAATAGTCATTTCATGTAAGACTTTTGGGGCACCAAAAAAAAAAAAAAAAAAAAAGGCAGTATTTACTTGCTTCAAATTCCCGGCAGAGTGCTTGAATGTCCAATGGTTTCTGAAATGACTCTAAATACATTTCTGCCTTAGTATACTGGGTATTAAATGAAGTGGCCGTTTAAGTGACACTTAATTATTATAAAATAAAATATGTTAAACTGAAAACTGTTGGATGCTGGATGTCTTGCAGTGTCAGATATCCAACCAAAATGTAATTATTTTTAAAGTTTTGAGTATGTTATTGATTTGTGTGCACGTGTGTGTGTGTGTGTGTGTGTGTGTGTGTGTGTGTGTACATGAATGTCACGATGCACATGTGGCATCAGAGGACAATGTGCAGTAGCTGGTCCCCTCAGTGATCATCAGCCCTGGGGGTACACTTGGCCATCAGGCCTGTCTGCAAGCATTTTCCTCAGGGAGCTATCTTGTTGGCCCGAGATTTGATTCTTTAGACAAAAATAAATATGAACACCCATTCATTAGTGTGCCAGCTTCTTTAATATGTGGGAAACGCAAATGGACTTTAAAAATAAATTTCTTTAAAATGTATTGTCAGTAATTTTGTAAACCTGCTTTATGTTCCAATGTAGTTGGGGTCATATGACAGTTCCTTAGGCATAAAGAGGCATCAGATAGAAAATGTTCTAGAAGTCTGGCTTTAGGGGTGGCCTCTAGTTCTTACCATCTTTTGGTTATCCTGCTCAGCTGTGCAAGAATCCAATATATAACAAAAGGTAAATGGACTTCTTAATTGGTCTAAATAATAAAAACCTGGAGTCAGATATACAGGAAAATGCTGAGATCAGAGAGAAGAAGGAGCAAGGCATAGTCACCTTTGCCTCATTAGCTTCCCAGTGGGAGAGACTTAATTCCTGTTTCTTCCTGCGCATACCCTCTCTCCACCCAGCCATCTCACTTCCGGTCTGTTCAGACCTCCTGACCTCTGTGGTTAGCTCGTGGCAAGCTCCATCCTCTGATCTTCAGACAGGCTTTTTTTGAACAAGCAAGACATCGCCACAAGGTATTTCAGTAGACCACTGTCTACTGGTGAGCAAAATACAGTGACAAGGGTTCTTCATGAAAACAGACAGAATATATGTTGAGGTGGGGCTTCCCAGGTTCATGCAGAGAAGAGGAAGAAAGGTGAGCCTGTGCAGATGGAAGAACATGAAGAAAGGGCGCAGGGTCACGGAGTCTGGCCATTCTAGTCCTGGAGCCTCTGGCCTGGACGGGAGAGGTGTAAGATGGGGCTGATGGTTTGGGAACGGCCTGTGAAAGGGCTTCCGTAACAGGCCAGTGATTAGGCTTCATTGATGAATGTTTTAAGAGCCACTGAAAGTACTAAGTTGGAGGAATTAAATGATTGTGTCTGTGGTCTAGGGTGCTGACTCCTGGGGTTGTGTGACATGGAAGTTGGAACCACAGAGGGCAGGCAGCAAGTGGGGGCCGTGGGGAGGAGAGGGCTGTGTGATTGATCACCAACATTAGAGACAGCCATGTGTTGAGTGACTGAATGGAGAAGGAAGAGAAGGCACAGGGGTAACGCCACAGTGTCTGTCTGAGCCACGGATGCGGATGGCGGATGCTCTAAAGAGGTCAGAAGGACCGGAAAAAGAAGGGGACCAGCTGGCTGTGGCCGTCACTATATCCACCCCCTGGGGACAGTGGTTCCAGCTGAGTGGAGTAATAACTGAGTCAAACTGAAAGAAGAGACACTTTAAAAATACACAGAAGAAATAGCAGGTCGGGATTGATGTAATTGCTAGGCCTGTAACCCTAGCAATTTGACAGGCTGAGGCAGAAGGATGGCAAGTTCAAGGCCAGCCTAGGAACTTAGAGCCAGCCTGAAAAACAAACAAAAAAGTACCAGGCAGGTTGAGCCATGGCCCCTGTAGCTCTGTGATAGAATGCATGCTCGAAGATTAATAACAAGCATGACTCCAGTCCCAAAACCAGAATGGAAGCGTGAAGATCAGGGAAATTTGGAAACCACGGAAAAACATTACATTTTAAAGAACAAGAAATCAGCTGTGCTGACTAGAGATGTCCATGATGATCAGGTAACATTGGAAGAGTTAAACACGGATCTTGTTAGTGTTTCATTGTGGTCACGTGTGGCCTGTGGCTCTGGGCGGATGTTTGGTGGTCACTGGTGAGACAGGATGGTTGGCAGAGCAGGTGCTGCTCCCTTGGGTGCTGTGGGTGGGGGACGGGCGGGGGCTAGGGCCTAGAGAACAAGGCTCTCCAGCCAGGATCTCAGATATTCACCTGTCCCTCCTGGTACAGGCAGAGGTCTGGTGGTTGCTTGGGTCTCACTGTTTTGTTAGGCTGGCTGGCCCGCAAGCCCTCAGGATCTGCCTGCCCCCTCTCTCCAGTGCTGGCTGATAGACACACAGAGCCATGTCTAGATGTTTACATGGGTCCTGGGGGGTTAAATTCAGGTCCTCATGGTTGAAGAGGACATCTTAATGTCTGGTCTCTTCATGTGTACCCATAAGCAAATACACCCATACCCATGAACACACACACACACACACACACACACTGAAGTCATTCTGTGTGATGGCCATTCTTGGTTGTCAACTTGGGTACATCTGGAATTAACCAAAACGCAAAAGTGGAGGACACAGCTGTGATAGAGCTTTGCTGAATTTGAAATGGGAAGACCCACTTCTAACCTGAATCTTTGAGGCAGGAAGACAGGCCTTTAATCCAGATCTTTGGAGCTGGGAAACCCGCCTCTAATCTGGGCCTTGCCTTCTGCTAGAAGTCTACATCAGGGATGGGAGAAGGAAGCCTTTGGTTTTTGCCTGAGTGCCCTAGCCTTGCTGGCACATCCATTACTTCCCTGGCATTCTAGCCCTCTTCTTCTGGAATTTTGGCATCTACTGAAGACCAGATGAGGCCTTGAGGCTCATGGACTGAGCAACTACTGGCTTCTTGGACTTTTGGTTCACAGCCATCCATTGTTGGGTTAGCTGGACCACAGCCTGTAAGTCATTCTAATAAATCCCCTACAAATCCTATAAGTTCTGTTGCTCTAGAGAACCCTGACTAATACATTCATTCTGTGTCCTGCAACATCAAATATCAGCCCAGATTTAATATATCATGGGAGAATAAAGTGCCTCCCTCTCAGAAGCATACGGATTTGTATTCATTTTTGTGGTGGTTTGAAAGAAAATGGTCCCCAAAGGGAGTGGCGCTATCAGGAGGTGTGGCCTTGTTGGAGGAAGTGTGTCACCATGGGGGCGGGCTCTGAGGTCTTTTTCTCAAGCCTCCCTCAGTGTGACAGCCAGTCAGCTTCCTGTTGTGGCACTCTCAGCTCCAGCACCACATCTGCCTGCACGCTGCCATGCTCCCCGCCATGATGATAATGGACAGACACTCTGAAACTGTAAGAGAGCCACCCTCAATTAAAAGTTTTTTTTATAAAAGTTACCATGGTCTTTGTGTCTTTTCACAGCAACAATAAATCATAACTTTTAAAAATATGTGTTATCAGTGAATGTTTGGTTTGTGTAATTATTTTATCTACCTCTATACCAAGATTTGTGTGAAAAATTCTGGGTAGAAAAGAGGCTGGAAGTTGATACCAGGCCTAAGCGTGAATGGTAGCCATATTATTGAGACTGCATGGTTCACAGCAGAAGGCACAGCACAAGGAAGGCCTTGCTGTGAGTGGAAGCCATAATCCTTATTGGTTGTCATGGATCGGTTTTCCCATCCATGGGACCAGTAGAGTGGGAATGGGAAGAGAGGGGTGGGAGAGGTCATTAGGATGGAGAGGGATAGATGGTGGCCAGCAAATGTCTGACTGTAAGACAAACCAGGCAGGAAAGGAAAAGAAGCCCAAAGGGCTGATGTGGGACGAATGGGAAGTGGGGGATGCGGGCTGAGATGAAGGCAGAGCAGAGAGCATGATTCTAGCAAGATCAGGGAGAGGGTTGTTTTCTCCCTTGCGGCTGGGATTTTTACTTCAGAATATCACAGGTGAAGGAGTTCATGAGCCAAGCCCCATGGAGCAGCAATGGAATCATGTCACTAGTGTCATTTGCAAACCTGTGATGGGTGAGTTGATCAGTGGGATGTGGTGATCATGTAGTACAACTGTCTAAGTTAAGCTTACTATTGCTGTGATTAAAACGCCATGACCAAAAGCAACCCAGGAAGGAAAGGGTATTTCAGCTTACGGCTCCCTGGCCACACCCTGTCACCGAGGGAAGTCTGAGCAGAAGGGAACCTGGGGACAGGGCCTGAAGCAAAGGCCATGGACGATGGTTGCTTACCACTGTGCTCCTCATGGCTGGCTCAGCCTGCTTTCTTACCCTCTGCAGGGTCACGTGCTCTGAGGTGGAGGCAGGTGATAGGGCAGCATCTCCCACAGTGAGCTGGGGACTCCCACAGCAATCATGGCCGAAGAAAATGCCCCCATAGGCCAGCCTGGTGGGGACAGTTCTCAGTTGAGGTTGCCTCTTCTCAAATGATTCTAGCGTGGGTCAGGTTGACACTACATAGCACAATGTCACACTATTCTCCATAAATGTATAAATTTATTTGTCATTTTAAAAATAAAAATAATTGAAAACTCTTTTGATTTATGTAATGTGTGTGTGTGTGTGTGTGTGTGTGTGTGTGTGTGTGTGTGTGTGAGAGAGAGAGAGAGAGAGAGAGAGAGAGAGAGAGAGAGAGAGAGAGAGAGAGAGAGAGAAGAATGAACAGGGGGCTCAAACTGTGAGAGGAGAGGTTGGTTGGATGGTTTTCGTGGGTTTTATTTAGCACGGACGAAGCCAGTGATGGAGAGTCAGGCCTTGGGTAAGAGCCAGAATCTTTAGTGCTTTCGGAGTTTTTATAGCAGGGGCAAGACTCCAAAGAGGAGAACTGAGCGTGGGTGGAATTGACGGTCTGGAAGCTCAGTGGGTAGCTTAGGCGTGCTTGGAGGTCCTGGGCTGTTTGAAAACAAGCGTGTGTCTGGAGCAGAACTGGTACTGAAGGGGGATCTTCTGAGCTTCAGAAAGCGCTCCCTGCTTGGCTTATAGCGGGGCACGAACGCTGTGGCTCTATCTCCTTCATGAAGAGCAGTTAGTAAGTAGGTCAGTGCAAGGGCGGGGAATTTAGCCCTGACCTCTCTCCTCTGTGCAGAGGTTGGCAGTGCCTGCTGTGAACTTAGTGTTGCTTGCGTTCCCTGTGGCGGGGAAATTCAGCCAATCCTGGCTGAGGAGCTCGTCCAGGGAGAATGAGAGCTCCAACAGCAGGAGGAAGTTTGGAAGCCTTGGACAAATGAATTAGGTTGAGTGCACTCTGTGGCAGAAGAATAGTTCAGCTGGAACTCTATGGCTGTTTGGTAGATTTGATCTCAATGTTGGTTGCATGTCTCATGACTTCGACAAAACACAGGAGGACAGGGTGGCAGGGCACAGGACAGAGCCTGTTCATATCACCAGGAAGCAGGGCAGGAGGCAGGAACGAGAGAGGGCTGTGCCTTCGAAGGTTAGAGGTCAAAGGTTGTCTCCTGTCAGCTAGCCTGGAAGTTTCCAGGCCTCCTGGAATTGTGCCCCCAGGCAGGGCAGGGCACAGGAGTTTGTAAGCCTAGTGGGGGTCAATTTCAGATTTAAGCCTGAGGAGCAGGGGACCCACTAAAAATAATTCTAAAGAAAGTTAAAACGATTAGGTTTACAAGTGGGGAATTGTAGTATAATTATAACAAATATAATTGGAAGCAAATATATTGTTGATTATTAAGCCTGTCCCAGCGGGTGTGATGGTCACGCTTGTCATCCCAGAACTCCACAAACAGCGAAGAGAGAAGAGTTACAGAGGGTTTGAGGCTAGCCTGGGCTACCAATCTCACAAACCAAAACAAAACACCAACCCCGCAGCAAAACAAGAACCCATTTCAAAGGATTATCATGAGAAATAAGAAAAGCAGGCTACCAGAACGGAGGGTTGTCTCCGACATCTTCCGTATTAAATCTGTGCTGTGCACTCATTGAGTTTAGCCTCTACAGTGGTACACAGACATGGATGGGGGAGATGCAGGCGATGCGTTATTTTTCTGCTTCTCAGAGCAGCTCTGTAAGATCTTTATATTTAGAACGGTTTTCTTGATGAGTAAGGTAAAAAAAAAAAATCTGTTTTTGCCACGTAAATATTTGTCCTGGGAAGTGGAGGAAGTGAGAAACTAACGTGAGGAGGAACTGAAAATCTAAAAACCATTCATTGGAACAGCTGCCGCCGTGTCTAGTGATTTGCCATTTGTTTTGAAACATGACATGGTTTTGTGATTTTACTATTGAAGGCTTTGGTCATTTAACTGTAGTCCAGGCTGGGCAGTGGTGGGGTGGTGGCTCACTCCTTTAATTATATCATTTGAGGGGCAGGTGGATCTCCATGAGTTCGAGGCCAGAGTGAGTGTCAGGATAGGCTCCAAAGCAACACAGAGAAACCCTGTCTCAAAAACCCAACCAAACAAACAAACAAAAAAATAATTAACTGTACTTCATTCAACTGCAAAGCTGAGAAAATACAATGATAAAGATATTTTGATGACTAAATATTATTGGTGAAAACAATTTGCACATATATTTTTTAAAAATGTGTGTCCATATATGTTCAGTTCCGGTGATTGAACCTAGGGCTTTACATATCCTAACCCCAACCCCTCTTCTTATTTTTAATTTTGAGCTAGTGTCTCACTAAGTAGCCTAGGGTGGACTTGAACTTGTGACCCTCTAGCCTCCATCCCTCCTTTGAGTAGTTGGGAAACCCTGCTTGGGTCACCAGGCCTGCTTGTCATTTATAATTGATGGATTAATCCTGATAAGGTTTCTTTTAGTGAAAGTGCTAGTTGCTGATAGAATGAAAATCATGGTGTAATAATTTTGTTGTGTCCCATACAGATGGTTGTTTTTAAATGGTTGTGTACAAAATACATTATTGAAAACGTGGCTGGAGGAAAGCCCACCTTCTGCTGGACAAACACAAGCTGTGGCCAGTTGCGGTGGTCCATCTAGAAGCCAGCTTACCAGAAAATAGAGCTTATTTATGGCCAAGGAGATGCTCAGTGTCTGCTTCACCTAGGAAAAGTCTGCAAGGTGCGATGGAGCAGAAAGGTGTGTAATTATCTGCAGCCTCTGAATCAATGTACGATTGGCTCTGAGCGGGGAGGTCAAGCGCCTTGCTGGCTTTGGCAAGTTCACAGGAAGTAGCTGCAAGTGGGATCAATAGACCCCATCTGCAATCTTAGATGTGACGTTGCCCTGGTACTCTTTGGAGTGAATCATATCTCAACTACCAACAGAGGATGTACCCACAATTCCATGACGTGAAAAGCAGGAGGGATTTGAGTGACAGTGGTCTGTTCCATTTTGAGTGATATCTGTTTATGCAAACATTCTCGTTGGCATTGTGACCGGAGCTCCTGGTCAGGGTTCTGGGAGCTTGTGATCCTAATCTTGGGAATTATTATGCCCAGTGGGTAGCTTTGACCTGGACATCTTTCTCCGTGAAAACCTTTTCTTTGGTAAAAGAAGCTAAGCTGTTGCCAACAGAGAGAGACCTCATTTCAATGAAATGCTTAATGTATTTTATAAACTTGGTTCCCAATGGTTAGTGGCTGATTCTTTGAAAGGTTTCTGTGGTTTAGAATATTTTAGGCTTGCCATAAAATGATTAGAAATATTCCACTCTTATGTTTTCAAATATTAAACCATATTCCACATAGTTTTCAAAGGGTGGGAATGCTAAAAAAAAAAAAAAAAAAAAAAAAAAGAAACCTAATCTTGATATAAGAAAAATGTGTCATGCTCCCTCTGGGGAAGACAAGTGTGTCGTTCACATCATTTTCTAACTTTGTTGTTTACGTGTCACTACAGAATGGAATAATGCCTCCTTAAGACTGATGTCCAGCCCTTCAGAGCGTTTGCCCTTGGAGAACTGAGTCTTCCGGGTCAGATGGGTTCTGGGTGCAGCTGTGGAGTGAACGACTATTTACACCAAAGGCAGCTCACATGTGCAGTCCGTTCCCTGGCTTTTCACTTTTTCTTGCTACCCAGCCTTTCCTTTCATTGACCGAGACATTCATGACTGATAATGGTTACTTGAATTTGTATCTTTAGCCAGCCAACATGTGACAAACTCCATTCAAATCTCCACTGCCCTAGGCCTTTAACATTACTTACATATGTCTGGTGCAATGGCTCAGCTGGGCAAGGTCATTATGGCTGAGGATCTGAGCTTGATCCCTGGAACCCACACAGTAGAGGCAGAGAACTGATCTCCCATGCACACCACGACATGCGTGTGCACCTATGCACACACATAAATAAAAATGCAATAACAACTTTTACAAGTACTTAAATGGGTGGTTACTGATATCAGCGCATAGAAAAGGTCATTCCTGTCACAACCCTGTTTGCCTCCCCTTCACTCTGTGCTTAGCTGTGGGAGATAGAAATCAAGGTGTGTGCCAGGTGGTGCTGGCACATGCCTTTAACCCCAGCACTTGAGAGACAGAGGCAGGTAGAACTCTGTGAGTTCGAGGCCAGCCTGGTCTACAGAGCTAGTTCCGGGAGAGCTAAGGCTGTTAAACAGAGAAACCCTGTCTTGAAAAACAAAAACAAACAAAAATCAAGGTGTCCATGTTGTGTATGTTCATTAAAACTGTTTAGTTGGGGTGTGGCATACTCAGTGGATACATGATGCTTAGTTTGGGGTCAACCCATAGAACCCAAACCCAAACCCTAAGCCCAAAGACTCAAACAACAGCAGTACGCCCCAACCCCAGACCTAACGGCACAAACTGAATCCCCCGGACGGTTTCACGGGCAGCTTTAGATTTAGTACCATGACTTCGGGGTGTCGAGAAGCCAGTGGGCTCTGATTAGACGGGAGACAGTTGTTGTAGCCTCTCTAGTCTCCTCTTTGGTCTCTCAAGAGTGCTAGACAGCGCTAAATTAGAGCAGGCAAATTAATGAGGTCTTGCGCCATTTTGCCAGCCAGCAGCCGTGTTTTTCTATCAGGGCCTCCAGCGCCAGCCATGCTGCTGCCGCTGTCTGCCCGAGTCCCTCTCCGGGGGTGGGGGCATGCCTTGCTTGGGGGGTGCTTAGCCTCCACAGCACCCATTCCAATGTCCTAATAGTTCTTAGATTTGAAGATCCCATGCTCAGCTCTCAGACCCATGAAGTCAGGGCCATCGAGGCGGGACGAATTGAGACCCCAAAATAAGAATGGGGATGTGGGCTCCACAGCCAAGTCAGGGTCTGCCTTGGGGCAGAGAACTCACACTGCCAGGTAACCACCGGGTTTCATGGTCACCCTGAGTGGAAGCCCAGAGGACATGTGTAGGAATGGAGTCCTACAAGAACACACAGCCAAACAGGAAGGAGGTGCACCCAGCTAGACGTGGTTTATTCCCACTGTTGGAATTAACAGAGAATCAAGGCCCAGTACATTTTGAATTTAATGCATGGTGGGCGCTTAAGGCCCTGCCAGAGAAGCGAAGCTGCTGGCTGGCAAAATGGAACAAGAAACTGAGTTCTTCCTCATTAACTTCTCTCTCAAAACCAACACCTAGGGGCTTCTACTCTTAAGCAGGGTGGCATGTGTCAGGGTTGCTGGTGGTCTCTCCATTGTCACTTGACGGTCACCACAGAGCAGAGGCCCGTCGTCATTCAGGTGTCTGGAGAACTGAGAAGTATGTGAGCGAAGGGACGGGCTCCGAAAACTCTGGGATGGTGTCCTACAGGTGTCCCTGAGGAGCAGCGGACAGGGGGACAGGGGTAGAGCTTCATCGCCAGGTCAGGGGAAAGCAATAGTGACTCCAACAGTGGTGAGAGCTGCTGTATTCTAGCAATCCTCGATGAGCGCTGCTTCACCAGAGGCTCCTCAGGAGTTAGTTAGAAGCATGGTCTTCAAATGGCCCGTCTCCTTCTCTCGAGATAGACTTATTTTCAGAAACTCTCTCTATTTCTGAAACCTGCATCTATGGACTCCTGATTTGAGTCACCTCCATAGCAGAGGCGTGACCCTTGTTCTTCAGACCGAAGCAGATTCAGCCTCCTGGTGAAGGGGAGGCAGCTTGCTTCACGGAAGCCTTCATTCAGTACTGCTGGAGGATGTCCCGGAGATGTACCTCCAAGTCTGCCCACACACTTGTGCGTGCTTGCTGAAGGGACCACACCCAGAGCCAAAGGCAGGCACTACACCTCTGGGAGGGCCCCGGCTCCTGGCTCTGAGATGCTGCTAACACTGCAGGGGTCTGCGTCTGAGATGCTGCTAACACTGCAGGGGTCTGCGTCTGAGATGATCCTAACACTGCAGGGGTCTGCACTGCAGCCCTTGTCCACTATACCCAGAGTGGCTCTGGTGGTCCAGTGAAGAAAATGGAATTTGGGCCAAGGTTGAAGTTACAGCGGATGTTGTAGCCTGCAGATCCATGCTGTGGGGTGATTTCTGAGTTCTCAGAGTCATGATTGGAAGAGTGTTTGGGCCCGCTGGCTGCATCCCCCCGTGGTCCCCTGAAATGAAGGCTATCACAGTAGCTAAGGCCAAATGGAAACCCATTCCCTACTGGGATAACGGACAGGCCAGAGGGGCTCCTCGGGCACTGCTGTGATTAATGTTCTCTATGAAGACTTGACAACATGAATTCACGGAGGCACCTTTCCCATGCCGATTTAACTTATGTGTTGGGTGGTATAGGGGCAGCTTCATCTTAGAGAATGATCTTGGGTCACGGTACATTTCATCTGACAGTGACTCAAATTTCAGCTGGAAAGGAGTGGTGTGCATATGGGGAAAATAACAACCCTAGGCCCTGGCTTCTGTGTCAAAGCCTGTGGTCTGAAAAGTTCTGTTTCTCTGTACCAGAGTCGGTGTTTGAGTCATGGCCCATTGTATTCCGGCATGTTTGCCTGTGTGTCAGACGAGTCCTTACCATCTGCCCGGCAGTGTTTTAACCTTACTAACATCCCACAACACACCACACTCCAGCACACCGGCCATCATGCTGACACTTGGCAGCAGTGACCAGAAAGCAAGAAGTACTTCAGATATCATAGTGACACTCAGTCAGGGATGGGGCCGGACTCCACCCTGCATACCAAGTACTACATGAGTGGCCAGACAACAAGAAGGAGACGCACAGCTAACTGCTTGTGTGCGTTTTCACGTATGGGCAGGTGTGCACATGTATGTGTGGAGGTCAGAGGACAGTCTCATGTAGTGCTCTTCAACAATGCCACTTACCTTTTTAAATTGTAATTTCTTTTTCATGACTTCATAATGAGCATTTCGTTTACACTACCCCTGCCCCCAAGTCCTCCGTGTCCTTGTGTCCCCTCCCTCCCAGATTCGCAGTCTGCTTTACTACTGCAGCACACATGCATCATATGTATGCATCTGAGCCATTCAGGGCTGCTCATGTGTACTTGTGTCTAGGGATAAGCACTTGGCATTGGAAACTGATGTGAGAACTCACCCTGGAGGAAACCGATTCTCGCCATCACTGACAACGTTTCCTCTGTCCACATGGGATGTCAGCTTGCATTGTTCAGCCTTGCTTTTGAAGCAGAGTCTCTCATTGGCTTGGTGCTTGCCCACCAGTAGTCATTGCTGCAGGAGCTAACACATCTGCCTGATTGTTTCTGGACCACTCTGATCGCTGAGTGATTTGTGTTCCCTTCCCTTCCTCATCCCTGGCTCTGACCTCTGGTTTCATGGTGACAGGACTGGTGAGGTTTGATAAGCCCAGGAGTTGGGGCCAGGCTAAGGTGGTGGATGGAAGGAAGTTGCAGGGATGCTTACTGTTCGTTTGGTGATGTCTTAGGGGGTCTTCCGCTGTGACAAAACATCCAACCAAGGCCACTTGTAGAAGAAGAGTTTATTTGGGGCTTACTGTTCTAGAGGATGAGAATCCATCCTGGGAGGAGCAGGGGACAGGGACAGCGGACATAGAGACTGGCGCTGGAAGCTGAGAACTGGGGGCTCACATCTCAAACCACAAGCAGGAGACAGAGAAAGCAAACTCTAGGAAATGGCAAGCGGCATCTTTTAACTCTCAAAGCCTGCCCCTGGGGACATAATCCTCTCAGCGAGGCCACACCTCCTAGACCTCCCCAGACAGCTCCTATTGGGGACCACGGTTCATGGGTCTATGGGACCTGGTCCCTTGTTCCCATGGCTGTCTTGGCGAAGAACCTTTTTCTCCCTCCTCCTTGTGGTAGATCAAGGGGCTTCTTGTCGGCATTCCTTCCTCTGGCTTTTCCATGCTCCTGCTGTTCGCCTTCCGCTTCCACAGAGGAGTGCTGAGGTTGTAGACCTTGCTCAGTACGGCATCTGGCACTGCTCCTTTCCTCCTGGGGTGAGCCGTTGCGGGTGAGCCGAGTCCACAGAGCTATCTGGACCAGTTAATTCCTGAAGCCCGTCATTTACCAAGGGTGCCGCTGGCCCCTTTCTGTTTGGTGCACTGTGGCTGCCTGGTTTTCACTCTATCTTTCCCAGCTCTCCTCTCCAAGGGGACATTCTGGGAGGCAAAGCCATGCTGCTGCCTGCTTTCTCAGTGTGCCTCAGTCCCAGCAGAACACAGCCATGCTGCCTGTTCTGGAGAAACTCCGCTGTCCTTCCCATGGTGGCTTCCATTCTCTCAGAGCTGGGGAAAGTGTCTTCAGTGTTGCCCTCTGCACTGGGGTAGGGGAAGATCTTACAATCCATTAGTCACAGCTGCAAGCCACACGACAGTCACCACCCTCCCCACGGAGCCATAGTGGCCATGAGGCAAAAGTGATGGCAGCCCCAGCGAGATGCAGCACAGCTCCGTGGCTCATGGCAGTTCACCTGGCAGTGGGTGTGCTGTCCCAGCGCAGCCTGCTTGATTTCAGTCACTCATGTTGCTTCTATATCCGGCAGGAGTTTCCATGCACCCGCAGTGCTGTGCACGGGGCCTACCAAACTTGGCCTGTGTTTGCCTTTGGTCCAAATTTATCTGTGTTCCCTATGGGACTCTTGGTCCTCCCACAGCTGGGAAAAAGTAACTTACACATCAGTGAGACGGGTTAATGACAGACTCCTTTAGACTACAGAGTTCTACAGGGGGCCGGGGTGGCAAATAGTGTAGTGAGCCCTTAAAGCAGTGCCAGGTGAGTCCAGCCCAGCTAGGATGTCCCCCATCTTCTTCCCTCTGCCCTTGAAGGGGTGGAGGAAGTTGGCGCTGTGGTGGGGGTGTCAGGTGTCTCCAGTACACTTTAGCGGGGCCCAGTGAGTCTGCAGTCACACAGACCAGCTGTCTTGTAACCTTGACCTTGCGTCAGCTTGCTGAACTGTGGCTTTTTGGTTTTAGGGGGGGGGGATGCCTGTTGTGAAGGATTGGGATGAGGTGTCTGGGATGGGCCAGCTGAGTTGGGAGGCAGGCTGATGTCCAGTGCTTTTCTGAGCTGGGTGTGGAGGCAGCTTCACCTCTGAGAAGCCAGCACAGCCATCTCTTACTGGACCTCGTGTTGGGATTTTCTCTTTCTCCTCTAATGAAAGGCTGTGGGGTTTGAGTGCCCACTGGAACCTGTTTCATCTCCAGGGTTCTCCGCATGGATTTCTGTGATGGAAACTCAGTTCTCTTGTGGGGTAAAGCGCTGATGTATCTCATCCTTACCCGAAGCCTCATGGGTTCACAGTGACTTGTTTCGTTTTAGATTTGGAGACAAGGCTTGCCATATAGCCGAGGATGACCTTAAACTCCTGATCCTCCTTTCCGCTGAGTCCCAGGATTCAGATGTGCTCCAGCACACCCAGTTTATGTGGTTCTGGAGGTCAAACCCCGGGCCTAGGCACTCTAGATAGACAAACGTTCTGCCAATGGAGTTCCATCCTAACACTGATGAGGCCATTTTTAAAGCCCAGGGCCCCAGTCCCAGAATTAAGAGTAATAGTTTGTGGAAAATGAATGGAGGTGGCAATCTCATATATATGGGCATGTTTACCAGACTTTACAGCATGCTGAAGGTTTAGAAGACTGGACATTGTGTGCGTGTGTGTGCATATGTGTGCATGTGCAGTGTGTGTGCATGCACGTGCATGTGTGTATATCATGTGTGTATGTGCATGTGCATAGGTGTATGTATGCACACCTGTGTGTGTCTGCTCATGTGTGTACAGGTATATATATGCACACCTGTGTGTGCATGTGTGTGTTTGTGCACACGTGTGTGTACATTGTGTGCGCATGTGTGTGTATGCATGTGTGTGCGTGTGTGTGCATGTGTACAGGTGTATGTATGCATACATGTATGTGTGTGTGTACACAGGTGTATGTATGCATACCTGTGTTTGTGCATGTGTACAGGTGTGTGTGTGCACATCTGTATGTGTACAGGTGCATGTGTGCACACCTGCGTGTGTGCACGCGTGTGTATAGGTATATGTGTGCACACGTGTGCATGTGCATGTGTACAGGTTATGTATGCACACATGTGCACATGTGTACAGGTGTATGTGTGCACATGTGTGTATGTGTGCACACCTGTGTGTGTACAGGTGTATGTGTGCACACCTGTGTTTGTGTGTGTGTACAGGTGTATGTGTGCACACGTGTATATGTGTGCACACCTGTGTGTGTACAGGTGTATGTGTGCATACCTGTGTGTGTGTGCACAGGTTTATGTGTGCTCACCTGTGTGTGTGTGTGTGTGTGTGTGTGTGTGTGTGTGTGTGTGTATGAATGTAGAGGCCCAAAGATGATGTCAGGTGCAATCCCTGACTGCTCTTTGTTTTATGGAGACAGGGTCTCCCACTGAATGCAGGCTCACTGCTTCCGGCTCGCCTAGCTGGCCAGGCTGCCCTGGGCAGTGCCTGTTTCTGGGAAGTTCTGGGATTGTGGCACACCTGCCTGCCTGCCCAGCTTTTACACAGATGCTGATGATCCCAACGCCAGCCCGCATGGTCACACAGCAGGCACTTTATACACAGAGTCCCCTTTCCCTGCCTGACACCAGACATTATAACTCATTATATATAATGTGTTCTTAGAAAATTTCTATCTGAAGCTCTAATTACTCAATAAATACAATGTCTGTTATCATTTCCTGCTAGCTGTGTGTGTGTGTGTAAAGGTTGTTTGTGCTGAGAACACAGACTGGGGTTTAGATAATTGATAAGAGATGGTTTTAAAATATGGGCTGGATCTTAACTGGATTGCCTCATACAGCCTTAACAGGCGAGGAGAGGAGAGATAGGGAGAGGTGGGGGCATTAACTTGGGGGAGAGGATTGAAGGGAAAATTAAAAATACAATATGGGCTGGAAAGATGGCTCAACAGTTAAGAATGTGGGCTGCTCTTGTAGAGGACACTCACAGTGGGCAGCTCCCATCCTGTATTTCCAGCTTTGGTGGATCTGATGCCTCTGGCCTCCAAAGGCACCTGTACTCATGTGCACATGCCCACACACGCGCGCACACACACACACACACACACACACACACACACACACACACACACACACCATTAAAAATAAATCTTGTTAAAAATGACCATTTCCTTGTATTTGGAAAAATTAAGATTTGAACCAGAGTTAGGCAAAAGAAGAAAAAATTAGAACACACAGCTGGAAATGGAATGTGAAAAGAAGGTCTGTGGCTGAATCTGTGAGACATCATGCATGTCCAAACTACCAGTTACATAGAGCTCTGCAGACCATGGCTTCACAGTGGTGATAGCCACTCAGGACCATGACAAATGGTGCCACTTATAGTGACTGAACTCACCACTCATCACCTGTGCTACAGGTTTATGAGTCCACTTTAGTTAAGGCAGTAAATGTCACCCTATTAGGCCACAGCAACATGCACAGCACCGTTTGTAACACAGCGTGACTCTGACACTCCTTGATTATAGAAGGATTTGGCTCCAGCAAGGGCGAGGGAAACACGGTGTGCGGTATGTAATTCTGACCTCGCTCTGTAACTGACACGGCTGGGTAGAGTTCACACCCCATCTCAGCGCCACTGGGTCCATGGGCAGCGCTCATCAGCTAACTGTCAGATCCACTCGGAAGGAGAGCAGGTGTGTGCACAGCTGCGGGCGGAGCAGTCTCGGAGTCTAAGTGTGCAACACTGTGGTGAGGCCACCTCTAGACTCAGAAGGCTCAGTGAGAGAGGGGGTTGGGGGACCTGCTGGGTGTTCTGGCTGAGGCCTCTTCCCGATGACCTGAGGTTGTTATGTGAGTATTGCATTTCTCTAAGAAAAGTAACCTGTGTGTGCTAGCCAGGGCCCCAGGGATGGCTTCCACTTAAGGAGGGGCAGAGAAATTTTGGTGGAATGGGCACTGCTCTTGAACAAGAAGAGAGTCTGTTAAAAACATCCAGATTGCCAAGATCAACTTCAGGTGTTGTTTAATAGGAGATGTTTTGTTGTTGTTTGTTTGTTTGTTTTTGTTTTGTTTTGGAGTAAAAGTAATATGGAGATCAGGTGTGAAATCCCCTGAGATGTCATCTATTGTACTGTGTAATCAGGCTGTGTGCGTGTGCATGTGTGTGTACACATCCATGTGCAGACCAGAAGTCAAACTCTGGTGTTGTTTTACAGGTGTCTATTTGGTTTTGGCACAGTCTGTCATTGGTCTTTGGCTTACCAATATGGTGGTACTGGTGGGCCAGCATCCCCCAGGGCCTGGCCTGCCGCTGCCCTCTAACTGCTGGGATTACAAGCGTGTCTGGCGTCTGAGGTCAAGCGTGGGTCCTCCTGGTCCTCCCCACAAGCTCTTGAACCACTGAGCTGTGTGTCCAGCTGACTCTGTTCCCTTTAGAGAGACCCCTAAGGCATTTCTTTAGCATGTCCCTCTCCTCTTTGTAGTAGAATGTATATTAATGCCTCATCCTGAACAAAGGGAAATCGTGTTGGCATTAACTCTCGTTGGAGAACTCTTTCACTGCCACAAACGAGCCTCTCAAGTGGCACAAGGGGCTCCATAGCACCGTGACGGCAGGAAGGGACTTCCTTTACAGTGAGGTCCCTGTGGCTCAGCTGGGGAGTGGGCGACAGCTTTCTGACATCTAACCTTTGCAGTCTCAGCTGCCCCCTGCCCTTTATTTTGGTTTGGCAGTTGAACTTTTTAGCATGTGCTGAATTTATCTATTAGACGGCTCACGGCAGGTGTTTCTGGGTTTTTAGGACAGAAGACTCGATAACTGATGACGACAAGAGGAGGTATGTGTGCTGTCGCAGCTGGTGTCACGTGAGTGATTTTCGTCATAGTACGTGGATGTAACTCACAATACACGGATAGCACAGTACGACGACACAGGTTCCGTGAGGTGGGATATTTGTGGGGACATGTGATCTGAAAAGGTGGGTTCTCGGCTGTGACCCAGCAAGCTTGTTCTCTGTCCTGGGACTGTGGCCCCGTGCCATCCTTTCCCGTCCCGAGCCAGTTGCCTTCCCCTCCTCACCTCTGCGCGTCCTGTCCTCACGTTTCCTCAGGCCCACTCTGCTCTGCTGTTCATTCCTGGGCTCTCTGTCTCAAACTATACATGCCTTTCCCTGTGAGGAAGTGGTTTTGAATGTCCACATTCCCCATACCATTGGGATCTCTGAATTTGTCATAAATGGTGATTGACACCTGTCACGTATTACTCAACCCATCACTATACTACTTAGCTTACTTCTTTCTCATTACAAGAAAATATTTAAATATTTAAAAATGTTACTGATTTGTTGGAGCTATTTTTCCCAAAACCTCCTTTTAACATAGAAAAAGAAGAATTTTTAAAAGTCATGAGTTATCTTCATAATTATATAATTATTTGGAATGGTTCATGCTTTATTTTTTGATGCCCCCCCTCTCATCCTTTAAATTGATCTAATTTCTTTTCTTAAAGAAACTATGGAGGAGTGTATGTTGGCCTGCCCTCTGAAGCTGCCAATATGGTGTCTAGCCAAGCAAAGACAGTACGGAAAAGTAAGCAAGGGTCATGTGGGGCTCATTTCCCCAAAAGGAAGCGCGTGTGTTTGCGTGTGTATGTATGGGTGTGTGCTTATGATGTATGCATGTCTGTGTATGTATGGGTGTGTGTTTATGTATGTGTTTGCATGTGTATGTATGGGTGTGTGCTTATGATGTATGCATGTCTGTGTATGTATGGGTGTGTGTTTATGTATGTGTTTGCATGTGTATGTATGGGTGTGTGCTTATGATGTATGCATGTCTGTGTATATATGGGTGTGTGCTTATGCATGTGTTTGTGTGTATGTATGGGTGTGTGTTTCTGATGTATGAATGTCTGTGTATATATGAGTATGTGTTTATGCATGTGTTTGTGTGTATGTATGGGTGTGTGTTTATGTACGTGTTTGCATGTGTATATATGGGTGTGTGCTTATGCATGTGTTTGCGTGTGTATGTATGGATGTGTGCTTATGATGTATGGATGTCTGTGTATGTATCGGTGTGTGCTTATGTATGTGTTTGTGTGTGTGTGTGTATGCTGGCATGTGCATGTGTGTGCTGGCATGTGCATGTGTGTGCTGGCATATGCATGCGTGTGGAGATCCAAAGGACAATTTACGGGAGTCAGCTCTCACTCTGCCTGGGGTTCTAGAGGTGGAGCTCAGGTTATCAGACCGCAGGCGCCTCTACTCTCTGAGCCATCTTGCAAGCCCTGCTTTATGACTTTGATGAGAGTGTGTGAGTGTGTGTGTGCATGTTTGTGTGCGTGCGTGGGTGCGTGCGTGCGTGTGTGTGTGCGTGCGTGCGTGGGTGCGTGCGTGCGTGTGTGTGTGCATGTTTGTGTGCGTGCGTGTGTGTGTGTGTGTGTGTGTGTGTGTGTGTGTGTGTGTGTGTGGCTATTGTTTGTTGCTTTGTGGGAAATTATAATGACAAAATCTACACACTAACTGTTATCAATTTTCTCTCTAAGATTAGAGGAAGATAATGCCATGTCTGGATACTCAAGAGGTACTGTGTGTTTTCCTGAACTGACTCGTGTGCTTGGTCTCAATGATGGAGAGCAGCTGGTGTCTGCGTGTGTCTAAGAGCTCGCGGTGCCTCCCGTGACCTGAGCGTTTCACTGTGAGGGGACCGAAGTGCAGGTCCACCCTCTTCTCAGCTGCCATGGTTTCACTCCTTTCTTTCACAAAGGCAGTGACATGTTTAGTGAGAACAAGCTGCAAGCCTGCCTGAAACACCAGGCCTCACCAAAACTTGGGAGGGCTTAGGGCTTGAATGACAGCTGGGAGAGCTGGGAGAGAGACTCTGGCTAGGAATCATGGATAAGGGTTCAGCAGTAGAGGCCAAGAGGAGAAATGGGCAGTTGTCATGGTCAGCACAAAAGCAGGTGTGTGGGAGGGAGAATTTCCATTCGCTCATTCCCATGGTGCATTCTGAGTTGGGCTTTCCACTCTGCACTGTTCTGTTCTTGCCAAACACACTCACGGTGTGCAATGTCTCTCTGTGTGCCGCGAACATGTTTTACCATTGGTTAATAAAGAAGCTGATTTGGCCAATAGCCAGGCATGACAGAGCCAGGTGGGAAATCTAAGCAGAGATGCAGGGAGAAAGAAGATGGAGTCAGGGAGATGGATGCCATGTAGCTGCCAGAGGATAAGATGCCAGGGCATTACCACTCAGCCACGGCCACGTGGTCATACCAGATTAGTAGAAATGGATTCATTTAAGTTGTAAAAGGTAGTTAATAATAAGCCTGAGCTAATAGGCCAAACAGTTTATAATTAGCAGTAAGCCTCTGAGTGGTTGCTCTAAAAGTGGCTGCAGGACTGGGTGGATGAGAGGCTTCCAGTTACACACTCAGCCTCTTTTGCAGCCTCACCTTCAGGAGTGCAGTTTCCCAAGAGAGCCCACTCTCTGCTGGAAGTCAGCCTCTTCCCCCTGCTGCCCGATGGGTTACTTTTCCTTGAGGCCTCAGTCTTGTAATCCACAGAATGGGTCTTTGGCTTAGACATAGGGTTGTTGTCAGGATTAAATGAAATCAGCGATAGCTTTTGCCTTCATCACCTCTTTCCCTCCCCCTCCCCCCACTCCCTCCTCCTCTTCCTCTCCCTCCCTTCATCTACCTCCCCTTCTAGAAGCCAGACTCTAGAAGCAACCTCTTGTCCAAGGCCAGTCCTGGAGCTGGGGTTGGGGATGAGGTGGGCTCGTAGAGCAGGCTTGCAGGCAGAAAATTGAGGTTTCCCTACGTGAGTACTGGGACACCCTGTCTGCCTGAGAAGCCCAGCAGCCTCCATGTGCCTCCTACAGAAGACTCAGCAGCTGCCGAATAGCTCTTTGGAGAGTGTCTCGGCAGAGAGGCATCCGCGGGTTTGGACTCCCACCACCGGCTTTTGAAAACTCACCAAGGACTTGAAGTCTAGTATGCAAATAGAGCGAGCCCCTCCCCACATGGCGCCCTGGCTTTGCTGCCATTCTGCCCCATGTAGGGTAGGTGTGCGATCTGCCCCCTGTGCAGCCAGCCCTGTCACTCGCCTTCTAAAGAGGGGGAGGGCTTCAGAATGGCAGGGACTGAGCCAAAGAGGTGTCCTGTAGCCGATCCCAGGAACCTGGTCACCTCTGCTGCCCCCCCCCCCCGGGCTGTGCTGGGCCTCAGCTTTCTCACTGGGGAGTGAGATTTGATAGCTGTTTGCCTTTGTGTGAGGGTAAAAATTTCCACAGTGACAGTTTAGCAGTTGCTGCTGACAGCCCTCGGCTTTAGAGCTGGCTGAAATACGCCCTGGATGCTGGCTCACCAGGGACCCCAGAGAGCTCTTTGGTCCTCTGCTCCTTTCATTGAGAGCATCTCTACGTGGCCGGTTTGATCCTGGGCTCCCTTTTGCTTCGCCTTTGAATTGCCAGAAAGGATTTCTCCACTGAGGGCTTGGCTGTCCATTTTCCTGAATGGCTGTGTGTCTGTCTTTCCCCTTGTCTGTGACACAGCTACATCTGTGACTTTTCAAGCCACTCATCGGGCAGAATATGGACGGGAGGACTGTTCTCTGGGGGGGCTTTTGACACAAAGGACAAGCTACACTGTTTTTGGCCAACACCACTGTCTCTGAACGGAACTCACTCTGTGAGCTCATTTAGCTATTATTTATTTATTAATTTATTTTTGCCCAAACCAAGGACTGGCCTCAGCATCTTGATATTACTTACTCGATGATAAGGATGTGTGGTTTCTTATGCAGCCGACTCTAGAGTGGAAACCACAGCCACATAGCTGTGGCTCTTTGAGAGGCACCTTCCACCCAGGAGGGAAGAGGTAGCATAGGTCAACTAAGCCAGTCGAAAGGAGCCTGTGTGACAGCTCTAAGGTGCCAGTGTGGACCAGCTCCATCAGTGTCCCTGGGGGAGCTCTGCAGGCTTCGAGTGGCCGGAGCCTTTCTGCAATTTAGTGCCGGGAAGGGAGTTAACTGGGAGGCCTGTACTGTGAATGTGGTGCTGATACGCACTCAGCCTGGTTTGACTATGGCTATTCTGTATTTTAATCGTTAGTTGTATTTTTATAACATTCTTAGCATCCAGTTTTGTCTCTTTAAATAAATAGTACCAATATTCAGAACTGTGCTGTGGGATAGTAGACCTTAAGTAGCTGCTGATTGGCTATTGAACACGTGCTCTACTTAAAAGCAAATCCAGTGACCAAATGGCAGGCTTGAGACTTCTCTTTTTCTCTGGGATTTTTGTGTGTGCTAATTCTTTCTTTCTCCCTTTCTTCTTTGTTTCCCATCACAGCTTGCTCATGAATTTGGAAGGAATTTGGCTCCAGGGACATTGTATCTTCAAATGCATTCGGAAAGGTTGTCCCCTGCTGTGCCACCGCTCCCAAATCCTAACCGCGCAGTTAAAGCTGTGGGTACATAGTTGTGCCATGGAAGGAACCGGGTGTGACTCTGTGCTCTCTGGGGGCCTCTGTGTCACCCGCCGGAGACAGGAGAGACCAGTAAAGGCTGTTGCTACCCAGCCTGGCTTCCAGGCTTCATAGCAGCTTCCATCCTGGCCATTCAGCACAGTTCACAAAAGTCGTGTCTTTTCACTGATGCTCTTTTGATAGTTTTTATATAACGCAATCTTTATTGTATTTATAACATGACATTAGGGCCATATAAAGGAAATACCTGAAGTAATTTATTGCCTCTTGTCCCTTGATGTTTCTACTTTGTTATTTTATTTTTTTTTAGCTGTGAAGTTGGTAAATGGAGTCTCCCTTTCTTACTACTTGGTTTAAAATTTTTATTTAAATAGAGAATTCCCTCGGTTGAGAGCATTGCAGTATTTGGAAATGAACTGGTTAAATTTGCATGCATCCACACGTGGGGATTAATTCCTGTTTTCTTTAGTCAGAGGCTTACATGACTACAGATGTTTTCCAGCTGCCCAGTTGTCCATTCTCCTTGTGTGTAATCAGAGCATCTCATAATGTTCATTCCATATTGCCTCTTAGGGCTCACAGGCGATGCTTAGTGCAGTATCTGGAAAGTTCTTAATTTGCTAACAATATGTGTACCTACTTATTTTGTTAACAACATGTGTACCTACTATGAGTGCAGTGTAAGTATCTCAGTTTACCAGTGTACTTCAACAATTAAACATTTTTATCCCCCTTACCTGGATTTCTTAATTATTTTCAAGAGAACACTTTTAAAGAAGCCACATTTGGTATTATCATATGTAAATACAGTGTATCAATGTGTACAGATAGCACTGGTTAAATAGGTAACTATGAGAAGTGGGAATTTTTCCCTAAGAGAAGGGCTCTGTCTTCTATATTTAGTTGATATGATAATTGTAGAACCATCAAATTGCAAAACAAAAAGGGTAAAAATTACTAAGAACTTATGAGGCTTATATTCCTCTGAATGTCCGCAAGCTCACCATGGCAGTCAGGGGGACACCAGTGTTTATGTAATTAATAACAATAGCCTTGAGGAGACTGAGGCAGGAGTCTGAGGTTCAAGGCCAGCTGCCTACACGAGTGTGAGACCAAAATGAACTACATGAGACCCTGTCTCAATTTTTTTTTTAATTAAAAACCAACAAATACATTGACTTTGGAAAACTTAATTTACAAATAGCTTTAGATTAATAGACGGATATAAGGCAGGACTGGAGATACAGCTCAATTCTAACTGAGCTCCAAAGCCTTTCTATCATTGTTCCAATAGCAGGTCACACTGTGTCCCAATTAAATTGATCTACTTCGTTTCCTCTTCCAGGTGGCGTTTCCCTCAGCTTTTCCTTGTTTTTCATGATCATGACCCCCTTGAGGCCTATGGGACAGGAATTTTGGAATACACCCTTAATGTGAACCCTTCTGTGCTCTTATATCGCAGTGGGGGGTCATAGGTCTTGAGGGAGACCCTGCACTGAGACGGAATGGCCTCTCATCACAGTCCAAGATCTCAAGATCACAGCTCAGTGCTGGTGACACTGACCTTGAAAGGGGTGTCAGCTCTCTCCACCACAGTTCCTACTTTTCTTCCTCTGATCCCTCTACGCCAGTGGTTCTCAGCCTTCCTGATGCTGCGACCCCTTAATACAGCCCCTCATGGTGCGACCGGCAATCATAAAATTCTTTTCACTGCTACTTCATAACTGTGATTTTGCTACCATTATGAGTCATAACGTAAGTAATATTTGCCAAAGTCCTAGCTAACCCTTGTGAAAGGGTCGCTTGACCCCAGAGGGTCGTGACCCACAGGTTGTGAACCACTACCATAAGTGGCTCATGGGTCCAGACGATGTTCAAGGGGACATTAAAAGCTTGATGGCATTTGCTATATTCCAGTTGTTTTTTATAGGTATCGGGGGTTCAGTTTGTCCAGCACGTGTCACTCTTCAGGTTCCCATTTGCAGTCACTGGAGAAGTCACTGATGCTGATGGAACGATTGATGGAGTGAACGATAGCACACTGTCAGGGCACGGTCAGGCTAGTGTGGTTCTTCCCATGGCGGGCCCAGCCACACTCTGCCCCACCTCATATAGGCAAGGGAACTTCAGGTTAGCTGACTGCTGTACTTTTGTACTGTTTGCTGTGCAAACGAATGAATTCACCTGGTCGTATCAGCCATGGATAAATTTTGATGGATTGTGTAGTGTACACTCTATTGCTTTGGATAGAGAAAAACTCTGCTATAGGAAAAAATGAATCCTGGTAATTGGATATTTCCGGAGAGTCACTTGGAGACAGCAGGAGTATTCTGTTTCTTCTTAAAGTTTCCGTAGCTGATGAATACCGTCTCTGGCTCTTGTCTCCTGGGGGCCCTGGGAACTGAGCGCAGGCTCTTGTGTGTATTATGCTGGTACCCTGAGCCACACCCAAGACCTGTCCCTGGGGCCTGTTGCGTAATTACTGGGTTTTCCAAGATCCATTATTTTCTCCTCATTCCTTCAATACGCACTACTAGGAATTCTCTAGCATGTTTATTAATTCATATAAATAAGAATGCATGGGTATTTATTTTACTTGTTGGGTTGTGGTCTAATAGTGTGACGCTTTCCTGGTTTTGTGTAGCTCTGACCACTGCGAGTTTTTTCACGCTAGATTCTGACATCGTCTGTGCTCCCTAACCCACCTCACTTAGATGGCTCTCAATAGTGAGCAATGCCACAAAATAAAATTAAAATTTCATTCAAAAGTTAAAACTCCATCAAATTCTGGCACAAATGAACAATATCTTCCATATTGTGACAAATTGTAACATTTTCCTTCTACAGGGATCAGCTAAATTTAGAGCCTCCAAAATCTTACCTGTTAATAGCATAGCCACCCACCCCCTGTGTCTTCAGGAAATTGATTAATGTCTCTTTATAAAGTACAGTAAGAATCTGGATGATAAACTATTAATGTGGAGATTAAAAAAGAAGAGAATCAGGAGCCTGTCTGTGATGCTTAGTTTTGATCAACTGGACATAAGCCAGACTCATTGGGGGAGACTGAGGAATTGCTTCTATCAGACTGGCCCGTGGGCATGACTGTGGGCCATTTTCTTTATTAATGATTGACATAGGAGGGCAGTCCACTCTGAGCAGGGCCATTCCTGGGCAGGAGGTCCTGAGTTACCTAAGAAAGCAGGCTAAGCAGGGCACAGAGAGCAAGCCAGCCAAGAAACATCACTTCTCCATGGTCTCTACATCAGCATCCCTGAATGGTGGGCCATCACTTGGAAATGTCCGATAGAGTAAACCCTTTCCTCCCCAGCAAAAGAGGTAGGCAGTACACTGGTAAAGCCTTAAAAATGCCGAAATGTAAGAGTTTACGCCTTTTCAAACAATGTGCTCCATTTGCCTTCAAGATTGTTGGTAAGAATAAAGTGGAGATGCGTGGCAGAGCATTTCTGATCAGGAGACCGTTGGGTGAACAGGGACTCCTTAAGCCTTCCAAGCGAGGAGACTCACCTGGTCACTCAGTTGCAAAGACGTTAAATCCTCCTAATTTCCCACATCATCCATAGGAGGTGATGGAGGGAGGGTGTGTTCAACAACAGATGACTGCCTTCCTAGCTCGCATCAGTCACAGAACATGGAAGCTGAGGGAGGGAAAGTGAAGAAGGGGGAGAATATACCATGGTGAGTGTCAAAGCCTCAGCAAGCCTCGGCCACCATCGGGGCCTGCAGAACTGGAGGAATGCAAGAGAAAGCTAAGAAACCTTAAGAGAGCGGGCATATACAGTTTGTTCAAGGGAGGTTTCCATTTAAAGTTAAAGGTGTGTGTGTGTGTGTGTGTGTGTGTGTGTGTGTGTGTGTGTGTGTGTGTAGCGCGGGTGCCTACAGCGGCCAGAAGACAGCATCAAATCCTCTGGAACTGGAGTTACGGGTGGTTGTGAGCTGCCCAGCGTAGGTGCTGGGAACCAAACGTGTGTCCTTTGGAGAGGGGCAAGCATTTTTGACTGCTGGGCCGTTGTCTTCGCCCTCTGGTTTGGATTCTGATGTTTAATGATGCAGGAAACAGGGTTAAGAAATGTCAAGTTTCCCCTGAAACCCTAGGAGTAGATTTGAATGAATTTGAACATAATATAAATGGTGAAAGCATTCACGGGAATACTGGTAAGTAGTCACCTGGCCTGAGACTTTGAAACAGTTTTGTGTGAATGAAGCATGGGGCCACTGCATACGGTAAAGCATTGCTAGGCTTGATGATATGAAAAGTGAAAATGTATGTTTGAGACCTGGACACATTTGAAAAGGAAACGCTGGGAAATAAGGCAATGTTCGCGAAAACCACAGGGCTACTCTACATCGGACAACTCTTGGCAACGTTTGTGACAACCACGGGGCTAGCCTGCTCTACCAAGAACCCTCAAATAAAGAGAGAACATGAGCAAAGCTACTAAAACGATGGTTCATAAAAGGGCTGTAAGTGGCCACCGAGCCTTCTGGGAGGGCCTATTCACGTTCAAATACCGTGGCCGGAAGCAGCGGTGATAGGTGCCTCCACCAGTCAACAACACACCTCCTCCCCTTGTGGCTGTCAGTGTGATGGTAACTCCACTATTGAGTCATGAGGATGCCTGCTCCCGATGACGGCGCCTTGCCCACATCACTGTGATGAATTGGGGTCCACGGGCAAGAGCTTCCCTCACTTATATATCGGTTACTTTTGGGTCACTGTGACCAAATGTCTGACAGAAAACCTCTGAAGGGAGGTGCTCCCGTGTAACCCGTTGCTGTGATAAGATGCCCTGAGAAGGAGGGGGCTTGCAGTCCGTCATGGCAGAGAACTGAGTCAGGAGCCTGGTCACCATCCTCTGCTAAGGACAGGCAGGGATAAATGCATGCTTGATTGCTTTCTCCTCAGTCCAGAGGGCCCCGTGCAGGGGTGGGGCTACCACAGTGGGAGGGTGTCCCCACACCAGTTAACAAGACAACTCCCCCCACCCTGTCGCCATGCCTGCCACCAAACCTGATTAGGAAAATTCTTCAATTAGGACTTCCATGGGTGATTCTAGGCTGTGTCAAGTTGACAGTTAAAAGCTGACCATCCCAGGGGCTGAAGAGATGGCTCAGTGGTTAAGAGCACTGATTGCGCTTCCAGAGGTCGCAGGTTCAATTCCCAGCACCCACATGGGTTCACACCTCTCTGTAAGTCCAGTTCTAGGGAACCCGACACCCATGGCAAAACACCAATGTGTATGAAATAAAAATAAGTAACGCAAAAACTGGCCGTCTGAGTTGTAAAGATTAATCTATGCTCATGGTTTTGGGGGGATTTCACTTCATGGAGGGGGAACGGCAACAAATACTCTTCACGTTGCAGTGGGGCAGATGGGGGCCCCTGAGACCCATTCCTAGTGACCTGCTCTCGCCATCCAGGCCCCAGGGTTATAGGTTCGAATCTCAAGTGTCTCCCATGGATCCATGGACTCATAGTTGAAATCCTTGTTCTCAGGCTTGTGGTGACATTGTGCAGGGACAGACTGTCTCCCTTCCTTCCCTTCTTACTTACAAAAGACACAGGGAAGTCAACACCGTAGAGTCCTATGTTTCAGGACTTTCTTCTTGGAACACGGGCCCCTTTTTGTCCAGCCCTGCACACCATCACCAACTGCAGGGTGACCCCCACAGAGAGCTCACTCTGGCTCTGCAAGCTCAGCTGAACTTTTTTATCCTAAGGGTTTTCTGAGCCCTCCCTATCTTTCCCTCTCTGAGGTTGCAGAACTGCCTTGTTCTGGACCTAAATGTAGTTATCCTGCCAAGAATTAGGCAGGATGGAGGCTGGTTCCTTGTCTCTCATTCCTTAGTGAATGCCATTTCTGCACTCAGCAGGCTCAGCCCAGGCGGGACTCACCTAGGGCAGCTGTTATTGGATGTTGTTGGCTGCGTCAAACTCTGGACAGCTCTTCAGACTCGTACAGACGTGGTTAGATTGGATATGCACAGCAAGTGTCTACTCTTTGTAGTAATAGAGGAAATGGCTGAACCAACTTCTTTAATAATTGTCATAAAATCTATAGTAAAACTTTGAGGTTTTTTTAAAGCCGGATCTCATGCTGCCCAGACTGGCCTTGAACAGTGTAGTGGAGGGTATTCTTATTTCTGCATCCATCTCTCAAGTGTTGTGATTACAGGCTTGAACTAACAAGGTAGGCAAAACTTTCAGTTTTTATCATATAAAACAGATGACCAAACAGTGGGTTTCACCATGCCTTTCTAATGCGTGCATCATCTGCCCTCTGCTGGACAGAACATGTAATAGCGGCTTGATTTCTCTCCGTTTCGACGGGAGTTTCCCTTGCAGTACAGCAGGCTTTGCTAGTCACTAGCTTTGAACTCTGGGCAATTTATTTAGCTTTCCTGTCTTTGTTTACACTGGACACAGTGTTTATACTAAAATGTCTAAATGAAGGAACGAGAGTGTTTCTGTATTAGTCCATTTTCTGTTGTTATAACAAAATACCCGAGGCTGTGTACTTTTTACAGAAAGAGGTTGGTTTATGAAGTTCACCGTTTGAAGGCCGGAGTCTGATGCGCTCTGGGGAAGGCCCCAGGGCTGTATCATATATGGTGGATAGTGTGGGGAGAGTGAGAGAGGGAGATAAAACTTCCTGTGTTCAGAACCAAGGTTGCTGTGAAGTCCTGTGTTACAACACAGGTGAACAGGAGCTTCCAGCAGTGCCTTGGACCGACTCATCCTGGTTTGGATTTGGGTTGTTCTTGTGGCTTTGCTCTGAGAGCCATGGCAGCAGTCTTAACCCCTCTTCAGGGAAGATGCAATTGAACATGTGAAGTTTGGCCACAGCTGTCCCCTGCAGCCTGCCGTAGGAATGCATGCTATAGTCCCCATCCTGCAGCCTGCTGTAGGAGTGCATGCTGTAATCCCCATCCTGCAGCCTGCTGTAGGAGTGCATGCTATAGTCCCCATCCTGCAGCCCGCTGTAGGAGTGCATGCTGTAATCCCCATCCTGCAGCCTGCTGTAGGAGTGCATGGTCATCGTCTGTAGGAGTGCATGCTATAGTCCCCATCCTGCAGCCTGCTGTAGGAGTGCATGCTATAGTCCCCATCCTGCAGCCTGCTGTAGGAGTGCATGCTATAGTCCCCATCCTGCAGCCCGCTGTAGGAGTGCATGCTGTAATCCCCATCCTACAGCCTGCTGTAGGAGTGCATGCTATAGACCCCATCCTGCAGCCTGCTGTAGGAGTGCATGCTATAGTCCCCATCCTGCAGCCTAGGAGTGCGTGCTGTAATCCACATCCTGCAGCCTGCTGTAGGAGTGCGTGCTATAGTCCCCATCCTGCAGCCTGCTGTAGGAGTGCATGCTTAGACCTCTACAGCCTGTGTAAGTGTCTTGTCCATTGCAGCCTGCTGTGAGTGCTCGTAATCCACATCCTGCAGCCTGCTGTAGGAGTGCGTGCTATAGTCCCCATCCTGCAGCCTGCTGTAGGAGTGCATGCTATAGTCCACATCCTGCAGCCCGCTGTAGGAGTGCATGCTGTAATCCACATCCTGCAGCCTGGATCCTGGAGCCTGTTGCAATAGTGCATGTCTATAGTCTAGCATTCTGGAGGTGGAAACAGGAAAATGGTGAGTTCCAGGCCACATAGTTGGGCAAGAACCAGCTTTTTCTTATTGAGGTGACCAGCTTCTGACTCATGTCCACAGAACCTCAGTGTGTCTTAATTTGGAAACTAGGACTTTGCAGGGGAAATGCGGTTATGATTGACAAGGGTAGCTGCATCTGATCCAATGACCTGCATTCTGATCCAATGACCTGCATTCTTGCAGGAAAAGAAAACAGATGCACAAAAAAGACGCGGCTCAGGGTGAGAGGCCGGGACTGGCATGAGACCACGCAGGCTAAGGGAGGACTAGAATTGTGGGGGCCAAAGGGAGCAAAGAGGGCCCTTCCTCCTTCAGAGTGAGCAGCCCTGCAACAACTTGATTTGGGATTTTTAGCCTCTAGACTGTAAATAACACACTTCTGTTGTTTTATTTTTATTGATGTATTTTTGGTTTTATGAGCTGAAGTTTGTCTGTGTAACAGCCCTGGCTGTCCTGGAACTCACCTCAGATTGGTCTCAAACTCAGAGATCGGCAAACCTCTACCCCCCCCAAGTGCTGGAATTAAAGGTGTGTATCACCATTGCCTGGCTGTTGATGTCATTTTTAAATGACACTTTATTTACATGTGTATGGGCAAGAGGCATGCGCACCATGGGTCATGTGTTAGCAACAGATGAACGCTATTTTCTCCTACCCTGTGGGTCCTGGGACTGAACTTATTCATTTTAACTCAAGTTGTCAGGCTTGGTGGCAAGCATCTTTACCCATTGAGCCATCTCGCTGTTCCCCTATATCTGTTGTTTTAATTCACTCCTTTTGTGTGGTGCTGCAAAAGGATTTAGAATGTCACAAGACCGAGGCCACAAACTTCTTTAGCTGTGTGGATATGTAAGACCTAAGTCACTTGGGTCACACTGCCCCTTGAAGCAGGCTTCAGCAGAATCAGGGTGCCCTGACAACTAGAGATAGCATCGGTTGGAGGCTTTCCTGCTCATCATGAGCAGTGAAGGTGATGGATGACAAGGTAGTGTTCTGAGCTATTCTTGTGGACCAACCAACCTGTAGCAATCGCTTTGCTGTGATAGTTTCTGTATTCTTTCTTTTCTCTTTTTCCTTATAAAGATTCAGAACCCTTGGCTACCATTTTGAGATGACTTGCTCTGGGCAACAGATCTGTGGTGCATCATTGGAGTGGGCACCCTTATTTTTTGTTCAAAGTCTATTCAAAACTTTATTCATGTGGTGTGTGTGTGTGTGTGCGCGCACACACACACACACACACACACACACACACACACACACACACACACACTTGTGGAGGTTGGAGGACAATGTCCAGGAGTTTCTGCTCTCTTTTCACCGCATGTGGGTTCAGGGCATCAAACTCAGGTCAGCAGACTTGGCATCACTGCTGCCAGGCTGAGCCATCTTTCGAGGCCAAAGCCTTTGCTCTCGTAATTGGAATGCCTTAACTTGACCTTACAACTGAGAACACTTTCCAGAGCTGATCAACCAGGCCGTGTGGAGAACACGGCTCTCTATGTACGGCTGTTCTCTACATAGACTTGCCAGTTCAGAGACGTAGAGGCTCTGCTGCCTGTGAGGAAAGTCAGGCTGAGCATGCCCAAAGGGAATCCATCTTAAATTCTTCCCACAGGAAACAAGAGGAATGCCAAATAAGAGTTCCTTCTTCTATTCCCATCATTCTTAGATTTGGTCTTTCCATGGTGTTCCAGATTTCCTGGGTGTTTTTTGTCAGGGATTTTTTTTTCAGATTTAACATTTTCTTTGACCAATGTATCTATTTCTTCTATTGTGTCTTCAATGCCTGAGATCTTCTCTCTTGTATTCTGTTGCTAATATTTGTTCTGTAGTCTGTGGTTCCTGTTCACCTACCTAGATTTTCCATTTCAGGATTCCCTGAGTGTTTATTTTCTTTATGCTCCTATATCCATTTTTAGGTCTTGGACAGTTTTATTCATTTCCCTCAACTTTGTTTTCTTTAAGGGATTTATCCATTTCCTCCAGTTTTTTGATTATTTTTTCCTCAATTTTTTTTAATGAAACTTCATCTTTTTGAAATATTTGTGATCAATCCTGAGAGCTATATGGCTTCAAAGCACAGCAGTAGAATTTTCATATTAATTTATTTCTTACATTCCAATCCCAGTTCCCCCTCCCTCCTCTCCTTCCAGTTCCCCTACTTTCCCCCAACCCCACCTCCCATCTGCTCCACGGAGAGGATAAGGCCTCCCTTACGAAGTCTACTAAGTCTGTCCCATCATCTGTTGAGGCAGGACCAAGGCACCTCTCCACCCCACACACCCCTGTGACTAGGCTGGTCAAGGCATCTCTCCATATAGAATAGGCTCCACTAAGTCAGTTTGTGCGTTAGATCTTGTACCCACTGCCAGTGGCCTCATATATTGTCCCAGTCACACCACTGTCACCTATACCAAGGTGGTCTGGTTCGGTCTTATGTAGGTTCCCCGTTTGCCAGACTGCTGGGTCAAGCCAGAAATAAAGAAAGAAATTAAAGACTTCCTAGAATTCAGTAGAAATAGATGCATAGCGTACACAAACTTATGGGACACTATGAACACAGTGCTAAGAGGAAAATTCATTCATAGTACTAAGTGCCTGTGTAAAGAAAGTGGAGGAATTTTACACTAGTGATTTAACAGCACAGTGGAAAGCTCTAGAACAAAAAGAAGCAAACTCATCCAGGAGGAGTAGATGCCAGGAAATAAACTGAGGGCTGAAATCAATAAAATAGAAACAAAGAAAAAAACACAAAGAATCAATGAAACAAAGAGCTGGTTCTTTGAGAAAATCATAAGATAGATAAACCCTTAGCCAAACTAACTAAAAGACAAGGAGACTATCCAGATTAACAAAATCGGAAATGAAAACAGGGACATGCAACAGACGCCAAAGAAATCCAAACACTCAGTAGGCTGTATTTTAAGAACTTGTGTTCTACAAAATAGGAAAATCTAAAAGAAACGAATAATTTTCTTGTTAGATGCTACTTACCAAAGTTAAATAAAGATCAGACCAGCAATCAGATAAACAATTTAAATAGACCTACAACTCCTAGTGAAATAGAAGCAGTCATTAAAAGTCTCCCAACAACAACAAAAAGCCCAGGGCCAGATGGTTTTAGAGCAGAATTCTTCCAGACTTTCCAAGACAAGATGCTGTAGAATAATCCTTTTACATATTGTGAAGATGTTTTACTCTCGTTGGTTTAATGAGAGTAAACTAGCCAATAGCAAGGCAGAAAGAGGCTAGGTGGGAGGGGCAGACTGAGAGAATGCTGGGAAGGAGGAGGGCAGAGTTGCCAGTTAGCTGCAGAGGAAGCAGGAGGTGACCATGCTGTGCTAAAAAAAAGGTACCGCCATGTGGTCCAGTGTAGAGAGGAAATATGGGTTAATTTAAGTTGAAAGAGCTAAGTTAGTAACAAGCCTAACTTATTGGCTAAGCAATTATAATTAATAGTAAGTCTCTGTTGTTATTTGGGGACAGGCCTGTGGGACAGAAAAGTCCACCTTAAAAATGGCACCCAGTGCCTGGCACCTACATCCACATAAGACCTTAAACACACAAAAACGGAGCCAAACGTGGCTTCCTAATAAGACAGGATCTACATTCCCGAAAGATGGGTTATGGATGCTTGTCATCATTTAAGGGGTGGGGGTTGGTTATGTTGTTACTGGTCATGGTCAGGAAAAAAGCTAAACAAAGGGGTTAAATTCAAAGATATCTTTCTAAAGGAAAAGGGGGATATAATACAGAAACAATGAGACAAAAGGGTAGATTATTGAACCTACTTTTATCTAAAAAGCAACTATTAATCACAAAATATCTTATATTGGTATGATTTTGCCTTATTGATGTAAACTTAAAGTTATCTTTATTATACTGTATGTTTCTACTCTTGTTTGGGCTATTTGCTTATGCAGCTTATTTAAAAATGTAATGTATAATTAAGAAATACAGGTTTGTACTTGGTTATTTATAATAATTGAACATGTACGCATATTAGGTATGTTTTCAAGGTTAAATAGATATATTTAGATAGATAGGTGGTCTTCAAAAACTTCAAAGGCTTTCAGAATATGGCATTTAAAATGTTTTAATAATGTAAGGCTTTTCATGACAGTGAGACAATCTGTACTTGGCAGCACCAGTTTTCTCCAGGGAAGGTGATCAGTGCAGTTGGTTATTTTTGCAATTTGGTCTTTTTACTCCTTTGGGGATGGCTACCCAGCTTCCAAATAAGTCCATATGATGACTTATTTTTTCTTACTTATACATGCCTGGCCTTAGCTTGGCTTGTTTCTTGCCAGCTTTTCTTAACTTGAATTATCCCGCCTACCTTTTGCCTCTGAGCTTCTCTCTCTCTCTCTCTCTCTCTCTCTCTCTCTCTCTCTCTCTCTCTCTCTCTCTCTCTCTCTCTCTCTCTCTCTCTCTCTCTCTCTCTCTCTTCTCTCTGTCTCTGTCTCTGTGTGTGTCTCTGTGTCTCTCTGTCTCTGTGTGTGTCTCTGTGTCTCTCTGTTTCTGTGTCTCTGTCTCTGTGTCTCTCTCTGTGTGTCTCTCTGTCTGTCTCTCACTCTCTCTCTAGTGTGTGTGTCTCTCTGTGTCTCTCTGTCTCTGTCTCTCTCTGTGTGTCTCCGTGTCTCTCTGTTTCTGTGTCTCTGTCTCTGTGTCTCTCTCTGTCTCTGTCTCTGTGTGTGTGTCTGTGTCTCTCTGTCTCTGTGTCTCTCTCTGTCTGTCTCTCTGTCTGTCTGTCTGTCTCTCTCTCCCCCCTCTCTCTGTGTCTCTCTGTCTCTGACTCTGTGTGTGTCTCTGTGTGTCTCTGTGTCTCTCTGTTTCTGTGTCTCTGTCTCTGTGTCTCTCTCTGTGTGTGTCTCTCTCTGTCTCTCTCTCCCTTCTCTCTGTGTCTCTCTGTCTCTGTCTCTCTGTGTGTGTCTCTGTGTCTCTGTTTCTGTGTCTGTGTCTCTGTGTCTCTGTCTGTCTGTCTGTCTGTCTCTCTCCATTGCTGGCTGTGTAGCTGGGTGGCCGACCCTTTCTTCTTACTCCTTGATCTTCTTTTCTCCCTTTCCTCCTTCTATTTATTCTCCCTGCCAGCAAACCCTTCCTATCTTTCCCCTTTCAGCCTTGCTATTGGCTGTTCAGCTCTTTATTAGACCAACCAGGTGCTTTAGACAGGCAGAGTGACACAGTTTTACAGAATTAAACAATAAGAGAATGTAGCGTATGTTTGCATCATGAAAGACATACTCCACAGTGTAAAAACATGTAACACATCTTAAAATAATATTCTACAACACATGGGCATCAAAGAGACTCCATATGGAGTTTGCTTTCCTTGTGGTAAAAGCTAGCCATTGGACAAAGAAACTGCCCTTGCCTCGATGCTGTCCAAATTGGACAAGCAGGGCACAAAAGGAAGCAGTTGCTGAAGTTTGCCAGGACGAGGTGGGGCAGTTCTTCACAAAGAGTCTGTCAGATACTCTAGGCTTGTAGGTCAAATGTGGATGCCCCAATGCTGCAGGGGAACTTTCCAGGCAGCCTATGTCCTTGCTGTTAGGTGATAGTGCATCATTCTTGGGGTTCTAATAGAGTTAAAGACTAAATAGTTCAATTGATAGTTTCTCTTAGTTATAATAACACTAATTCGGTATAAGTCTTTAGACTCACAACAATAAGCTAGATAATAGAGTTATTATCTCTAAATTTGCTAAACACAAATGGACTGTATATTGTAACTGTAACTCTTACTTGATAACTGTTTTCTTTCTTTCTTTTTTTTAATCCAAAATGTCTTTATTGGGCTGGTTCCCACTCAGCTTGAATCAGGTGTTTTTCGGAAGGAGCATCCTGCTGTCAGCCTTGCTCTTCCGCCTGAGGGCTGACAGAGGACAGTGGAGCAGCCAACACACATAACTACCGATTGTGCATGGCTGAAGACTGTGGTGATTTTGTAGCATCCTGGGCATTTCACATCCTTAAAGTAGGAGTTGGGGCTCTGCACCAGGCGCGTTTTCTTGTGTTTCCTCTTCTCCTCTTCTGGAGAGGGATGAAGGAGATCCTTTGTGAGAGACATGTTCTCGTAGGGAGGTCGTCACTGCCAGAAAGGCGATAACTGTTTTCATTGTATATAATTTTACTATGATAAAGTTAAAATCTTCCTTTTCTAAGTAGACAAAATATGGAGAAATGGGGTGGAATATCCCTTTTGGACACTGTGAAGATGGTTTGCTCTCATTGATTTAATAAATAATCAACTGGTAAATAGATAGGCAGAAAGAGGTTAGGTGGGAGAGGCAGACTGGGATAATGCTGGGAAGGAGGGTGGAGTTACCAGCCAGATGCAGAGGAGCAGGAGATGAACATACCATGCAAAAAAAAAAAAAAAAAAAAAAAAAAAAGTAGGGCCACGGGGTAGAGTATAGATAAGAAATATGGGTTAAGTTGAAAGAGCTAGTCGGTAAGAAGCCTAAGCTATCAGCTGAGCATTAATAATTAATAATAAGTCTTTGTGTGGTTATTTTGGAGCAATCTGGCAGGACAGAAAAGTCTTCCTACAAAGAGCTAATGCAAATGCTCCTCAAAGTATTCCACAATATAGAAACTGAAAAAACATTGCCAAATTCATTTTATGAGGCCACTGCCACCCTGATACTCAGACTACATAAAGACCTAACAAAGAAAGAGAATTTCCCTTGTGAGCATAGATGCAAATATACTTAATAAAACACTCCCAAACCGAATCCAAGAACACATCAAGAGCATCCACCATGGCCAAGTGGGCTTCATCCCAGAGATACAGAGATGGTTCAACATATAGAAATTGATAAATGTAATCCACCATATAAACAAACTGAAAGAAAAAAAACACATGATCATCATACTAGATGCTAAAATAAAAAAGCCTTTGACAAAATCCAATACCCCTTCATTATAAAAAGTCTTAGAGAGATTAGGGATATAAGGGGCATATCTAACCATAATAAAGACAATTGACAGCAAGCCACCACCCAACATCAAATTAAATGGAGAGAAACTCAAAGCAATTCTAGTGAAATCAGGAACAAGACAGCGCTGTCCACTCTCTACATCTGTTTAGTATAGTAACTGAAGTTCTACTGGAGAGATAAGACCCCTGAAGGAGATCAAGGAGTATTGCAATTTGCAGATGATATGACAGTATATATAAGCAATCTCAAATATTCTACCAGGGAACTCCTACAGCTGATAAATACCTTTATTGAAATGGCTGGATACAACATTAACTTAAAAATACTATAGCCTTACTATACATAAATGACAAATGGCTTGAGAAGGAAATCAGGAAAATAACACCCTTTTTTATAATAGCTGCAAATAATATAAAATATCCTCAGATAACTCTAACCAAGCAAGTGAAAGACTTGTATGACAAAAACTTCAAGTCTTTTAAAAAAAATTTAAAGAAGACCTCCTATGCATATGAGTTGGTAGGATTTACAGTAAAATATTGCCATTCTACCAAAAGCAATCTACAGGTTCAAGGCAATCCTCATCAAAATTTCAACATAATTCTTTACAGACCTTGAAAAGACAATACTAAACTTCATATGGAAAAACAAAACAAAAAACAATAAAACCAAAATAGCTAAAACAATACATCTTATCAATCAACACAACCTATACAATAACAGAACTTCCAGAATATCACCATCCCTGATTTCAAGCTGTACTACAGAGCTATGGTAAGAAAACCATATTATATTGGCATAAAAGCAGACAGGTCAACCAATGAAATCAAGCCAAAGACTCAAACATAAATCCATAACCTACTGACATTTGATTTTTTTTATAAAGAAGCCAGAAATACACAATGGAATAAATAAAGCATCTTCAGCAAATGGTACTGGTCTAACTGAATGTTAGCACATAGAATGCAAATCAATCCATATCTATCACCCTGCTTAAAACTCAAGTCCCAGTGGATCAAAGACCTTCAATATAAATCCAGATACACTGACCCTGATAGAAGAGAAAGTGGGATAGACTTGAACTCATTGACACAGGAGACAGTTTCCTCAACAGAACACTGATGGCACAGGCACTGAGAACAGCAATCAATAAATGGGACCTCATGAAACTAAGAAGCTTCAGCAAGACAAAGAACACCATCAACAAAACAAGATGGCAAGCTGAGAATGGGAAAGGATTTTTATCAACTCCACATCTGGCAGAAGGCTAATATCCAAACTATATAAAGAACTCAGTAAATTAGACATCAAAGACCAAATAACTCAATTAAAAATGGGGAACAGATGTAAGCAGAGAATTCTCAACAGAGGAATCTCAAATGCCCTAGAAACACTTAAAGAGTTGTTCAACATTCTTAGCCATCAGGGAAATGGAAATCAAAACTACTTTGAGATTCCATCTTACACTTGTCCCAATGGATAAGATAAAAAAAAAAACAAAAACACAAGTGATAGCTTATGGTGGTGAGGAACAAGGAAAACACTTTTCCATTGCTGCTGGGAGTGAAAACTTGTACAGCCACTATGGAAATCAATATTGTGTTCTTAGGAAATTGGGAATCACTCTCCCTCCAGACTTGATGGCATATATTCAAAGGATGCTCCATCCTACCACAAGGACAGTTACTTAACCTTGTTTATTGCAGCTTTATTCATAATAGCCAGAAACTGGAAACACCTTACATGTCTCTCAACTAGATAAAGAAAATGTGGTAATTTACACAATCGATTGTTACTCAGCTGTTAGAAATAATGACATCATCAAATTTGCAGGCAAATGAATGAAACTGGAAAAAAATCATCCTGAATGAGGAATCCAGCCCACAAACACAATATGTGCTCACTCATAAGTGGATATTAGCCATGAAGTAAAGGAAAATCACTCTTCAATCCACAGACCCAGAGAGAGTAAGTAACAAGGAGGGCTCAAGGGAGGAGGCATGGATCTCCCTGGGAAGGGGAAATAGAGTAGATTTTGTGAGTGGACTGGGGGTGGGTGGGGATGGGAACAGGAGAGAGATCAGGCAGGAGTGGAAGGGATGGAGAGAGAGAGAGAGAGTGCTGGGAGAGATGATTGGAATTGGGGACATTTGGGAGGTGATGTAGAAACCTATTTCAGTAGAAACTTCCTAGAATCGATGAGAGTGACCCTAGTGAAGTCTCCTAGTGATGGGGCATATGGAGCCAGACCTGGACATCTTCTATAACCAGGCAAGGCTTCCAGCAGTGGGCCTGGGGCATCAGTCACAAAATCATCAGCTTACAATGTGTCCTGCTTGCAAGGTGCGGTGGGTCAACAGTGGTGTGGACTTCAACCAGTGAATAGTCCAACTTGTGGCCCATGCTGTGAGAGAGAGCCCATGCCTAGCACTGCCGGAATAGCCAGAAACCAGAGGCAGGACAGCCCAGAGTCCCCGGGCTGGAAAAAATTCAGCGAAATGACTCCCAATGATATTCTGCTATGCTCATAGCCGAGCCCTGTAGGGCTCTTCATGGATCCCCGAGGCACCTTGAGCAAGCCTGACGCTATTGGCTGGAACATCTTGCACCATAGTAGTTCTTGGTACTCTTCTTGATTTGCTAACACACATCTGCTGGGGAGGAACTGAGCCTGAGAACTTGCACGCTTGACCCTTGATTGTTTTCCACCGTGCTATGAGTCAGTATATAAGCTGGCTCCATCCCCTCAATAAATGGCATTCAGCATTCCAGCTGCATGAATGACCCGCTGTCTTGTCATTTATTTCAATCTCTAGGCCTTTGCCCGATTAGTGGAACAGATTGTAGTGTGGGCGCTACAAGTGGAGGTTCCACCAAGATCGGGAAGAAAGGATCACTTAAGAGATCACCCTCGGAGGCTGGCCGGCAACGCAAGAGAATGAGGGTGTATTGAAGGATGGGCGCCAGTAACTCTAAGGAAATTCTCAGTGGGCAATTAGTGGTCCTGTTGGAAAGAAGGCACCAGGGTTAAAATTAAGACAGCTAAAACTTTCATTGCCATATTAGAGAAACATAGTCCCTGGTTTATGCTCTCTGGAGGCTTCAGCGTCCCCAATTGGGAACAGGTAAAAAGAGATCTCCAAAAGGCTTACAAAGAAGATAATTTCCCTATTGCCACCCTTTCCCTTTGGCGTCTAGTTAAAGATGGGCTCCTGAGCAACAATGTTAAAGTAAAAGAACAAAGGGCAGAGATGAGTAGGACTTTTGAGGAAGTACAAGGTTTAGATTCTGTGAAATCTATCAGGTAATAAGAGGGATCTCAACTAGGAGATGACAGTCCTATGGTAACTGATGAGGAAGATACTTTGGAAGCAGAAACTAAAGCTGATGAGCGCATATGGCCTCCACCATGGCACAACCCCTTATGTGATTCTGATCCCTTTAGTAGGGCCTCTGGGCCTGGATGGATAGAGGAGGAGGTCAAAGATTTAATAACCAAGGTAGAAGCATTAGAAAAAGAAAGACAAACTTTTCCTGTGATTGAGACAGTGGATTGATGGGGAATGTCATTCTGGAAATATGTTTCTCATATTGGTTAATGAATAAACTAGTAACAGGCCAACAGCTTTATATCTAATATGGCATCTCTGTGTGTTATTGGGGCTGGTGTGGCAGTGGGACCAGACCAGAGGGAAGAACCTGCTCATAACAAAACGGAGCCACAACGTGGCTAATAAGGACTTCTTCACTTAAAACTTAAGCAAAGCGTAAGAAAGGGTTTTAGAAACAAAAGAACAAAGACAAACAAGACTTCTTGGTAACAGCATTTTTCTCAGTTGGACTCTGTTTTGCTACAGACAAGCAGACATTTGAGTGGCTTCTTTAAGAGAGGTTTCCTGACTCAGCATAAGCGGCAAAAAACCTTTAGGTTTTTAAAGAGCTCTGCTTACATCTTACTGGTGTGTACGAGAGACGGCAAGGGCAGTGACCATATCTCCAAGCTGGCAGCATGCTGCTGGATGGCAGCATAGACCAAAGTGGTGAGCACAGCTCTCAGTTCTGGTGCTAAAGGTACCCACCACCATCTTGGATAGACCGCGGCTAATACAGCTGTGACTTTCATTTTAGCAATTCTGTTGCTTACCAGATAAAGACATGTAGCCACAAAAAGATAAAGATTTACAGTAAAGACACATTCAGATTAAGAAAAGCCTCTAAAGGTTTACAGTGTGTTTTAAAATATACATAGGTTTGGGAGAGAAAAAGAAACAGGATAAAATGGTTTAAAAAGGAATAATAAAAAGAAAGAGAGGAGCTGGGTGTGGTGGCACACACCTTTAATTCGTGAGACAGAGGCAAGCAGATCTCTGTGATTTCAAAGAAATCTGGTATACAGAGTTAATTCCAGGACAGATAAAAGTTACAGTTTCTCAAAATATGAAAAAATAGAAGTAGAAGAAATAGAGTAATATAATGTCACATAAAGATGGAAAGCACAAAAAGATTCTGGATACTATGTACATTGGTGTTGTCTTCAAATTGCTCAGTTGCTAACGAAGTACACTTGATTATCAATGCTGCGAAATTAATCCAATTTATATATTTTTAAAATACTTTGACTTCAAAATTTAAGTCCAAGGACAGGTTACTAGGGAAAAGGATTTCTATTTTTGTTTCCACAGAAAATGAAAAGCTGTGGATTCCTTTCAGACCAACATGGTTTGATCAAGCCAGACCCCCAGGTGATCCAACATTCAAAACAGCTGGGACAAGGTTGCCTTGCAGACTATAGCCAGAATTTCTGTGTTGTCTTAGGATCCCCATGACAGTGCCCCCTGCCAGCAGGAAGCAGTTTGGAAAGAATGACACCCAAATTCCCAAATATTGTTTATAAATGTTTGTTTTCATTTAAATGGGGTTGGTTATAAATGGTTAATGAGCACAATCAATCTTTTTAAAGGTAAAAATGGAATTACGGTCTAGAAATGAATACTTTGTTTTGGAATAGATTTTCATTTATTGATACAAATTTAAGGTCAATTTTGTGATATGTATATTTCTCCTCTTGTTTAGGTATTGTGTTTATATAGCACATTCAGAAATGTAATGTATAAATTAGTACAGATTATAGATAGTTACCTATGATAATCTAAACTTAAAGTTAGTTAGGTTTTCAAGATGTATGTGAGATGGATAGGCAATCTTCAAACCTTTCAAAGACCTACAGAATATGGCATTTAAAATGGTTTAGGGTTTTTCTTGATAATGAGACATAACTGCTCCTGGCAACACCACCTATGTCAGAAAGGAAGATGGGCATCGAAGAAACTTATTATGGAGTTTACTTCCAATATGGCAAGACTAGCCATGTGGGTGAGTTACTGCTCTTGTCTGGACTGTTTGACTTCATGCTGTATAAATTGGACATGCAGGACACACAGGAAAGTGACTGCTGATACAAGATGGACTTTGTTTCAGGGATCCTGCTTCATGGAATAGTCTGCCAGAGAGTCTGCAGGACACAGAGAAAAGTAACTGACAAACTGCCAATACAGGTGTGACAGTTTAAAGTTTCCTGCTTTGCTGAAGAGTCTGCCAGACACACTTTGGCCTATGGGCTGAAGATGGAACATTACGGAAGGACTTCAGGTGACTGACCAGGTAGCGAGTTATCTCTCTCATTTCTAGAGTTTATATATTACCCTTCTGTGGTCTTTGAAGGAGTTGAAAACAGATAGTTATGGTTATAGTTTTCCTTAGTTAGGATTAAAGATAAGTTACACATAGGACTTTAGACTCACAAAGCTAGGATAGATGATGGAATATTTTCTTTAAATCTTGCTAAATGTTAATGAACTAAATATTGTTAACTGTGGTTCTAATCTGATAACTGTTTTGTTATATATTTTACTATGTTAAAGTTAAAACCCTTCTCTTTATTTTAGACAGAAAAGAGAAGATGATGGGAGATGTCATTCTGTAAATATGTTTCTTATACTTGTTAATGAATAACACTGTTGGCCAATAGGAGAGCAAGATGGGTGGGACTAGGAGTCTAGGAGGAGAGATGAAGTGGTAGGTAGGGAGATTCAAGATGGAGGACAGAGAGAGTAGAACGCTGGGCTCTCTCTCTGGTAAGATGAGACCACGTGGAAGTACTTAGATTAATAGAAATGGGTTAATACTTAAGACAGCTAGCTGATAAGAAACTAGTAACTGGCCAACAGCTTTATATCGAATACAGCGTCTCTGTGTGGTATTTGGGGCTAGCACAGCAGCTGGGGAATCCTACTCATAACAGTGGAGCCTCAGGATAACAGGGTTAGGAAGCACAGCCCACTAAATTTCAAGGATTTAAAACAAGGAGGCTGTCACTGCTTATGGGCTCCATGCTTCTTTCACTCAGGCAAATTCTGAGTCTTTCACAGCTTTAACTTGCACCCCTAGTGATTGGATGCAGCTCTGTAGAGCCACGCTGAGTGGGGGCCAGGCGCTACCCTTACCTTTTCTCAGAAGGGTCTTAGAAGCTCACAGGTGTGGCCCTTTTCCTGGCCACTAATTATAGTTTGGGTAAAGCAGCTATAAAATTATACTTATACCCAAAGGATAAGAATTTCACCTCCATTTCAGGCACTTGTGTTCTGGCTTCCTTCTTGTTTATTGTAACTAATGCTACTAAGTTTGGAGGAAGTCTCAATTGTTCTCAGCAGGTCTGCCGAGGTTAGCTGCTGGACGTATGAAGTAACAGCTGTCATGGGCCACGTACCCCAGGTGATACTTATGCTGGGGACCTCTACAGATGACCAACTTATTCAGCAGAGAGGAAAGGAGATTTCGGGATCACAGTTGCCAGTGCCGCCTCTGTCACTGAAGCAACAGTTTCTAGGACAGCCCTCTCCCAATCTGTAAATACTGCAATCAACTATCACAGCGGATCAACTATCAGGGTTGGGTAATTGCGGTGGTTTGAATATGAACACCATATTAAGATGCTTGGTCCCTAGGTGGTGGAACTGTTTGGGAAGGGTTAGGAGGTGTGGCTTTGTTGGAGAAGGAGGGTCGCTGGGGGTGGGCTTTGAGGTTTCAAAAGCCCACACCACCCAGGTGTCTATCTGCCCTCACCATGCATGTGGATCGAGATCTAAGCTCTTCAGTGTCTTGCCTGCCTGCTGCCATGCTCCCACGATGATGACTGATTCTAACCCTCTGAAACTGTAAGCCCCAAATAAACTCTTCGATACAATGCCTTGGTCATGGTAAACTCTGGTATACATTGCCTTGGTCATGGTGTTTTACCACTGCAACACGATAGTAACCGCCAGCCATAGCATCTTTCTAAGATGCCCTTCCTTATCCCCATATTGTCTCAGTCTGCTCCCCCCAGGGATGGTCTGGTCTGCCTGTCCACTCCTGTGCTAGCCTTAGGGATGGGACCGTCACAAGAAGGCTCAGTCCTGCCCATTTCTGGAACAGTCTGCCCTGTATTGGCAGCACATCAGTTCCAGTTTTCTGTGCATGCTAGCAGGTAGAGCCTGGAAATTGGTCTGGTATGCCTAAGAAGCAAGGCCTCGGTCCCACCATGCTCAGCCTCCCTGATGTGTTCATGCCGTGGTTTTTGGAATGAACCCCAGTTTTAATACTCTTCTCAACCTATTCAATGACTTTCTGCCTTCCTTACTGCTCCTCAGGCCCCAACCTCCTGCTGAGATCCTGTCTAAATGTGAAGGCACAGACACACTCTGAAAGACCCTGTCTACCCCCACCCCAGGTCCAACTGGTTCAACCAGGCCCCTTTTCATATCTGCTTTTAAACTTTTACTACGGCTATTTTGAAGTGTAAAATGCAGAAGCATACACACACACACACACACACACACACACACACTTTATCCATCTCCCGACTTTCAACGATGATGTAGTCAAGACGAAACTTGTCTTATCTATTGCACTTAATCCCCACCCCAAATATCATTTTAAAGAATTTCTGACATTGAATCACTGTATCTGTTGCTATTTCATGTATTTCTCAAACCTAGAACTGTTTCCTTCTCATGTCAGCATGAGAAAAAGTCTCTTCTTTTAAACAATCTGAGTCTACATCCTTATGAGATCTGCGTTTTATGATTTGTTGATGGCATCTCCAGGTAGCTGTTTTCCTTGTGATTTGTTTCTTGTGAAATCAGCTCACTAGTTCTGTTGAGTTACCATGGAGGGACATGGCTGTGTCAGTCTGTATGTGGACAGTTCAAACCAAAATGGAGTTTGTTTCTCCTGGCTGGCCCTCTTCAGACACGGTGCTGGATTCTTCTACCTGCTATATTACATACCTGACTATACTGGCTAATTCTATGTCACCTTGACACAAGCTAGAGTCATCAGAGAGCAGGGAGCCTCAACTGAGAGAGTGCCTCCATATGGTCAGACTATAGACAAGACTGTAGGACATTTTCTTAACCAGTGATTGGTGGGGATGGCCCAGCCTGTTGTGGGTGGTGTCATCCTGGGACAGTAAGCAGCACCCTCCATGGCCTCCAGGTTCCTGCCCTGCTTGACTTCCTGTCCTGACTTCCTCCAGTGATGGGCTATAGATGTGCAAGATAAACTAAATAAACCCTTTGCTCCTCTTTCTTTTGGTCATGGTGTTTCATCACAGCAGTGGAAACCCTAAGACCCTGGCTGCACCTCTTTTGTAGATATAGTAGCCATTAATGCTCAGTGCTGAAATTTATTAATTGATTAGGATGTGGGATCTGGAGAGATAGTTCAGTGGTTAGAAGCGCTTGCTACTCTTATAGAGGACTCAAATTTGTTTTCTAGCACCCGTGTGGGTTGGGCAGCTCACGGCTGCCTATAACTCCAGCTCCAGGGGATAGACACCGCATCTAGAATCTGAGAGCACCCACATGCACAAGAGCAACCACATAAACAAAAATACAAACTAAATATTCATGAGGGTTTATACAATGGCTGGCTCTTGGCCTGTACCCTGGTTCTAAAGCAATTGTCCGGACTTTCCAATGAGGCTGATAGTTCACCCAGCAAATTTGCTTCTTCAGGGCTTGGGTTCAACAATGTTTCCTCATGTGTGAGGTGGTCTATGCCAAGGAGACTTAATTTTGACTCCATTTGGTGTTACCCAGTGTCAGAAACAAGCAGAATAGATGTTTGATTCTTTTCCTTCCCTCCGGAGTGTTAGAAACTTATCAGGGAGCATTATGGATTTGGAAGAGAATTAAATATGTGATGCGTTCTCATCCATCGCCCATGAGGAGGACAACTTTTGCTCTTTGCTTAGGGTTATATGAATAGCAGAGGCTTTGGTTCTGTTTGGCTTTGTGTACCATGCGATCTCTTACCTACTAACCAAGGGACCAGCGTGTGTGTGTGTGTGTGTGTGTGTGTGTGTGTGTGTGTGTGTGTGTGTGTGTGGTAATTCAGAAATAGAGTAGATGCCTACTGGGCAGCGCTTGGGACACTGAAGACCTACTGTGATTGACACCTCCCACGAGGGAGAGGAATCATGAAATGATTTGGGGTCTCCCAGTGTTTATGTCGATTCAGACCCGGTGTCATTCTCCAAACTGTATGGCTTTTTTCCCCTCCTGAATCTAAATGAGCACCGGTGTCTATGGGGGAGGTGGGAGGAGCCATAGTCACACGCTTTTCAGATCTCACTCTAGGCGGTGATGGACAGCTGTTTAGCATTCGGTCCTACTGCCCTCATTAGAGAGGCCACTCCCCCACTTCTTATTTTCCAGTTGCTGTGATAGATGCCTCCCTTGCTGCCTTTCTTTTCGCCTGTATCTCATGTTACCGCCGGCAGAAGCTTAACCTGTCGTCTCCATCTTGGGCCAGGGGTTACATTGACTCCGCGAGCCGACGGGGCTGGTCTACTCATTGGGTAGCAGCTCCAGGTTCCATCTTAGTCTTCACTTTCTCAAAGCACTCATGCACTGCCCACCACCCAAGGGGCGTGGAAGAAATTAGAACGAATGGGTTCCTGGGGTGTGCTCAAGATGGCCATCTGCAGGGCAGTGTCAGAATTGCAACACAAGAGAGCAACCAGACTGCTGTGCTGTTTTCATAAAGGCCTCAGGTGACTTCTCAGGGGGGCTCTGGAGCTGCGAGGGGTTGCCCTGAGTTTGGTAAGGGACCCGGTCTTTATATTCATCTACTGATGTATCTACATGACTGTATCACTGCCTGGGGGCCCAGCCTCCAAGCAGCACAGGGCTCAAAGGGAAATCCACAGCATCAGCACTTATTAGACTTCTCTATGGGATGGTTCCTTTCTTTATTCTCTGTTCTTCTCTGTGTTCCTTCTCTACTGTGTACTTCCCCCCCCCTCCTACAGCTTTATATACCCCAACAAAGTTTTTCAGGCAATATAGGAATTACAATGTGGTTACATGTTGTTTTTCAAGTGAATGATTACAATGAATACAAAACAAACAGTAAAAACCAGCGTGTTTTCCATATCCCTTACACGAATAAACATTTTTTGTGTTACAGGTGAAAAGCAAATTATCCCAAGAACCCACATACATTCATAACCAAGCAACTTGTTATAGGTTAACTGTGTGGGTGAGCATGGTATTCTCAGGCCTTTACTGGCAGGCTGCATTTTGCAGTTACAAAGAAAGGGCCAATTACTTTATTACTGACCTTAAAAGGCAATCTTATAAGGAATCTTAAAGGAATCACAAACCTAACTTTTATGTATGAAAAGGAATCAGTCAGCTCTATTTTAAATCTTTAGGGTACATACCCACTCATCAATAGTTTCTTTTATACCAGGAGATTGAGGGCAGAAATGGGTATAAGGAATTAATCATCACCTTTGGTCATCAACCAATCCTAGCAAGGAAAGTAGGTCAGCTGTAATAACTAGACTATGTTGTTCTTGTTCCCCAACCTTGGAGAGTTCCACATTCAATTGTGTCACTTTCTAAAGCTTTAAAACTTCTTGGTTCATCACCTCAAAGTGATTTGACAAAAACATCTAGTCTAACCTTAAATTATTTTCAAAGCTTTGATTTGGCCACGAATGCACTCCAAAACCTGTGAACACATCTCCTAACATTAAGATTAAAGCTGGGCTACTGGGACTCAATTGCTTTCCCAATCATTAACCTAAGCCACAGTCTATGTGGCTCCTCAATAGAAACTCATGTGTGACACTTCCTTGTTTTACATTTTTAATCACCAAACTCTATTTAAAGTGTTAGTATCATCATTATCATCATCATCAATCGGACACTACAGCCAAGGAAGGAATCATCTTCATAATAATCCACAGGTAAAGTGCCCAGTGGAATGGGATGTTTCCCTGAGGTAAACACACTACATTATAAGCAGTGGCTGTCTCCCCACACCCATTCACACCATGCCAGATACCAGAGAAACATAGTAGCAGCAACATATAATGGCACAGCAGAAGCAGAAGACGCTCTAGGGTCTGTGGTCTTGGGGTCTTGCCACTCCAAGATTGACCCATCAGAGTTTCTTCTTGGTGGATGGCACCTTCAACTTCAGTCGCCACCCGCAGCTCCTCTGACATGGCCACTGGCTGACACGTTTGTCCATTCTAGCCTACCCTCACTCATATGTCAAAATCATAACCTCAGGTATGACGGCGTTTGGAGATGGGGTCTTCAGAATGTCAACATGCCCTGAGGGTGTGCCCTCGTGAATGAGGTTATAGAGGAGACCTAACAAAATTTGCTCTTTCCTTTTGGGGGGCTAAACTAGAGAAGGTGAGTCAGGCATGATAGTTCAGAACTGTAATCTCAGCTACTTGGAACTGAGGCAGGAGGACTAATAGTGCAGAGCTAGCCTGGGCTAACATTTGGAGACCCTGCCTCAGAATAAAACTAAGAAGCGGGGGCTGGAGAGATGGATCAGTGGGTAGGTACTTTCCATGCAAACCTGGAGACTGGGATTTTGATCTCCAGAACTTACCTGCCAGGTAGGTGTGGTGGTCTACTTTTCATCCCTGGAGGCTGGATATGGGGCCTCTCCAGAACAAGCTGGCTAGTCTGGTCAAATTGGCGGGCTTTGCTTTCACGTGAGAGGTCCTGCTTCCACGTACAAGGCAGAGGATGACTGAGGAAGACACTGGAACATCAATCTCTGGCTGCCACTTATATGAATGTACATCCACTCTCCCATCTGTGTCCATATACATCAGAACATGTGTACAACACACACATTTATATGTTAAAAATCCCCTCAAACAAATAAGATCAACACCACAAAACACTCACGCGCGCGTGCACACACACACACACACACACACACACACACACACACACACACACTGAGAGAGAGAGTGAGCAAGAGAGAGAGAGAGAGAGAGAGAGAGAGAGAGAGAGAGAGAGAGAGAGAGAGAGAGAGAGAGAGAGAGAGAAGAAAATAAGTCCAAAGGGAGGGACTTCAGCAGAACTTGAATTTTTAGACTCACTCCAGAACTGAGAGCTTTATTATAGCACTTTATTACAGGAGCCAGAACAGACCAAGACAGTCAGTTACCATTACATGGTGTCCCCGGGAGGAGGAAGTGTCCCTGAGAGAGGAGGACACAGGAAAAGTAGCTTCTGGAGAGGGCTGAAGTTTGAAGGTATCAGATGGCACAGATCCACACAGCTGAGAGAAAAGGAACCCGGGTGTGCGTGCGGGCGTGAGGGCGTTGTTTTGCAGATCCGACAGTGAAGGTGAGGAGCTGGTCCCTGTGCTTGAATGGGGCCTGTGTTATTTGATCCTGCTAAAGGGACAGGAACCACTGCTTTGCAGAGAGTCTCTAGAGCTGTGCAGGCATGCGCTCTTGCTTGCCCTCTCTTGTTAGTGAGACCCCTCCCAGGATGTGGAGAAGCCCAGGTTAGACCCTCAGAGGAGAGGTAGCCCACGTTTCCGGGTTAGTCCTTAGACATGCGCATATGGCATCCTGGGCCACCTAGGCCCCGCTGGAGGGGCATGAACCACCCAGCAGACACACAGGATCATGGGAAATGATGTTTCCTATGTTCAGCCACCCTTCTGGTTAAAATGTTTTGGCATTTGAAAATCACATTTCAAGGGCTCCTCCCAGGTTTTTAGATTTCTGTGAAAACCAGTCAAATCCATGTTTTCCTAGTCCTTTTCCTTCCAGAGCTTTCTACAAAGCACTCTTTCAATCTCCTTCTTTGGCTCAGAGAACAGACCGAAAAGAGTCTTTGCTGTTCGTATTTGCTAAAGAAAGGCCTTTGTAGCTGCCCCTGTGACTGAAGAGAAAACACCATCACACTGGGAAAAGGGCTGGGCTGTTACGCCATCATAAACATTTTAAAGAGAGCAGGGGGTTGATTATTAGCTGAGCTGAGGCTTTGTGGGGATGTTTGAGGGAAGGCCCGATGCAGGGAATTAAATGGAAATATACTGAAAAAAAACAAAAAACAAAAAAAAAAAAAACCTAAGGGAACACAAACCAAGCACCTTTTGGTGATTATTGGGAAATATTTTCATAGTCTACAGTCCTTGGGAGCAAATAAGGGTTTGGTAAGTGTTGGATGAACAAACGAATATAGGATGGGTAGCATATGTGCTGGACTTGGGGAAAAGTGCTTTCCTTCTGTCTGGGATTCAGGGCGTAGAAGATTCGAGGTGCTGGTAGGTATTGAAGTAGGAGAGGTGAACTCAGAAGCCATCAAGGTTTCCCTTTCCAGGCACCACTGGGCCCAGTCAAAGCCCAAGGCCACCTCTTCTGTCCCAGCTCTGTTTTCTTTTCTGCAATTTAAAAAGATGGAAGCATTTTGAAAGCCTGCATCTTGGGGTTTCTCATGGAAGGGAAACGGGTAACCTGGGGCTGACTTTCGTCCTTGGCTACTCCTCAGTGATTTATGTGACCATGGATAAGTTACAGTAGGCGCTATATGCGTCAATTTCCAAATCTGTCTGATGAGGATAATGATAGTAACTTGCAGAGTAGTTGGGAGAATTAGAAAGCATACGTGCAAAGTGGTGGGGATGTGGGTGTTAAATGGCTGGGAATCGTGAAGAATTTATAGCATTGCAGCTGTAGGCTGGCACTATCCCAGTGGGTCTCATGATCCAACTAGAGCTTTGACTTTATTAGTAATTGTCAAATATTGGGGAAAAGCCTGCTGAGCTCATTCATCCTCTCGTCTTCATTTGGAATTCTGAACTCTCTCTGCTAAGCAGCCTTCCTTCCAAATGTCCCCAGGGACGCGTCTCAGTACGCTAAACCCAGTGCAGCTGCCCCTGAATCCATGTGTTTCTCATTCTAAATCGTCGTGTCAGACACTTTCAGCGACTAAGCACAAATATTGGTCTATGTGTGCATGCACTGCTATTATTACGTTTCTTTTAACATTTCAAGTGCCTGTTCTTGGGTTTTGAATGATTCTGTGGTTTCCTACCCATTTGCCCCACCTTTAATTGCTCTGCCAGCTCTTAGTCTGCTCTCTGCCAAGGCTGCCTCTCCCTTTCACTACAGTCTCTGGGTCTCCCCAAAGGCTGTCCCTAATCTATGGGGCTTTCTGATGCTGTGCTACACTGAATGGCCTCTGTTTGTCTTGCCTCTCCCTGCCCGTGTCTGCGGCTGTTGTCTCACTTTGGCTCCCATTTCCTGCTCTTATTCTTGGCTCGAGGCCATGCATCACACATCCATGTGAAACCCCCCCCCCTCTCTTCTCCCGAAGGGAAAGGCTGTTTCCACTCACAGAAAGCCCATTTGCCACAAGGATGCTCACACCTCACCCTGGAGGTGTGGGGGAGTGTCTCCTTTTCTGAAATGTCCAGGGCAAGGTTGAAGGTTATTATGGTTATTTGTGCTAAAGGCCAGTGCAGCCACAAACAGTGTGGTCTTTGTGGCGAGGGAGGGGGAGGGGGCTACCAAATCTCTGTGACCTGGATCTGAGTCCACATTTCACTTCTCAGCCTCAAGTTGCTTCTTCTGCGAACTGAGAATACCTGTGTCACAGCACTGCAGGGAGGAGCCGGAGGTGACATGGCTTGGCAATGGCATCTGCTCCATAAATATTCGACTTTCTGTCCTCTTTTGGGTTGCCGGGACCTCCAGGCAGTTCTGGGTTTTAACAGGAAGGAAATGGTACCTCCAAGCATCTGAGAGAAGGATGTAAGGAAGAGGTGATTTACTGAGGTGTGGGCAGGGGATGAGAAGCATTCTGGTCCCCACAACAAGCGAAGTTGTAAGTAGCTACTGCAGGACAAGGTCCGCATGAGCCCCCGGCACTCCTGGGGAACGCTGAGCCATGGGCCAGGGCTTGGGGCAGAAATGCTTGTAGAGTGTTTTACTAAACCGAGAGCATCTCTTCCTGTCGTCCTTATAACTATGCAAGTGCAGTGGGTTTTGTTAGCTTGTTCCACTTGAAGTAGTTGGATGTAAGACTGTAGCTCAGGGAGAGGAGGGTAGCCACTGCTATATTATATGCCATTTGAAGAGGCGCATGGGGCCCGAGTATCCTTCCTCTCCTTTTCTGCCTGGGTCTTGTATGGGTTGAGCCCAAACATAGGCCCGGGAGAAGGAGGGCAGGAATGATGTCATGCTCCAAGGGACAGTGAAAGCTGGCGAGTGTACTTGGAGGAGTGGACATCCATTCTGTCAGGGTCTGTAGTGGACACAGTCATAGTTCATGAGGCCCTGGACCTCAGTTTCACGTCAGATGGATGTCACACTCACCTGCCTGTCTGCCACAGTGCTGATGGAAAGATCCAGAGACAGCGCTGTGACCACTTGCTTTGCAACTAACCCCCCTGTTCATCTGCATTGTGTCACCTAATTCTCCAACAGCCAGGCAGGTCACAAGGTAGAAAATCCAGGAGACAAAACTAGCTGATTAGGATGAGAAGCTGGTCTCTCCCAGTGGCCCAGCCAAGGCAAGAATCTGACTTTGCATTTGGTCAAAAGCAAACCTAGTTTTTGTGTGCCATGCAGGCCATCTGGGAGCTGCTGTTAGGCTGCAGAGAGAAGGAAGAAGGACCAAGAGGATGACTAGATCTCAATTCTATAGGACCACTGAGACCGTATACGGAACGTCCTGGCTTGTCTTCTTGCAGAGAATGTCTGGAGTATGTATTCACCAACTCTCAGCTCTCTTTGGCCCAGGGTTCTTCCTGCTGTCACTCATTCCAGGCCACCTGATGTGGTCAAGCCAGAGAATAACACCAGGTAGCCAAAGGTGGCCAAATTCGTGTCCTCTCAAGTGAGCAAGGAAGTTGCTATGCAACTGCGATGCTTTGTCCATGTGGCACAACCTGGCAACAGTGTCCCAAGGAGCGATCGGCCTGTGGGCGTGTCTATGAGGGATGGTCTTAACTGAATCAATGTGGCGGAAGCCATGCCCTCAGTGTGAAGGGCATTGTTTCCTGAACTGTAAAGAGTGAAGAAAGTTAGTTGTGTATTGTGTATTGTGTATAAACAAGTCCTGCTTTTCTCTGCGCTTGACTGGCCGTGGTGCCACCAGCCTCCTCCAGCCGGCACCATGATTCCTCCACAATGCTACACTGTAGCTAAAATCCAACCCCTTCTCTCATAAGTGGCTTCTTGTCAGGTTTTTTTTTTTTTTTTTTTCATTGACTCTTTATCAGCCCCTTTTACATACCTAAGGTCACAAACCTAAAGGTAGAAAAAATAGGAACATTAATTCAAAATTTTCTTATATCGAAGTCCAGGTGATATGAGAGGAAACTAGAGGAGGTCTATAATAGGGGAAGCAGAGTTGAGGACAACACAGAAGAGGAAAGGAGGAGGAGGAATAAACACAAATGCTTGAAAAAGATATATGAAAAATAAAAAGATACATTATTCACCTAAAAGTATCCCTAGTGTATTAACTGGCAATTTGGAGCCCACTCCCTATGGATGGAGGGGTACCTTGCTCAGCCTAGATACAGGGTGGAGGGCCTCTTATCTGCCGCAAAAGCTGTGACGGATTTTGATGATTCCCCCATGGGAGGCCTCACTCTCCCTGAAGAGTGAACAGTGGGTGGGGTGGGAAAATAGTGGGAGAGTCAGCGGACTGGAGGGAGAGGGAAGTGGGATTGGTATATAAAACAAGATTGTTTAAAAAAAATAAATCCCATCAATACAGCAAAAAATAAAATACAAATGTGTGTGTACGTGAAGTTACATGACTTAAGGTAATAATGATCACCCCAAGAGTCATAGCCTTTCTAACAAAACCCCCAGTACTAAGCACGAGAAACTTCTTTTCCAGCTGTTGGGCAGGGGAGTTCATGTAGCTCCCCAAACATTGTAGGAAATTGCTGTTGCCCTTGGTTACGTCCCCAAAATTGGAGGTAAGTCCCTATTGCTGAAGATAGTATGTCTTCTCCCTAAAGACACAGTACCAGAAGATGCTATGCAAGATACCAAGGGATGAAAGTTATTAGTAGTTCTACCCAGTTGTGATGCCTGTAAGCCATAACAAGTAGCATGGAAGCCGTGCCTACAGGTGCTATCATGGCACTCTTCGTAGTAACCATTAAAGATGTAATTGGACACAGGGCCTGATTATCAGGAGGGAGATCATGCCTTGTCAGTCTTTTAAAAAGTTATTAATTAAAAAAAAAACATTACAACAACAGAAAGAGAACTAGAGCAGATACCAATGGCATCTACCTTGATTTCCTCCCTTGTGTGACAGGGATCATGGCTGACTCCCAGGACACTTATGGAGACTCAATGATGCTTAAGGCACCACGTGTGTTCCGAGTGCCCGACCCATCACAAGTATGTAATAAAAAAGAGGTATTCATGATAGAGGTGGGTAGATACAGGGTGGCGAGCAGCTCAGAAAAGGTAAGACATTTTCCTGAAATTAGACAGTTCCTATGTGGCCAAGCCAACTCCTGACTCCACACCCCCACCCCGCCCCCAAAGCCACCCTCCTCCTACACAAAGCATGGAGATGCACCGTAAACATAAAATGTTAGTGGTCCCAGACTTGCTAACTCAGACCCAAGTTAAACTGATTTGCTTCTCCACGCAGCTCTCAGACTCTCAAATATACACGCATTTTCTCAGTCCCCTGGGTCTTCTATTGGGCTCTCTGCCCTTCACCAGCGATGCCTAGGTGTCTGTGCATATTCCAAGGGGTTCCAGAAAGTCTCCAGACAAAATAAGCTACTCTGCAAAAAGACCAAGGGCACAAAACTCTAGACTCCTTGTTCCTCCTGTAAAAAGATTTCCTTTTAAAAATAAACATTTTTAATGCTCTCTTTACTAAAAAATAAAATAAAAATGAAATAAATAAAATGCTCAACTCTTTAAAAGTTGTGGTGAAAATATATAGCATTTTCCCACAATTTTAATAAGTTTGAAATGTACAGGGTTTATTTTCGTAGTGTCTGTTTGTGTATGTGTGTGCTGTGTGTGTTTGTGTATGCTTTTGTGTATATTTGTGTGTGTTTGTGTGTATATGTTAGTGTGTGTGTGTATATTTGTGTGTGTGTGTGTATGTGTGTGTGTATATATGTGTTTGTGTGTGTGTATGTGTGTGTGTGTGTGTGTGTGTGTGTGTGTATGTAGGCTACAGGTTGATATCAGATGTGTTCCTAAATTTGTTTTCACTTTATTTTTTAATTATTTTTTATTTTTATGCAGTATATTTTACAGGTTTGTACTGATCCTTTTTCATGATACAGAGGCTAAATTAAAAAGAAGGTCTTTCTCTTCATATTGATTCATCTGAATAGAAACATAGCTGTGCATTTGAAAAGCTTTCCTTGTACGCGGTGGACCTAATTCACCTTCTGTTTGAAAAGCTCCAAAGACAAATGACAGCTTAACTGTCTAAGGAACCTGAATAAAAACGCTGCTTAGTAAAGTCCTTGCCTCCAACACCGTTCTCTCTTTTTCAGACTTTGATGTGGACCCTTCTCTGTGGCTTCCATGTTTTCTCTTTTCCTTGGTCCTGCAGCTGCCCACCCCCACCCCTTATCACCAAACCTTGTCTTCCTTCCTTCTTCCTTCAGCTGCCCCCATGGGCCCTCAATCGCCCTTTCTTGCTTCCTTTAAGTCTGCAACCTCTGGTCTCCATTTGTTTAGGGATTCTTGCTGACCCTGTGATTTTCCAATGTGTCTTTCTAGTAGATTCCAGTCACTGCTGTGTTCTTTGGTTGAAGTTCACTGCTGTTTGCACCTAGCTTTCTCCAGTGCATTTCCTTTAAAGGGAATCATTTCCTCCTTTGCTTCTCTGACGACATCCAGCGATTTTATTTCACCCTGGTTTGAGGAAAGGATGAGTACATTGCTTTCTAAGCGTCGAGGCACCCGAGTCACTCAAAAGCTTCAGTAAGCACTGTCTTCCCTTCTAGAGAGCTCGTTTCTTCCTGACTCGTGTCTTCCTTCCTGCTCTTGTTCAAGCTCCAGCCTCACTTTGCTCCTCTCTCTCCTCCTTCTTTGTGTACAGTAATATTTAAAGAGAATCAGCATGTTTGTGTCTTTGTGCATCTGGCCAGATGTCTCCACTGTCCTCTTCACAGACGAAATACCATTGGACAGGACGAATACTGACCTCTTACTTGTCCCGGGCAAAGGTTCTCTCATCTGAATATTTGGCATCTGACCTTTACCCCCTCGACATTCTCTGGTGTCATCAAGCTGGGCAGCCTTGAATACAGACAGATGTGTCTCACATCATTTTTAAGCTCGTCAGTCACTTCAGGCTGGCTTTGTTTGGAGACGTCTGAGTATAGTTTTGTCTGCACTGTCTTCTGTGAGGCCTCAGATAAACTCAGTGCTTATGGGATTATGCTGAAGCCTGTTGGACGGCTTAGCCTGTTGCATTTTGTCATTACTTCCAAAGCTGCCCAGCCTTCACTCAATTTGATCTGTTCTTTTAAAAATTTGTCCCATGGCAAATTGAAGTCTCCAAAATAATGCTTACTTTGATGACAGCTACTGGACTCCAAGGCAGCCATTTTCATACTCTCTGTCTTCAACAGTTGTGGCTGCCAGTAAATTTTCTCCCATTCCTGATCCTGCAGCTGGTTTCTGTTTCTGCTTCACTGTCCCTAGGATGGCCTTTGAGGGACACTTCTGTTACAAGCACAGCTCCTCAGTTGTCAGCCCAAAGCACTCCGTGTGAGTGCAGTGCCAACCAGTTTATTTAACCCATGGGTTTGGAGATGTAGAGTCATGGCATCAATATCTACTCTGGGTTTCCCTCGTTGGCTCACAACACAGCAGAGGAGCAGAAAGGAAAATCCCAGCTCATTCTTGTGAGCTTCATTTTCCCTTCTGGGGGTGACAGCCCATCTCAGGCAGGGTCAGTCACCTGTTAGCATTCCCACTGGGGACCAGGCGTCTAGCATAGACAGACATTTTGGGCAAACAGGCCAGCAGGGGAAGGGCTGCATGTAGGCACCTGTCCTTTCATAAACTCTACTGCCCTGATGGCCGTGGCCAGCCTCTTGCCCACTAGACCTTGGTATGAACCTGCCCCTTCCCGAAGGACAATCTGAGGTCTCAGGTTGGGTCAGCAGCTGCGCATGGAAGGTGTCGTTTTGTGTGAGGTTCTGGACAGTTTGGGGCCATTTGATTGTATTGTGTAAGTCAAGCTTCAGAGACACCAAGGGGCCACTAGAGAGTGCCACTTTCCAAAGCCCCCTTGCCTTTGAGAAGAGCCTTTCACTCGAGTTCCAGTCGACTCTACATCAGTAACAACAGGAAGTTAGAATTTACCAAGAACATTTGCAAACTGGGGACATAACCTCTTGTGATTTGTGGCTAGTTTTCTTGTCTTTATTTTACTTTTTACCAGCCCCATGAGGCTAACCACAGTCACCCCCTCTGACTGTCCGTCAGGGTGAGAAACTGTATCCTCTGAATATTTAGTGAACTTCAGCAACGGCTCATGTTTGAGCTTAGTGGTGAGGGCAATTGAGACACCAATTTTAACTGCATTTAAGCCTCATCTCAGGTTTGTGAGTGAGCCAGGTGCCAAACATTTGACCTGGCCACAGTGAGAATATGTGAGGGTGCTGTGTCCCTCTTAGCTGTCCATCCGAGACCCACAAGCACGGAAGTTGTGCATGAGGAAGGGATTTCACTGAGTCCCTGGAAGTCATTCTGTTCTTTATTAGTAGCCCATTTATACTTCCTGTGTGCAAGGGTCGCCCTAGCGCAGAGCTTGCTTCAAGGAGCCTAATAAAGCCCAAGGAAAACAGGGCAGGGATTGCCCTGGAGTGTGTCCATGAGGACAGTGTGTCCATGTGGGAGTGTGTATATGAGGGAGTGTGTATATGAGGGAGTGTGTCCATGTGGGAGTGTGTACATGTGGGAGTGTGTATATGAGGGAGTGTGTACATGTGGGAGTGTGTATATGTGGAGTGTGTCTATGTGGAGTGTGTATATGTGGAGTGTGTATATGTGGAGTGTGTATCTGAGGGAGTGTGTATATGTGGAGTGTGTATATGAGGGAGTGTGTCCATGTGGGAGTGTGTATATGTGGCGTGTGTATATGTGGAGTGTGTATATGAGGAGTGTGTATATGAGGCAGTGTGTATATGAGGGAGTGTGTATATGTGGAATGTGTATATGTGGAGTGTGTATATGTGGAGTGTGTATCTGAGGGAGTGTGTATATGAGGGAGTGTGTATATGAGGGAGTGTGTATATGTGGAGTGTGTATATGTGGGAGTGTGTATATGAGGGAGTGTATATGAGGGAGTGTGTATATGTGGAGTGTATATATGTGGAGTGTGTATATGTGGAGTGTGTATATGAGGGAGTGTGTATATGAGGGAGTGTGTATATGTGGAGTGTGTATATGTGGGAGTGTGTATATGAGGAGTGTGTATATGAGGGAGTGTGTATATGTGGAGTGTGTATATGTGGAGTGTGTATATGTGGAGTGTATATATGTGGGAGTGTGTATATGTGCAGTGTGTATATGTGGAGTGTGTATATGTGGAGTGTGTATATGTGGGAGTATGTATATGTGGAGTGTGTATATGTGGAGTGTGTATATGTGGAGTGTGTTCATGTGGAGTGTGTATATGTGGGAGTGTGTATATGAGGGAGTGTGTATATGAGGGAGTGTGTATATGAGGGAGTGTGTATATGTGGGAGTGTGTATATGTGGAGTGTGTACATGTGGAGTGTGTATATGAGGGAGTGTGTATATGAGGGAGTGTGTATATGAGGGAGTGTGTATATGAGGGAGTGTGTATATGAGGGAGTGTGTATATGTGGAGTGTGTATATGTGGAGTGTGTATATGTGGAGTGTGTATATGTGGAGTGTGTATATGTGGGAGTATGTATATGTGGAGTGTGTATATGTGGAGTGTGTATATGTGGAGTGTGTTCATGTGGAGTGTGTATATGTGGGAGTGTGTATATGAGGGAGTGTGTATATGAGGGAGTGTGTATATGAGGGAGTGTGTATATGTGGGAGTGTGTATATGTGGAGTGTGTACATGTGGAGTGTGTATATGAGGGAGTGTGTATATGAGGGAGTGTGTATATGAGGGAGTGTGTATATGAGGGAGTGTGTATATGTGGGAGTGTGTATATGTGGAGTGTGTATATGTGGAGTGTGTATATGTGGAGTGTGTATATGTGGAGTGTGTATATGTGGAGTGTGTATATGAGGCAGTGTGTATATGAGGGAGTGTGTATATGTGGAATGTGTATATGTGGAGTGTGTATATGTGGAGTGTGTATATGTGGGAGTGTGTATATGTGGAGTGTGTATATGTGGAGTGTGTATATGTGGAGTGTGTATATGTGGAGTGTGTATATGTGGAGTGTGTTCATGTGGAGTGTGTCTATGTGGAGTGTGTATATGTGGAGTGTGTATATGTGGAGTGTGTATCTGAGGGAGTGTGTATATGTGGAGTGTGTATATGAGGGAGTGTGTCCATGTGGGAGTGTGTATATGTGGCGTGTGTATATGTGGAGTGTGTATATGAGGAGTGTGTATATGAGGCAGTGTGTATATGAGGGAGTGTGTATATGTGGAATGTGTATATGTGGAGTGTGTATATGTGGAGTGTGTATCTGAGGGAGTGTGTATATGAGGGAGTGTGTATATGAGGGAGTGTGTATATGTGGAGTGTGTATATGTGGGAGTGTGTATATGAGGAGTGTATATGAGGGAGTGTGTATATGTGGAGTGTATATATGTGGAGTGTGTATATGTGGAGTGTGTATATGAGGGAGTGTGTATATGAGGGAGTGTGTATATGTGGAGTGTGTATATGTGGGAGTGTGTATATGAGGAGTGTGTATATGAGGGAGTGTGTATATGTGGAGTGTGTATATGTGGAGTGTGTATATGTGGAGTGTATATATGTGGGAGTGTGTATATGTGGAGTGTGTATATGTGGAGTGTGTATATGTGGAGTGTGTATATGTGGGAGTAAGTATATGTGGAGTGTGTATATGTGGAGTGTGTATATGTGGAGTGTGTTCATGTGGAGTGTGTATATGTGGGAGTGTGTATATGAGGGAGTGTGTATATGAGGGAGTGTGTATATGAGGGAGTGTGTATATGTGGGAGTGTGTATATGTGGAGTGTGTACATGTGGAGTGTGTATATGAGGGAGTGTGTATATGAGGGAGTGTGTATATGAGGGAGTGTGTATATGAGGGAGTGTGTATATGAGGGAGTGTGTATATGTGGAGTGTGTATATGTGGAGTGTGTATATGTGGAGTGTGTATATGTGGAGTGTGTATATGTGGGAGTATGTATATGTGGAGTGTGTATATGTGGAGTGTGTATATGTGGAGTGTGTTCATGTGGAGTGTGTATATGTGGGAGTGTGTATATGAGGGAGTGTGTATATGAGGGAGTGTGTATATGAGGGAGTGTGTATATGTGGGAGTGTGTATATGTGGAGTGTGTACATGTGGAGTGTGTATATGAGGGAGTGTGTATATGAGGGAGTGTGTATATGAGGGAGTGTGTATATGAGGGAGTGTGTATATGTGGGAGTGTGTATATGTGGAGTGTGTATATGTGGAGTGTGTATATGTGGAGTGTGTATATGTGGAGTGTGTATATGTGGAGTGTGTATATGAGGCAGTGTGTATATGAGGGAGTGTGTATATGTGGAATGTGTATATGTGGAGTGTGTATATGTGGAGTGTGTATATGTGGGAGTGTGTATATGTGGAGTGTGTATATGTGGAGTGTGTATATGTGGAGTGTGTATATGTGGAGTGTGTATATGTGGAGTGTGTATATGTGGAGTGTGTATATGTGGAGTGTGTATATGAGGCAGTGTGTATATGTGGAGTGTGTATATGAGGGAGTGTGTAAAAGATGGAGAGAGTATATGTGGAGTGGCTATATGTGGAGTGTGTATATGTGGAGTGTGTATAAGTGGGAGTGTGTATATGTGGAGTGTGTATATGAGGGGAGTGTGTATATGTGGAGTGTGTATATGTGGAGTGTGTATATGTGGAGTGTGTATATGTGGAGTGTGTATATGTGGAGTGTGTATATGTGGAGTGTGTATATGTGGAGTGTGTATATGAGGCAGTGTGTATATGAGGGAGTGTGTATATGTGGAATGTGTATATGTGGAGTGTGTATATGTGGAGTGTGTATATGTGGAGTGTGTATATGTGGAGTGTGTATATGTGGAGTGTGTATCTGAGGGAGTGTGTATATGAGGGAGTGTGTCCATGTGGGAGTGTGTATATGAGGGAGTGTGTCCATGTGGGAGTGTGTATATGTGGAGTGTGTATATGTGGAGTGTGTATATGTGGAGTGTGTATATGTGGGAGTGTTTATATGTGGAGTGTGTATATGTGGAGTGTGTATATGTGGAGTGTGTATAAGTGGGAGTGTGTATATGTGGAGTGTGTATATGTGGAGTGTGTATATGTGGAGTGTGTATATGTGGAGTGTGTTCATGTGGAGTGTGTATATGTGGGAGTGTGTATATGAGGGAGTGTGTATATGAGGGAGTGTGTATATGAGGGGAGTGTGTATATGTGGGAGTGTGTAAATGTGGAGTGTGTATATGTGGAGTGTGTATATGTGGAGTGTGTATATGTGGAGTGTGTATATGAGGGAGTGTGTATATGAGGGAGTGTGTATATGTGGAGTGTGTATATGTGGAGTGTATATGTGGAGTGTGTATATGTGGAGTGTGTATATGTGGAGTGTGTATATGTGGAGTGTGTATATGTGGAGTGTGTATATGTGGGAGTGTGTATATGAGGGAGTGTGTATATGAGGGAGTGTGTATATGAGGGAGTGTGTATATGTGGGAGTGTGTACATGTGGAGTGTGTATATGAGGGAGTGTGTATATGTGGGAGTATGTATATGTGGAGTGTGTATATGTGGAGTGTGTATATGTGGAGTATGTATATGTGGGAGTGTGTATTTGTGGAGTATGTATATGTGGAGTGTGTATATGTGGAGTGTGTATATGTGGGAGTATGTATATGTGGAGTGTGTATATGTGGAGTGTGTATATGTGGAGTGTGTTCATGTGGAGTGTGTATATGTGGGAGTGTGTATATGAGGGAGTGTGTATATGAGGGAGTGTGTATATGAGGGAGTGTGTATATGTGGGAGTGTGTATATGTGGAGTGTGTACATGTGGAGTGTGTATATGAGGGAGTGTGTATATGAGGGAGTGTGTATATGAGGGAGTGTGTATATGAGGGAGTGTGTATATGTGGAGTGTGTATATGTGGAGTGTGTATATGTGGAGTGTGTATATGTGGAGTGTGTATATGTGGAGTGTGTATATGAGGCAGTGTGTATATGAGGGAGTGTGTATATGTGGAGTGTGTATATGTGGAGTGTGTATATGTGGAGTGTGTATATGTGGAGTGTGTATATGAGGGAGTGTGTATATGAGGGAGTGTGTATATGTGGAGTGTGTATATGTGGGAGTGTGTATATGAGGAGTGTGTATATGAGGGAGTGTGTATATGTGGAGTGTGTATATGTGGAGTGTGTATATGTGGAGTGTGTATATGTGGAGTGTGTATATGTGGAGTGTGTATATGAGGCAGTGTGTATATGTGGAGTGTGTATATGAGGGAGTGTGTCCATGTGGGAGTGTGTATATGTGGAGTGTGTATATGTGGAGTGTGTATATGTGGAGTGTGTATAAGTGGGAGTGTGTATATGAGGAGTGTGTATATGAGGGAGTGTGTATATGTGGAGTGTGTATATGTGGAGTGTGTATATGTGGAGTGTGTATATGTGGAGTGTGTATATGTGGAGTGTGTATATGTGGAGTGTGTATATGAGGCAGTGTGTATATGAGGGAGTGTGTATATGTGGAATGTGTATATGTGGAGTGTGTATATGTGGAGTGTGTATATGTGGAGTGTGTATATGAGGGAGTGTGTATATGTGGAGTGTGTATATGTGGAGTGTGTATATGTGGAGTGTGTATCTGAGGGAGTGTGTATATGAGGGAGTGTGTCCATGTGGGAGTGTGTATATGTGGAGTGTGTATATGTGGAGTGTGTATATGTGGGAGTGTTTATATGTGGAGTGTGTATATGTGGAGTGTGTATATGTGGAGTGTGTATAAGTGGGAGTGTGTATATGTGGAGTGTGTATATGTGGAGTGTGTATATGTGGAGTGTGTATATGTGGAGTGTGTTCATGTGGAGTGTGTATATGTGGGAGTGTGTATATGAGGGAGTGTGTATATGAGGGAGTGTGTATATGAGGGAGTGTGTATATGTGGGAGTGTGTAAATGTGGAGTGTGTATATGTGGAGTGTGTATATGTGGAGTGTGTATATGTGGAGTGTGTATATGAGGGAGTGTGTATATGAGGGAGTGTGTATATGTGGAGTGTGTATATGTGGAGTGTGTATATGTGGAGTGTGTATATGTGGAGTGTGTATATGTGGGAGTATGTATATGTGGAGTGTGTATATGTGGAGTGTGTATATGTGGAGTGTGTTCATGTGGAGTGTGTATATGTGGGAGTGTGTATATGAGGGAGTGTGTATATGAGGGAGTGTGTATATGAGGGAGTGTGTATATGTGGGAGTGTGTAAATGTGGAGTGTGTATATGTGGAGTGTGTATATGAGGGAGTGTGTATATGTGGAGTGTGTATATGTGGAGTGTGTATATGTGGAGTGTGTATATGTGGAGTGTGTATATGAGGGAGTGTGTATATGTGGAATGTGTATATGTGGAGTGTGTATATGAGGGAGTGTGTATATGAGGGAGTGTGTATATATGGGAGTGTGTATATGAGGGAGTGTGTATATGAGGAGTGTGTATATGAGGGAGTGTGTATATGTGGAGTGTGTATATGTGGAGTGTGTATATGTGGAGTGTGTATATGTGGAGTGTGTATATGTGGAGTGTGTATATGAAGCAGTGTGTATATGAGGCAGTGTGTATATGTGGAGTGTGTATATGTAGAGTGTGTATATGTGGAGTGTGTATATGAGGGAGTGTGTATATGTGGAGTGTGTATATGAGGGAGTGTGTATATGTGGAGTGTGTATATGAGGGAGTGTGTATATGTGGAGTGTGTATATGTGGGAGTGTGTATATGAGGAGTGTGTATATGAGGGAGTGTGTATATGTGGAGTGTGTATATGTGGAGTGTGTATATGTGGAGTGTATATATGTGGGAGTGTGTATATGTGGAGTGTGTATATGTGGAGTGTGTATATGTGGAGTGTGTATATGTGGGAGTATGTATATGTGGAGTGTGTATATGTGGAGTGTGTATATGTGGAGTGTGTTCATGTGGAGTGTGTATATGTGGGAGTGTGTATATGAGGGAGTGTGTATATGAGGGAGTGTGTATATGAGGGAGTGTGTATATGTGGGAGTGTGTATATGTGGAGTGTGTACATGTGGAGTGTGTATATGAGGGAGTGTGTATATGAGGGAGTGTGTATATGAGGGAGTGTGTATATGAGGGAGTGTGTATATGAGGGAGTGTGTATATGTGGAGTGTGTATATGTGGAGTGTGTATATGTGGAGTGTGTATATGTGGAGTGTGTATATGTGGGAGTATGTATATGTGGAGTGTGTATATGTGGAGTGTGTATATGTGGAGTGTGTTCATGTGGAGTGTGTATATGTGGGAGTGTGTATATGAGGGAGTGTGTATATGAGGGAGTGTGTATATGAGGGAGTGTGTATATGTGGGAGTGTGTATATGTGGAGTGTGTACATGTGGAGTGTGTATATGAGGGAGTGTGTATATGAGGGAGTGTGTATATGAGGGAGTGTGTATATGAGGGAGTGTGTATATGTGGGAGTGTGTATATGTGGAGTGTGTATATGTGGAGTGTGTATATGTGGAGTGTGTATATGTGGAGTGTGTATATGTGGAGTGTGTATATGAGGCAGTGTGTATATGAGGGAGTGTGTATATGTGGAATGTGTATATGTGGAGTGTGTATATGTGGAGTGTGTATATGTGGGAGTGTGTATATGTGGAGTGTGTATATGTGGAGTGTGTATATGTGGAGTGTGTATATGTGGAGTGTGTATATGTGGAGTGTGTATATGTGGAGTGTGTATATGTGGAGTGTGTATATGAGGCAGTGTGTATATGTGGAGTGTGTATATGAGGGAGTGTGTCCATGTGGGAGTGTGTATATGTGGAGTGTGTATATGTGGAGTGTGTATATGTGGAGTGTGTATAAGTGGGAGTGTGTATATGTGGAGTGTGTATATGAGGGAGTGTGTATATGTGGAGTGTGTATATGTGGAGTGTGTATATGTGGAGTGTGTATATGTGGAGTGTGTATATGTGGAGTGTGTATATGTGGAGTGTGTATATGAGGCAGTGTGTATATGAGGGAGTGTGTATATGTGGAATGTGTATATGTGGAGTGTGTATATGTGGAGTGTGTATATGTGGAGTGTGTATATGTGGAGTGTGTATATGTGGAGTGTGTATCTGAGGGAGTGTGTATATGAGGGAGTGTGTCCATGTGGGAGTGTATATGAGGGAGTGTGTCCATGTGGGAGTGTGTATATGTGGAGTGTGTATATGTGGAGTGTGTATATGTGGAGTGTGTATATGTGGGAGTGTTTATAAGTGGAGTGTGTATATGTGGAGTGTGTATATGTGGAGTGTGTATAAGTGGGAGTGTGTATATGTGGAGTGTGTATATGTGGAGTGTGTATATGTGGAGTGTGTATATGTGGAGTGTGTTCATGTGGAGTGTGTATATGTGGGAGTGTGTATATGAGGGAGTGTGTATATGAGGGAGTGTGTATATGAGGGAGTGTGTATATGTGGGAGTGTGTAAATGTGGAGTGTGTATATGTGGAGTGTGTATATGTGGAGTGTGTATATGTGGAGTGTGTATATGAGGGAGTGTGTATATGAGGGAGTGTGTATATGTGGAGTGTGTATATGTGGAGTGTATATGTGGAGTGTGTATATGTGGAGTGTGTATATGTGGAGTGTGTATATGTGGAGTGTGTATATGTGGGAGTGTGTATATGAGGGAGTGTGTATATGAGGGAGTGTGTATATGAGGGAGTGTGTATATGTGGAGTGTGTACATGTGGAGTGTGTATATGAGGGAGTGTGTATATGTGGGAGTATGTATATGTGGAGTGTGTATATGTGGAGTGTGTATATGTGGAGTGTGTATATGTGGGAGTGTGTATATGTGGAGTGTGTATATGTGGAGTGTGTATATGTGGAGTGTGTATATGTGGGAGTATGTATATGTGGAGTGTGTATATGTGGAGTGTGTATATGTGGAGTGTGTTCATGTGGAGTGTGTATATGTGGGAGTGTGTATATGAGGGAGTGTGTATATGAGGGAGTGTGTATATGAGGGAGTGTGTATATGTGGGAGTGTGTATATGTGGAGTGTGTACATGTGGAGTGTGTATATGAGGGAGTGTGTATATGAGGGAGTGTGTATATGAGGGAGTGTGTATATGAGGGAGTGTGTATATGTGGGAGTGTGTATATGTGGAGTGTGTATATGTGGAGTGTGTATATGTGGAGTGTGTATATGTGGAGTGTGTATATGTGGAGTGTGTATATGAGGCAGTGTGTATATGAGGGAGTGTGTATATGTGGAGTGTGTATATGTGGAGTGTGTATATGTGGAGTGTGTATATGTGGGAGTGTGTATATGAGGGAGTGTGTATATGAGGGAGTGTGTATATGTGGAGTGTGTATATGTGGAGTGTGTATATGAGGAGTGTGTATATGAGGGAGTGTGTATATGTGGAGTGTGTATATGTGGAGTGTGTATATGTGGAGTGTGTATATGTGGAGTGTGTATATGTGGAGTGTGTATATGAGGCAGTGTGTATATGTGGAGTGTGTATATGAGGGAGTGTGTCCATGTGGGAGTGTGTATATGTGGAGTGTGTATATGTGGAGTGTGTATATGTGGAGTGTGTATAAGTGGGAGTGTGTATATGTGGAGTGTGTATATGAGGGAGTGTGTATATGTGGAGTGTGTATATGTGGAGTGTGTATATGTGGAGTGTGTATATGTGGAGTGTGTATATGTGGAGTGTGTATATGTGGAGTGTGTATATGAGGCAGTGTGTATATGAGGGAGTGTGTATATGTGGAATGTGTATATGTGGAGTGTGTATATGTGGAGTGTGTATATGTGGAGTGTGTATATGAGGGAGTGTGTATATGTGGAGTGTGTATATGTGGAGTGTGTATCTGAGGGAGTGTGTATATGAGGGAGTGCGTCCATGTGGGAGTGTGTATATGTGGAGTGTGTATATGTGGAGTGTGTATATGTGGGAGTGTTTATATGTGGAGTGTGTATATGTGGAGTGTGTATATGTGGAGTGTGTATAAGTGGGAGTGTGTATATGTGGAGTGTGTATATGTGGAGTGTGTATATGTGGAGTGTGTATATGTGGAGTGTGTTCATGTGGAGTGTGTATATGTGGGAGTGTGTATATGAGGGAGTGTGTATATGTGGAGTGTGTATATGTGGAGTGTGTATATGTGGAGTGTGTATATGTGGAGTGTGTATATGTGGAGTGTGTATATGTGGAGTGTGTATATGTGGAGTGTGTATATGAGGGAGTGTGTATATGAGGGAGTGTGTATATGTGGGAGTGTGTATATGAGGGAGTGTGTATATGAGGGAGTGTGTATATGAGGGAGTGTGTATATGAGGGAGTGTGTATATGTGGAGTGTGTATATGTGGAGTGTGTATATGTGGAGTGTGTATATGTGGAGTGTGTATATGTGGAGTGTGTATATGTGGAGTGTGTATATGTGGAGTGTGTATATGAGGGAGTGTGTCCATGTGGGAGTGTGTATATGTGGAGTGTGTATATGTGGAGTGTGTATATGTGGGAGTGTTTATATGTGGAGTGTGTATATGTGGAGTGTGTATATGTGGAGTGTGTATAAGTGGGAGTGTGTATATGTGGGAGTGTGTATATGTGGAGTGTGTATATGTGGAGTGTGTATATGTGGAGTGTGTATATGTGGAGTGTGTATATGTGGGAGTGTGTATATGAGGGAGTGTGTATATGAGGGAGTGTGTATATGAGGGAGTGTGTATATGTGGGAGTGTGTATATGTGGAGTGTGTACATGTGGAGTGTGTATATGAGGGAGTGTGTATATGTGGGAGTATGTATATGTGGAGTGTGTATATGTGGAGTGTGTATATGTGGAGTGTGTATATGTGGGAGTGTGTATATGTGGAGTGTGTATATGTGGAGTGTGTATATGTGGAGTGTGTATATGTGGGAGTATGTATATGTGGAGTGTATATGTGGAGTGTGTACATGTGGAGTGTGTATATGAGGGAGTGTGTATATGAGGGAGTGTGTATATGAGGGAGTGTGTATATGAGGGAGTGTGTATATGTGGGAGTGTGTATATGTGGAGTGTGTATATGTGGAGTGTGTATATGTGGAGTGTGTATATGTGGAGTGTGTATATGTGGAGTGTGTATATGTGGAGTGTGTATATGAGGGAGTGTGTATATGAGGGAGTGTGTATATGTGGAGTGTGTATATGTGGAGTGTGTATATGTGGAGTGTGTATATGTGGAGTGTGTATATGAGGGAGTGTGTATATGTGGAATGTGTATATGTGGAGTGTGTATATGTGGAGTGTGTATATGAGGGAGTGTGTATATGAAGGAGTGTGTATATGTGGAGTGTGTATATGAGGGAGTGTGTATATGAGGAGTGTGTATATGAGGGAGTGTGTATATGTGGAGTGTGTATATGTGGAGTGTGTATATGTGGAGTGTGTATATGTGGAGTGTGTATATGTGGAGTGTGTATATGAGGCAGTGTGTATATGAGGCAGTGTGTATATGTGGAGTGTGTATATGTAGAGTGTGTATATGTGGAGTGTGTATATGAGGGAGTGTGTATATGTGGAGTGTGTATATGAGGGAGTGTGTATATGTGGAGTGTGTATATGTGGAGTGTGTATATGTGGAGTGTGTATATGAGGGAGTGTGTATATGAGGGAGTGTGTATATGTGGAGTGTGTATATGTGGAGTGTGTATATGTGGAGTGTGTATATGTGGAGTGTGTATATGAGGGAGTGTGTATATGTGGAATGTGTATATGTGGAGTGTGTATATGTGGAGTGTGTATATGAGGGAGTGTGTATATGAAGGAGTGTGTATATGTGGAGTGTGTATATGAGGGAGTGTGTATATGAGGAGTGTGTATATGAGGGAGTGTGTATATGTGGAGTGTGTATATGTGGAGTGTGTATATGTGGAGTGTGTATATGTGGAGTGTGTATATGTGGAGTGTGTATATGAGGCAGTGTGTATATGAGGCAGTGTGTATATGTGGAGTGTGTATATGTAGAGTGTGTATATGTGGAGTGTGTATATGAGGGAGTGTGTATATGTGGAGTGTGTATATGAGGGAGTGTGTATATGTGGAGTGTGTATATGTGGAGTGTGTATATGAGGGAGTGTGTATATGTGGAGTGTGCATATGTGGAGTGTGTATCTGAGGGAGTGTGTCCATGTGGGAATGTGTATATGTGGGAGCATGTCCATGTGGGCAGTATGTATATGTGCAGGGAGGCGTGGAAAGTGCTGCATGAGGGCTTGGTGGGAGAGACTGCCTTTCCAAGTCCTGGTACTGGGGCATCAATGTCACAGATTTGTCACTTGATTCTGTCCCACCTGTGCAGGCATGGTTGGTTCCACACAGCTTGGTGGAAGGGTGGTTGGGTGAGCTTCATTTCAGTGACATGGTGGGAAATGTTCTCAGTGTGTGCTGAGTGCTTTGCACAGATGAAGAGATTTTGGATGTCACTATACTGCCTCTGCCACTGCTCTATGGCCTGGGATGAGTTCCTTTTCCCCTCTTGTCTACAGATTCCCTTGTCATGTCTACACCCCAGTCCATCCTGGGAGACTGCACTTGAGACTGCACATGTCACCTTCCTTTTTTGCTGTGCCTGTTGGGTGTGTATGTGTCATTTCCCAGTGAGACTGTAAAAGTGTTAAATAGCCAGTGAGATGGCTTAGTGGGTCAGAGCAGGTGCCACACAAGCCTGATCTGAGTTTGATTTCTACAATACACACACACCACACACACCTCTCTCTCTCTCTCACACACACACACAGCCCACCACACACCACACCACACACACACACACAGCACATGCACACACACACACACCACACACACAGCACACACACACACAGCACACCACACACACAGAACACACACACACACCACACCACACACACAGCACACACACACACAGCACACCACACACACAGAACACACACACACAGCACACCACACACACAGAACACACACACACACCACACCACACACACAGCACACACACACACAGCACCACACACACACACACACACACACACACACACACACACACACACACACAAACCCGGATATGTTGGAGTGAGTCCAGCAAGACAGGGAGCAAAGACAGACGAATCTTCCAGAAGCTCCCAGGCCAGCGAGGCAGACACAAGAGAGACCCTGCCTCAACAAGGTGGCAAAGAGTACGGAGCCCTGGACACTGCCCTCTGACCTCTATGCCTGCACCCTGGCATGTGTGCCACATTCCTTCTCTCACACAGTACACAAGAATGAATGCGTGAATGAGTGAGTGGAGAGGGGGAGGGAGGATGAAGTTAACCTCCTCCTAAACTCCCTGGGATGGTTGAGACCTCTCCACCTTCTTCACGCCCCTCTCCCAACATATCACCCTTGTCCTTATCAGAGTGGCTCGTCCTCCTGGGAGCTTAGGGTTAAAGAGGCTTCCGGCCCCTGCTGTCTGTATTTCTGGGCCGCTCCTGTCCCCTCCCTGCCCCTCCCCTCCCCTCTCCTCTCTTCCCTCCCTATCCCCCTTCCCCACCCCTCCCCTCCACCTCACCCCACCTCCTTTCCACCTCCCCTCCCCTCCCCTCCCCTCTCCTCTCCTCCCTTCCCCTCTCCTGTCTTCCCTCCCTTCCCCCCTTCCCTCCTCCCCTCTCCTCCCCCCTCCCCGCCCCTGCCTTCCCCTCCCTTCCCCTCTCCCTCCCTCTCCTCCCTTCCCTTCCCCACCCCTCCCCTTCACCTCACCCCACCTCCTTTCCACCTCCCCTCCCCTCTCCTCCCTCTTTCCCACCCCTCTCTTCCCCTCCCCTCCCCTCCCCCTCCACCTCACCGCACCTCATTCCAGCTCACCTCCCCTCCCCTCAGCCTTTTCCAGGCTCGATTCCTCTCTTGCTTCTGCTAAACCTCCTTTGCTTTGGGAATCTAGGCCCCTTGATTCCATTCACTCTGTGACAGGTGTGAGAGCAGCCACACCTGACCTCTGCCTGGTTCCTTATGAAGCTCCTCCCATGGGCATTCTTTCCAGAGAATCTGGTGACGAGTGGCCAGGCATGTCATACTGTGGGCACAAGCTTCTTATATGAGTCGCTCTTGCCACAGCAGCATGCTATGCACATGGCTTGCTCAAGGTTACCCAGCCAGGAGTTGAGCCCAACTTCAGATCCTGCTTAGCCACGAAACATGCCGCACGTGGTGACCTTTTATAGAGATGCAAACACAGTGTCTTTGGTTTGTGTTGCTGTAACAGAAAAACACAGGCTGGGCAATTTATAAAGAGCAGGTCTGTTTGGTTGACAGCTCTGGAGAACCAGGGACATCCAAGAGCTCACAGAGTAACAAGGCAGGCAGGAGAGGGGCAGGGATGGGGCAGGGCAGGGACTGGGGATGGGGAACTCATTCCTTTGACTACCAATCTACTTGTATGCTAAAATGTTACTCTGTTCACTGGGGCCAGGTCCCCAAGTGCTAATCGCCTCATAAAAGTTCCCTCTTAAAGGTGACATTTATGTCAGGGTAAGGTGTGTGTGTGTGTGTGTGTGTGTGTGTGTGTGTGTGTGTGTGTGTGTGTGTAAACCAGAGCACAACCTTGAGTGCTGTTCTTTAGGTGTCCTTAACTTTCTTTTTGAGACACAGCATCTCACTGGCTTGGCATAGGCTAGCCTAGCCGGCCAGTAAGCCCCAAGGCTTGCCTGTGTCTGCCCCTCAGCACGGGGATTGTAAGTGCTCGCCAGTGCTGACTCAGCTGCCTTCCCATGGCTCCTGCATGAGTTTTCCATGGCATTCACACCTCAGTGCTGATCTAGTGATGGTGAGGGACCGATTCCTGAGCCAAACTCCTGCCTTCACTTTGCTGCCTTCTATTGCGGCCTGTCCTCCCAAGTGTTGCCGAAGCTTTTGACTGAAGTCTGTATGAGAGAGCAACACTAGCATAGGACCAGTGTGTCTCACCGGGATGGAGACCCAAATTGCCCGTGAAAGATGAAGGGGAGAGAGGCATTTGTGGGAGACCGTCGTGGATCTGACATCTGGCAAGTGAGGGAAGGAAGGGAAGGAGCTGCTATGTGGTTTTGAGAGAGCCCCACGAGGCCCCCGGAGCCTCCAAGCAGAGACCCCTATGTAGGACCCCACCCTTTGGGCATAGAAAACTCAAGCCTAGTCATCGGCAGAGAAGCCCCAGGAAGGCCTGGTGTGGGTGCACGTGCTGCAGGGATGCTGAGGTGTGGCAGCTGGCTGTCAGTGGACCACACCCTCCCCCCCATCTCCCCCCCCCCACCACCACAAGGCTCTCCCAGGGAGATCTGGCTGTCTGCACAAACACTATGGGATAATGGCTGTGCTGTGGATTAACCCAGAAGGTACCCTGTTGCCACAAGCGAGTCAGCTAGCTTCCCCCCTTCCCAATTAATTTACTTTAACTGGCAGATTAAATGAGGGAATGTATGGAAGATGCTTTTCTAAGTACAAGTGCTCAAGAATCTTGTAGCTGTCCTCCAGCTTGGAGACAGCAGAGCACAAGGTTGATAGGATGGCTCCTGGAGGGGGGTGGCCTGGGTTCAAAGCCTGTTTCTGTCACTTGTTAGGAGTGGGATCTTGGACAAGTTACCTAACCTTGCTGGGGCTCAGATTTATTCTCTGGAAAGAGAAGATAATAACAGTCCTTAACTTCGTGGGCTGCTGTGGGAATGAGATGAGATAATTTAACCAAAGGAGTCCAACGTAATAGCTATTACACTCTACGTGCTGTCTGGCTTCTTTTAGAGAGCGGTGTGTGGCATAGCCTGCAGGGGGCACCATCCTCACAGTAATCCAACGCAACCGTTCAGAGTGAGGCCTTCAAAAGCTCAGAGTGGCCAGATGACAGAATGTTCGGAAGCATGTTCACAGCACAGAAGACAGAACCTTTATGGGGGTGGGCCCGATAAAGCAGGATCAAGACAAAGATCAGGAATTTTCAATCAAGAGCGCCGGCCTGTGCCCTTGAGGGTGAGCCGGAGAAGCGGAAGGCTCCAGTTGGAAGCAGGTCCGCGAGGAAAACAGGCAGATTGCAACTGAAGACCAATCACCCGGAGAGAAATTGAGAGAAGAGCTGTTGAAATCCCTGCCCTATTCGGTTTCCCCTTTCACTTCATCCTGGATTTGGAGAATTCTCACACCACGCAGGAAAATGGACACCACCCTTCTAGCTGCCTGGCCATGCCCTGGGCGGATGGATATGCTACATACGCTACACTAAAGAATCCTAGCGCGGACGTCGCCTGCTCTGGGCCACTCACTTTTTTTCTGTTGTCTTAATTACTTTACCTTGGTCACATTGTTGATAGTTACTTCATCCTTTATTGACAGCTCACTAAGGTACAGCGAAGAAGCCTCTTTACTGCTTAGTATATGAATTGGACTCCTTTTCCTGCCTCCCTCCATCTTTTTGTTTCCCACAGCCTTCCTCCCCTCTGCTTTCCCCCTCCTCTCTTCCCTCCCCCTCTCCCTCCTCTCCTTCCTCTAGAGAATCCACTGTTCATTAGGCAAGCAGCTCACCACGGAGCTACAAATCTAGTGGGAATTTTAATTTTGGGACAGTCTCTCTCCATACGGCCCAGTGGATTTTGGACTTGAAATATTTGATATTTGTGCCTCAGCCACTCAGGCAGCCAGGATTAGTTACAGGGACACCACCCTGGCCTGTTCTTTCTAGAAGTCCCTTTACTTCCACTGGAGAATGGGAACCATTTCTCTCTCAGGCAGCTGCAAATGCTAGAAAGTTCACCTTAGACAGAATTGTTGTCTCACGTGAGCACAAAGGCTACAGTTGCAGGCATATGTGTAGATTTAGGGTTCAAAAGTTCCACTTGGATCTATTTTTTTCGTCTCTACTTTTAAATGTTATGTTTTTTACACTTATTTATTTACTTACTTAGAGTGTGTGATCGAGCGGGCGCCATGACACTTACGTGGCAGTCAATTGACAATTTCTAGAAGCCGGTCTCTCCTTCACTAGCTGGTTCAGGGACAGAGGTCAGGTGGGCAGACTTGGCGGTAAATTCCTTGCACTAGCTGATTCCTCTCACACCTCCTCTTCATCTTCACTCCAACCTCTTTGTTCAGCACTGTCAGATTTTAATGGTGGTAAGAAGGCTGAACCTGCCCCCCCCATTAGAGACTCAGGTTTGCTACTCCATGTCTCAGCCTCCCAGCAAAGCCTTCCTGGAGCCCCCTGGGGGCCCACTGAGCCCATGAGGTCTTGCAACTTCTCCCGAGTCAGTTCCCAGAGCTGGGAGAGTTGGAGGCTCTCATTGACTTGTTTCATATGACCCCGACCCCATCCCGGGATTTCTATGACGGGATTTTGATAATCTCAAACTGTCATGTTTCTAGAAAAAGAGAGTGCAGCTGCAGGAGGTAAACCGTGAATGCAACATTCATAGATTTTTCTCATAGGCTCGTGGTGAGTGCAGCTGCAGGAGGTAAACCGTGAATGCAACATTCATAGATTTTTCTCATAGGCTCGTGGCGCAGATAATGAGGGGCATAAGAGACGATACAGCTACCTAGTCAAAGTGCAGGGGCCGGGTGGTTACCTGTGACCTTGTCTGGAGGTATTTTGGGTATTGTTGTCTCCTTGCTATGGAATCATGGAGACTTTGCTCATATTGCTGTGATTCGCAGTTCAGATCTGTGTCTCTCACCATGGATTTACTTCAGTGTCTCCAACTGGCTTTTAGTTATGTTCACTCAGTCATCTGGGCACAACCCGCATGGCGCGTCTCTTGTTCCTTCCAGACTTCATCTCCCACCCCGTCTTTGCTGCTCTTTGATGCCCTAGAACTGCTTTGAGGGTGGACCACCTTCCATTCTCATTTGCTGCCAGATGATTTCAGTGACCTCTCCTGCCGTCTTCAGCTTGAGCCTTGCTGGGAATCCTGGACCTCTGAGGCTAGTGACATTCTGGAGTCCACTGCCTGGTGTCATAGCTCAACCATAAGTTTCACAAGCTACATGCACTTGAGTCGTTAATTCAGGCTCCCATATCACAGCCCCTCATCTCTAAGCTATAGTTTTGCCTTTTGAAAACCACTTTTCCTTTATTTTTATTTTATACGTATGACTATTTAGCCTGCATGCCTTTGCACCACATGCATGCTGGTAGAGGCCAGACAGGGTACGAGATCCCTGGGTCCTCTGGAAGAGCGGTCCTAATCAATCTTAAGAGTTTTCAGTAGTCATCATCAGAGAGGCTTCCTCCAGCTCCCCTGACGACAGCACATGCAGAGCTCACAGAGAAATACTAGGCAGAGAGAAAGCCCAACTGGACGTTTCTATTAGGTCCTCCCCTTGGAGCTCAGGGAAGCCCGCAGAAGATGGAGAGGGAGAATTACAGGGGCCAGAGGGGTCAGGGACACCAGGAGAACACAGCCCACAGCATCAACTAAGCAGGGCTCAGAGGGGCTCACAGACTCTCACACAGCAGGCATGGAGCCTGCATGGTCTGTGCTTGATCCTCTGCGTATGTATGGTTGTTAGCTTGATGTTCTTGCGGGAGTCCTCACAGTGGGAGTGGGGGGATCTCTGACTCCTTTGCCTGCTCTTGGGAATCTTTTCCTCCTATACCTCACCCACCCTGACATGACGGTTTGTGCCTAGTCTCATTGTAACTTGGTATGTGGTCTTTGGTTCATGTAGCTGGTGGGCTCCATCTTTTCTAAGGGAAATGGGGGAGGAATGGACCTGGGGTGGGGGAAGGAGGTGGGGGTGGGAGGGGTGGAGGGAGGGACAACCTCAGTAGGGATGATGAGATAATAAAAAAAAAAAAGAGTCTTCAGGGCTCGTGACCACTGAGCAATCTCTCCACCCTTCTAGTTTATTATTGATTTTTGAAATATTTCAACAGAAGCCTCACATCTCTTGGTAAAGGACCCAGCCTTTGGAATAGTGTGTGGGCCTGAGGTTTGTGAGTGTCACTTGTTGGATGGCCTCCTTGGTTCTCCTCTCCTTCCCTACGCTCCTGAGTTTTTAGTGTGTGTTTTTCAGGTGGCTGTGATTTAGGGAGTGTTGGCCAACTCTGAGAAATGCCACTTTCACACCTGTATAATATCGTATTGCCTGACAACTACTTCTGCAGCACCGCTAATCCTCTGCGGCTCTGTGTGTAATTATATACACCTCTTCTCAGCTCTGCCTGTTACAGGCCTCCTGCTAGATCTTTGTCTGCTCTCCCCTCACCTTCCAGTGACCTAAAGGAGTTGTATCCTGGGAGGTAGATTTCTCGGCGTTGAGGCAATTGCATTAAGAGCAATCACATGAGCCGTGAACCAGTGGGTATGTGCTGAGTTATCTGTAGGGCTGGTCCTCACTGTGAGTGGTTACGTAGCCCCGCATGATGTAATGTTTGGGAGTAGAGAGAAGGAATACACCTAGCTGGGCATGCTGTGTCCATTAAAATACTGGTGAGCCATAGATGTGTGTTGTGATTAAAATTAAAACTAATGACAATCTCCATTAATGACACTTAATTAATTGTATTAATTGTCAAGTGCCAAGTAGAATGCATAGCCACGGGCTTCCGTCTTGATGGCATAGAGAACCATTTTAGCACCTAGAAAGTTCTGTTCAACTGTGCTGCTCTGGAGTGGGGAGATGGAGTGGGAATACTGAGACGTCTGCCAAGGCTGCCAGGAAGAAAGCAGAGCCTTGTCCCCTTAGAACTGTTAAAGGGTCTGGGGAAAGTGGCTTAGTGATGCAGGTAGGGTACACTGTGCACAGCAGGACACAACATCTAAGGACCATACAAGAATGAGTGATGCCTAACTCCTTCACTATGTGGGGAGGTAGGCTCGTCCTTCCGGGAAAGCACAGAGGCAGCTGGGACTCGTCCCCCAGGAGACAAGCCGTGCATGAAGTGCTTACGTGCTTATGTAAAGGTTTCTTCTAACCTTAAGGGAGGTAACATCACCTGCACCTTACAGATGAGGAAACAGTCTCAGAAAGGGTGTCCAGCTTGAGGCCCTTTACAGCTCTCTATTGCTTTAAGTCAGGCATGAGGGAGCTGAGCATAGGGACCTGAGCAGGCTGAGCTCATGGAAGGATGGTGGCTGCAGGCTAACAGGGATCAGACTGGGGCATAGGATAGCTCACTGGCTTTCAGAGAGGCCAGAAAGAAGCAGCCAGATCTGGACAGGCTAGCTGCTACCTTGTAATTGTGGTTGAATCAGATGGCTTAGGGTTATGAAGATGCAAGGTGACACATTCTCTCACCTCCATGTGATCGTGAGTGTGGACTTTGAGGGTTGTGCTGCTCTTATCTAAATCCCCCCCCCTGCTTCTTTGCCACCCACAGCTGGGGTGAGCTGAGCTGTTTGGAAAGTGACCATGATTTAATGACAGTAATTATTGCCTTCATTATCTTTGCACATGAGGTATAAGTCCCACCCTTAACATAAGTACATCCTCAATTTAAAAAATGGGCTCAATTTGTCCTAAGTGCTGGGATTTAACCCAGGGCCTTACACATGCTAGTCAAATATTCTGCCTCTGAGTTACTTCTCAGTTTCTGGAATCTGGAATGGAACTGAATCCAATGTCATGGAGATGAAGCAAATGTCCATGTGTGTGGAAACAAAGACACCTACAAAGGCCTGTGGTAGGGCAATGGGTATGGGATTCACTCTGGCCCACGAAAATCATTAATAATTTTTGTTACCGGGACACCCACAAGTCTGTCCATTTACTATAAAAATGACTTCTTGCCACCATCACTTGGTGACCATCGATTTTATGAATGTTAGGGCTAGAAGTCACCAGGTGTTGTCCTGTATGTGACAATGACAAGTTCTGTGCAAACAGAATCGTTATAGTAGTCAGCTTTCTGTTACTAAGGTGAATCAACTTCTAAAGAGACAGGGTTTGTTCACATCATAGTTTCAGAGGCTTCAGCCCAGGGTGGGCTGACCCTGGTGCTTGTGGACGGGTACTGAGGGCATACTGTGATGCAGAGTGCGTGGTAGAGGAAGCAGCAGCCTGAAATCCGGGCAAATATGAGGTCCCGATCCTGCAATCTCCTTTAGGGCACACTTCACTTGACCTATGACTACTCACTGAGTTCCACCTTTCAAAGCTCGGACCTCCTCCTAGCAGAGCCAAGCTGAGGGCGAAGCCTCTAACAGTGAGGTAAGACTATCTAATTCACCCAAAACAATCAGGTTTTGAAAATAATTCAATTTCTAAATTTGAGCCAAACTTCCAACTTTTGAATTGGCACATGCATTTTTTCAGGGCTGGTCAGATCCACATTGCGTGTGCCTGGTGATGCTGGGAGACGTTAGGTAGGGTCGGTTTTCCACTGTGTGCAGTCAAATCTATTGTCATGCACTGTGGTCAATGTCACTATATCAGCATTGTCAACACATGCTATTGGGTGTTTATGGTGGATGGTAGCCCTCGCCATACCGTGTCATTCAGACACATTATAGGCCTTGTTAGAATCTGGTTCCCGGCTAAACACAGACTGCTCTCAACAGATCCATTCTAGAGACTTCAGATTTTCAATCACACAGGCTGATGGGTTTCTGGGCCACTGATGTCTCAAGAAGTGAGGTTTCTTACAATGCGTCCCTCAGTTGAGTTGAGATCTAAAAACGGAGCAGCTAAGTCCTGCCTTTGGCTCTGTGTATGTGCACATGTATGAAGTTACACGCGTGTGTTAGTGACAGAGACATACCTGTACCGGGACTTAGGCCTGTGTTCACCTGAGCTGCCTTCGCATAGTCCTGTGTGGCTTCCTGAGGATGCCCGGGCATTTTAAATCATGATCCCTGGTAGGGACCGCAAAAGCAGCAATTCCCAGGGCTGGTCCTGGGATGCGCACCTGTGCTGGTCCCCCAGTCAGAGCCCACCTTACCAGCAGGCTGTGTGTTGCCTGGAGGAACCTTATCACGGAGTCTCTGAATATCTGTCATTCATTCTGGTTCCTTGATCATGGGCTCCAGTTCTTGTGTTTAGATTGGTTTTAGTCTTTCCATACAACCTTTTAGTGTTCCCTTTTAAAAGAAAGATTTATTTTTGATGTTTGTTTGTGCATGCTTGTGTGTGTAGGCAACCTTTGTGGGGGTGTCCTGTGTGTAGGGTGCCTGTGTTGGGGTGTTCTGGGAGGACAGAAACGGGTACTGAATCCCCGGAATGGAAATTAACAGATGATTGGGAGCCGCCTGATGTGGGCATTAGGAACTGAACTTGGGTCATCTGGAGTTGTTGCATGTGGTTTTAACTATTGAGCAGTCTCTCCAGACCCTTTGAACTTCCTCTGGACGGCTCCAATCTCCTTTCTGGGCGCCTGTGGTAACTTGGCTCCCAGCTACTCTGCATTCAGGCGGGCCTGGACCATGGAATTACCCTACCTACGAGATGCCCATGGCATTGCCGTGTGGCATCTGAGGAGCAAAGGTTTAAGAATCAGTTACCTCCTGAGCTAGTCCATTTCCTCCAGCATCCATTAGCTATGTTGAGTAGCTAAGCACAGGGAACACCACAGGCAGGAGAAAAGTCGGGGAGGGGACAGTGTGCTCAGTGTGTGTGTTAGCGTGTCCTCATTCCTCCTGGGCTACACATGGAACTTCCAATGCTAACAACTGAAAAGTTCTAGGTAAGTCAGGAGAAAGCATGTGCCTGCTTTCATGCATGGTGTGTGTGTGTGTGTGTGTGTGTGTGTGTGTGTGTGTGTGCGTGCGCGTGCACCCTGGGAAATCCTGGCGGTGATCTTTGAGCTGACTGGAAGAACCCTGGGGTCACTGATGGATGGGGTGTCGAAGCTTATATGAGGTGGGGAGAGGGGGTGAGGGAAGAGTTCCATCAGCATCTATGGTGTTTTAAAGCAAAGCCCAGTAAGCTCCCCAAATGACTCAGATGCTTCCCAGACCATCGCTGGTGCTTACTTACTGCGTTAAGGCTGGTGATTTACTACCAGTCTAAGGCTGGAAGAGAGGCCTGGGGACACAGCTCCGTGAGAGCACTTACCTAGCATTAAGGGTGCCCTGGTTAGAATCGTCATTATCAACAACTACAAAGAAACACAGGGATGTAAAGCCCCAGAAATTCAAGACTTTCCTTGTACATTGGAAACCTTGTTGACAGCTTTCTCTTTTTTAACGTTCACCTTCAGATACTTGGGGGACAGACAATGGGGCATGAGGACAGGAGGGGAAAGGTCATCTCTCGTCAGCTAGGAAGCGATGGCTAACACCCCGTCTTCCATCTTCCTCCACTGATCCCTGTCACAGTGTCTCTTGGGAGTGACAGAGCGCAGGGCTGTTGTCTGCATGGCCCTGTGTTCTGCAGAGCAGAGAGTGGGAGGTAGGCTACCTCTGCTTCCTGCCCTCACCTTATCTTTTATTCTTCAAAGTGTGATCATTGAAGTCTGTGCCTGAGCCTTGGGCAGGACTGAGCAGAACTCAGAGTGAGGCATTTGAAGGTCGAGGGTTAACTGTTGAGAGTCTCATCCTAGAGAAGGCCCCTGGAAGTCAAGGTCATCGCGCTGCTGCTGCGGACATCCGCCCCTGATACCCACCCTTTGTCTCAGCTCAAGGCTTCTCTGTTCAGGGAACACATTCTATGAGGAGGCCTGCCCTGCTGCAGCACCCACCTTCTGCTCCAGGCACCTCAGTTACTAAGCCTAAGTGACCCAGACAAGCTGCTGTAGAGCACGCCTACAGGGGCAGCCTTGGCGTTGTGTGTTTAGCACAGCCAGGGGAGGCTGGGGTGAGGTTTGGTGGCCTGAGGGCATGGTGTGAAATCATGATGGTCCTGGTTACCGAAGTGAGAGGATGCTAGAGAACCATGTTGTGGAACTCACATCATTTTGTGAAACTTCAAGGAAGCGATGATGCCTGAGTTTAATGCTGGAAGTCTCCTAATTCCTGTAACAGCTTTACCAGTGGTTCCTCTCTCCGATTGTCTGCTGTCTCCAAATACAGAATGTACTTCCAACCAGCCAGCTCTCCAAATCCTAAGTCAGTACTCAAGGTGCCAGGTGCCTTCCCAGTGAGACCCTATGTAGCCCTGCATGGTCCCCCGAGGCCCCTTGAGCAAGCCTGAAGCTGTTGACCAGAACTCCATGCCCCAAAGCTGTTATTGGTACTCTTCCCATTTTGATAACACACACCTCATAGGGAGGAGCTAAGCCTAAAAGTCCTGTCATTTTCCACTGTGCTGTGAGTCAGTATTTAAGCCCGTTCCATCCCCTCAATAAACGGCATTTGGCATTCCGACATTGCCATTCAACGAATGACCCACTGTCTTGTCTCTTTATTTCAATCTCTAGGCCTTCGCCTGATTTGTGGAACAGATCTTAGCACGGACGCTACAACCCTACCCACTTCCTGTGATTTGTTTTCAAACCATAGCCCCTCCAGCCTACTGAGAATAAGAAATGTGCTTGTCCCCAAGTCTAGCTCATTGTGTAGTCCTGGCTAGCCTGGAACTCACTAAGTAGACCAGGCTGGCCTCACAGAGATTGCATGGAGATCTGTCTGCCTCTGTCTCCCAAGTGCTGGGATTAAAGACAGTGCTGCCACCCCAGCTCTGGATCTGATTATAAACACTCATAATACTGCACATGTTAAACATTTGGTTAGTTGGTTGGACTCATGGTCTGCTCTTCTTCTTCCTTCTTCTTCTTCTTCTTCTTCTTCTTCTTCTTCTTCTTCTTCTTCTTCTTCTTCTTCTTCTTCTTCTTCTCTCTCTCTCTCTCTCTCTCTCTCTCTCTCTCTCTCTCTCTCTCTCTCTCTCTCTCTAAGTCCCTGAACCTATTAAAATCATCACTTATGTGGCTTTAAGTTTAATTAATAAACAGTTCTTGGTCACAAACAGCACTGACCTTCAGAGAAATGGGCCTGTAGAGCCTTCAGTTAGAAGATGATTTGGAAATGACCAACCAAACCCCTTTACAGCTCCCTCAGAGGCAGGCTCTGGTTTAACCCACTGCAGAGCTCCCTTTCCTTCACATGGGCAAGTGGGAAGGGTTTCACGAGCATCATTCAACAGCAGGGAAAGGGTGGTGTGGAGAGATGGTTTCTGTTTCCTGCTCTTTGAGATCCCTGGCTGTTTGAATTTGAAGCCAGCGGAGAGCTAAGCTCACTGCCTTGTGAGCTATTGAAATCTTGGCCTCAGAAGGAAACCTGATGTTTGTCTAAGTGGTCCTCCTGTGTGGGCTGGGAGCTGATACTGTGCCCACAGAGGAGGGTTCCCTGATGCTGAGTCTCCTGGAGCACAGGCTCAGTGACCTCTGAAGTAAAAGCATACAGGAAAAGATAAGCCTTCATGCGTGATCTACGAGACGGTTTCTGGTGATCTTCAAGATATCTTGTCAAGAGTGCTCAGGGCCAGAGAGGCAGGGACTGGGTGTGGGGTGGAAGAACCACCCAGTGTCGCAGGAACATTGAAGATGGATTCTTGACATTTTGAAACTCTTTAGTAATACCCCCACCCCCGGTTAGCTTTTCACTTTAACATTTCTGAGAAAGATGGGCTTCTGCTTTGGGAGAAATCACAATGGAGCAAACTGGGCCATGGACGATGTTGCAGAGACAGGCTGAGGGAGGCCTGACAGTTCTCCACAATTGAGTGTAGAGTGGGGCAGAGAACAGCTGAGCCGTATTTGGGTGTATGGTTTCAGAGGTTCTCATCATAGCTGCTTGGCTCTGTTTTTCCAGGCAGATTGTGAGGAAGTCTCAGGGACTTGAGAGTGTGTGAGAGAGGAAAGTGTCTTCCCTGGACAGCAGGGAGCAGAGAAAGGGGATACAGGTAGGGACCCAGCAACATGTAATTCCCACGGATATGCCCTGAAGGACCTACTCCCTCCAATAGGCCTTACATTCTTCCTCCCTTTTCCCTCCCCCCTCCCTGCCTGCCTCCTTCCCTCCCTTCCTCCCTCCCTCCCTCCCTCCCTCTCTCCCTCCCTCTCTCCCTGCCTCCCTGCCTCCCTCTTTTCCTCTCTCCCTCCCTCTTTCCTTCATCCCTCCTTCCCTCCCTCTCTCTTTCTTTCTTTTTGAGACAGAGTTTCTCTGTGTACCTTTGGCTGTCCTGGAACTCCATTTGTAGATTTCAGGTTGGCCTTGAACTCACAGAGGTCTGCCTACCCTGAGTGCTGGGATTAAAGGTGTGCACCACCACTGCCCGGCTCACCTCCTACTGTCTATTTCAGTCTCCTGACACCATTGTATTATAAGTCTCTCAAGGGATCAAGACTTCATTACCTTAGAACCCTCAGAGTTTAATCATCTCTGGAACGTGTGTGATGTAGTATTGAACCTATGTGTGCAGTGAACACTCCAACTTATGTTCACTCAATAGGGATTCCAATTGTCATTAGTATTTGCCACTAATGAGTTCATAAAAGGCACAATCATGACTCTGGTGCAGACATGAAGCAAGTGAAAAAGACTGCATCTAACTTATTAAACAACATGGAACCGGCCAGAAAGGATAAGCTAAGGACCTCCAACCATAGACTCTCACCTGTTCAGCCATGTGTCCTGGGCAGCTATGAAGGTAGTCCAACAAATCACAGACTTATTTAGCACATTATGAGATACATTTTATTTATTTTGAGTTGTGGTGGGCCTCAGTGGTAACTTTAACAGAATGCTAGAATGTTGGGAGGCTCAGCATGCCTGGCACGTGAATGCGACTGTGCTATTCCTCCGTCTTCGTTTGCATGGCTTCTAAATTTCCAAGCAAGTGGTTTGATCCTTCATTTTGAGAGTGTGTGGGAAGCAACAGACATGTTTGGCATCTGTTGCCTTTGAGAGCACATTTTGCTGTTCCCCAGTCGTGCATTGTTGCCTCAGGAGTTCAACAAGGCCCTCATTGAGCCTTTGAAAGACCTGCCTTAGATGGAACTTTGAAATCTCAGGGAATTCTGCTCTCTCGGGTCCCTTTATGAAATCCGTGGAAGCTAGCTTTGCAAAGCATTGCTTCCTGTTGATAGGGTGGCCTTTAGCTGAGCTTGATCCCAGCCAGACTTTGCCTAGGTGATACTGAAAAGCTTTTCATAGCCCCTGAGTGCCACCAAGGTCACCTGAGACACTGAGCTTACTGCCATAGCCAAGGTCCCCATGGGGCATACAGCTTCTTGGAAGCCCATGAGACACCAATCTGGGTGGGTCGGAAAAATAAGTCTCTGCTCTCCTCTTTATGAGTTCTCAGCTGGGGTTTCCTGTAACACAAGATAAATTAGCAGGAGTGAAACAAATACAGGCTTAATAATGTATGCAGCTTCTGCCCACAGGGAAGACACCTACAGACAAGCATATCTCTCCATCCCAAGGAGGTGCCTTAGACTTCACAGCCTCCATGAAACACAGAGTGAAGGGTGTGGCTGACACACACTTGGCTTGGCCAGGTGAGGTATCCGAGCACAGTTTGCTGTGCAGATACGTCTTTTGAGATGGGGTCTGATGATGATGAACAGGTTTGCATTCAACCCGTCATCTTCTTGTTCCAGGATGGGATACGAATACTGACTTAGAAGTTCTGAGTAGTAGTCTTGTGATACAGCTGTTTTTGGAAATCCCTTCATAATTGTCGAGCTTTCTCCTGTTAGGGCAGTGCTTAGAGCTTTTCTCTGTGTGAAGTTTCTCACTGTCATCTCTGGGCCAAAAAAGCAGAGTCTGGTCTCCTACAGCTGTGTTGGGGAGTGATGGACTAAAACCCCACTTGAGGGGAATTAGAGCTCACATTTGTTGGGACATTTGTTTCTTTCCTCGATCTCCTGGATCCTGAGATTATCTCACCTCTCAAGATTGAGAAACCCTCCTTGCATGTCCAGACCCGAAAAACAAACAAACCCCAAATCCTCGGTGAAAATCTGTTTTATCCCTGCACTGTTGCTTGTCTCTCTGTTCTTGTCACATTTAAGGAAACTCTCTGGGAAGAGGATGGGAGTGGCCCTTTACAAACTGCTCCTTAAGCTGGCCCAGGGGACCCGCCAACTCAGTTCAAAAGATCAAACTTCAAACCACGAATGGGTTTCTTAATTGCCATAAAGAATCCAAAAAATCCAGAGTCCAAAACATCTCTCCAGCTCCCTTAGCCAAAGCAGAAGGAACAATTTTAAATTGCCTCCCTTTCAGGCCCTCCTGGACCCCAGTTTGGATACTATCACAGTTTATCCCAGAGCTAACCCCCATCTCTCACTCCTCCTCCAGGCTGGGGCTGTATCCCTCCCTCTGTTTCCTCCTCACCCCCTCGACCCTCCAGAATCCCTGTAAGCTCAGTTGTCTCTTAAAAGTAAGCTTCCTGAAGAACATACCAAATGCCTTTCTGTGGACTGCAGACCCTGGCCCCTGAGCTCAAAGCCACTGTCAAAACCTCTCTGGAGCCCAGACTGGATAGAGGGACTTAGGTATTTTTATCAGTGTGTGCTATAGGACTTACCCGTCTACATTAGCAGGTTTGTGTGTCAGTGGGAACCTCGGAGCAGCCTCATATACTCTCAAGGATGATTTAAAAGACCCCTAACACCACAGGAAACATAATGTTTTAGCAGGGGCTTTAGCAAGGCAGTAAATGCTAAAAAAAAAAAAAAAAAAAAAAAAAAAGGTCTTTGCATCTTCATCCCCAAAGATGTGCCTGTGAGTATAGATCAGACTCTGATCCAGGTGCAAAGCAGATCCCTGTGGGCTTGAGACAGGCTGGCCCCAGCACTCAGGAGGTCCTGATGCTGACACTCCAACACTCAGGAGGTCCTGATGCTGACACTCCAGTCCAGAGCTACCACTGGCGATGGTGGCACAGAGCAGGGCACCACACATGGATGGGAACAGAGAGAGCCACATACAGACCAAGCACTTTGAAAACAGTTTAGAACAAAAACCAAAGCAGAGACTGGCATAAATGTAAGATCTTATGGGAACAACAGCAACAATAAACCAGCAAACATCAGGGCATCTCTACTTCACTAAAGGTGCTGGAAAGGATTGGCTCCGACCTGCCTCAGAAGAAGAGAAAGAATGAAGTGATGACTCCATCTCATCTCAGAGACTTCTAAAGGTGAACGGCGTTTTCCTGGTTGGCTTATTTTAAATAAGGACTTCCACAGAAGACTGGCACATGCCACTCAAAACATGCCACTTTGGCAAAAAGGAGGCAACTGAGACACAGTATACAAAGGAAGAACGCTTCACCTGCTCAGATTGTTGCCTCAAAACGAGTACAGATTTCCCTCTGTAAAAGTGACATTGGTTTCCATCTGTTAATGAGTTTCCTTCCTCTCCATCAGGAAGAGAATGGGTTTCTTATCTGCAGAACAAACCTCGACCACCAGATCTGACCTCTTGTGTCCAACTGTGCAAGGCACCGTCCCACCGTTTATCCCTCGCAGTCTGGCTTCGGTTTGTATTGTTGCTTCTCACACGCAGTTTAGTTGCTCTTTTAACAGTGCTATGCAGGGCTGAAGACATGGTTTGGTGAGGAAACTGCTTGCTGATTACATGCAAGAAGCTAAGTTCAATGTGCATACAACACACACACACACACACACACACACTCACACACACACATACACACACACACACACACACAGAGATGTACACAGATATACACAGACATATACAAAGATACACACACACACACACACACACACACACAGGAGAGATGTACACAGATACACACACAGACATATACAAAGATACACACATACAGAGAGAGAAAGAGAGAGAGAGAGAGATGTACACACACACACTCACACACACACACATACACACAGAAAGCATGCTATGTAAAGCATAGGAAGCTCATGACATAGCAAGTTGCAGACCATCCTAAATTACAGGGTGAGATCTGATCCTAAAAAGAAAACCAAAAAACAAAAAACCCACAAACCTCCCTCACGAATGTACTTCTTTGGGTCTTATTTCATTTCTTTAAATGTCTCCCCATGTACATACAAGTTAAAATGTTCACACCAAATAAAATTATATATTCCTTTTTCCTTTGAACTACCTTTTGCCTGATTAAGTCATATACTTTAGTTGCTGAACGTTAGAGACTCCAGAAGTTCTTTTTCCTTCTCTATACCACTGTACTTCTTATCCAAGAGGACCTTTTACAGACACCCTGCATTTCTTGTCTTCACACCCTAAAAAAAAAAAAAAAAAAAAGACTATTACAATTTCCTTTTTTTCAAAATGAAGAGACCAAGTCTTAGTAGAAGTTTGAAACACAGCAAAAATACTCAGTTCAAATGTGCAGTATGTATTTGGTTAGTGTAGACACACCATGGGCTGAGAGACGAATTATGGAAACTGTCCAAATTATAGACATCCTGCTGGCGAAGACAGAAAGGCATCCCTGGAGGGTCTGATGCCCGCTGGAGCTGCTCAGCACTGTGACTGGGCTCTTCTGTACAGCAGTCTGGGCCTTCCGCAGCTCCTGTCCTGTTTGGATATGTGCAAACCGAAAACCGCACATCTAAGTACGAGTCTAGCCACAGCCAATGCCAGGGAACCGAGGGTGGAGGACGCTGGTTGTGGAACCCCTTCGCTGACACATATACAATCTGTACAGTGGAGTTCCAGAGCTTTGCTGATGGCCTGCATGTGTGACTGCCCTTGACCTCTCTCTCCTTCGCTCCAGTTTAACACCTCATGAGTGCGGGGTCAGTTGTGGCCATACTAAAATCCGAGGCATGTGTGCTTTTTGTATTTGCCTGAGAGTCACTCACGTTTTAAACCCGTTTCTACCAGTGTGAGAAGAGTTTAATGCTGGAAGCCTTTGTGTTTGCAACCCCAGAAAAGATTAGCAGGCTCACCTCAGGCTCTCCCTGTCCTCCAGTGATTAGAGTTTATGGCCACATACCTGACATTCCTCCAGCAATGTTAAGCCCCTATTGTTTTCTTTCTGGAGCTATCTGATAGCAGGGCTGTCAGCTAAGTGCAGGCTGAGCAATTAGGCTCACTAACTTCTTCCTGACTAAAATGCCAGTACAAATATTTAACAGAGAGACATGGGACTGAAGAGAAATAGGGGCCAATTAATGGCAGATAATTTGATGTTACAACGAATGAGGGTGAATTCTCACCGTAGGTGTTTGAGTTCAGCTGCAATTAACTTTAAATTAACCCATTAGGCCCTTGGGAGTGCCATAGCTACCACCTCTTCAAGTCACCCTTGGGGCCTTTGTGGCCTTGAGATCCCCGCAGTACTAAACCCTAAGCACAAGGTGGTATAGATGGAACCAGGTCCTTGCACAAATCAAAGGAAGACAGGGCCTCCAGTACCAGTTTAAAGTAGTTTAAGTAAAGCAAGACTTTGTCCGGTCACATGGCAAATGCTCAGGGGCAATGTGAATTCAGGTGTGGCTGAAAGACTAGGACAGATTCCTTTGGGACAGGCAGGCAGGAAGAGGGTCAGAGGCAGGGTAAGAGTTTCCAAGATGGCCACTTCTTGCTCCCACCCCTTCCCGGATCTGAGGCACAAGCCTGGCAGATTAAAGCTCTGTAGGCTTTTGTGCAGCCCTGCTGACAGACTGGATCAACAAGTTCAAGGCAGGATCAGAACATGTTACACACCATCTTGCCTTTCTTCAAACTCACCAACCCTAAGTGAGGGGAGGGAAATTCTTCCGAGACAGTCTCAGACTTGGGGAAGACACTGGGTTTCTGGCTTCCCCCTTTGCTTTCCAGAGGGTCTTTTTACCAATGCCTTTCTTCACCTGCTCCTGTTTGTGGTGTTTGAGATTCCTCTGAGGCGACCTGTCTTGCTTGAGGTTTTCCTGCCTTTTAATTCTTTAACTGGCAGGGGAAACGAAAAACAAAGCAAAACAAAAACCAAAAAAACGAACCAGATCAAGATCCCTACCTTGCATTGTGGCTGCTTCAAAGATGTTGAGAAGACCTGTGTGGCCTCTGCTGTGATGCCCCTGAGTTTTAATCTTTAGAGACTACACCTTTGAGGGCCTCAGGCCATTCCTGTCTTGACATCTCCTTCCCCAAGCCCAGGGGGAAAGACTCCAGTCTGACCAGCCTCTCCTGGTTGTCCTTTCTGCTTAAACCAAAGTCTTCTAATTTATTTCACTTGGACGGATTGCTGTGGCTTGACGCAGCCCCGTCACTGTGATTTGGAAGATGCAATGATTTGAATGGGCAGGTGAGGGTCACATGTCCAGTATTGTGGCTCACGACCAAATGTTCCCGCATCCTACCCAACACCCAAAGGGTGGGACTGAAGGAGGGTGTTCCAGAAGAAAATCAGGGACCAAACCGAACACAGCAAGGGAACATGTTAATTGAAATTTTCAGCTTATAATTTCTGCAAGTGACATCATTTCATTTTACATGTAATTAACTTATTTGAAGCAGTAGACAGTAACTCCTAAAGACCATCCATTCACCTAATTAGTACTTATTAAGCAGTTCTTACAGTTTGGGCCCTAAACTGAATGTTGGGAGTATATAGAAACAAAAACTCTATCACCACCAACAAGAGGAAAGAACATTATTGCCTTTTTATTGTCTTTATTCTTGGCCATTAGATAACGTGCTGAGAATGGAGTGCTGCCAGAAGTCCACAGATGACGTAGAACTTGATGATGTCAAAGATGTTGGAAGCCATTTGTTGACATCATAAATTAGTGTTGGTTCTTTCAGTTCAGATTCTTTCTCACTCCCTACATCTGTACCATCTCTCATTCATTTGAGAGCACCAAGGGTTCTATAGTGTCTTCTGAGATAGCTGTAGTGAAATATTCCTAGTCATATTAGATCTAACCATTAGATCCACATCACCTGAAAGCCAGCTGATGTTAGCTGCTGGTTGCTTAGTGAACCATCCATCTCAGTGTGCCTATGACACTGCTGAAATTGAAGGCCCATAGAAAGTCCGTTAGATGCAATAATACCAGGGCTCAAACACATTCAGTGTTGGACAAATAACTGCCTTAGTAATGCAACGTGGTAAGATTTTATATGCTCGGAGCAGCTCTGGCAGAAAGATGCATAGGACACTGTGCTTCTGTAACATGGGAGCTCAAGTTGGGTTTATAGTCAAGTAATCCCACTGTAGACAATGTTTGAAGTGTGAAGAAGAATAAAGTAGGTGAATAGCAGGGTGACAGGATGGGTATAAGCATTTCTGGGGGGAGGGGGAGGCAAAATGGTTAGGAGAGGATTGTTAACACTGAAGAATTGGCCTAAGTGACTTTTATGAATCATGTCGTGTAATTCAACAGTTCTGTAAAGCATAGCTTATTGTTATCACCCTTTTCCAGATGAGGAAATGAGCCTCCCAGTGTCCCACACCCACATACACACAAAGCTTAAGTCACTCAAGGTCACAGAGCTAGGAGAAGCCGGGCTGGGATCTGAATGGAGAATGTTTGGTTCCAGAAGCCCTGTGCTCAATTGCTCTATTACAAGGACTTCCGGGGGTGGGGGCGGGGTGGGGGGTGCCAGTGTGTCAGGAACTCTGAGAAGCAAAAGAAGTGAAATCAGAGAGCTGGAAGAGAAGAAGGGGGAAGATAATGGAGGGTGCTGCGAGTCAAACAGACTGCGCTTTATGTGGATACTACAGAGTTTAACAGGGCCTTGATGAGATCTGTGTTTTAAGACCATACCTGAGCACAGACTGTACATGGTGTGACTTGAATCAGAGAGATTAGTTAGAGGAATATCAATACAATTGTCCAGGTGAGAGGGACCATTGAGTAAAGGTGGTCATAGTTAAAATTCCATAGTTGGGTGGACTCAAGAGGTAAAGAATAAAGTCCCCTGTATGCAGTGACTGGTTATGGGGAGAAAGTGACAGGTTAGTGTCATGGATTACAGACATCATGGTTTATGAAAGTGAATGTATGATTCATGCTCTGAGAGGAGGTGGGCCCATGGCTTATGAAAGTGGATGTATCCGAGGTTCATGGAGGTCTTTGGAAGGAAACAGCATAGAAGCCAGGTGTGATAGCATACACTCTACGACGTCCCAGAAAGTCTGCATCCCCCATGCTTTCCCAGTGCCACCAGCTGGGGAGCAAGTGTTCAAATGCCTGTGGGGGACGTTTCATGCTACGAAGCTCGGTCCCCTTGCCTTTTGCTTATTTGTCTTTAGGTAAAGGATGAACAGCTGGAGCAGAGAGAAGAAGGCTCCACCTGGGAGTGGCAGCCGAGTAACAAGGAATGTGGGGACGAAAGCTTTGAGAAAGCAGAGGTGTTTGGGACCTTTTCTAATACAGGAGCCATCATCTCCAGAAGACACACGGGGGCCACCGCTGTCTGCAGCAATATCAAATAGTGAAATGTATACAGTGCTCTCGTAGGACAGACCCTGTTTTAAGCAGTGAGAATAGGTTAATTTTGTTGTTGTTCTTTTTTTTTTTTTTTTTTTTTTTGACAGAGCCAGATTAATTTTTCAGTAACTATGTGCAGCAAATCTTTCCTTTGGGTTATATTATTTAACTACAAACGTATAGCCAAAATTTAGTGTTCTAAAATAAGAAATATTTGATGTCTTATCTTTTTTTTTTTTTTAATGAACCAGCACCCAGGTGTGGTTTAGCTTGTACCCAGGCCCAGGGCCATTTGCAAATTTGCAGTCTCATTGTCAGCCCTGGCTGGGCTGAGGGGGGCAACCCTTCCATGCTTTGTTGTGGAGTGGTCAGCAGAATTCAGGTCCTTGACTGTGTACTTCCCTAATGGCTGTTGACTGAAGCTCCATGGGTAAGGCTATCTCCCTCCCCGTGGCACTCACAACATGACAGTCTGTTCTGTCAAAAGGGAGGAGACTCAGACAAAGACTGAACAAGTGTTCAGTGACAAGTCTTGGAAATGACATCTGTTATTTTGTGTGCTGTGGCCCTGGGGCAGAACCCAAGACCTTTCATGTGCTGGGCAGGCACTGTGCTCTAGTTTAATGATGTTGACTCCTCCCCAAATCATGCTGAAGCTAAATCCCCATGTACTGGAAGGAGGAGAGGCCTCTGGGAGGGTCTAGTCCCCAGGACGCCCCTCTCCCGCGCCCATGAATGGGATTAGCACCTTATAAGAAGACCCAAGGACCAAGGTGGGGACCTCTGTCTACCTCTGCCTTGCTGTGTGAGAACATAGTGTGCCTGCCTCCCCTTTTCAGGAAGCAGCACCAAATCAGCCGTCTTGGGAGCAAAAGCAGCTCTCAAGGACCCTGGACCTGCAAGAGCTTCACTGTGGGGTTTCCCAGCCTTCAGGGCAAGGAAGGAGAGTTCTACTCCTTGTCAGCCACCCCCACTGCAGTACCCAGTGGCACAAACTGACGAGGGGTTGAGGGGTTAATACAGTGTGTGTGTGATGCATCCCTGGTGACAGGAAACACTGGACACCCGCTAGGAGCTGCCTACAACACAGATGAGGGAAACGAGGCATGAAATGCCACGGGCTTGACCCGATTTCCCACTGCTAATAATGAACCGGGGAACCCGGGGTTCTGATCTGGGCACCTGCGCAGTTAATCTCCAAACCTGGATTGGACAACCATATTTGCACAGGTGCTTTGAACCTGTAGCCCACATTGTGAGGCAGAGTCTAGACGTCTCTGATTTCAAAGAGCATGAGGCTCATGTGTGGTGAGAAACTGATGCTGATCTGGTGAGTCTAGGGTGGGGGTCCAGAGCCACATTTCCAAGTTTTGGGTACTGGGAACACCACTTCATTCCCGTAGTGGCACTGGGAAAAGAACTCAGGGCAAAGACATGGACATGCATTTTCTGTTTATGATCCACTCCTGAACTGGTGAAGTGGACCAATCATTTGTACTTTGTGCTTTACATTTTTTAAATTTTATTTTTTAAATCTCCCTTCCTCCCCCCTCTCTTTCTCTCTCTGCCTCCCCCCACCCCCCGTGTGTGTGTATGTGTGCATTGTCTGTACCCATGGTTCCCTTGGAAGTCAAGGTGTTGGATATGTTTCAAACTGGGTTAAAGGTAATTCATGGTAAATAAGAATCTGGGAAACGATAGGCTGATGGGTGTTTATTCGGGGAGAAATCACTCACACCAGAAACAGAAGACCGCTGCAGGTTCCCATCCCAAGGATGTCTCTGGATGCTCTCTGTCTCCAACCTGGAAGCAAGAGGACGAGCTGGGGTCCAGAACCCCAGACCTAGTCCCCCAGGTCACACCCTCACCTGTTCCTACACCCCCAATGGGCGTGGTCAGTGCAATAGGTGTGGGCAGGGTGGATATCTCATTACATGCAGGTAATTTTGAACCATCCAATGTGGGTGCTAGGAACTGAGCTTGAGTCCCCTAGAGGAGCAGTAAGGGCTGTTAGCTGCTGAGCCATGTCGCCAGCCCCCTAGGTTCTTATTTTTCATATGTACACCCATTTCTACCCAATATTCGATAGCTGACCACCCCATAACAAGTGATGCTAATTTTTAAACCTGTAGTTTATTTTAGTATAATGTGATGGCTGTATTTAGTAAATAGAATAGCTGTTCTTGCAGATTGACTTAAATGTGACACCCAGTGGAAGCCCTGCCCTCCCCAAACCAAAAACAAAACCCACAACAATCCTATGCTCTCAGCCTGTGATGCTATTGCCTCCTTGTTGGTGTATTTGTAAATTGCTCTGTAATTGCTCACGGTCACTGGCAGTGACCATGAATTACCACTCTTGTGTGAATTTATGAAAGACACTTTCTCCTCAAGGCACTGCTTCCATGTGCTGGAGAACTATTGCAGTGGCTGTTGCTGCTTTGAGGTTGCCCAGCATGCCTTGCTTTTCTGCTTGTTTGTTATCCATGTGGGATGACAGCTCTGAGGGCTGTGACTGCGTCTGCTCCCTCCCTGGAACCCAACACATACCTAAGAGATTGAACACAGGCCAACTATAGACAACATTGGAAAGCAAAAATACAACAACAACAAAGTGAAGAGATAACCTTTAATTCCTTCAGCTCCCTTTCCTCTCATCAATCCCCATGTTGCCCGCGTCTATACGTATGCGCCCCTACATGTAATGTGTCCTTTCCTTTTGGGTGATGGCTGGCATTTATTGATACCATACTAAATATTTGGAAAGATTCAATATAGTAAACCATTGGGACCTTAGAAGCTAGGGACAGGGTCATTGTCATGGCTAAGGAGGCACAGCTGCCATACCTCTCAATGTCTTGAAATTGCTCTTGGCATCTTCAGTAGGAAGCAAGGGGATAGCTGGTCCCAGCCTTATCTTAGGGATGGAGATGACTCTTAGGGACCTGCCTGGTTCTGAGTCCCTTTGAGAGCCAAGGGAGTCCTTCCTCCCTGCCTCCCTGCCTCCCTCCCTCCCTCCCTCCATTCCCCCTCTCTCTGTTCATATGTCCATATGTGTACAGCTACACATATTTGTGTGTATATGTGGAAGACAGTGTTATCTTCTAGTATCCATCATTAGCCATGCATCATTAAATTTTTTCCTTTTATGAACTTCATTTTTAAACACTTGCAAAAAACAAAACAAAATGAAATGAAAACCAAAACCAAACAAACAAATAAAAATATCTGACCAAACACCACACACCAAAATTAACCAGACCCAAAGTCTATACATTTCAGTGAATTTCTATACAGTTATAATCGTTATTTGGAATGGAAGCTATGTTACTTTACATTGGATTTTTGTACGCGCCTACCCCTGCCAGCATGGAAGACGCTACTCCAGGAAGATCTTCTTCATGCAGTTTTAATCAGGATCCTTGAACATGCTTCTTCTGATCCGCGGGAGCCCGGGGGACCCCTGCACAGGCTTAAATACCCTTGCACTAACCAACCCCAGTGAGCTACATGGACTCTGCAGATAGGCTACTCTAACGTGGAAGCAGACAGGCTGAACAGACTTAACCAAATAAGGGCTTGTTTACACCAGAGAGTGCTCACCCTTGGGGAGGTGGAAGGCGGAAGCCAGCGCCATCTTTAAGGCGCGGCACTTGGTGGCTCTCTACAGATTTTATGCTGTCACTATTCAATATATTGTTATGCCAATATATTGTTATCAACAACTAAAAATAAAAAAATCCATTGTATTCTCTGAATGATGAATATCACTGAAAGAAAGGCAAACAATTGCATCTTTTATTGCCAGACAACTTTCCAAGATTCTGTCATGTGAAGCACATGGCCAGGGCACAGGGTACAAAACCATCCCTCAGGGGATACACAATTGCTGCACGTAGCTGTGGTGAGGAAATGGTGAGTGAATCTTCTACAAAGATCTAATAACTAACAGAGGACTGCTGAATAAAATGGACTTGGGAAGATTTTAATGCACTCCCCGTGGAATTCTGTCCACATTGTTCAGGGGCTTTAACTGTAATAGGAAGTGGGAGGTTGCCTATTCTCTCTATTGGGTTCTCTTGTCTGAAATGCAGTCTTCCTTGCCTCCGCCATTCCCAGCGAAGGGCACCTCTATGCACCCGGTTACATCAGTTTAAGTATCATCTTGATCCCCCCTTTCCTTAATACGCCTACAAGATTTATCAATAATTCTTGAACATCTGTCCACCTGATGTGCCTGTGTCCATCCCCTTCTCTTTACTTGCACTTCTCTTTACCTCATCTTCATCCCCTCAGCTTTTGGGACACGCTGGACTCATGTGACAGCATCCCCACTTGTTTCTACTCAATGCCCCCCAGCCCCAGTCTCTGTAGTGCCTACTGTTTGTGACGTGTAAACTATTCATACTACCCCTCCCTTCCACTCTACACTAACATTTCTAGAGATGGAGAAAGGAGCTTGCTAGAATCTGGCCTCTCCTGTATTGCTCATTGGGCCTTAAAGGGTACAACTCAAAGACAGTCTCCCCTGGCCAAAAGACTTCTGTTGTGAGCCCAGGGGAAGCGAATTTCCACTGGGATTCTAAAGGCAACACAAAGTTTCCCAATAGCTTTTGTCAGAAAGCAGTAGAATGAGGAGGGGGGTTGGGGTCATGTGTTTCCATCTGTGAGGCAGTGGTAGAATGGCTGGGGTGTGCGTGTGTGAGTCCACGTTCTCCAGTTTTCCCCTCACTTGTCTCTACAAGATTCTCTCTGGGGACACCTAGCCAGGCAGAAAAATAAGAGGGAATTTGCACGGAATGTTATCCTTGAACTACAGGGGGCTGGTTCACTTCACTCTTGTGTAGGACATTTGGGGGGGGGTAAGGAAAGAAACACTTCCCAATGGCTTCACTTACCTAGTTTTGAAGTAGAGCCCAGAACTCCACTGTCTGTGCTGGACTCAGGGGTCAGGATCAGGGCTGCCCAGCAGCAAGCTTGAGTTTGAAAGGCACTACTGGAGGGTGCTTGCTCAGCCAGGACTTCTTTAAGAGAATATCTTGTCTTCCCCACTGCTTTGGGTGCTGGCTCCTATGACATACAGTTCCTTTGTCTGTCTGAGTGCTGCCTGCAGCTGGGCACGCTCACGGAAGGGAAGTGTCTACAAGCTGTGTTTTCAGCTATGACCCAGGGCAGCCACTGATGGGCTAAGCCACCACGCAGAGCTCATGCCAAGGCATAGGGAACACATGGTTTTGGCCATCTTTCCTAGCTTTCTTCAGCCTGATGACTTCATTGTCACGTATTTAAGACCCATGTCTTAGATTGTCCTTTTAGGAATCTGGTCTGTGAGACCATTTTTCTTTAAGGTTCAGTTCTAGCAGTGTCTTCCTTCCTTCTCTTTGAGCTGTCATAGCTCTCATATGCACATCTACCGTGTCACTCACACTCACAGCCATTGGTGTGCCTTTTCCTACCATCAGATTGTGAGTGACTCAAGGTGACAACTGCACCTTTCTACCAGCTATACTTGGTCCCTGTCGTAGTCAGGCTTCCTACTGCTGTGATCAAATGCCATGAGCAAGTTGGGGATGAAAGGGTTCATTTGGTTTATACGTGCATGTTGCTGTTCATCACTGAAGGGAATCAGGACAGGAACTCAAGCAGGGCAGCATCCCAGAGGCCGCAGCTGGTGCAGGCCATGGAGGGTGCTGCTTACTGGCTGGCCGTCGGCTTCTCCAACCTGACTTCTTATAGAACAGAGGTCTACTGTCGCAGAGGTGGTACCAGGCACCGAGGGCTGGACCCTCCCCTACAGAAAATGCCTTTCAGCCTGAGCTCTTGGAGGGATTTCCTCAGCGGAGGCTCCTTCCTCTCTGATGACTTCAGCTTGTGCCAAAGTGACATAAAACCAGCCAGTACACCTCCTTCGCAGGTAAGCAGGACACAGTGAGGGCTTAAAGGGGACTCAGAGGAGGCTTTATCTGGTTTTGAGTAGCATGTAAAGATCCTGAGAGTGATTTTCATAGGGTGATTCTCTCTGTGTGCATGTGTGAATGTGTGCACACTGTGTGTGTGTGTGTGTGTGTGTGTGTGTGTGTGTGCTGTCCAGAGATCAACCTCAGTTATTATTCCTTAGGATGCTCAGAATGCTGCTTATGCTGTCTTCCTTCCTTTCTTTCTTCCTTCCTTCCTTCCTCCCCCCCTCTTTCCCTCCCTTTCTTCCTCCTTTTCTCCCTCCCTCCCTCCCTCCCTCCCTCCCTCCCTCCCTCCCTCCCTTCTTCCTTCTTTCATTTTGAGGCAGGGTCTCTTGCTGGTCTGGAATTCACTGATTTAGCTGGCCTGGCTGGCCAGTGAACCCCAGGGTTCTGCCTCTCTGCACTTTCCTGGAATGGGAATTACATGCCTGGATTCCCATGCCTGGCTTTTATACATAGCTTCTGAAGATCAAACTTGGGTCCTTATGCTTGAGAGGCAAACACTTTGGTGTTGTCCCAGCCTCATGGCTGATTTGTATTTTGCCATGCAAAAACAAACAAACAAACAAACAAAATAACCAAGTACTATTCAGTTCAGTCCCCACATATTCTTACCCTCTCTCGTCTACTGGAGGTAGGTTAACTATGGCAGGGATATTGGCAGAGATGTTTGCAAATGGAGAGACAGGCCTTGGGTCTGTGGTCTTCTGTGTTTGGGCACAAGCAACCTTCTGTATTCGTTAGGATTAGAGAGCTGAGTGTGAGAGAAAAGACAGTGGTTACCGAAAACACACACGCCATTGGTTTTTCTTGTAAAAGAAATCTGGAGGAAGGTGGTCCAGGGTTAGTATAATACTTTCAAAGTCACCAAAGAGATCTGTTGCTTTTTCCTTTCTACTCTATTGTGAGCAGTACATAATTCTCACTCAAGGTCACTTCATAGCCCAGGATGACTGTTGAGACATTTTCTTCTGCATAAAGGATGCAAAGCAGAAAGGCCAAAGGGTGGATGGTCTGTTCCATCAATGGAGCCTTTCTAGAAATCCCATGTAACCTGTAACTATTAGGTCTTAAACCCAGGACGGAGGGCTAACTGAGGTGCCTATTTCACACACTAAAGCAGATGTTGTCTGCCTGCCTCTCTCAGCATTACTAGAACGTGTTTCAAAGACCTTCTGGCTGCCATACACTGCCCACCCCTTCCCTCAACTCTTCAGCCCAAAGACTGGGCTGGGTCCCCTTCCCCAGCGTCTCTGATTCCTGTATATCTCAGCCATCTTGGCTACACGGGTCTCTTGGTCTCCTGGTTCGCTCCTGGCCTTTTTGGCTTCTGGCTTTCCATCTCCCTTCCCTCCCCTCACCGCCCACATGGCCCTATCTTTTCATTTGGACCCTTCCAGATGCATATCTACAATAACCCTTCTCCTCAACCCTTACCTAGGAGCAGTCATGTCCTCATTTCAGCTTTTCACTCAGCAACTACCATCTCCCCGGGCAGGGCTTGGGGACATTAGGAGAATAGTTAAAGCAGCAGTTGGCACTTTTGCTTCCTGCATGTAAGGGGAGAATGGGCATTTGAAAGGCACCTGGCAGTTCCCCCATGCTTTCTACCCCAGGCGCTCTGCTTAGCATCTTCATGGGCCCTTGCAAAGTCCTAGCGTGTTCTCCAGTTCAGTCCAAGTCACAACCCCTAGACTGACTCTCATGAGATAAATCCTTTGCTCAGACACACACCGCAGGTGGCCTATGTTGTTTTTGTAATGCTAAAAACAAAACCATCCTTTAAAACTTGACCTGCATGTGACAGACAGCAGAGGCGGGTGGCTTTTGATGCATTTACAAAAGGCCTAGTTAGTGAACCAGGAGACCTCTTGGACTTGAGTGTCCTCATAGCCACAGGGAGATTTTGCTCTTTGGCCGCCCATTCATTTATAGTCCAGCCCATAATGCTTTTGGCAAATGAGACGAAACAGCTGATGCTGCTCCTGACACATCCCATATGAGAGGAAAGGCCGTCTGCAGCAACTACAGACCCCTCTGAGACGGCGGAAGGAAACAGTGCTGTCCTGGTATAAGGGACCAGGCAATTGGCAAGCGGGGTAAGAATTTGTGTGAGTCGTCCATGTGGATAGCCTCCCGGGCCTAAGACTCCATTCTGCTGTGCACACTGCTCTGGTTCTCAGGACTCTGCAGGGGTTGTAAGTTCTTGTCCTGTGCCTATTCTCATGTTGGTCCCTCCATAGGCCAGCCTGCAGTCCATTTGCTTGAGCTCCGGTACCGCGATGCCACTGTAGGTCCCAGTCTGTGCAGCTACTGGGTAAAAGCAGACAGGATTCGTAGGCAGACTTTCCCGACCACAGCTGCTGCCTGATAACACACAGAGGCTTAATATTGATTTTAAACGTTTGACCGATATTTCAGTCTTGTTACTAGCTAACTCTTACTTTTGTTTGTTTTCGGGACAGGGTTTCTCTGTGTAGCTTTGGAGTCTCTCCTGGAACTAGCTCTGTAGACCAGGCTGTTCTCAAACTCACAGAGATCTGCCTGCCTCCACCTTCTGAGCTCTGGGATTAAAGCCGTGCGCCACCAACGCCCAGCTCTGACGCTTACATTTTAAATTAACCCAAGCTTCTTACCTGCCCCCTGCCACTTGGCGATACCTTCTCTCAGCACAGCTTCTCTTTACATCCGTTCATGACTTCTTGAACTCCACCGTTCTTCCCAGTGTCCTCTGTGTCCAGCTGAACTGCCTGTACTTCCTGCCTAGCTATTGGCTGTCAGCTCTTTTATGAAACCAATCAGAAGGAGCCTTGGCAAAGACACATCTTCACTCTGTAAGGAATGATTATTCCATAACAGGATTCCCTGTTGTTGCGATTTGGTCCCAGGCCACCTCAGCTTGCCTTTGAACCTCAGAGGGCAAGCACAGATTGAATCATTTAAAGAGGAAGAAATGTACAACCATGTGTAGGATATATGTCTACACAGGTCTTCAGTGGATGGCAAAGCTCTGTGACTTTATGTATAAACTCAACTGGAAGCAATGTCAGAAATCTATGGCACTCTCTTGTTTGTCCTGTGAGAGGTCCTTTGCTTGCTTTGATCTGGATCCTGTGAGAGGGTCCTTCTGAGTGGACTCATTTAGTGTGGTGATTTTGGCAACAGATCAAGCCTCCTAGCTTGAGCCTCTGACCAGCCATTTCCCCTATTGGCCAATCAAGACTTCCTGTCTGGCCATCCTATATCATCCCATAAATTCCCATCTTTTAGAAACTAGTGTGACATTTCTTGAGGACGTCTTATGTGGGGAATTTTCCCAATTCATCACCTCATTAAATCTTCTCACCTACTCTTGGGAATAGATAGGATTGACCCCAATTTTCACTCAAGGAAAACAGAGATGTAGGGATGTAAATAAACTTGTTTCAGGCTCTTACCGCAACTCGGGATACATGGGTCTTGGGTCCATGTTTGTTGGAGACAAACTTAGTGCCCACGGGCTCTGTCCCCATTCCCAACTCCATCGCCATGTCCTTCCCGGCATCTTCTCTTTGGTTGCCTCAGCTGGAAGCTCATTCCTCTCTTTATTCACAGCTCTGAGTACTTTGTCTCAAGCCCTCTCCTACCTCCTCCACGTCCTTCTATTTCCTAGCCATTTGCACGTATTTCTGCCAAAAGGGCCCTCGTCTAAAGCCCTCTGTTCCTGCTTCAAAAAGCACAATGTCTCCATTATAGAAAAGACTCAACGTTATTTCTTTCTGTGAACAAAGGGAATTTGCTTCCTGCCCTTGGGGACTGGCCTTCACCTCCTCGGTGTGTGCCTCACTCAGTGCGGTGCAGTCAAGGTCAAGAAGCTGATTGGCGGATCAGAGACTCCGGCTGCCTCCTGAGGATGCCTCCCTGGATTTTATGCTTCTGACATGTACAAACCTTTCTTTTTGGGGGGCTGGGGAGCTGGTAATGATGATTGTTATTCCATGTACAAACACAGAGGCTGAGAATTTCCCCCTTCATAAGGTAGGAGCTACCCTGTGGAACGCTAACAAAGTGCTGCCCACATCTTTAAGTTCTCAGCAAAGACCCTGCCTGAGCTCCCAGGAATCTGAGTTCCATTGTTCTACAGGGAAACGCCGATGACCAAAAGGTCCTTCTGTAGACTCTTGCTGTGCCCTGTAAGTTCCGCCAGGGTGAGGATATGCATGTGTGAGTCCCAGGCTGAGGATATGTATGTGTGAGTCCAAGAGTGAGGATATACATGTGTGATCCCCCAGAGTGAAGATATGCATGTGTGAGTCCAAGAGTGAGGATATGCATGTGTGATTCCCCAGGGTGAGGATATGCATGTGTGAGTCTCAGGGTGAGGATATGCATGTGTGAGTCCCAGGGTGAGGATATGCATGTGTGAGTCCCCAGGCTGAGGATATGCATGTGTGAGTCCACAGACTGAGGATATGCATGTGTGATTCCCCAGGGTGAGGATATGCATGTGTGAGTCCCAGAGTGAGGATATGCATGTGTGAGTCCCCAGGCTGAGGATATGCATGTGTGAGTCCCAGGGTGAGGATATGCATGTGTGAGTCCCCAGGCTGAGGATATGCATGTGTGAGTCCCAGGGTGAGGATATGCATGTGTGAGTCCCCCAGAGTGAGGATATGCATGTGTGAGTCCCAGGCTGAGGATATGTATGTGTGAGTCCAAGAGTGAGGATATACATGTGTGATCCCCCAGAGTGAAGATATGCATGTGTGAGTCCAAGAGTGAGGATATGCATGTGTGATTCCCCAGGGTGAGGATATGCATGTATGAGTCCCAGGGTGAGGATATGCATGTGTGAGTCCCCAGGCTGAGGATATGCATGTGTGAGTCCAAGAGTGAGGATATGCATGTGTGATTCCCCAGGGTGAGGATATGCATGTGTGAGTCTCAGGGTGAGGATATGCATGTGTGAGTCCCAGGGTGAGGATATGCATGTGTGAGTCCCAGGGTGAGGATATGCATGTGTGAGTCCCAGAGTGAGGATATGTATGTGTGAGTCCCAGGGTGAGGATATGCATGTGTGATCCCTCAGAGTGAGGATATGCATGTGTGAGTCCCAGAGTGAGGATATGTATGTGTGATTCCCAGAGTGAGGATATGTATGTGTGAGTCCCCAGGCTGAGGATATGCATGTGTGAGTCCCAGGCTGAGGATATGTATGTGTGAGTCCCCAGGCTGAGGATATGCTTGTGTGAGTCCCCAGGCTGAGGATATGCATGTGTGAGTCCCAGGGTGAGGATATGCATGTGTGAGTCTCAGGGTGTGTAGATGTATGTGTGAGTCCCCAAGGTGTGTATAAGCATGTGTGAGTCCCCAAGGTGAGGATGTGTATGTGATTCCCCAGGGTGTGTATAAGCATGTGTGATTCCCCAGAGTGAGGATATGCATGTGAGTCCCCAGCATGAGGATGTGTATGTCAGTCCCTAGGCTGAGGATATGCTTGTCTATTTTTTTTTTTTTAAAGCAGAAAAGGCAGCTATACTCTCAGGAGCAAACTGGTTGCAATCTTCTTAGTCAGGTCCATAGGACACGCAGGGAGCAGAAGAGAGCCCTGTGCTGGTTCTTGGTACCAGGGACAGGGCTTTTCACCCTAGTGCCTGGCCTCCTCCTTCCAGGCCACTTAGCCAAGCTGGGCCCTTTCTTTCCCGAGCCAAGCTCAGGACCCCCAAACTGACCCCCCCAGTTATAGCATTCTGAGGTGTCTGACTTTCCTCCCACTCCAGGCCCTCCTGACCCTCTTGTCTCCCGCCCCCCAAATATGGACTTTCTTTCGGGGCTTCCTCAGGGCGGGCTCCTGGAGACCAGCTAATCTGCTAATGTGATAATGTGGATGCCTGTGCTTTTCCCAACCCAGAATAACACAGATGCAGACAAGCAGGGAGGCTGCAGAAACAGGGCCAAACCTACAGACAGCATCGGCCCGAGGGTTAGGCTTCTTGTTACTGTTTTTGTGTAACAAGAAGCACAGAGTCAGCCAACAAAATAAAACAGACCCTGCTTTGAAAGTTCAGGTCCAATTTATAGTTCACTGTAGGTCTGAGGGGATTTTTCTTCCTGGTTGGAGTCTTGCATTATGAGGCCTTTCCTACCTACACTGTGTGACATGGTTTTGTTGGAGAGATGATCTGTGCAAATAAGAAAAAAAGTAAAAAAATACTGCTTTATTCCCAGCCCCCAGCTGTGCAGACAAGATGCCATTTCCTCCACTGACAGCATATCACCAGGGCGACGTTCCCAGCTCCCCAGTTCTCATGCACTCCCCAGCATCACACTGCTGCCGTCCAGGTCTCTGTGGAAGGGACACTTGCTCGAGGACAGCTAGCTGCAGCTAAGAGCCCTGGCTCTGCTTTTCCATGGGAGATGAGTCTGGAAGCTTTCTTGGCTCCCTTTCTAGTCACCTATGCCTTTTCTGCTTCCTTCTCTCCTCACTCTCTTCTGAGACCCAGAATGTCCCCGACTAAGAGGATTATCTCACTTCCTCAGTGACTGGGGAGGGAAAAGAGCCCAGCCTGAGAGAGGACCCATCTGCTTCCAGCAGCCTTGGTGTTGACTGCCATTCTCTTGACAAAAAAGACGGACAGCTTGTAAGTCTCTATTTTAGATCCGTGATGCACATCATTAATTGACTATAATTTCCCCCTTACCTCCAAGTTGGGCTGTATTGCAGCAGACATGAGTAAACCTTTTGGAGTTTGCATCGGAGAGTAAAACGTCCTTGTCATCCTGCTTCAGAGCTGCCTATTTCCCCATACAGGGCTGGAGTGATGCCTGGGTATGGGATGTTTGTAGTAGCCCACAGTTAATGAGCCGTGGAATTGGGGATGCAGTAGAAACAAAATTCTGTTTTCTTAACAGTCAGGTGCTCTGAGCTTTAAGGGCAGAAACCTGGCTTGTTTCTTTTGAGCAAGAATGTGACTTCTGTTTTCTCTGCCGAGCAGGAAAGAGTGTAAGAAACCCCTGGCGTGCTTCTTGTAGGTGGAGAGAAGTCATGTTGTGTGACTCTGGCTGCCAGTGGGTCTTGGCGGAGGAGGTCTTGGAGCCAGGGGCAGGGGACCTGTGGCTTGAGGGTACCCAGTTCCTCAGCAGCCTTAGCAACACAGGGCTGATCCTCAGAAGAGCTCTGATTCTCCATGTCTGCTGCTGGTATTTAGACACTGCTGGAATGTCCTGGCAGCACTATCTGTCCAAATCCATTCAAAATTGACTTTTTTTTTTTTTAGTTTGTGTCTTTGATGGGGGGAATTTTGTCTGGGGCTCCAATAGCCCCCCAAATCAGTCAGCCATTCTCATCTCCCTGCTTAACTCGGTAACTCTCTTTGTGTGAGTCTGGACCCCTGTGCGTCTTCTTAAGCCAGTCCAAACGATCCAGACCTCTGGGGATCTTATACTGCAACCTGGAGGGCCCAGACGCTGTGGTTTAATGTGAAAGTCTGTCTGCAGGATCAACACAGCCTAGTGAAGACACACTGGGTTCACAGCCAGCATCTCCAGTTCTGATACAGTGTTGGGAAACTGGTGAGCATGTCTGACCAGTAGAGAGGGGAAGGACCACCTGGGAAAAGGAAAGTAGAGATTACAACGGACATATCTCTGCTTGTTGGATTTATTTTTGCTCTTTGTGACTGAGTCTCTTCAAAGCTCAGATTGGTCTGAAAGTTACTACGTTTCTAGATTGGATTCATGTGCGCGCCCCATGTCCAGCCTCTCCTGCGGCTTCTCCTGTGAGCCCACCTCCTCCATTCCAAGTACTCTCCACTTTCCTGCAGGGTTGGTCCACATGAACATGGTGCAGGGCACCTACACATGCCACATGCTCTGTTAGCTTAGGGGTGGGGAGAAGACTGCAGCCTAGAGACAGGCAGCAGCGATAAGTGGTAAGCTAAGGAAAATGAGCACACGGGGAATGCGGCGGGCAGTTGCAACATGCAGGAGTTGTTCCAAGAAGTGCGGATACACTGTTCTCTGGGCTCCATGGGTTAGAGTTAGGGCTGTCTCTCTCTCCCTCCCTCCCTCCCTCCCTCCCTCCCTCCCTCCCTCCCTCCCTCTCTCTCTCTCTCTCTCTCTCTCTCTCTCTCTCTCTCTCTCTCTCTCTCTCTCTGTGTGTGTGTGTGTGTGTGTGTACTGGGTACACATGCCATGGTGTGCTTATGGGGGTCAAAGGACAGCCAATCTTAGGTCTTGGATTGACTGCGCATGTCTTTATCCATTGGGCTGTCATGCCAGATCACCACCTTAATTTTTGAGACAGCGTCTGTCTTGAACCCGATCACTGATTTGGAGGGACTAGCGGGCCACGAGCTTCAGTGAACTTTTCGTCACCACCTTTCCAGTACTGAGATCGGAGACACGCATTGCTACGCCTGGCTTTTTAAATGAGTCCCAGGGATTGGAACTCATGCTAAGAATTTTACTCACTGAGCCCCTTAATCAAGCAAACTCTCAAATGACGTAAGTTCACCCCTCTTGCTTTGACATACCTACCCTCATAAGGACTGAATAAAAATATATTAACTATAAATGCTCGACTTAAGCTTGTTTTAGCTAGCTCTTATACCTTAAATTCACCTATTCCTGTTAATGTGTGTGCTGCCACAGAGGCTCGTTTACCTCATGCACACACTTCCCATCCTGCTCGCTCTGTGACTCGTGGTGTCTCCTCAGACTCCGCCCTTCTTCCTATCGTCCTCCTAGTCTGGCTTTCCCACCCAATCTCTTCCTGCCCAACTCTAGGTCAGGCAGCTCTTTATTAACCAATGACAGTGTACAAAGATTGTTCCAGAGCATATGGGGGCCAATTACATTCAAACTACCATGCTCCCCCCACCTGTAGCCAATATCTATAGTTTTACCATTCTGAAGGTATTCCACTGAGTGGGTCTGCTCACTTAGTCAATGCTTTGAGAGCTATCCATGTTATAGCATGGTTGGGGGAAATATGAGTGTGTATCCTAGGAGTTACAGGCTCTTGGTAACCTTTTGAGGTGGGTGCTGGGAAGTGAACTTGAGCCCTCTGTAAGAGCAGCATGCACTTTTAACATGAGCGCTTCTCTAGCCCAGGACTTACTTTCTTCATACACAAACTGACGTATCTGGGAAGAGGGACGTCACTGGGAATTGCCTCCATCAGTTTGGCCTGTGGGCATTTCTGTGGGCCATTTGTGGTAAATGGGAGGAGCCTAGCTTACCATGGGCGGTGCCGCCCCTGGGCAGCTAGTACTGGATTATATAGAAAGGTCTCTGAGCAAGCCTTGAAGCTTGTTGTGTAAGTTGGTAAGCAGTGCCTTCCAAGGCCCCTGCTTCAGTTCTCACTTCCAAGTTCCTGCCTTGGCTTCCCCGGATGATGGAGTGTGGCCTGTAAGTCACATAAACCGTCTCCTCCCCCAGCTGCTTTGGCTATTGTCTCACCACAGCCACAGAGAAGCAAACCAGAGTGTTTGTCATGGCAGAATGATATCTTTCTTTGAACAATTGGTGCATTTTATTTATTCCTTTATTTATGGTGGGACATTTGAGTTATTTCTGCTTTTTGGGTTCATAAGCACAGTGCTGCTCTGATCACTTGTCAGCTTGTTTTTGAGAATGGGCTTTCATTTTTCTTGGTTGTATACAGAGCACTGAAGCTGCCAGGAGTTGCCAATTGTTTTCACAGCTGTTATAGCTCTCTGCACACTCCGAGCAGAAGGTGATGGTTCCAGTTTCTCCAAGGTCTGGCTGCCTCGTGCTGTCATCTTCTGCATTGTAGCTATTGCCACGGTTGTGGAGTATGCCTTATGGTTTTGATTTGTATTTCTCTAATAAGCAGTGACATTGAGCATCTTTTTGTGTGTTGATCAACAGACCGCTTATATGTCTTCTAGTGGTGCTATGGATCAAAGCCAGGGCTTTCTAGATTATTGTAAGCTAGGTTTAAGAGCATGGTGACTTAACATCTTGGCTGGTACAGAACAGTGACAGAAGAGGCAGCCTGGGGGTCATATGCCAAATAGTACAAGTGACTTTACAATTAGTGCGTGTAAAGGTTCTCAGTGCCAGTGTTCCTTAAGGAAATGTAAGTCAAAAATGTCATTCCAAGTCCTTTCCCTGACTTCTCCCTAGCCAGCACTCAGGAGGCAGGTAGATCTTTCTGAGTTCAAGGCCAACCTTATCTACAGAGAGAGCTCCAGGATAGCCGGGGCTACATAATGTGACCTTCTCTCAAGCAAGCAAGCAAACAAACAAACAAAAAACCAAGAAAAAAAAGTGTTCTGTTTTCTTATCATTTATTTGCTAATATTTTCTCCCATTCTCTTGAGAGTTGACCCCACTCTGCTATCAGTATTTCATGGCTTTGGCTTGCCATTGAGTCCCTGGTACGTCTGAAACTTACTCAGTCACTTAACATTGGAGAAGGGGGCCAGTGTTTATCAGGTAACGTGCATTTATCCTTGTTGACTTCCATGCTAGGCCAGTGGTATATATTATTGGTATATATGATCAGCTAACATTTGCCTATTACCTTTGGTGACCTCCGTGGTAGGCCAGTGGTATGTATTATTGGTCCTATTTTTAGGTGTGAAACTGAAGCTCCAAATTATAAAGACGTCTTAGCCACCCTCTCCTCCATGGACTAAGAATAAGACAGGAGGTTTAAACCACATCCTACGGTCTAAACTCCACATTCCATTTCCTATAGCTGGCAGAACTCTTGCCAGCACAATGAGTTGACAGCAAATCTATCACATTTATAAAAAATTAAATACTTTATGAAAGGGACAATTAAGGGCCTGGCCATTCACCTAATGTCACCCCCACTGAAAGGCGTGGGAACTGTGTGGATCTGGGAGCTTAGCTTGGGAATGAGAAAACTCGTGAGCACTCTGGGTAAGCCATTGTGTTATCGTTTCCTTTCTGTGGCTGTCAGGGCAGCGCCACGATGGTCATTATTCCACTTGGCATTGCAGGATGGAAGCTGGCAGAATCAGGCCCCGAGGCACTCTGGGATACACATTAGTGAAGCAGATAAAGGGGTTTACAATCACCTGGCTTTCCTAGTGAGATTAGGAGGGTGGAGACTGTGGGGAGGGAAAGGGGGTCATGGGTAATGTCCTGAGAGAGTGGCTGCCTGGGGAAGGTCATGAGGGCAGGTTTAAAAGAATTTTCTATCTTGAAATCTGAAATAGAGGGTGTGTAATACAATGGGAACAGGAGATAAAATAATGTATTTGCATGGAGAGGGATGTTTGACAGCAGGACCTTTATTTTAGTGTTCCCCCCCACACACACATACACTCCTTTTCTTCCTCCCTCTTCTTTTGGGTGAAAAGAAGCAGATATTCTAGCCTTTCTGGAAGCTCCCTGCTTGGTTGCACATGCCTGAGGCTGCAGAGAGGACACAGCAGCTATTTTTCACTCCTTCTGGAGACGTCTTCCCTGGGTCCAGCCGCCTGTACAATCAGGAGAGACCAGCTGCTCAGATGGCGTGGATGGGCCAGTGATGTGCTCTTGGTTAGAGGGTTGCCTTTCGTGGGGGAAAGAACCCTTCTGATGCTCTCTGAACATGCCTTTGGGTTTCATGCTCTTTATGGAGATTCATGCCAGGGATGGCTGTGTGCTAAATGCTAGGGCAAGTCGGAGATAACGGTCACCTCAGGCTTGGGGAACCAGAGTCACTTAAAAGTCTCTCATCACTAACTCTGTCTACAGACAGTTGCTGCACACGTGGTTTGGCTAAGGTAGACAGCGTACTCAGAGACATGTCCCTCCATTCTACCACTGTGTGGGCATGAGGGGTTCTGTGAGGGGTAAGAAGATGGATTGCTTCAGTTCCTTGGCTGAAATTCAGAAGGGAAGAAGGTTGTTCTAGTCTTCAAGAAGACCTCTAAATAGGTTCAAGTCAAACCAGGAGGGTCAGGGTTATCTCTAGGGGAACTGAGCTTTGCATAGAAAGAGCTGCCTTGAATGAATGTTCTGAATTCCATGGCATTAGTTTTTGGATTTGCTGCATGTCTTGTTTACTAGGTGTATGAAGGACACAATATTTTTGGTCTCTTTGGCCATGCCCTATCTCTGAGCTCTGTCTGCAGTGCATACTGTTGCAGGGAGCTGGCTGGCCTGGAGCTTTTTGTAAACATGGTGGATCCACCGAGCCATGCTCCTCAGCTGAGATGCAGTTTCTCTGTCTGCGGAGCACCCCATCTAGGTCTTAGATCTTGGGGTCTCTTGGCTCTTCTGGACCCTGGATGGACACACTTTACAATTGCTCTTTCTGCTTGTTGAGCTGGGAGTTACGACATTCTCTGCTCTGATCTAGGAGCCCCACATCTCCTATTACTGTCCATGAAACAGAAACAAACTAGCTTATTAGCTTGGAAACCCCCACCAGTCCATTTCACCACGTGAGGATGCTCTTTTTCTGTGATGTGCTTGGTTGGTTAAGAAGAAAAAAAAGTGGCCCCAAGGTAAGGATGCTTGGACCCTATTGAACTGTATTATAAGGTGAATGTCACTGACACCTAATAATACGGTCCTATGTAGCCTGGCACTATCATGGATTGGGAGATGATCTGAACTTCAATGGGGATGGAATCATCTAGACTCTAGAGGCTGCCCAATTGTTTTTATGTTGACAACTAAAACTTTTATTCTCAAATCATCTATAAAGAAGAACAATGTATGCAAAGACTACAGGCAGCTGCCGTTTTAAGAGTCGCTTTTGGACTAGAGAGACTGTTTTTGTAGCTCAGCTATACATCAGTAAAGGTGTGTTTGTAATTCTGTTTAGTGGGCTTTCACTTGTCAGGCAACCTATGCATCCTTACTCTGGTTCAAGTTTAATGTATCAGACACTGGGGGAGGGGCTCTTGTCAGGCTAACCCATTCGCAGACACTTCAGGGAGGCCTTACCTTACTGCGTTTGCCCCATTTATCCATTTAGCGAAGCTTTGGAAGTTCATAGACTTGATCTGTCAGCACAGAAGGGGTAGCCTTTAAGGACCAATTCTAAGAATGCTTCATGTATTTGTATATGGTTGGAAAGGATAAAAAGACGAAAACTTGTGTGTGTGTGTGTGTGTGTGTGTGTGTGTTGAACATGGATGTGCTTACCTTCATGTATAGATATTGAGTTTCTTCTTCCCCTTCTCATGATTTTTGGGGGGGGCAGTCTTTCATTGAACCTGGGGCTCATTGGTGGCTAGACTGGCCAGCAGCTCCTGGGACCCATTTATCTCTACCCCCAGTTTTGGAGTTATAGACACATACTGCTCTGCTCAGTTGCTTTTTTTCCCTGGGTGCTGGGGATGCAAATTTAGGTTCAGGTGCTTGCACAGTGATCACCTACCCACCGAGCCATCTCATCTTTTCTTTGTTGGTGCAGAATCTTCCCCATCTAACATCTCTAGGGCTGTTCCACGATCACACTCACTACCCTGGTGGGCATCCGTGGTTGTGGTGGGTATGGCTGGGAGTGGGACAGAAACCATATGCTGTGTTAAACTTAGCATGTTTCCTTTCAGATCTTCATGGAAACAAATGGATTGTAATGATTCTTAAAGTAGGATTTGCACCCCGGTTTTCTAGGTTCTTAAAGATTCTGACATAGTGTGTCTGGCAAAGGTACTATTTCTGAACACCCGCACAAAGTGGTGCTTGTGTGGCTTTGCAAACTTCTCTTGATGTCCCTCCTTCTTTTACCTTGAGATGGGGGATTATTTAGCCCAGGATGGCCTGGAATTTCCTGTGTAGCTGAGGATGACCTTGGACTTTGGATTGTCCTGCCTCTACCTCCTGAGTGCAGGGCTACAGACATATACCACCACATCTGGTTTCTGTTGCACTGGGAATCGAACCCAGGGCTTTGTGCATGTTAGGCCACATCCCCAGCACCACCGTGTGCTTCTTGTTCTGTTGGGATTTATTTAAATGTGATCTCCCTCTGCTTCTCTTGTCTTTCTCTAGATGGGGTGCAGCGCAGCTGAGTTCCCACATGTTCCCTTCTCCCTCTCCTGGCTTAATCCCAACCTCCACATCTATTGTGCACACCATTTCTGTAACATGAATAATAATAACCCAGAGATAGATATTGGGGTTCAAGCTGACGATCAGATAAGCAAAGCAGCCAGACACTAGCTCTTACCCCTCCTTCGGACTGAAAGGGTGATCCTGTCTTCATGAATCCTCAGAGTGCAATGCTCTCTCCATGAATCCTCACAGACAATAGCTTTCCCTGTCTGGAAATTAATCTTGACATGAGACTCTTTGCTTCTTCCTTTTATACCTCCCTAGGGCTGGGATTAAAGGCATGTGATCCCAAGTACAGAGATACTTTTGTGTGAGCTGTTTCTCTTTGGGACTGGATCAATTTTGTGAAGCTCAGTGTGGCCTTGAACTAACAAGATCCATCTGCCTGTCTCCCGAGTGCTGGGATTAAAGATGTGTATCACCACTGCCTGGCCTCTATAACTTGTGGCTAGCTTTCCCTTCTGAACCCTCAGGCAAGCTTTATTAAATCATAAATAATATATGGCCACAACTTCCACTGGTCGAGGTTGCAGAGAAAGATCTTGTGTTCATATTGTTTGGGGAGCCTCAGTGCTAGTTCCATGCTTTGACCTGTTGGATGGAAGGGACTCTTGCTTTCCCTCTGAGTCATCTCTCAGAATTCTTTTTAAACTGTGCAGGGTATCTCACCCAGTCCTGGAAGTAATTGGATCTTAGAGCTAAGGGAATGACCAGGCAGGCACTGAACTGCCAGTATCCAGCACTGTTCTACATTCCTAGTTTCAAACAGAAGAACCCATTGGTCCTAGCTCAGACTGGCTTAATGCCCAGGATCCCAGGATTGGGGAGGTAGAGGCACGTGCAGCCTAGTTTATTGGACAATTTCCAAGTTGGGGGAGACCTGTCTCCAGATAAAAACTAGGTAGGTGGTACCTGACATATGAGGCTGCTCTCTGTCCAGTATGCCCTCCTACCCCTGAGTTCTTTAGCCAGATGTTTCTTGCAGACACTACATCCTGGCCCTAGCAGTGCCTGAAACTGAGAGAGGATGTTTTGCAGGCAGTATTGGAGTCTGTTGCTGGCTCCATGGAGTGCAGGAGCAATGTGCTTCTGACAGCATGGAATGGATGCCACCTTCCCCCACATCAGGCCAACTCCTTGCCAGCTTCCTTCCTTCATACTGCCCTATGTGCTGAGCTCACCTACCCTACCCCCAACACAACTCTCACAGGAGTTCTGGCCATTTCAGACCTTGGGAATCAGCTGGCTAGCTATGTTTATTAGAGAGCCTGTTTTCTTCTTTGAAGACAGGAAGCTCATTAGCAACAAGCTAGAACAATCAACCTTTAACCCAGGCTTTAAAATGTCCCCTGAGGAGTGAGGGTGTTTTTTTAAGGGGAGGGGGGTTGGTCAGGGCATAGCCAAATCAGTTGCCAAGATGCCCAAAAAGGATGAAGGCAGGTCACATTCCTGAGATTTTGAGGTTCCCCTGGGGTGTGTGCTTTCCGTCTGTGGAAAAGCTGGGACAAAGTATAATGTGGCAATTAGTGACAATGGCCCTGGGGTCTGGTGATTGGCTCCATGTTACAGTCCAGCCACGCACTGCCTGTGGCCTTGGGTAAGTTATTTAACCCTAGATTCCTTATCTTTAAAACAGGGATACATAGTAAAAATATCCTTCATGACATGATGGTGAGGTATAAGTGATCTCTATCTGTGTTATTTATTAAGACATTCATTAATTCTTTGACTCTCCCCGTTGCTGTGAGGAGATGTGTGAATGAACACGTCAGTGTCCTTGCTTTTGAGGAGTAAATACCCAGTGGGAAAGGCAAAATATATGTGTCATTATAAGATTTATAAAATGCACACCCCAAGCTTTGGGAGCATGCTGAGGAGGAAGGGTATGGCTACAGTGTTAGTGGTGGTTGTGGTGTGACAGTACAGTGTATTAAGATTCTGTCACAGCAGTGGTGATGGTGACCATAAGGTCATAAGGTCAAAAGGTCATAAGGTAGTAGTAATGATGGTGCTGCTGATGCCAGGCAAGTGATGGTGAGATGTCATAGTTGCATCGACAGTCACTACAGTAAGGACACTATGATTGTGTGATGTCATAGTTGCAGTGACAGTTACTACAGTAGGGACACAATGATAGTAGTGTGATGTCATAGTTGCAGTGGCAGTCACTACAGTAAGGACACACTGATGTGTGATATCATAGTTGCAATGACAGTCACTATAGTAAGGACACATTGATGTGTGATGTCATAGTTGCAGTGACAGTCACTGTAGTAGGGACACAGTGATGGTGTGATGTCATAGTTGCAGTGACAGTCACTACAGTGAGGACACAGTGATGGTGTGATGTCATAGTTGCAGTGACATCACTGCAGTGAGAACACAGTGATTGTGTGATGTCACAGTTGCAGAGACAGTCACTGCAGTAAAGATACAGTGCTGGTGTGATGTCACAGTTGCAGTGACAGTCACTGCAGTAAAGATACAGTGCTGGTGTGATGTCACAGTTGCAGTGACAGTCACTGCAGTAAAGATACAGTGCTGGTGTAATGTCATAGTTGCAGTGATAGTCACTGCAGTAAAGATACAGTGCTGGTGTGATGTCATAGTTGCAGTGATAGTCACTATAGTCAGAGTCAAGGGCTGCAGTGTGCAGAAGCAGAAACGACAAACTTTCTAAGTAGTGATGGTACAGTAATGAGAGAACTTGTCCTGGAGGTCACAGAAATGACTACACTAAGCATACAGTCTCAGGTGAGAGCTTGTTCTATTGTATATTCATTCATTCATTCATTCATTCATTCATTCATTTATTCATTCTTTCATTCATTCATCATTCATTCTTTTCAGCACTCAGACTTTAACTTGGGGCCTTTTGCATGCCACATACACTCTGGACCACTGAGGTATATTCCCAGCATTATTTTTGAGGATGCCCTTGATTCTTGATCCTTTTGCTTCTACCTCTTAAGTGCAGAGATTACAAGCCTGCACCACCATGCTTAGAGGGGAGTGGGGTCTCAGAACTAAGTTTTCATCAGAAAGAAGAGACATTAATGAAACAGGAGAAGAAACCTACTTTGGAAAACCCAGTCAGCCCTCTGTGGAACATGCAGCAGGTAATTTACTGGGGTGCTAATACAAGGGTGGCAGTACTGAGGTCCTAATCCTGAGGGTGGCAGTACTGGGGTGCTAATCCTGAGGGTGGCAGTACTGGGGTGCTAATCCTGAGGGTGGCAGTACTGGGGTGCTAATACAAGAGTGGCAGTACTGGGGTCCTAATCCTGAGGGTGGCAGTACTGGGGTGCTAATCCTGAGGGTGGCAGTACTGGGGTGCTAATACAAGGGTGGCAGTACTGGGGTCCTAATCTTGAGGGTGGCAGTACTGGGGTGCTAATCCTGAGGGTGGCAGTACTGGGGTGCTAATACAAGGGTGGCAGTACTGGGGTCCTAATCCTGAGGGTGGCAGTACTGGAGTGCTAATCCTGAGGGTGGCAGTACTGGGGTGCTAATCCTGAGGGTGGCAGTACTGGGGTGCTAATCCTGAGGGTGGCAGTGAGTCAGTGATCTAGCTTCCTTTCATCTTTGGTGGCAATTGTTTTAATATGTTCTCTTTGAGATGGCTACAGAAGGAGAGGAGGAAAATGGAGGAATGGCCATCATCTCTAAAGGCTGGGGACTATCATTCAGGTGCGTATCCTGGGGGAACAACAGAACAGGTTGGTGAATGTTAGCCTTGTGTCTGCCACTGTTATGACCTTGAAAGATAGACTTCCCTCAAACCTAAGTAGGAAAGCTATACGTGTGCTTGTCCACACCTTCAGCCCAAATTTCTTATTGAAGATAAGCACAGTCAACTGAGGCTGTAACTGATTGGTAGCACCTGTGTTTGATATATGTGAAACCCTGGGTACCTAAGTATCAATCAACCAACTACCTTACAACAAAACTGGAACCCTGAAATTATTTTTTAATGACTTCACTTATAGCTATACTTTACTAAGTGCATATGTAACCCTAAGAGATATATCATTTAGTTTTACTTATTTTTGAACTATATATAGAGGTATCAAGTCAGTCTTTATCATGGAATAATAAGGATATGGAAAAACAGGCTGACTAGATGTTCATTCAGGGAGAAATAACTTACAACAGAGACAGATGAACGTCAGCAGGTTCCTGACAAAAGGATGCCTCTGGATGCTCTCTGTCTCCATCTAGCCAGTTAGAGAGCACTCCAGGGTCCTGTACTGAAGATTTAGCTCCCCCAGGTCATGTCCACACCTGTCCCCACTCCCAATGGGCGTGGTCAGTGCAACAGGTGCAGACAGAGTGACTATCTTCCATTTGCTTTTGTTTTTACTCAAGTGTTGTGTCTAAGAATATGCAGGGTGACAGAAAGTTCCTGTTTGACTTAGACATAGTCTGTGCTACTAAGATGAGAAAGGGTTTCTTAAAACATCTGACTTCACACATCCTATTTTCTGTCAAGGTATATGGTGTTAGTTTACCCTGGGTATTTCTGTGAGCTTGTTTGTTTTCAATGAATTCACATTTTAATCAGTCAGCTTTGAGAAAAGTACAATATGTGTCTGGTTCTCATCTGCTCAGTTGAAGGTTCAAAAGGGACACAAGGGAATTCTGCCAGTAGATGGCCATTTGACTTGGACTGGAGCATCTCCTGCCCACTGTTCTTCAGCCTGTTGGTTCACTCTGCATTCTGGACTTGCTAGATTCCATAGTCATGTAAGCCAATTCCTTAAAATAAGGCTTTCTATTTCTGTACACATTCCATTGATCCCATTTCTCCAGGGAGCCCTGACTAATACAGTTGTGTTTGGATGGTTTCCTGACTTTTTTCTTCTGTTGTGAGCTGGTGTATACTTTCTTGTCTGTGTTTTGGATGCCTGTGTACAAGGCTTTCCTCTAGAAGATCTTTTCAGAGGTCTGACAGGTCCTGGCTTACACTTCTGTGATTATTGCTGTATAGTCGTTTTTCTTCTCTATGGCTTTCTTCTCAGGGAAATGCTTGTTCAGAATTTGGTAAGGATTTTCTATCATATTTCCACCCTCTGTCTTGTCCACGTCAGATAATTTTAGTTATAGATTGTCATTTTATTTCTCTCAAGGATCTTCAACTCTTTAGTTTGTTGACAGAGAAGTTTTGTTTACTGAACTTTTGATACTGATCTTCTTCTTCTTCTTCTTCTTCTTCTTCTTCTTCTTCTTCTTCTTCTTCTTCTTCTTCCTCCTCCTCCTCCTCCTTCTTCTCCTCCTCCTCCTCCTCCTCCTCCTCCTCGTCCTCCTTCTTCATTGTAACTGATTTATTTTCATGTATGTGTAGCTGTGTGTGCACCTACTGGTCTGTGTATGTGTAGTACACACATGCAGTGCTGAAAATGGCCAGAAGAGGGCGTGGAACCCCTGGAGCTGAGGTGCAGGCATTTGTGTGTCCTGGAAACCCAACCCTGATCTTGCACAGGAGCAGTACTGCAGAGCCGTCTATACTGACATTCTTAATTCTAAAGTTGAATCCATCTTTGTAATTTGTGTTTCATTTGAGCATCAAACAGTTGCTCTTAGAGATCATCTTCCACATTTCCTTTAACAGTTTTAGCCTTCTCCTTCACATCTAAGTTCTTTAAAAATTATGTATTTACTTATTTGTGTGTGAAAGAGACAGAGAGATGTGAGAGAGGAAGAGGGAGAGGGAGAGGGAGGGAGGGAGAGAGATAGAGAGAGAGGGAGAGAGAGAGGGAGGGAGGGAGAGAGAGAGGGAGGGAGGGAGAAAAAGGGAGGGAGGGAGAGAGAGATAGACAGAGAAAGAGAGGGAGGGAGAGAGAGATAGACAGAGAAAGAGAGGGAGGGAGAGAGAGAGGGAGGAAGGGAGGAAGGGAGAGAGGGAGGAAGGGAGAGAGAGAGAGAGAGAGAGAGAGAGAGAGAGAGAGAGAGAGAGAGAGAGAGAGAGAGAGAGAGAGAGAAACACTGTGTGTACATGTACCTAGAGGCTGCTGGTTGACATGAGGTCTCTGTCTCAGTTTCCCTCCACCTTATTTTTTTGAGGCAGCATCTTCCACCAAATCTGGAGCTCATCGATTGAGGTAGACCAGCTGTCCTGCAAGCCTCAAAGATCCTCCTGTCTGTTTCTGTTTTCCTGGTGCTTATATTACTGTGCCTGGCTTTTTGGAAAAAGTGGATGGTACCCTGGATATCTTAATCTAGGTCCTCATGATTGCCTATGAAGCACTTACTAACTGAGCCATCTTCCTAGACTCTAGGTTGAGTTGTGATGGCTAAGCTCAGTTGCCAACTTGACAAAATCTAGAACCACATGGGAGATAAACCTTTGGGCATGGCCTCCTGTAAATGATTGTCTTGATTTGGTAATTGAGATGGAAGGTCTTCCACCCAGGGTGGCAGCATTCCCTGGGCTAGGATTCTAGACTGTATAAAAAGGAGAAAGTGAGCTGAGCACAAGCTTTCATGGCTCTCTGCTACCAGACTCCTATGTAGTGTGACCAGCCACTCCCATCTCCTGCCACACTGACCTCCCTGTCATAATGGACAGACACTGGTACACGATGAACTGTACCCCCGGACTGTAAGCTGAGCTCAGATAAGCCCATCTGAGCCTAGGCTGCTTTAGTCAGGATGGTTATGACAGCCACAGAAAAGTGTCAAACAGGTGTCACTACAGCTTGGCTCATAAATGAACGAGGGACCTCATTTAATCCAAACAAATGAATCCACAGAGCAATTTTGTTACCAAGAGAGCTGAATAAGTAAGAGCTCCTTCCTCTTGCAGGCCTAGTTGTAGACTTGGAGGGAGGAGATTTCAAAATCCATTGACAAGTTATCTGGATATTGTAGCACGGACTTAATCCTACCACTTGTGGAACTGAGGTGAAAGGATTGTGAGTTCCAGGACAGCCTGGGCCAAAGAGGAAGATGGTCTCAAAAGATTTTAAAAAATTGTCTGAACAAAACCTACTTATTTTTGAGCCCCTGCTTATTTCAGCTATTGTACCAAGTATGATGTTGCAAAGAGGCCTGGGACTCTTCCAGGAACTGTAGGTCTTGGGGCGGAAGAGGTCCTAGTGATTGTTATTAGTGAACCCCTTAAACCTTTCTTATGGCTGGCATCTGAGGGTTTCTGATCTGCTAGTGCCTGAGTAGGTACAACAGGTTGTTTTTGTGTGTGTGACATAGTTTGTTGTAAACAACTGGGCATTCATCCTAAGTTTTATCTGGAGCCCTGGGCACAAGCATGCTCCACTCCTGGCTCACCAACCATCTGAAGTTGCTATGGATGGGGTCCAAAACTGAGAATTTACTGAAGATATTATGAGATTTTTGTTGGTTTTGTTTTGTTTGGTTTGGTACTTTCATTGCAGTTCTTGGATGCAGACTTTCTAGATGATGATGTCATAGCACAATCTTCAAAGCAGTGGGGGTTAATTAAAATAAAAAAAACCAGCTTCAGTTGATAATTGCATATCTGTGAGGTATGTGGGATGTCCGTGATAGGTTACATGCTTGGATGATTAAATCAAGCTAATTCACAAATCCATCCGCTTATATGCCTATTATCATTTTTCTATAGTGAAAACATTCATGGTTCATGGTTGTTTGTGCAGGTCACGAAAGCCTACTTCTGTCTGACTGAATTTTGTATTCTAGCCAACATAGCTCATTCTGGCTCATTCATTCTGCTTTCCTGGCCTCCACTAACCACTTTTGTGAATTCAACTGTTTTCTTTTTGATTGTTTGTTTTTGTTTTGAGACATCATCTCTCTATGTAGTCCTGGCTGGCCTGGAACTCATGTAGCTCAGGTTAGCTTGAACTTACAGAGCTCTACTTGCCTCTTGTCTTTCAAGTGCTGGATTAAAGGTGTGGGCCACCATTGCCAGCCTAAATCTTTTTGGATGCTGCAAACAAGCAAAGCCATGTGGTCTTTGTCTCTCTGTGTCTGTTTATTTCATTTAGCACAATGCCTTCCAGGTCCATCCAGGTTGCTGCAGTGATGGAATTTTCATTCTGGAAAGCCCAAAGTGTTCTGTTGTATCCTATTCTTTTCCCCCATCCATTGATGCAGACAATCTGCTTCTATAGCTTGGCTTCTGTAAATAATGCTTCGGTGAGCACAGTGACACATGCACACGTCTTCTGATGCTGATGTCAATTCTGTGAGCTCAAAACACTCAAAGGTAGGCTCCTGGATCTGCAGTCATTCAAGATGTACTTTTTCCAGAAATTAAAGGGTTAACTTATTAATCTCATTTTAGACAAGAAACTTTGATGGGAAGGGGGGGGAAGAGAGAGAGAGAGAGAGAGAGAGAGAGAGAGAGAGAGAGAGAGAGAGAGAGAGAGAGAGAGAGACAGAGAGAGAGAGAGAGAGAGAGAGAGAGAGAGAGAGAGAGAGAGAGAGAGAGAGAGAGAGAGAGAGACACTAAGTCCCTTCTAGAAACGGGTCCAAGTCTAATCATTTGAATGCATTGTCTACAGTTCTCAGGAACAGTCCCACAGTTGCCATTGCCAGGGATCCCCTGTGGATAGATGACTAAAGGATGAAGGATTCCTGGAGAGATTAAGACAAATGAGCAGAGACAACAGCCAGATGAAGTTTGAACCCCAAGAGTCATGTTTTATAGGATGTATGTGTTGTGTATGTGTGGTATGTAAATGGTTGGATATGTACTGAATGTATATGTTTGTGTGTGTGATATGTATGTGACTTTGCATGTGTGCGTGTGACGTGTGTGTAGTTGTGTGCATGCATGTATTTGATTGTGTGTATGGTGTGTATATGTTTGTGATATGTGTGGTTGTGTGTGTGTGTGTGTGTGTGTGTGTGTGTATTTGTGGAGGGCAGAGTCTCTTACTGAACCCGGAGCTCACTGACTAAGGAGTTTAGGATAGCCAGGTAGCTCAGCGATCTCCCTGTTTGCCTCCTAGCACTGAGATTGCAAGCAGGCTCCATGCTTAGCTTTTAATCTGGGTCCTGGGAATCTGAGACCAAGTCCAAGTCCTCATTCTTGCTCCACAAATGCTTTCCTAACTGATCCATCTCCTCAGCCCAGGCTTTTTTTTTTTTTAAAAAACATTACTTTAGCAACATGACTTAGCAGGAAGAGCCTTGGTCTTAGAAATGCATGGTTTTCCTTTGGGTCCTGACTGCCTCTGGTCACCTTGCTGTGCAAACTGTTAGCACCTTCTGGGTAACCTTAGAAACGCTGGCACAGTTTGTGGACTATCCCTTCCCTTGAATCCGCCAGTGACTTGCCTGCTTATTGAAGGTTTGCTCTTTCTCAGCCTCAGTTTCCCCCACTGTTAGGACAGCGTCAATTACCCCCTTCTTCCATGGCGTACTATAGAGATCAAAAGACAGTCCATCAGTGGGAAGGAATCATAGATTGAACAGTGTACCCCAAAGGCCAAACCAAGCAGTGAGCAGAGTATTAGAGCTTGAGAGACAACTTGACAAACAGATAATGTGGCTATCCCGAGGCCTGGGGATTTGGGCACTCACGGTGCTATGTGCTGCGTCAAAGCAGCAGACAGAGCTGCCTTTTACAAAGCAGTTCCTGGAAATCTCCAGCTTTGTCAAGGAAAGTTCACTGCTCAGTGAAAATAGCTGGGCCTTAATGGGGCCCAGATGCTGATACAGGCTCCCACCTTCCCCCATTGCACAGTGCGTTTCATACCGAATTTCACCCAAGGAATTTTAGACTTTAAAGATAATAATCAAAACCACTGCTTGCTTCCCTTTGGGATTCTTGCTGATTGGAAAGATCAAAGATGCTCCGCTCACACAGTGAACAGACAGAAAGTTCCGTTTCTTGTTACGGAGGGATGAATGAAAGGAACAATGGCCACATGAGTGCCGTGGCCCCAGGTAGATCGGCTCGCAGCCTGCTCATTGATCACTTTCTGACAGCCCTTCCTTGCCTCATGCTATCAGGGAAGGTGGCCAGCCTGCTAATACTATTAGCTTCTGTTTCACATACAATTAAATGGACGCCTTTGCTGGGTAATTCTTGGCATACCTAAAAAATAGTTCTCTGTTTCTAGGTGAAGTTGAGATGTTTAAATTCCAAACAATGAGCCCTTCCCAAGGGCCTCTCACATGGAGGTTCGTAGGATGGGAATCTGGCCCAAAGGAAGGACGCCCGCCATGGTGGCCCCTCATTTTGTCTGGGGGAGGTGGCCTGACTTGACTCTCTGTGAGGAGCTGAGAAATAACACAACTCTTGACTTTGAGTGAGCCAGGCGCTCTCTTCCAGTCACTTGGGGAGACCAGGCTGTTTTCATTACACTCTCCTGGAATGCATGGGATCTGCTACAGGTCACCAGGGATTTCGCGAGCCCCCAAAGCAGGAATGGCAGAAATTTGACTTTTGGAGGCCCAGCCACTCTGCTATTTTCTCTGTGCTTGTCCTGACTTCCTTAAAGAAATGTCTAACAGAAGACTGAAAATTCTTTGGGAGGGCCAGGGATACACTCCCTGGCTATTTTGGCAAGGGTATCTTGTTGGCAAAGGCACTTATTCTGAGATGGAGGCGTGCCTATGGTGGTGGGGTCGAGCTTGGCTTCCTGGCTTTGCCATTTTCTAGCAGAAAGACTTGGAAAGTGGCTGAATTCCTTGGGAGTTCTATTTTCTGACTCTTAAAAAGAATGGTATTGGGCACTGGTGGTGAACTGTCAGGCCCAAGAGATGCTGTGGCCAATCTGAATTTCTCTAAAAAGATGTCTCGATGTCTCCTCCGCATAGGAAGCCGATAGTGTCAAATTTACCTGGGATGCCCTGGTACTGGAATTACAGGGGTTGTGAGCTGCCTGAGGTGTGTGCTGGAACCCAAACAAGGATTCTCTGAGCCATTTCTCCAGCCCTGCAGCTACAGTTCAAATATTTAAGAGGGCAAATGTTAGTTCCTCCATGGGAGGGGCAGGCTAGACAATGTCAGAAAGCGAGGCCCACATCAGAGGCTGTGTTGGGTGGGTTGTTCAGCTCTTCTCCCTAAATCAGCTCAGCAGCATGTAGGGATGTGCATGCCAGGGGCTTCGGTGACAAGCTTGACCAGGCAGACTCAGCCCTGTAGTCAAGGTCTAGAAGGTTAGGCATGAAAAACAGTTAAATGGACAATTCCCCAACAGTGAAATGGAGATCACCATGAGGTCGGCTGATGGGAACCTGTAGGGTAAGAGAAGATGGGTGCTAAATGACAAAGAGGCAGCAGGGGGTGCTGTGCAAATCCCTGAAATGATGCTTAGTAGGGCTAGAAGGTGAGAAAGACTGGGAGGGACAGTGAGAATGAGAAAAAGAGGACTCTGCAGTTCATGACCTCCCCAGGAAGGTACCCAGGTTTAGGGGTGTGGATAAAACAGAGGGTGAATGGGGGCAGCCCAGTAATGCAGAGGTAGGGTACCAAAGGCAGGTTAGCATTTCAAGTGAATGATAGCATTGATGGGTTCAGAGTGTAAGCAAGTTCTTTCTGTGCCCCCAAGAACCCTGAACCCCCAGCTCCACTCTGATAATGTTCCCTCCTTCCTGGCCAAAGAGCCCTTTGAGGGCAGGCAGAACCCCAACCCAACCTCACAGCCCCAACAGGGTGTCTGTGTGTAGTAGAAGCTCAATAAACAAATTAAAAAAACAAAACAAAAAAAAAAACAAGTTTAGACAGGCCCTCATTATATATAGTCTAGGTTGGCCTTAAACTTTCAGATTTTGGGGCATGAGTTATCTCATCTTGCAATAAACATGTTTTGAGTGACAATGACAATGATGACAACAACTAATACTAAAAATAGAGCATTAAATAATTCAGAAAGGAGTAGGCTTGAGTCTGGGTTCTTACCTACCACGAGATCCCTGTCTTTACATTGATCCTGTGAAGTAGCTAACTTTATCACCTCCATTTATAGATGAGGAAACCAAGGCCTAGAGAAGTTAACTCACCAAGACACCATAGCTAGAGCAGCTAAGCTTAGAACAGACCTTGAGAAAAGAACTCAATAGATAGTAAGTTGCTTAAACAACCAATCTCCATGAAGAGACCCAACCCCAAATTCATATGTTGAAATCTTGATCATCAGAAATGGAAAAAGGGTCTTTGTATGAGTGGGCCATGAGGGTAGAACCTTTAGGAATAAGATTATTGCCCTTGTAAAATGTGCCCTTGGGTACTTCTGGGAGCTGTAGGTCGTGGCAGTGGGGTGAGCTGTCTGGGGTGTTCAACTCTGCCCTCTTAGAAACTAGGAAATATTAAAAATGACCCTTTGGTAGTGACAGAAGGCAAGACAAGACAAGGCCCACCTTGGCAAGATGAAAAAAATATCTGCTGTTTTGGAAAACACTTTAAGATCAAAAGAACTCGTTTTCCCTAGACAGACTCATGCCACAAATGAAACTCTAGTTCCACAGCTCTATAGAGCAGGCCAGGTTTATTACTAAACTCTCCCCACTAACATACTCAAAGAGTACGGAATAGTGTAATTAGACCTCTTCATTTCTACGGTGAGCCCTGTAAGGATTCAGGCATTATGCTGGCCTGCCCCTGTCACCTGGCAGAATGCACTCAGGCAGTGCTCTGGTCAGCCCCGGGTTCCATGAGTACTAGTCTGCAGGCAGGTGTAAAGGACCCCTTTAAAGTCAGACCCCTACCCACTCACGCTCTCTTTTGCGCTTCCTCTCTCTCTCTTTTGCTTTCTCTTTTGATCTCTCTCCTGCTTGGCCACCAGCTACCCCCTCCTCTTCTCTCCTCTCTCCCCCTCTCTGCTCTTCTGTTCCCAGTGCCTCTGTGTCTCTTCCCTTCTCCCTCACCCCCCTTTCTAAATAAACTCCCATTTAAGCTCTATCTGCCTGGCGTGTTATTCCCTCCTGCCTCGGTCACCCTCACCTGCTATGGAAACCGCTATGCTCTCCCACGTGGTCCCTTACCTTGGGACCCCACTCACTTGGGACCCTCACCCGGGACCACTCACCCCCACCCCTTCTCCAGCTTTTATTCCTATAACTGTAACGAAAGAACAACATTTTGGTGCCGAAACCCGGGGAACAGTAAGTCCTATGGGCCAACACCCAGAGTCAGTGGAGGACTGGAAAGCAGCTCTACTTCTGTTTAACCCATTCCCGAGCTTCCTGTGGTCACAGATCCCTTCCTGTCACCTGCCCAGGAGGACTGTCTTCCGGTGGTGACAATGACAATGTCTTTTTCTGTCACACTTTCTTTTCTTTAGCTCCCCTCTCCTCTTTCAGATGGAGCATTTCCAGGACATTCTTATCATTTGTACTGATGTCATGCAACAGAGAGTTCCTGAGTCTTCTTACCAAACGCCTGCTTTTATTTTATTTGTACTTAGAGTCATAGCTGACCTTCAATATGAATATAACTTGTGGTCAGGGACCAGGTGATGCTAATGGCGGTAACAGTATTTGTGACAGCTATGGTGGTGATAACAATGGTAGAGGCGATGGTTCAGGTTATATTGGTGGTGGTGGTGTGATTTTCAATGTTGTGTTGGTGTATGGTGACAGTATTCTGGTTTATAGTGGTGGTTTATAGTTGATGGTGGTGTTATAGTGGTGGTGGTGGTGGCAGTAATAGGGGAGGTGGGGGTGATGGGTCTGAGATGGTGGCAAGGGGAAGTGGCAGTGATGGTGTTGATGGTGCTGGCAACAGAGATGGTAATGGCCGTGATTGTGGTCCTGACGGCTGTGGTAGAGATGGGAGTGATAATGATGCTGGGGTAAAATAGCAGCAGTGGTCCTGGTGATGTGGTTATGTCACTCTAAAATAATCTCAGTGATTGTTAGGTGTAACTAGCTGTGCTTTAAACCACAGTTGTGTCACCAGGTGCTTGGAAAATCACTGGACATGACCCCTCTGAGATGATCAGTTTTCTCTTTCAGCATCTTGAAGTCTGTGTTTCTTCATGTGTAATCTGGCCCTCAGACACCAAATTCTGTGTGTGAAAAGTCACGGGAAAGATAACTGCTATTAGATACTCAGGGAGAATGTTTGAATGTTTATATACAATATTGTTAACTCTTAAACACTCTTGCAGGCATGATTTTGCATGATTTATTCTTTACCAATTATGGTAAATTATTTAAATTATTGAAGAAGGGCTGACAATATTATAAGCATTCTCAACTTTATAAAATTGCATTGAAATTGCATTCAGTGTAGACTGAAGTGGACCCAGCATCCAGGCTGAAAGGCCAGCGTAATGGCCTCTTCATATTCCCAGGTCAGTGAACTGGGCACTTGACTTCCTATCAGCTATCTTTTCTTTCAGACAAGGCCCATGTGGCTCAAGCTTTCCTTGAAGTCGGCTATGTAGCAGAGGATGACTTTGAACTTCTAATTTCCTTTCTCTACCTCTCTACTGCTGGAGTTGGAGGTATATGTCACCATAGCAGAGCTGGGGATTGAACCCAGGGCTCTGTGCATGCTAGGCAAGCATTCCGCTCACTGAGCTACATTCCCCAGCTACTAGCAGCCATATTGGAAATTCCACTCAGTGCTTGTTCCTTCCTTACCCCCTCATCCTGCCTTTTGCATTTATGGATAGAGGCCAGATGGGACGAGTTATAGATTCCTTTTAAAAAGAGAAATCCCTGGTCCACTCATATGGGTTTCACAAGTGTCTTGAGATTTGTAAGAAGAGACCAGTGCTTAAAGGCTTGTCTCAAGGTCATATGAGAGACACATGCCATCTATTCTTGCTGCTTTAGGGTGGCCTCTCTTTTCCTTTAGAATCCCCTTTCTATGGTCTGGCTGCTGGAGAGGATGAGGGTAGTATATGACTACAAGGCACGGCCCTGTGAGAGGGGGAGAAGTCTGGGGGGAAACTGAAGGGTTTTCAAATCTCCCCACCTGTGGGAATTCTGAGACTTTATTAACCCACTAACCATTCTCCAAAATGGTTGCCATCCTGCTACCCCCAGAATGAGGACTTGCTCGCCCAGAGATGCTAAGTCTAAATCTTAGTCTCCTGGCTCACATGCAGGGCAGTGAGAGATGCCAGGGCTGTGCACCGTGTCTTGTTTAGAATTCTTTCTCTGAGATATGATATGATCTCCAGGTTCTATTAATCTCTGCCATGCTGGGACAGGGAGGAATGCCTTCCTAAGCTTGTTTAATTGTGTCTCCTCTCCTGCGCCCTGGCTTCGCTTGTTGAGGATGCGTTGGCGGAGAGGAGAGTTGGGTTGATAACAGCGGAATGAGTTTCAGGTACCATCCTGGTCACTTCACGCACCCCCTCCTCTCCAGCTCCTAACAGGGACTGTGATTACATCCACATGTGCACAGGGAAAAGTAGGGTGGAGGAGGTGAGAGAAACTTGTGATGTCTCAGGACACACTTGTGGGCGTAGGTGAGGGTTAAAGCCAGGACCGAGACTCCAGGACTCACGACCTGAACACTGGTGTGTTCAGTTGTTTAACCCTTGCGGGTTGTCAGGTGGTTCAGCAGCCAGAGCTGTGGCTCTGACGGAGGCTCTGCCACAGACAGCAGAAGGACCGTGTCACCTCCTTGGGATCTGGAGTCTTGAACTGTCAGGTGACAGTATTGGTTCAGAGATTCCAGCTATTCCCTAAGACGCCACTAGAAACAAGTGGCAGTGATTCTAGGACCGTGTCTGTGATCAGAGCTGGGAGACACTGTTACTTTTTTTCTCTATGGACCTCATGCCTTGGAAGGGGCCATTGGCTTTGAGACTATAAGGACACCCCTTTGCTAGGACGCTGAGGGTGAGCATGTTGCTGTGTGAGTTTGGGAGCCTGTGGGCTGGCTCCAGCACTTCTGTTCTTCAAATCCTTTTGTGTCTCTGAGCCTTATCTGTGGCATGAGGATGGTAAGACGTTTTGTCCAGTGCACCCCAGAGTGCCTCAGCTGCATTGCTGAGAACACAGTCTCTCCTCCTGTAGGGCACCATGCTTTACTCCTTTCTGCCTGGCAGGGACTCTGTTACCTAAAACAACACCCAGGACTCAGGAAAAGCCCCGGGAAGAGAGCACCTGAGGCCAGAATTAATCAGGGAGGGTGTGCACATGGTTTCTCCAAGGTTTGGTAAGGACACATGAGAGAGAAGTGTTTTATAGAGAAAAAAGGAGGGAGAGGGAAGTAGAAAGAGGGAGGGTGGGTGAATGGGGGGAGAGAGAGAGAGAGAGAGAGAGAGAGAGAGAGAGAGAGAAAGAAAGGAGGGAGGGAGGGAGGAGGGAGGGAGGGAGGGAGAGAGAGAGAGAGAGAGAGAGAGAGAGAGAGAGAGAGAGAGAGAGAGAGAGAGAGAGAGAGAAGTGTATTACTGGCATGCGCTTGTGAAACTGAAGATTTGAAGGTTCAAGGTGTGGCAGGTCCTGCTACAGCTTAATCTCATAGCCTAGGCCACACCCTACTGATGAGGTGTGGGGAGATGAGGGCCCTTGGGATTCCAGCTCCTCCCTTCAACCTGAGAGAGGACCTACACCATTCTTTCCCCATCCTGTCTCCATCATTTTGGAATCTTGAAGCCTTTTGGGAAACAAAAGAGTTGTCTTGCCAATGTTGTTGGTGTGCTTTGGTCCAGGCCTCTGCTGGCCATGTGTTTTTGGCATGTATCTACCCGAGAATGCACCTGTCAACCTTAGCAGGGAGAACAAAAGCTTGAATTTGACAGGAGAAGGACAGCTAAGGAGCAGCCCCGGCCCATCTGCCAAGTGGCATTCCTGAGCAAGCAGAGATGCAGTCTAGAAGACACGCACACTACTTGAAAGAACCCTTTCATCCAGGCAAGAGGGGATCAACACATCTGTATGGCATTGATCCCCCACTTTCTGCGTGGGATTTGGCTCTGAGCTGAGGGGGAGGGGGTGGCGGCGTCACACAAAGAAAGCATCTGAAACATCTGACATGGGCTGGGCTGTGGACAGGCAGCATTGGGGGGGACAGGAATGCAAGGTGAAATGTTAAATTTAGTTTGGCTTCTCTTTCGTTTTTTCAAACTTTTTTTGGGGGATGATATATTTATGTACTTAGCTATTTGGGTGTTATTTGCATGTGTGTGTTCATGTAGGTGGAGGTCAAAGGTTGATGTGGATGTCTTCCTCGGTTGTTCCCTACCTTATTTTTTTGAGATAGTCTCTCATGGAACCTGAAGTTCACAGTTTCAGCTAGACTGGCAGTGAACTCCAGGGATCCTCCTACCGATGCTTCTCCAAATGCTGGGTTAGAGGCATATGCCAGTGTGCCTGGTTTTTCACAGGGTGCTGGGATTCCAAACTTAGACCCATAGGCTTATGTGGCAAGGCCTTTACCGACTGGATCATCTCCCCAGCCCCTGCCTCATCTCTCTCTCCAGAATGGTTCCACCCCCCCCCCTTATATTTTAAGACTGCTGGGGGTAGATCGTGTAGCATTCCTGCTTTGCACATACATAGCTTGCCTTGTCTTGGAAGGGAAAACACACCCTGTCATGGATAGCTCATGACCTCCTACATGTGAGACAACCTCAGGATTCTGGCTGCTGGGATGTTTATTTTGGTTACTGGTTAGTGTACTGAACATGGACTAGGGTCCCTCGACTCACAGCTGAAATGCATCAAAATCTTAAGGCATGACTCTTCCAGGATTACAAAGGTTGTAGCTATGCAAGAAAGAAATCAAAATCTTAAGGCATGGTACTCTCTGGGGAACATAAAGTTATAGCTATGTAAGAGGGAAACTACTTTATGAAAGGAGACACAAGCCCCTTGCACATGGGCAGAGCCAAGTAAATCCACGTCCTTGGAGGAAATGGTTTGGTCAATACTGTCTGGAATGAATTGGGCTATTTTAGCAGAAGATCACCACACAGCTCACTGATAGAGTTGGGAGGCCTGTGATGGTCTACCAGATGTCCTGATTAAAAGCCCGGTGTAATAAGTTAGTTCTTAGGTGAAGGTCAAAATCAGATAAGACAAAACATGAACTTCCTCACCCAAGACCTAGGGAGACCTGACTATGGTGACTCAGTGACTTGACAATTTAGTTTAGGGGCCTTCGTCAATCCCCTGAATTATTTATTTTTTAATAACAATGACTGAGATATAATTCAGACACTATGAACTTCATCCCTTTAAATGTACATTCCGATGGTTTTCAGTGTGTGATTAGTCATGCATTTATCACCACTAATTCCAGATACGTTTTCTTAATCTAAATAAATCCTCTGTGCATATTACCATCCCCTCTCTACATCTTTTGCAGGTGACGAAGCCACTTGTGTGTTTCATGTCTCCATCAATTTTATTATTGTAGACTTGTCCTATAGATGACAATATCTCATCTTTTGTGGCTAAATTATCTCAGCATGGTGTTTTCAAGGTTCACCCATATTACATCGTGCTGTAGCTAGGATCCTAGATTTTCTCTAAATGCTTGTGTGTTAAAGGTGCTTCCAGTGTCCTCTTGAAAGATGCTTAAATATTCAGGTGAGGTCTTGTGGTAAGTCTTCTGGTCATTGACAGTGTGCCCTTGAATCAGGTGTTAGGGCCTTAGTCCCGTGCCTTTCTTGTCTCATTCATCTCAGACCTATGTTTTATTTAGGAATGAGCATAAATTCTCCAATTTTACTTCAGTTACTCTTTCAAGATTTTCCATAATCTAGATATTGTCTCTTTGAGTTTAATAACATATTCATCTTTTTTATGTTGGCTGTCTAAACATTGTGCTTTTTGTGTAAGAACACGACTTAGAGAAAAGATTGAGATTATTTCAGATAGAATATCCATTGGCTCTCTTTTGCATGGAAGTTGTTTAGCACCCATGCATGATCACACCATTGCCATCCTCATTTAGCCTCTGCATTGTTGGTTCAGTTAGAATGAGCTCTTCATTTTCCCTCGGCCTCCACGTTAGAATTTATATTGTGATATGCTGGACTGTCTCATCAGCCATGTTCAGGAGGTCCTGAACTAGGTCACTGGCTTTCCATATGGCTTTGTTTCCCTTCACAATCTGAACTTAAGCTTAGGTTAGAGAGGGAAAATGAGGTAGAAAGTCTATCATCTTAGTCCCTCCTCCTTCTCTTCTTTTCCTTCTTCCTCTTCTTTCTCTTCCTCATCCTCCTTCTCTTCCTCCTTGTTCTTTGTCAGGGTCTTTATGTAGCTGAAGCTGGCCTCAAATGTATACCAATCCTCCTGTCTCAGCCTCATGTGCGCTGGGTTTGTAGGTATGTGCTACAATACTATTTTTCTCTGTGTGTGCACACATGCTCGCATATTTGTACATACTTGGGGACACATGGAGGTCATAGGTCAATCTCAGATGTTGTGCCTCAGGTGCCATTCACCTTGAATTTTGAGAGAAAGAATCCTGTCCTGGCCTGGAACTTACTAAGATGGCAAGGTTGGATCTGCGCCCCCCCCCCCCACACCAGTGCTGTGATTAAAAGTATATGTCACCATGACTATTCTGCTGGGAATTAAACTCAGGTCCTCATTCATTATCCACTAAGCCTTCTCCCCAGGCCCGTTTCTGTGCCCCCTTTTGAGCTCAGAGTTTTGGTGAGGAATCAGCTTTGACTAAAAGCACACTGTTTTCTGCACTGGCGGCATAGGGAGGGTTGGGGGACACTAGCTTTGCCAGGCTCACAGGAGAAGGGAAAGATAGGTCAGCTGATCGGCCTGAGAAAGGAGAGTTGCTGCTAGAGGGCCTTTTAGGGAAAGCAACTCTGATTCGTATTATGAAGTTTGGTGTGCTTTGCCGATGTCACCTCTTTTGTCGGATTTCTCTGGCACTTAAGGAAAGTTTGACTCCCTCACCAGAGCTTGGGCAAGCAGGTTTGGGATGGAATTGAACAGAGGCTTTTGTAGCTGGGTTAAGGTAGTGGCCATTGAAAGTTGGACTTGCAACTACACTACAACCTTGTAGAAATCTGCAGAGGGCTTCGGATAGTTTTGGATAGTTGTGGCTACGTCTCAGGGGCCCCAAGTGTGGCTACTCTGGATACATCTTCCTGTAGCAAAACACGGACAGCTGCTACTGGACCTCTCATCCCCATTCCCCCACCCACTCTGTCTTCCTGTGATGTCTAATTCCTAGCTCCCCTATTCTATTTTAATTAGAATAAAACTCTCCATTAACATAATAAAGACCCAATAATAGACTAGATGACCAAATGATCATTCATTTTTGGACATATATTTTTACAGTTTAATACATTTCTTGTACTCATCACATATTCATTAGTGCTATTTTTAAAAATCATGCAGGAGGAGAGGATGTCTCTTTTTTGGGTAAACACCATTTATGCCTCCTCACTAAGTAACCATGGGTCACTGAGCCAGTCATGTAGTACTTACCCACTAGACCACAGATTGGTAAGCATGATGGTTACTTGTGACTGTCAGTTGATGGGATTTAAAACCAACATGGAAACAGATCTCTGTGTATAACCACCTGGGAACTTCTAGGATAGGTCAACTGAGGTGTGAAGTCCCGCCCTAAAGGTGGGCAGTACTATCCCTTAGTTCAGGTCCTAGACCAAATACACATGAGAAAACAAGCTGAGTACCAACATCCACTCTGCTTCCTGACTCAATGTCACCAGCTGCTTTAGAGACAAATAAGTTATACTGTGAGCTATAGTAGAGAGGGGGCCAAAGACACGGATACTACAAAGACTATTCAATGGAAAGCAGAGTACAAGGCATTTTGCATGTACCATCTACAGAATGTTCAGCAATTACTATGCATAAACGCTGTAAAAGGTCTCTGATTCTCACACCTCAGTCACATTTGTCAATATCAGAAATTGGGGAATATGGCAGCCATTCTAGCTATTAGGAACATCACTATGCAGATGGAAGTCTGGCGTTCAGAGAAACATCATCTGCTTAGGTTTCCATAGCGAACATGGGTGAAATGGGACATTCTCACTGGTCTTTCACTACCACGACCAAAACTCTCTATGTCAAATATTTGAAGATGAGATATGTGGAGGCCAAGAATGAGGAAGTCTGCTTTCACAAACAATATGAAAAACCAACCCAACAAACTCCTATGCCATAGAATAGGAGTCAGAAGAGGAAGGGAGAGTGGAAGACACCACACTCCATTAGTTTATCGAGGGAGACATACTGACAGGTTTGGGCTGCACCATGTCATTCTTTTTCCTGTGAGAGTGTTTTATGCATTGGTGTCCTTGTAGTCTTCTTATCACCAAATCCCCTTCTGTTTGTGACTCATACTGTCACCATTGTCAGATGTACCCGAATGTCTCAGGGGAGTGGCATTACCTGTCCTTCTGTGGACTCACTGTAGGTCAGGGTGCTTCTTTAAGACCTCCTAGGTCGCTTCTAGCTCCAGGTTATATTCAGTAACTAACTCTGTGCAGACAGTGAGCCAATAAACGAGGGAACAGCAGAAGTCAAGACAATTGCAGGAGAGTCCGACTGTGTAACTATCCCTGTGGCCTTGGATACTTACACCCCTGGGACGCTCCCGATGATATTCAGAGGGAACCATGATGGATGACTCGGGCCTGAGATGAAAGGGTCCAAACTCGATCTCCTCTGCAGTTTACCTTTAGCCAGACTCCTTCCTGGTGCTTTCGAGACTGTTAAATGAACACGGCACGCTCAACGGCAGTCTCAAATGGGAGCAGAGAGAGGGAGGGAGGGGCATCAGGCTCACTGTAGTAAAGTGGGATCCCATCACCCTCCGCACTAATGCAAACCAGCTGCCGGCTGGCCCCAGCCTGCGATAGAGCAGGCGGAATTCTTGGACACTGAGTTATTCTTAGAAGTGTGTGCACCGTCCCCTGGCAGGGCTTTCTGTGAACTGGCTGTTGCCAGCCTCCTGTCACGATGCTGTGCCAGCAGACCCAGAGTGATTGTTCTCACTTAGGAAAAATAACTTTGGGGTTTTAATTTCAAATTACCCACAGAGATGGAGCCTGAATATGGTGAAGGGTGGAAAGGGCAGAGAAATCGGGATGAAGTAAGGGGGGGGGGGGCAAAGGAACAGTATCTATTCAGTCCTTCATCTTCTCATGTGGACGGAGGTTCACCGCCCAGGGCTGGGTGATTACTGCTAGGTACATCACAGCAGACTTCCACGGGACCTTAAAGGACCCAGGTGACTACATGTTAATCTCAGTGTGTTCATTCGCACGTGTTTCTAGCTTCCCTTTAGGAAGCGCTTTTGTGTGCTGGGCTCCTATCTATTGGAGACCTCATTTGATGTTCACAGGGTCGCTGTGTGGTGGACGTTATGGTGAGCCAGGGCTCCACAACTATCAAATGGCACAGGCAAAGTCTGACCTCAGGCCTGCCTTCCTATCTGTGCTGAGTACCAATGATATGCAAGGCTGGGCCAGACCTGAAGACTAAATAAGATGGCTGGATTCCAGCCCCTCAGCCTTGCTGTTGTTCTGTCTGCAGGAGAGGCAAGTGGATAACAAGGAATGGCAGTAACAGAATTTGTCAAGCAGGAGACCAGAGCTACTATGAACTCTGCCATGATATGACAAGCACAGCTTTGATTGTGAGGAAACGCTGGGGTCTTATATGGGTACCTATGTGGAAGGCCATTGAAAAGGAGTCTCCAGGCAGAGGGGCCAGTGTGTGCAGGGATGTGCTCAGGACTGTGTTGTAGTGATGTGCTCAGGACCATGTGTGCAGTGATGTTCTCAGAACCGTGTGTGCAGTGATGTGCTCAGGACCGTGTGTGCAGTGATGTTCTCAGAACCGTGTATGCAGTGATGTTCTCATGTCCGTGTGTGCAGTGTGTTCTCAGGACCGTGTGTGCAGTGATGTTCTCAGAACCGTGTGTGCAGTGATGTGCTCAGGACAAGTGTGTGCAGTGATGTGCTCAGGACCGTGTGTGCAGTGATGTTCTCAGAACCGTGTATGCAGTGATGTTCTCATGTCCGTGTGTGCAGTGATGTTCTCAGAACCGTGTATGCAGTGATGTTCTCAGAACCGTGTATGCAGTGATGTTCTCATGTCCGTGTGTGCAGTGTGTTCTCAGAACCGTGTGTGCAGTGATGTTCTCATGTCCGTGTGTGCAGTGATGTGCTCAGGACCGTGTGTACAATGATGTGCTCAGGACTGTGTGTGCAGTGATGTTCTCAGGACTGTGTGTGCAATGATGTTCTCATGTCCGTGTGTGCAGTGATGTGCTCAGGACCATGTGTGCAGTGATGTGCTCAGGACCATGTCTATTATGGATCATTTGTATTTCATTACAGACCTATTTATGTTAACATCAGTTACCAGTTATCTAGTAAATTATTAATTTGAAATCAAACAAGGTGTCTTTCAGAGAGAACGAGAGAGAGAGAGAGAGAGAGAGAGAGAGAAGGACAGGAAGAGGGAGAGAGAGAGAGAGATGGAGAGAGAGAGATGGAGAGGGAGAGAGAGGGAGAAGAAGGGAGAGAGAGAGAGAGTGGAGGGAGGGCACAGTTTCTGTGAATACCAGGTTGAAACCTTGGAAAAGACCAAAGAGAACAGCGGCAGAACTTGCTTGTTAGGTGTGGATGAGACAATGAAAGGGCTGGGGGAAATAATGCAATTCTAACAAAATTCTGCACTCAGATAGCTTTTTAAGGTTTCAACTTCCAGGAAAGTCCTGCTGGAAACTGTAGATGAGGTATTTTAGGTGTGGTTTATATAAAACGATGACAAGTACCCATTCTCCGAGGAAAGCCTTGGCTCCACATCAAACAAGTGTGGAGATGAACATACTTTTATATGCTTTAGGTCAAAATTAAACAGGTTTGACGTGAATGCCTAGTGTCATCAGGAATCTGATGAAGGAACAGGAGTTTGTCAGCACCTCAAAGCATTCTCACCACCACACTATGGGGCTGCTACGCTGACTTTGGTGGCATTGGTTGTCTTTATCCTTTATAGGAATTGATATAATCACACACAAACACCCACACACGTGCGCGCGCTCACACACACATACTTTGGCTTTGACTAGTCTTATTACTTTTTTTGCTTGATATCATGTTTGTAGAATTCATCCACACTGTTACTTGATCAATCTCATCGTTGTTTAGTATTCTATGAGCTGTATGGTAACACACAACACACAGTCAACAGACGGTTAGGCAGGGTTATTTAGACGACTAGAACCCAAAGCATGGATGTGTCTTACAAAAAGGGATTTGTTAGACTGGCTTACACGATACAGCTGGGTAGTTCCACAATGGCCAGTGTCACTGGGGAGGCTGAGAATTCAGCTGCTGTCAGTTCACAAGGCTGAATGACTCAACAGTCCCAACCTGTCACTGAAGGTCTGGAGGGTTCCTGGAGCCACTGGCCAGGAATTGGATGACCAAAGAAGTTGGGTCTGATGTCAGCGAAGGATGGCCGTGGTAAGAACCACCAGCAGGAAATGACTTCGGGGAAGCACATGATGGCACTGTTGTTTCTTTAGAATGATTTTTATCTACACTGCCATTGGAAGAGGCTGTGGCCACAAGATTCTGCATGCTCTGTAAAGGGTCTTCCTCCACTGGCTAATTCTGGGAAATACCCTCAAGACCCATCCAGAGATAAGTGAAGCCAGAGCCAATCAAGATAATCAAGACAAATTGTAACCAGTGCTATAATTCATATGTATGTATTCATATTTACTGGATACCTTGTAGCACACCTGTAGTCTGAATCTCTTTGGTATTTTTCTCATGAATAGAAGGGAGTTGAAGGTTTGGGGAAAGAGAATCCATAGAGGTGAAATATTGGCTTTACCACACTTCAGTTAAAGAATCTGTGGCAGTTTGCATGTAATTGGTCCCCAGACATGTTATAGGGAGTGTTACTATTAAGAGGTGTGGCATTGTTGGAATGGGTTGGAGGAAAAGTCACTTTGGGGGCAGGCTTTGAGGTTTCCTATGCTCAGGATACCACCTGGTGTGTCAGTCAACTTCCTGTTGCCTGCAAGATGTAGGACCCTCAGCTACCTTAGAGCACCATGTCTGCCTGCAAGCTGCCAGGCTCGCTACCATGATGATAATGGACTGAAACTCTGATGTCGTTTTCCTTATAAAAAATTACATTGTCCTGATGTCTCTTTCCAGTAATAAAAACCCAAATTAAGACAGAATGAATTTTCACAATCAACTGCTCATGTGGCTTCATTGATGTTAGCTTTCACCTCTCCTCCTCCTCTTCTTTCTCCTCTTCATCCTTCTTCCTCTTCCTTTTCCTCTTCTTCTCCTTTTTCTGGAGCTGAGGACTGAATGTAGGGCTTCAAAATTGCCAGGCAAGCGCCATGCCACTGAGCTAAATCCGCAGCCCCTTTCTTTACTTCCTCAGTTCCCATTCCCTATTTCCTCACTGGAAAGTCTTGACTCTCTTGTGCTGTTCAAATCAAGTTGTTCTTAGATGGGGAAGAGAAGGAGATTTTGCTCCCATTTTCGGGAGCTGGAGTATCTATATTTATTGTTTGTGATTATTCTGAGAAAAGATGAGTTTAATTCATTCATCCATTCATTCACACATTGATCATACAGCGTTTTGTAGTTTGGATGATAACGCAGCACACATTATTTAGTCGTCATTTCCCCACCTTTGACCGGTGGTGCTACTGTGGGTAGCCCCTTTAAGGTGCCATGCCCCATCCTCTTGTCTCACTTTGTGACATTAAACAATAGTCCGGGCCAACGCTATCTTGCTCCTGTAGCAATCCTAGAATCAGCTTTTGTTCTCAGAAGTCCCGATACCATTTATTGGAGAACAATGTTCCAAATTCAGGACCTCAGCACTGGGTGTCTCATGGGGGCTTCAATCTGCACTGTCTATAGAGACGATTGCTGGCTATCTGGACACTCTTTAATTCAACCATTTGCATATAATTTGTTTACTTATGTGTGGTGGTGAAGGTGTGCATGCAAGTCCCTGGGCACCAGTGGGAGTTGCTGGAGAGCTCGCATGGGTGAGTTCCCTCCTTAAGCCCCCTGTGTTTGGGGCATCAGACTTGGTGGCAAGCCCTCCTAGCTGGGCTGTTTCTCCGTCCATGTCCATTCGCCTGTCTTCCTACTGGAATATCTACATTTTTGCCACTGTGGTTTTCCTCTTGCTATATATTCAGGATCTGAGTCTTTCATTGCGTCTCTTACTGCTCTGTAGCTCACACCTCCCTACTGTCAATGTCTTTGACAAACAGGCCTTCTTCCTGCTTGCCATTTTCCCCTTCTGGCTGCTTTCAGGCTCTTATGTTACTTGTGAAAAGTTTCTCAGTTTTGCCTTTCATGTATAAGGTACAGTGCCCCCATAATAGATTTACGATATAGTGCAAACTGAAGCTTAACAATGTTTTTGCTGTTATTGTGTAAGTCATCTTTGGATTTACCTTTGTAATTGCTTAATAAGAAGATCAAATATGAGTTAGATGAACAGTGTTGCATTTGGTCACGTTGCTAGTGCCCTTATTTCAATGAAGAAAGAATCTTTTTTATTTTTTAAAGGATACAACCAAATTATCTAGCAACATGGTCAATACTTTTAATTCCTTTTAAACCCCTGTATTTGTAATATTCATAATATTTTTCTTTATTATGTTGTAAATGATTTTAGAACAATGTCAGATGAAATGTTAATAGTAGACCTTGTCTCCTTTCTGATATCAAGTGAGAAAATTTCAATATTCCCTTTAAGAGTATTTCTTTCTCTCCCTCTCCCTCTCCCTCCCCCTCTCCCTCTCCCTCTCTCTCTCCTCTCTGTCTCTCTCTCTCTCTCTCTCTGTCTCTCTAGACTTAAAATATTTAATTGTAGGCTGACTTTTAAAAGATTTTTTAAAAGTTGTGAATGAATGTTGCTGTTATAAATAAATGCTTTTTCTTGGCTGGTGAGACGGCTCAGTGGGTGAAGGGGCTTGCTGCCAAATTTGACAACCAAGTTCAATCCCAGCAACCCACATGGGGAAGGGGAGACCTGGCTCCTGAACACTGTCCTCTGATTCACATGAACACATTCACAGAGTAAAATATAAGATATAAATCCCTCTCATCACCTGTTGGCCTTATAATTTTTCTCTTCTTTTGTATTACTGAGGTGAACTTTCCTGATTAATTTTAAATGTAAAATAAAGTTTGTTGCTATAATAAACCCCACATGCTCATCATGTTAGTATTTTTGTATATGGTTAGGTGATTCTTAAAACTTCTCAAGTATGTTTACAAAGACCTAACTGTAACACTCTGTTCTTATTAGTTCTAGTTTCAAGGTCGCTGCTGGCAGTAGAAGATAAATTTGGACCATTTTTTAAGTTCTGCTTCTTTTCCCTCCCTCCCTTCCTCCCTCCCCACCTTAAACAAAAGTCCCTTTTAGAATTTCTCCTTTTACTCTGTTTCCAAGATAAACTCCAGGATTCCTGAATGTGCTGAGGAGGTCAGGATCACAGCTCAGTTACCAAGCTTATGATCACCTGGTGCATGAACACCAGGCCCTGACCCTCATCTGCTTTTTACTACTTTCAGAATTTCAGATGGAAGCAAATCAAAATTCCTTGGTTACTGTGTCATTTAATTAATTAATTAATTAATCATTAATTAACTGTGCTGGTTTAGTTAATTAACTAGTTAATTAAGGTCAGCTTGACACAAGCTTAGGTCATCTGAGGAGAAGTAACCTCAACTGAAAAAATACTTCCATCACCTTGGCCCCCAGGCCAGCTTGTGTGCATTTTCCTGATTGGTAACAATTACCGAAGGCCCAGTTCTCTGTGGAGCAGGTGGTCCTTAGGTAGATAAAACAGGACACCAGAGAAGCCACAGGGAGCACGTTACTAGGCAGCAGTCCGTGGTGGCCGCTGCTTCCTGAATCCAGGTCCCTGGCTTGCCCTCTCTTGATGATGGGATGTAACCTGTAAGCCAACACACCCTTTCCTCCCAGAATTGGGTTTGGTCAGTGTTTTATCACAGCAATAGATGGTTTTCCACCATCCATGACAACATCCTAAACAGTCCATCAGCAGGAAATTCAAGGTCAAAATGTATCCCCCTGTGTGTTTCTGTTTGGTTCTCTGACTTCCACATGGAGGGCTGCTTCAGGGTCAAGGGTGCCAGGTCTCTTTCCTCTGGGACTGTGATCCCTCCAGACTTGGCTGGTGGTACCAAACTCAGAGCATCATTTTCTCCCCGCAGCTCTAGTAGAGAATCCGGACAGGGGAGGGGTGGATGACATCTACTCCAGAATCCTCCCCTTGGTTACAAGAATGATGAGCCCAGCTGCGCCATCTCTTCCCTTTGGTTTTCAAGGTCCTTTCTAGAAACAGGCCACATCATACCCAGCCCAGCATGAAAAGGAGTTCTTGGAGCTGGAGCTGGACACACCAAAGCCCGCAGGGTCTCTAGATCGTTCCCCTGCTCACACAGCTCTCCTTCAGTTTCCTCTGTCTCTCCGTCCCTACACTTCTTGGGGTCCTGCCTCATGTCTGAGAAGAGACGGACCTCTAAACATGGCCCTAAAATACTCCCCCCTCACATCAAGCGTGAGGGTTAGTTAGAGAGGGCTGAAGAGGCAACAATTGCCACCAGAGACTGAGGTTTAAAATATTTACTTGGTTTGGACTGATTTATTGACTCCTACTTGATACATAGTGAATGCATTCTCATTGGGATCTATACAGCAAGCATTGGTGAATGTATATAGTCATGTAGACATGGCCCCAATGGAGACACATACCATTGCCATTTTTGTAAAATGTGTCATGGACCGTGCTCAGTTAGTCTCTCCCAGTCCTCTCCTCGACAAGGAGTCTGTTGGTTGGAATGGCACTGTCTCCTCAGAAGGCACTCACCTGCCCTGAATGTATGGCTGTGGAGACAGATCTCAGGGGACTGTGAGTTCAAGACTAGTGGTGGTGTTGAATAACATAGCCCCATTGGTGAGGTTCTGGTTGGAGGGGAAGCTGACAGAAACTGTATGTTCAGGGACATGGGGAGCTGGAGCTGTGAATGGGTGAGAGGCTGGACAGAGGGGTGATGGGAGATGTCATTCTGTAAGTATGTTTCTCATATTGGTTAATGAATAAAGCACTGTTGGCCAATAGGAAAGCAAGATAGGCAGGGCTAGGAGACAAAGAGGGTTCGGGGAGAGGTAGGAGGAGTTTCACCTGTAGATGCTTGAGGGAGAACTACTCCAGACCTTCTCTCTGGTAAGATAAGACCACGTGGAAATACTTAGATTAATAGAAATGGGTTAATACTTAAGACAGAGCTAGCCAATAAGAAATCTTAGTAACAGGCCAACAGCTTTATATCTAATACAGTGTCTCTGTGTGTTATTTGGGGCTGGTGTGGCTCTGGGACCAGGCTGGGTGGGAAAACCAGCTCGTGACAAAATGGCACCACAATGTGGACCCGAGAACTTTCACTTAAAACTTGACAAAAGCTTAAACCAAGTTTTAGAAACAAAAGAACAAAGGCAAGCAAAGCTTCTTGGTATTAGCATTTTTCTCGGTTGAACTCTGTTTTGCTAGAGACAAGCAGAGACTTGTGCAGCTCTTTTAAGGGAGGTTTCCTGACTCATCAGAAGCAGCAAAAAACCACACAGCATTTAAGAATCGCTGCTAACAACTCAATGGTGTGTATGAGCAGCTGGAGAGAGTAGCTGGATATGGTGGCACACGCCTTTAATTCCAGCACTCAGGAGGCAGAGGCAGGCAGATCTCTGTGATTTCAAAGTAAACCTGGTATACAGAGTTAATTCCAGGACAGATAAAAGTTACACAGAGAAATCCTGTCTCAAAGAAATGAAAAAAAATACAATTAAAGAAATAGAGTAATAAAAAAGACACATAAAGATGGAAAACACAAAAAGAATCTGGATACTGTATGGTATTGTGTTGTCTTTGTATTGTTTGACTGCTGAGGAAATAGCCACAACTGTTAAAAGAAATGCTGCTGGATTAATTTAATTTACATATTTTAAAAATACTTTTGACTTCAAAATTTAAGTCTAAGGACAGGTTACTGGGGAAAAGAATTTCTATTTTTGTTTCCATAGAAAATGAAAAGCTGTGGATTCCTTCCAGACTAACATGGTTTGATTAAGCAAGACCCCCTGAGGCAGAGTCCCAGGTGATCCAACATTCAAAACAGCTTGGACAAGACAGCCTTGTAGACCACTACAGCCAGGATTTCTGAGTCTTCTTAGGATCCCCATAACAGTGTCCCCTACAAGCAGGAAGCAGTTTGGAAGGAACACTGCCCAAATTCCCAAATATTGTCTATAAATGTTTGTTTTTATTTAAATGGGGTTGGTTATAAATGATTAATGACCACAACCAATCTCTTTAAAGGTAAATAGGGGATTATGGTGTAGATATAAATATTTTGATTTTGGAATGGATTTTTATTTATTGATACAAATTTAAGGTCAACTTTATTATATGTATATTTCTCCTCTTATTTAGGTATTGTGTTCATATAGCTCATTTAGAAATGTAATGTATACTTTAGCACAAATTATAGATAGTTCCTATGATAGTTAAGTTAGTTAGGTTTTCAAGATATACAGAGATGTATTTGAGATGGATAGGCATTCTTCAAACCTTTGAAAGACCTACAGAATATGACATTTAAAATGGTTTATGGTTTTTCTTGAAAGTGAGGCACAACTGCTCCTGACAACACCACATGTGTCAGAAAGGAAAATGTACATCGAAGAAACTTGTTAGAAGTTTGCTTTCAATATGGCAAGACTAGCCATTTGGGCAAGATACTGCTCTTGTCTGGACTGTTTGACTTTATGTTGTATAAACTGGACATGCAGGTCCCACAGGAAAGTGACTGCTGATACAAGATGGACATTGCTGTAGGGTTCCTGCTTCATGGAAGAATCTGTCAGACATTCTACAGGACACAGAGAAAAGTGACTGACAAACTGCCAATACAGATGGACAGTTTAAAGTTTCCTGCTTTGCTGAGGAGTCTGCCAGACACACTTTGGCCTATGGACTGAAGATGAAACATTACAGAAGAACTTCAGGTGACTGACCAGGCAATATGTCTCTGTCATTTCTAGAGTTTATATATTATCCTTCTGTGATCTTTGATGGAGTTGAAGACAGATAGTTATGGTTATAGTTTTCCTTAGTTAGGATTAAAGATAAGTTACATATAGGAATTTAGACTCACAAAGATAGATAGGATAATGAAATGATTTCTTTAAATCTTGCTAAATGTTAATGGACTAAATGTTGTTAACTGTGGTTCTAATTTGATAATTGTTTTGTTATATATTTTACTATGTTAAAGTTAAAACCATTCTTTTTTATTTTAGACAGAAAAGAGAAGATGATGGGAGATGTCATTCTGTAAATATGTTTCTCGTATTGGTTAATGAATAAAGCACTGTTGGACAATAGGAAAGCAAGATAGGCAGGACTAAGAGACAAGGAGGTTTCGGGGAGAGGTAGGAGGAGTTTCAACATGTAGAGGCTTGAGGGAGAACTACTTCACACCATTTGCTTGGGTTGGTTGTAGAAAACCTGCTGAGCTGAACTCCTTTGAAGCTGGGGAAAGAATGTGTTATGAGTATGTTTTTTCCCTGTGGCCTGGACTCACAGCTGCACCAGCTCCAAATAACACACAGAGATGCTGTATTAGATATAATTCTGTTGACTAGGTACTAGTTTCTTATCGGCTAGCTCTGTCTTAAATATTAACCCATTTCTACTAATCTAAGTACTTCCACATGGTCTTATCTTACTGGAGAGAGGGGCTGGCATTCTGCTCTGTCTTCTATCTTGAATCTCCTCCCTACTACTTCCTCTCTCCTCCTTGTCTCCTAGTCCCACCTATCTTGCTTTCCTATTGGCCAACAGTGCTTTATTCATTAACCAATATGAGAAACATATTTACAGAATGACATCTCCCATCAAGAATGGGCACACCAAGAGGAAACAGCAGAAGCAAGATGCTCATACCTTGTACAGAGGGGAGAAGTGAGTGGAGAGGAGAAAAGGTCCATTTAGATGGAGAGAAATTTGGTGGGGTGCTTCTGAATTCATTTTTGTCATTCTTCCATTATCTACTTAACCTGGGTCACATTGTGTAAAATTAAAATTCACGTATGTTTAAGGTATACAACATGGAGTTTTTAAAACAAAATTTATTATGTTGCTAGTTATTATTAATTGATAGTGTGTGTACATGTGTGGTCTGAGGATTGAAAACTCAGGTCATCAGGCTTGGTAGCAAGCTACTTCATTCATGGACTCATCTTGCTCGCCTCACCATGATGTTTCAAGATATATATATTCATACATACATACACATGTACATGTATGCATAGTGAAATGAGTACTGGTCAAGCCAATGAACACGTCATCTCACTATATAGTTACTTGTCTTGGTTACAAGCACCTGGAGCCTACACTTTCAGGAAACTTACTGTGTACCCTACAGTGTCATTTAGTGTTGAGCTCATGCAGGAGCTGTACACGGACTCATCTCATGTTACTGTAATTCCTTACAGTTTGATTGACACCCTCCCATGATGTCAGCCCCCGGGAACCAGAATCCTACTCTCTACTTTTACAAGACTCACTTTTGTTAGATTCACAGGCAAATGACATCATGGAGTATTTATCTCGTTGGGTTCATCTTATTCACTTAACATGGAGTCTCCAGGGTCATCTGTGTTGTAGCAACACCATGTCTTTCTAAGGTCTAGTGATACTTTCTTATTTGTACCACAGCTGCATTATCACTTTATCAGTTATCAGATACTGAGGTTAACCCAGTTTTCTCACTACATAGCCCAAGCTGGCCTAGAACTTGGACTACTTCCTTTGTGTCCCAAGTGCTGCACACACCCGGGCTACTGTGAAAGACACAGCTATAGATGAGGAAGACCAGGTATCATGGAAGATACATTTTTCCCTCTTTTGTATATCCCCCAGAGGTAGGATTTCTGGGTCACAGTGTAGTTCCCTTTCTCTCTCTCTCTCTCTCTCTCTCTCTCTCTCTCTCTCTCTCTCTCTCTCTCTCTCTCTCTCCCTCCCTCCCTTCCCCTCTCTCCCCCTCTTTCTTTCTTTCTTTCTTTCTTTCTTTCTTTCTTTCTTTCTCTTTCTCTCTCCTTTCCTTTTTCCCTCCCTCCCTCCCTCCTCCTCCTTCCTTCCTTCCCCCTTCCTTTCTTTGAGTAGTTCCATTTTTAAAAATTCAAGGAAACACTATCCCCTATCGCCTCAATGGCTGCATTATTTTTTCTTCTCACCAACAGTAATTAAGTGTTTCCTTTCTTCCATACACTCTCCAACACTTATGATCTCATCTTTTTGATAAAAACCCATCCTACCCTTTTGATGTCTCAGAGTAGTTTTGATTTGCATTTTCCTGATGAGTGTGTGAGCATTTTTTAAATACCTGTTTGCTGACTCTATGTCTTCTTTGGGAAAAATATATATTTGCTACTTTTTTTTTTTTTTTGGTTTTTTGAGACAGGGTTTCTCTGTATTGCTTTAGAGCCTGTCCTGGAACTCACTCTGTTGTCCAGGCTGGCCTTGAACTTACAGAGATCTGCCTGCCTCTGCCTCCCGAATGCTGGGATTAAAGACATTTGCCATCAACACCTAGCTCTTTTGATTATTTATTAATGAGATTTTATTTTCATTGAATTATATGAGTTTCTTGTGTGTTTGAGATATTAACCACTGATCAGATAGTTTGCAAAAATTTTCTCTTAACCAATAGACCACCTTTTCATTGTTTTGATTATTTTCTTTGCTGTGTAGAAGACTTTTATTTAATTGTTTTGATACAGGGCCTCCTGAATCTAAGGTATCATGTATCTTTAACTCTCCTCTTCCTTCTCTTCCTCTTTATATTTCGACATTTCCCTTCCCCTCTCCCCGCTCCAATCTGCTAAGACAGAGTTACATAAAGTGACTGTCAGTCTTCCCCCACTGTGACAAAATATCTGAGAAAATCAGTCAGAGAGAAGAAAATCAAGTCATGGTTTCAGAAGTTTCAATCCATGGTCACACAGCCCTGTTACTATAGGTTTGAGAGAGAAAGACACTTTGAGTTTCCAATATCACCCTCAATCACATATCTCCCAGCACCCTAACTTTCTTCTGTTAAGACCTTCCTCTTATTGGGTCTATCATCCAATACAGGTTGTTGGCCAAGCCTTTCCCATGTGGGCCTTTGGGGAACATTCTGTAACCAAATTACAGTAGCAATTCCAAGGGCATGGAATCCAGTCACCTGTTCCTCTGTGTTTCTGGGCATTGACCAGTGGGTGTCATTCAGGGTGTGTCCTCTGTGTAAGGTCTGTTGCAACAATTCAGTTCTGCCCTGGCAGCACAAAGACAGACACAGACAATCCATAGGACAGACAAATGAGCATAGTTAAGATTGAACTTTACTTGCAGTAATTGCCTAGGGGCCAGCTTTCACTAATGGACTCTAATTTGCCAACCCTGAATTTTTACAGCATAGCAACACTGTTGATCTGAACCATGAGATTTTTGCAAGGGATTAGTCATGACCTTATAACATCCACTTTATGTCAAACCTTAGAATACTTTTCTCCTGGAAGCTGTATTTTACTTGAGCAACTGGTAGATTTTTATCATGGGAAACTGCAATTCTAAGTTATTGAGGGCTGGTGAGATGCTTCAGCGGTAAAGGCTGCAGAGCCTGATGACTTAACTGAATCCCTGGGACCCTCATAGTGGAAAGAGGGAACTTACTCTGTTAAGTTGTCCTCTGACCGCTACACATGCACTGTTCCGTTTGTGTGCATGCGCGTGCACACACGCACGCACGCACGCACGCACACACTTACTATTTAAAAAGTTATCAAGGTAAAACATATGGAGAGAAGCCATATTGAGTATGTTTTTCAATTTACTTGGGTTTCTTCTTCACCTTGGCCATAGGAGGCTCAGTATCACTGAAGTAAAGGCATCCAATCTTGAAGACTGCATGGTCTTCATTTTCTATGTTTCTTAATTTTTCTTACCCATAACCCAATTCATGGCTCCTTGCCACATCACGAGTGTTTGTCTTAAATCCTCTCCCAGTAAGACTGGGAAAGTGTTTTGTTTAAAATTTTTATTGTGTGTGTATGAGTGTTTTGCCTGTATGTGTATCTGTGTGCCACATATATGCCTGGTGCCCCTGAAGGCCAGAAAAGGGCATTGGATTTTCTGGAACTGGACTTACAGATGGCTATGAGCTGCCATGCAGGTGCTGGGAATTGAACCCAGGTCCCCTGCAAGTGAAGACATTGCTCTTAAGTACTGATCCATCTCCCAACCCATAAGATAATAAAGCATTGATTTTTGGATTGTGTGAGGTAATGGGATATGAATAATTGCTATATTCAAATCAGAACAAATAATTCAGTAGGGAAACCTTCCCTTAGGATGTTTAACCTAAGGAAGATACTGAAAAGTTCAAGCTTGGGGAACATGCTGGTTTTTCCTCGTTGATTCTGAGCTGGGTCAAAGGACAGGGTTGGTGTGATCTTTTGGACACTGTGCATTGTGCTGGGCTGCACCTGGGTGGAGCTGCAATGTGTAGGGTCCATGGCTCAGTGTTCCTGCATCCATGAGATCACAGGCTGTCTGTCTTACAACAGTGCTATTGTGCCTTGTGAGTCTGTGGTGACTTCATCGCTGGGCTGTCTCCTTCCAAGCTTTCTTGTCACCCAGAGAAGGCTTCTGTAGAGTGGTTCTTTGGTGAAATTACCCAGCCTTTACTCTGGACACTCTGGTCCTGTTTCTCTCTCTGGAGCAGGTATGGCAGTGCCTGCATGGCTAGTGAGCTGCCTTTGTCAGCAGGGATGGTGGAGCCTGGGTCCCCGAGTCTTCGCTAGAGAGACCTCACTCTTTTCTTTGTCACAAAATGATCTCTCCAAGGCCAAAAGGTCTTTGGTGGCCCCTCCCTGACAGTTAGCATGGATGCCCCGGAATGCTGAGGTTTTCCTTGAGGTCTGTGTGAACTGTTGTAGATGTGTGAATGACCAGATGGCACCGGAAGTATCAGTCACAGTGTTCAGCCTCACAACAATGAGCTAATTGAGGGAAAACAGACTACTCTACTGCTCTTAGGAAGAAACAGTTTTGTTTGTCTTTAAACTGTCCACGCCATCTTACAGAGAAGCAGCACAACATGTTAATGTCATTTTCTAGACATGGACCACATTGCTCAGTGCCTCTTATACATGCCATACCATGTGTGAGCCTGTACACATGACCTGACTTCTCTGTTTTCTTATGTATAAAACTAGGGTAGTAGTGAATGTCTCTCAAGTTCCCGCCTCCTGTCTTGGTTTGCCTTCTCTTTGGAGAAGCTGACTGCTGTGACAAAAACTTGCCTGTGGAGGGAAGGGGAAGCCCCAGCTGTGTGAGTATTCCTTCTTCCAGCGATCCCAGCTCTCTGGTAGCCACAGCCCTAGCTTGCCTCTGACCTGCAGTCTCTTGAAAGACCCCACCTTAGAATCACACAGTTGATTCTGATCTCTAAATTTGTAGAAACTTCTTGCAAATGCTGAAGCAAGCCACCAAGTGCTGGGGTGATTTGTTAGGCTGCAATAGACAACTAATACAGGTGTCTGTGCACAAAAGGGACTTATACTCCTCCCAGTGGGGAACATAATCTTAACAAAGCTGGGAGATCAATCAGCCAACCACTCCTGTGTGTGTGGAAGTGAGATGTGGTGTGTGTGTGTGTGTGTGTGTGTGTGTGTGTGTGTGTGTGTGTGTGTGTGTGATGGGGATCCATTATGATACTGGTAAGAGGAGGCTTGATGCAGTCAGAGACACTGAAGTTATGTCTTGAAGATGTGCAGGGGTAAAGCAGGCAAGGGTGGTGGGAAGGGCATTTTAGAAGGAGCCAAGGGTATGCCGAGATTTGGTTGTGGTTAGCAATCTTGACAATGGGAAAGGGACCAGTTGACACTGGGTTTGGGCTTGGTAAAGGAGTTTGGATTTTAAAGAGTTTTAGAACTCAGCCTGATTATCACACGGAGACTAGAGGATCAGAAAAAGCAATAACCCAACCATTATTGCATTTATTTGTTTTATGATGATACTATATTATTATATTACTAAATATGTTGTTTTATTTTTTAACATAGAATTCACTCTGAATATATGATAAATGTGTTTTATTGAAAGTAATTTTGAATTGTGATGCTTTTCTTATGACATTGTTGTTAAATGAGGCTGAATACCTCATGATTGATGGCACAGCCATCCCTTTGTGTCTGAAGGTGGGCTGGTGCATTCAGACATCAGAACACATTGTGTCTGTATAAGCACATACACACTTCCTTTGGTCATGACCCCTAAACAATGGAGGCTAATGACCATTTGCACAGCAGTTTCATTGTGTTATTCCTCTAAGTCATCCTGTTAAAAGATGACTTAATATATATGGGATGGTGTGCATAGGTTACATGTTAGTATTAGATCATTAGTGCAAGGGACTTTTAATATCCCCAGAGTCTGAAACCGGTCTCACATGGATACTGTATTTAAATGGGCCTTAGATAATTTAATCAATTTCCTAATGCTTTATTTTTAGGGTAGGTTTTTTTATTCTTCTGTTATAAAAAGTATGGGGGTTGACAGCGAGAAGATCTTGTAGAACCTTGGCTGGTGAGTTTTACTTTCTGGTTGTTAGCAGAGAGTTGGGGGCAGGTGGGGGAGTATGTGGAAGATGTGATGGGCTGAGGTCCACCTCCCTGGTGTGTTATGACATCACCTCTGGTGTTCTCTGAGACATTCTTGGTTTGGGACATTCCACATCACTGGGGCCGTATATCCTGAGTTTTTGTTTGGGAAGTACTCCACAATCCACGCTGTGAACTTCCTATTTGCTTCACAGCCTACATTTGCTCTGTCCCCTCCATTCTGTGTGGATTCTTGCAAAGATTCTTGGCCTGTAATGCATTTCCTTTTCCCTGTGTTTTCTATCTTGTTGTTGTTTTCTTCAGGCTCACCTGAGAAGCATCATCTGAGTAGGTTTTCCTTAGTCTCCTTATTTTTCCTTCATCACATAGGGTCTCATGTAGCCCAGGCTGGTTGGAACGCTATGAAACTGAAGATGACCTTAAACATCAGATTGTCTTGCTTCTATCTCCCGAGTGGCAGATTGACAAGGATGTGCCAGGGCACCCAGCTGTGCCCAGTCTTGTTCAACCTTCAAGGGGTTGGGGTACTCTCTCACACATGTGTGATGTTCTATGCTCACTTCTATCTCTCAATTTAGAACAATATATCAGAACAACAATTTTATGCTTCTTTCTACTCAGCTGTGAACTTTTCAGAGGAAATAATCAGAATCTCTCTCTCTCTCTCTCTTTCTCTCTCTCTCTCCATCTCTCTCTTTTACACATACTATCACACCCCAGCTGCATTGCTATATCTAATGATTGGAATACTTGGGCATCACTGGCAGGGCAAATGAGTCAACAAGCCCTTGTGATAAACAAGCCATGGCTGCTTCTGTGGCCGGAACTCTGCTGGGTGAAGATGGTCCCGTGGCGGGAGAACACTGCCAGTGAAAGACCCCAGAAGAGGACTTCCCTCCAGGAAGAGACCCCTGGACCCAAAGACCAAGCCGAGACCACGGATGCAGATGCAAACTGCAAGAGGTTTATTTGAGATACACAGGTACCTGTGGGCGACAAAGTCTCTCGGAGGACTTGCGCACCCACGGGCTGGGGAGAGGGACTTTTATAGGGCTGGGTAGCAAAAGCATGGGTACAGAAGCGAGATGCATAGTTACAGGGGTCCCATTGGCCAGCTCAGACAAGGCATTGGATTATCCGAGGGCAAGTTCCTTACGTGTTTGGGGATCTGATAATAGCTGACCTAGCTTATGTTTGGGTTTTTCTCTGAGCTCTCTGCTCCCTCCCCAAGGCCAAATGTCTGTTCACAGATATCTTATTTGGCAGCCTGTGAGTACTGACCTTGTCCTGTCTTTTTACTTGTACTGACTTTTTACTTGTTTATGTGGAAGCCTTGCAAAATGGCGTTTCCATTGCTAAGCTAGGTTTCAAGCTATTAGCCTTGAGTGGGGAGGTCTTTCACCAGGAGAGCTGCAGTTGCAGAGCATGGGGTCTGCCCTGGATAGGAAGGAAATGAAGACCCAAAGGCTGGTAGAGAGGAAAGAGAGGCATCCAGGCCCCAGGGCTCCGTGGGTTTGAAGGACAGGGGGGGTGAGAATCGTGCCAAGGTTGAGCTCCCAGATAGTAACTCACCCAAGCATAAGTGGTGCCTGGGGGAGGATTAAACATGCCGTTAAAAACATATACCTTTTACAGTCCTAAGTCAGAAGCCTCAGGTGGGATCTGGGCTCTATACATTTGACTGGCATGCCAGGAAATTCTTACTGAAGGTATTTCTTGAAATGGGACCCTTTGGTGGAAAGTAAAGTGTTTAAGGATTCAGAAGTGTGTGTGTGTGTGTGTGTGTGTGTGTGTGTGTGTTGTGTCTGTGTCTGTGTGTGTGTGTGTGTGTGTGTGTGTGTGTGTGTGGTTGCTCCTCCAGAACTCAGGGTCTGGCTGTGGCCTCAGCAATAGATACCCGGGGAAGAACATGAAGGAAGGTAGAGTGAAGGTCCCAGGATGCACTGGGCCATCTTTGTGCACATGACAGTCACTCACAAAGGTGGCTTGCTCAGAGGTAGAGAGGCTCAATCTCATTCACCAAAGTCTTCCCGAAGGAAGGGAGTGGCTTAGGGGTGTATCGGGTTATTTTCACGCTGGAGTGGAGACTTTGCGACTAATAACTATGGTCCTTCAGTGTTACAGCTTGGGAATGTCACACAAAGGCTCAAGAGTTTGCAGACTTGGTTCCGGGCTGATGGGAGCTGTTCTGGACCCTCAGGAGGTCCCTTAGTTAGAGGAAGTAGACTGCTGGTGCCAGGTCTTGAGGTTTATAAACCGGCTCTCCTGTACCTCTCTTTCTCTGCTTCCCAGATGCAAACAAGCAGCCTCGGGTTCCCAGCTGTAACAGACAGACACTCCCACCTGCTGTGATGAAAATACTGTGGCCATGGCAATTTATAAAAGGAAAGGTTTATTTGGGGTTATGGTTCCAGAGGGTTAAAGTCCATGATAGTGAGGGAAATGGTGTCTGCAAGCAGAGAGTAAAACTTGAAATGCTATGATTCTTCAGACTGTCAGTGGTTTGAGCGGGAATGCCCCTGATGGGCTCAGATATTCAAATACTTGGTCCTAGCTGGTGGTGCTGCTTGAATAGGTTTACGAGCTTGGCCTTGTTGGAGGAAGTCTGCCACTGTGGAGGTGGTCTTTGAGGTCTTATATGCTCAAGCTATGCCTAGTGTGGTAGTCTCTTTCCTGACACATGTAGACCAAGATGTAGAACTCTCAGCTCCAGCCTGCACGCTGCCATGTTTCCTACCATGATGCTAATGGACTGAGCCTATGAACTGTAAGCAAACCATCACAGTGAAATGTTTTCCTTTATAAGAGTTGCTGTAGTCATGGGGGTCTCTTCACGGCAATAGAAACCCCTAATGAAGACAAACTAAGCATGAGCCTGGTTGAGCCAGTGGGCAGTGTTCCTCCATGGTTTCTGCTTCCAGTTCCTGCTTCTTTTCCTGTCCTGGATGCTGTCAGTGACAGGCTGTGACCTGGAAACGGAAACAAAGCCTTCCCCCACAAGTTGCTATTGGTCTGAGTGTTTCATTTCAGCAACAGAAAGGAAAGCAGTGCTGTAACAGCAACATTCGAAAACTTGACAGGTATTGGCTCAGGTTCACAAGGCCACTCTCATGCAGGAGCTGTCGTGATCTTCCTTTGAGAGATGAGAAACTGGTGTTAGCTCTCCCACAGGTGCTGAAGTCTCTGGGGGAGGAGAAAGTTACTCATAGCTAGGGTCCAGTCGGCTGTAGGCATGTGATACAGTTCTATTGTCAGATCAATGACACAGTTCAGAGGCTGGTGTTGAGCTATGCTAGGTACAGGCATTAGCAGTGAGCACAGATATTTCATGAGATAGTGGTGAGAAGTAGGTATATTGAAGCAATATGTGAGCTCTGTAAAGGCACAGAACCCTGTGTAGAAAGATAGCATTAAGGATCATCCAGGTGAATAAAAGTTAATTCTAGATCCTTGGGACTTAAAGTCTGGTCTGTGGAGGAGCAGCATCTAGAATTTGGGAATTTGGTAGAAATGTGGTTGTCAGGCTGGGGAGATGGCTTGATGGGTAAGGAGTTGGCTTACCTGAGTTTGATTGTCAGAGCCACGCCATAAAGCTGGTTTGATGGAACGGCTTGTAATCTCAGCACCGGAGAGGGGGCAGACAGGTGGGTCCTTGGCATTTACTGGCCAGCCAGCTGAATCAGCAAGCTGCAGGCCGTGAGAGACCCACCATCTCCAAATGGGATGGATGGTGCCCTCGGAGCACACTGCCACGTTTTAGAGTGTTGGAGAAGGCCATCTTCAGAAACACTGAGCTAGAATCCACATTTCCCAGGTCCTGGTGAGCCCTGGGGAGTGACATTGGAGAAGCAAATGCAAGCTCCAAGTCACTCCTGTTCAAAAGCAAACACTGTGTGATACCCAGAAGTAGCCGGTGTGTGTGAATAAGGTGTCAGCCTGTGCCACCAGCCTGCTGTTGCTGAAGAACAAGACAGGTAGGGAGGGCAAGGAAGGAAAGTATCCCTGCCCTCTGAAAGCTTTACTGTCTAACAACTGTGGGAGTCCAAAACAACAAAACAAAACAGAACAAAAAAACCCAAACAAACAAAAAACCCATAGCCAGCGGTTTACTTGCTCCTGAGCTTAAAGACATTAAAATATGCAAAGAGAGTATGCCCATGGATCTCACCAAAGGAATCCACATCAGGCTTTTTACAGAGGTGAGTTCCCAGGTGGAATTCATAGAAGTTCCAAATTGGACATCAGCCTATTTATGATTCATTTGGCATCTTTCTTGGGACCAAGACAGACCTGGGAGCCCCTCTACAGCTGGCCTGGCAATTGCTTAATCTAGTTGACAATCAGCTCAGCACACAAAGAAGACAGAGGAATCACTCTGCTAGGGAGCTCCCTGCCCTCCTGTCTTGAGAAGAATGTGGGTTGACAGCGACACAATTAAAAGGGGATTGATTTATTGAGCTGGAATGCTCTGACCCCTAATCTTAGCATCTCTCTGCTTCATGCAATCACCATTTCCAAACAAGAGGCAGCCTACACAACCATCAGGGAGCCAAAGGCATTCCCCTTTACTAAAGGTAGCTTCGCCCCAGGAGCCCATAAAGCAAAAACCACATAAAAGAAGTTGAGTTCTGCATGAGAGCCTGGATAAGGATCTGGAATTCAGCAGGGAGGGACAGCTAAGCCCAGAAAGCAGGCAGCAGTAATGAAAACTGTTAACCTTGGTTTAGAGGAGGGGGTGGCCGATGAAGGGGTTAAGAAGTTGTGGGCAGAGAACCCCCCTTCTGTCTTTTATATGATGAAACTGTAAATTTTGGTTCAAAATCACAGGCTTATCAAGGCTTTGGAATGTTGGTGGGATTCAGGGGGCAAAGAAGTCCCCGGATTTAAAATCAGCTCTCTCTTTGGACTGTTTATCAAACTCAGGGGCGAAAGTCTCACCCGGCGTGCACACAGAATTGTTTCTGGTTGTTAGGTTTAAGGGAGGCACCTAATCAATTGCCATCTTTCTTTTCCATTAGAGTTCTGAACTCCAGTTGAGAAATAAACAACCCAGGTGCACCCGGCCTTTGATGCTGGGATAGAGTGGTGCTGAGGATCTTGCCCACTCACTCTTTGCGGCTGCTGGAGTTCCTGGTTCGTCGCTTCCAACCAACAAAGATGACTGATCCCATTCTTAGTAGGCCAGAAAAGGCCCAAGGAGATGTGTGGTGAGACCGCGTCCTTGCAGGCAAACTGGCTATACCCAAGAGAAAGAGAAAGACCCTGCCTGTGGCCCCGGTACAGTTTTCTCCCTGACTTACCAGAATCAAGGAGTCATTTCCTATCCTGGAGGACACTGGAGTGAGCGAGGGGACAGAGAGAAAGCAGAAGTGAGGTGGGACCTTTCACACACAGAATGAATTATGATTTAGGAAGAAGCATCCTCCATATCCCCACTGCCTTGAAAGTGGTGATAACAACAATAGTGGTGATGATACTGAATGAAGAAAGATAAAGAGGAAGACACGGCTGCTCCTCCATATGGTATGGTGGAGGGGCAGGGTTATTGTAGATATGGGGGTGGGCTTAGCCAGAGGCAGAGACATCTGGGAGAGAGCAAAGTGGACATGACCCTGTGCTGGGCCTTATGAGGGATGCTGGCTGAACCTGGTGTCCCGGTCCAGTTGATGTGTTACTCAGGCACCTCAGCTAGCTGCATGTCCCAGGTTTGAAACCCAACAGATGCTAATAATGAGATCAAAGGTCCTAGTTTCCGATTCTGGTCAGATTTTCTGTTCTGATTCTGGGCAGAATTCCATACTTCATTATTCTTCATAACTCACTAAGATCGTTTTGCTGTTATCTTTTTGCAGTTGAGAAAACTGAGACAGAGAGTTTATGTTGCTCGTCCAAAAAGACACAGTACGAAGTAGAGCTACTGGGCAAACTCAGTGTATCCATCTGTCTTGAGGCCTGAATTCCACAGCAGACTGCTGAATGTATGAAGTAAGTAAGTAATGAATGAATGAGGTAAAGGGGAGGTTAGTGACTAGCATGGAGAAACAAGTCTTAGGCCGTCACCTCATCTATTGTCCCTCTCAGGCATGGAACCTGAAAACGTGTGTGTGTGTGTATGTGTGTATGTGTATGGTATATGTATGATGTATGGTGTGTGTGTGTGTGTGTGTGTGTGTGTGTGTGGTATGTGTATGGTGTGTGTGTGTGTGTATGGTGTGTGTGTATGTGTGTGTATGGTATGTGTATGGTGTGTGTGTGTGTGTGTGTGTGGTATGTGTATGTGCTCGTGCACATGCTATGTGTTGTGTTTGTATGTGTAAACATGTGTGCATGTATAGATGTCAGAGGTCAGCCTGGGGCGTTGTTCACTGAGAGCCATCTGTCTTGTTTCGTGCGACAGCAGCCTGGCTGGTGAGTGAGCCTCAGGGTGGGTCCCACTATGGCTTTGTATGTGGTTCTGGGATCGACCTCAGGTCCTCATGCTTGTGTGCTTCCCAGCCTTGCCACTGCCTGGCTAGGCTAGGTCATGACCCTTTCAGGAGCAAGGTGTCCCAGGACAAGAGTCTCAGGCATTAGCTCGTTCACTAAGCCACACCTGCTCCCTGTATTTGATCCGGTATTCTAGGTTTCTCAGAGGCCTAGAGGTTCTGGTTTGTCTAACAAGGTGACTAGAGGAGGGTTTTCATCTATCTATCTATCTATCTATCTATCTATCTATCTATCTATCTATCATCCATCCATCTATCCATCCAGCATGTATCTTCCCCCTCCCTCCCTCCCTCTTCCTCCTCCCTCCCTTCCTTCCTTCCTTCCTTCCTTCCTTCTCTCTCTTTGTGTAATACATATACATGTGCCTCTGTGTGTGTGTGTGTGTGTGTGTGTGTGTGTGTGTGTGTGTGTGTGTGTGTGTGTGTATGTATAAGAATAACTTAGTTGCTCCTCAGGTACCATCCCTCTTATTTGGTTTTGAGATGGGGGTCTCTCACTGGCCTGGCCTGGATGCCCAGCTAGCTCCAGGGATTTATTTTCTCTACTTTCCCGGTGCTACCAGGTCTGGCTTTTTGTTTTTTTATTTTTGGAGTGGGTTTCGGGGATGCAAATCTGGTCCTCACACTTGCAAAGCAAGTGTTTACTGTTTGGGTCATTCACCAGGTCTGCACACCAAGATTCTTTTTATTTTCTTGAGCTCCTCTGAGGAAGCCTGGAGAGGATGCTGAACTCCACACAGATCTCATACTTGAGCTGTGCTCCCCACACAGATCCCATACTTGAGCTGTGCTCCTCACACAGATCCCATACTTGAGCTGTACTCTCCACACAGATCACACAGATCCCATACTTGCTGTGCTCCCCACACAGATCCCATGCTTGAGCTGTGCTCTGGCCGCCCGGTTAGGACTCATAGCTGCTACTTCTCTGTTTGTTTTCACCCATAACAGTCTTTTCCCTTTGAGGGACATGTGCCACATCCACCTCAACTGTCCCCTGCAATCTGAGTCCTTGATAATGGGCACAAGGGACACTCCTGTTTCAAAGTGGGCTCACCTCCATGCTCAGTTCCTGGTACATGGCTCCCCATGGGGATCATGTTTCAGTGAGATGCCTTAGCTTTTAGTTCCTTAGCTGTTACCCCTGATTCTGTTGTCATTCACACACACCTTGTTTCAGGCCCTCCTCCCGGGAAACCAGATCCAAAGTCAACTTCCTTGTCACACCAAAGGATTTGCCCCAGCCATGCCCCAGCCCAAATCTAGGCTGTTGTCCCTTCATGATGAGGAAAGATCACATGCCCTGAGAAAATCAGGGAGACTGCTGTACCATCAGCTGGATCAATGCTGTGATGGTCTGATGACTTGCTGAGTTTACTGGAGCTATGACTTTTTGAGAGGTATGCATTTGTGCCACTGTCTATTGACAAGATCAAGATGGAAAGAATGCCAAAGTGAGATGGGTGAGTGAAGAAGGAAGGATAACCTTGTCTGAGTGGAGTTGGGCTCAAGGTTCCAGAAAGGACACAGTAGCTGAGTAGTCAAGGGCATCTAGCAAGCAAAGGAGCAAGACACATGTGCAGGAGAGCTTGCTGCTCCGCTCTGACCAGTGGGGACGTTACTATGACTTGACTGTGAAATATCTCCCACAGGCTCCTGTGTTTGGGCACCTGGTCCCCAGCTGGTGGTGCTGTTTTCTGGGGTTATAGAACCATTGTGACACAAAGACAACAGCCTAGCTCACATTTTCTTTGCTTCCTGATCCTTCCAGATGAACAAGGTACTCTGCAAACTCCACCTACTGTAGAGCTCTGCTAGCTACCATGCATTCCCTGCTATGATAGACTGGACTGAATCCTTCCAGCTGTGGACCAGTCTAAATCCTCCCTCTCGATAGTAGCTTCTGTCAGATGATTGATCATTGTGATTAAAAAGAAATTGGTCCACATACTTAGTGGAAAACCTATGCTGCCCACCATGTGAATCTCTCTTGCTTGGGGATGGGTCCAGTCGATGAGATAGGAGTCAAAGCAGATGCACTAGGGGGTGGAAGGACAAGGGGGCAAGAATGAGTACAGTGTTTATGGAGGCCCATGCTTTCCCTATCTACCTCTCTACTTCCTCTCACTTCTTGGACAGGGAATGCTTCATTTCCTCCCTCACTAGGAAGTCTTAACTGTTCTCTCAATTTCTCTCTTACTTTCCTACATGGCCCAATTTCTTGCTATTCATTCAACCAATAGTTAAGGACCAAGCACCTGTCTAGACATTTCAAAATAGCTTCCCTAGTTGGTTATTAGGGCAAGACATACAGTAAAACATGAAACCATTGAATGGGACAGATTCAGCATGTGCTTAGTGAGCAAGTGTTTGTTTTGCTGTGAGTTCCATCTTCCCTGACCAGTTGCAGGGGTTCAGGATGCAGATATCCAAGCCTGCCCCAAGGATCCTGGCCCAGGAGCTTCCTCACCACAGATGCCAACCCATCACAGATTTCAGGCCTTTTGCTTTGGACTTTGCCCATTGCACATCCTGCACACAGGACCAGGTATGCTGCCTGTTGGTGTGTGGACCTGTGAATCTTCACATGATAGCCTTGTTTCCCTTCTGTGCAGACAGAAAAATATGGGGTCTACATATTAGGGATGTGAAAACAGGATGGCACACTCTGTCCTCCACAACAGGAGAATGATGCATATATGTATATATGTATATGTATATGTATATGTATGTATATGTATATGTATATGTATATGTATATGTATATGTATATGTATATGTATATGTATATGTGTATATATATGTGTGTGTATGTATGCATGTATGTATGCATTTATGTATGTATATCCTGGTGAGTCCATATAATGTGTGTATGTGTACTTGTATGCATGTTCTCAAGGCTGAGCATTTGACAATGGACAGATGATTGGTATGTGTGACTTCTCCCACTCCTAACTTTCCCCAGTTGCCTGTAGTTCTTTGGGTGGAAGCCAGTTTGAATGTTTGTTGGTGTCTGTTATGAGCAGGTTTTCCCTGCCGCCACGGCCACCGGTCCCGCCGCTCCGTTGCCACGCCAGCCCCCAATAACACTCAGAGACTCTGTATTTGATACAATCCTGTTGGCCAGTTACTATTATTGTTTATGGGCTAGCTCTATCTTAATGATTAACCCATTTCTACTTATCTAAGTATTTCCATGTGGCTCATCTTATCGGCAAAGCGGCGCTGGCTTACTATCTCTCGGGCGCTCCATGTTGACTCCTCCTAACTACTTCCTCGTTCCTCCTTGTCTCCTAGCCCTCCCCCCCATCTTGCTTTCTCATTGGCCACAGTGCTTTATTCATTAACCAGTATGAGAAACATATTTACAGAATGACATCTCCCATCAGGTGTCCTTCTTGCCTATTATTCTGGGTGTGATTGAAGTCTTGTGTGTAAATATTTAGGAGCCAGAAAAGGCAAATGACAGCCTTCTTGCCAGCCTTGCACCCAGACTTATTATTTTCCTTCTTAAACTGACTTCCTCCTATGTCCCTATTACTTGCCACAGTTGGGCTTGAAATATTCATTTCCCCTTTCTTCTTCCCCTAGTCCTTCACTCAGAAGCGAAGCTGATGGTTAGTTTGAATCATTTGCTTGACACAATCTAGACTCATCTGGGAGAAGAGCCTCCAAGAATGTTGGTGGCCATTGCCTCAATTATCTTCATTGTTGAGGGAGGACCTGCCCACTGTGGGTGGGACGATTCCCTTGGCTCACGGGAGTACTGGACGGTATACAAATGGAAAAGCCAACTAGTCAATCAAGTAGTCCATACCATGCCTGGGCTGGTTTATTCCTCTTTGACCTTGACTATGGACATGATGTGACCAGTTGCTTCAAGGTCCTGCTGTCTCAACTTCCATAAAGTTGTGAGTCAAATAAACCCCACAATTTGCTTCTATCAAGTATTTTATCACAGCCAAAGGAAATGAAACTAAGACACCAGGTCTCCCATGTTCTGGGTCTAATCTTCTCCAATCCCATCGTTCCATCCTTGGCCTTTGTTCTCCTTCCAGCACCAGATCCTCCCCGTGTGGTTCTGGACGTGGGTGTTAACATGCACATGGTTGTCTACGGCAGGGATTTCTCCTCCTTCCAGGTCACCAGGCACACACAGAGACCCAGATTCCTTAAAGAAACTGCTCATGCTGCATTTGGAAGCCCATGCTCTGCAACCTCCTCTCCTTCCATACCCTTTTCCCTCATGGCTGTGGACCCCTCATCTCCCCTGCACATGTCCCATCTCTCCCACCCCCGGGTTCTGCTCACACTGTCTCTCGAGCAGGCCACACTTTCCCCATCCTTCAAAGCCTGCTTCAGAAGCAAATGCTGACAGCTCAACAGACCAGGAGCTTGCCCCTACCTCCACACTTGGTGCTCTAGTTATAAACCTTCAGTGTGGCACTTATGACCTACTCTGTGCTCTAGAGACCTTACGCTTTTGTGGACTCTGATGTGAGGATTCTTAGGGGATGCAACTATTTGTCTAGACCATTCTTTCCTGAGTCCAGTGTTAGAGCAAGGAGGGAAGATTTTATAGAAAACTTGATATTACACAAGGGGATGGCTGTGATTTATTGGGGACATGTGGAGGGGAAGCTGGTGAGGACAGTGAATGTCATGTGTCCTACACAATGTTGCTTCTTCCAGGGATTCTCCAGACCTTTAGCAGTGATGCCATTCTGGATGCAAGGGACATTTCCGTGCAACCAGGGAGGAGCTGGGCTATGGATCTGGGCACTCAACTCAAGAGTGGATGGGCCAAGGGATTATGAAGAGAGGAGTGGCTGGGATCCCAGTGAAAGCAAGACTTGGTTGTGGACTAATTAAATAACATTTTCCCCCTCAATGGCTTGGTGATTCTCAGGTGGCATCTGCGATAATTTTCTCATCCTATTTGGGTACAAGGACCAAGCCCTGCCCCTTTTAACCTTTAGCTCAATATCAATCAGCTTCTGGGTTTCTGGTGTGTGTGTGTGTGTGTGTGTGTGTGTGCTATGTGTGTCTATGTATGTATGTATGTATGTATGTATGTATGTATGTGTACACACATGTCTTCCTCAGGCAACACCATTTTTTTTTTTGAGACAGAGTCTCTCTCTTTGGGACCTAGAGCTTCCCAATTAGACTAGACTGGCTGTCCATCAAACCCCAGCCCATCTCCATCTCTTCAATGCTGGGATTAGAAGCACCCACCATCACGCCAAGCTTCTTAGCATGAGTTCTGGGAAGGCAAACTTGGGTTCTTGTAATTGTCAGGCAGGCACCCCAGTCCCTTTGAGATGTAGAAGATTCTCATTTGGTCCCCTTACCAAGAAAGACAGCTGGGGTTGCCACTAGAGCACAATCTAGTCAGTTGCCTTTATGACTGCGTAATGCTTTAGGGAGCCACGTCAAGCCCCACAGAGGGGTTTCGTCAATTGCTCCTTTGTTACTGATGAAGGGATGAGGCTCAGCTAAACTTACTAGCCCAAGTTCATGTAGCGGGTCCTGGAGAGGTATGAAATTCAATCCCGCATTGTTTCTTAATGTAAACATTACAGTCGTAGCCACTATGGTACCATGTCTCCAAGTAGACATTTGTTGATTGAATAACAGTGTGGTAGCAAGCATGGCCAGGGCCCAAGTGTCTAGGACAGATAGGAGAGCTTTTGGCATTGCAACAATTATAGCTTATCCCTGAGGAAGTATGGCGCTGCTCCGGAGCCATCAGGTGACCTAGCCATGGCACCCCAGAAAGGATAAGAACCCATAGGAAAGCTGACTTCTGATGAAGTCCCCCCAAAGCAGCCACGCTGTCACCAGCCCCATCTTAGGTCATATTTTAACTGCTGGCTGGGACACAAGGCTGTGGGATCATAGCTGAGCCATCTGACTTAAAAATATGCAAGGATCAACTTGGGAATTTTATCACATTTCTGCTGCCCAGGCATGAACTCAGCTGGCCTGCACATGACAGGGAGCATTTCACTTGTAATTAGCTGAGTGTTTTGATTTTATTTTTTTACATTTATTATTCGTTTAAAAAAAAAAAACATTCTGCCTAGACTGTGGTGTGAGGCAGGCTCAGAGCCACCCCACAGCAGCAGAGAGGTGAGTCATAGCCATGCAATCTGGAGGCGCAAGGGGGGATGGCGGGTGCTGGAGAAACATAAATTATTGTGATTGTCTTGAAGGCACACTCTGAGTTAATTACTGTGTCCTTGCCAGCTGCCTTGTGCCTTCATCAACACTGAGCAAGGACTGGTTTTTGGAGGGAAAGGAGACCTGGAGCCCCATAGTCTTCCGAGGGAGTTTGGGACAAAATTCCCAGCAGCAGCTGGAACCTGTGTGCGTCTACTCCGAGGCACTTGGTGTGAGCTACCTCATATCATCTGTGTCTTTTCCAAGGCAAATAAGTCTGGCTTTGTTCTTCACCTGCCATGTCGGTTAGGAAACACACATGTGTGAGAGATACCCTCTTAGGGGACAGAGGAGAAAGAGGTATTTCTCTCTTTCTTGGGAATGCCAGGAGTCCTTGGGAGTGAGATAGTTCAGCAAAAAAATCTAGCATCACACGTTTGGGCTTGGGCTGACAGTGGGGGTTCTTGTTCCTGGTCAGCTTGAAGGGGGCATCTCACTGCCCCCCCAAGTCCAACAAGGGCCTCAGCAGAGGCACCCACAGGCTGCTGCTGGCTGTTTCCAGCCTTGTGGAAGGTCTCCATGCTTGGAGACTTTCACAGCACAGTCCCGGTCTTGGGTAATCCATTTAAAGTGATTTCAGTCTTGACAATCTCGGAGTGAGTCTCTTCTCAGGCCATGTGGCTAACTCATCTCTTTAAGCCTTTGGAGGCAGGTAGGGAGGGGAGGAGGAAGACAGGAAGGAAAGAAGGAAACAAACACAAACAAACAAAATCTAACAAAATCTAGAACCAAACCACGACCACCCCCACCATCCCTTCCACCACCCCCACCATCCCTTCCACCACCCCCACCATCCCTTCCATCACCACCCCACCACTGATGGCCTCTGGTACCCATCCTTGGTAGCTGACACCTGAACGCTGTACAGTATCTTCACTTCAGGCCTCCCCATGATTCCATTTCTCGATAACTTGCTCCAGAATTCTATTGTTTTAGGGTCTTTCAGAACGAAACTACATGAGGGAGCCTCTGGGAGAAGGGTGGGGTGGAATTTAGGCTCAGAGACATCGGGCTAGACTAGGAGCACCTAGGTCATTTTGAGTTGTAGCAACAAGATGGTGGCTCAGAGAACCATCAGTGGTTCCTCATAGTTCTGGAGCTGGCAGGTCCACTTTCAAGATGGCAACACATGTGGCATGTGGTGGGGCCTTCTTTGGCTCATGGATAATTCTTTCTCATCAAAACCTTACATGATGGAGAGAGACAGAGATAGCCTCTTCTTATGTCTCTTACTATTAAAGGGCATGGATCCCACAGTGAAGCTTGCCCATCATGACCTACTTGTCTCCCAAAGACCATGCTTTCAAACATCATCACCCTGGGTTGGGGTTGCAACCTTAGAGTTCTCTCGATGTTTGTGAGGTTCAGTTTGGTTCATAGCACCGAGAAACGGCAAAGGCTAATTTAAGATGCTGAGACCAATGCGCAAACATCTCTTTGCTCTTTTCAGCCAAGGCCACTGGAAACAAACCCGACTTTTTAATTATGTCTCTCTTTTGGTTCAAGATTTATTGCAAATACACTTCCTATCATGTCACCAAGTGGTCCAGGGACACATGTCAACGGAGCTGGAAAGGGGCTGGAAAGAGGCCCAGGATGTTTGGGCTTGTCAGTAAGGATGCTAGTGGTGAGGAGAGAGGGGAGCAGGAAAGGGGGTGCTGGCAGGCTTGCCAGAGGACCCTCATTAAACTCCAGGAGGGGTGGGGGTGAGCCATCCAACCCTCGGGTCTGGCAGAGTTTATGGCCATGTGGTAGGAAGCAGAGCAATTTCGTGTCTCTGGAAACGTCTTCAGCTACTGGACTCCTTTTCTCTGGTTCCTTTGTCAAGACTGGGCTCTTTAGTTTTGACATTTATTTTTTCCTTCTGGTTTTTTCCTCTCATTACAAATACGTGTTGTGAATTCAGTCCTTAGAAACACTATAGGCCAGAAACTGGAATGCTAGTGGTATACAGGACCTGTAAGACAAACCTAGTGTACCAGAACCAAAGATGCAAGGCTCTGTGTGTGTGTGTGTGGTGTGTGTGTGCGCGTGCGTCCGTGTGTGTGTGTGTGTGTGTGTGTGTGTGTGTGTATGTGTGTGTGGTGTGTGTTTGTGCGTGTGTGTGGTGTGTGTGTGCGTGTGTGTGTGGTGTGTGTGTGTACGTGTGTTATGCCAGGGAACACTCCAATACCGAGGAAGGGGGAAAGGTCTTGGCTCCCTAGCTGGTTGCCATCACCCACAATTCCACGGGCTCTGCTCACACAGGCCCAGTGTAGAGAATGCCTCTGGGATTGTATAGCCTAGAGTTCTGTCTTCACACTTCTCCTTTGTCAGCCCTTTTCTAAGTGTCTTGATGAAGTGCCAGTTTCTCTAAGAGCTTGGAATAGATCCAAGAAATGTACTCCTGGAGGGAACACGGCAGAAATCCTACCGTGGAGAGATGCTGGGGGTGGGGGTGCAGCAGAATGTTCTCTGCAAGGCTGCAGAGAGGACCCTTTCAGCACAGCCCTGGATAGGAACTTGCAGGGAATCAGGACACACGGTGTCTCCGAGGCTTTGTCCTTGTGTTCTTCTTGCACACGCGGGGATGGAGCTGAGCACACGCCGTTGCTAGGATCCCAAAGGGAAACAACGATGAGGGTTTGGAGGAAGCTGGCTGTTACCCTCATTCTGTGCCTCTTGGGTCTCCTAGCATGATCTCAGATCTTGGGGATGAACACTCGAGTCATAGTTAGGCGGGTACCATATCTCTTCCTTGCTACTCCATGATAGGACGTTTGGGGGTGCAGTACAAATCTGAAGGCACCCCCTGTGTGTCCTAGAACCTCTCTCCATGGCCAGGTTAGGCACATTAAAGAAATCCGTTATTTATCCATTGTACTACTTCTGTGGGAGCTAGAGCAGAGGAGGGTCATCATAATTCCTGCTCTGGGGCATGCCCCAGAGTCCGTGATCACATAAATCAGGGCCCATCATGTCATGTTCCCAATGTCACAAGCTGGCATTTGGCCCCGACTTTTCTTTCTCTGCCACATCCCTCCACTCACACCCCCCAATCATCTCTCATTACCAGCAGTCCTGGGAGAGAATATCTTTCAATGTCTAACTGGCTGAGTGTTCCCCTCTGAGACTCTTTGGTGGCTTCTGTTGGGACTCAGCAGTCTGTGAACCCCGTCTCTATGGCCACGTCATCACTATGTCAGGCTTTACCTAGCTGTTCAAGCCGTTACCTGGCTGTGCAGAGGACCCAGTTAAGCATGCGCAAGCCCCCTTTTAAAGCAAGCGCGCCAAGCACACCTCTCTCTTTGCTCCTGCTCTTTTTCTTTGCTCTCTCTCTCTCTCTCTCTCTCTCTCTCTCTCTCTCTCTCTCTCTCTCTCTCTCCTTCCACCCCTCCCCCCGCCTCCGCTTTCGGTTGGCCACCAGATACCCCCTTTTTCTCCCCTCTCTCAATAAACTCCACGTGGGCGCTGAGTCTCGTGTTTGTGTTTCTTAGGCAATAGCTGCAGCAAAAGAACAACAGCTTCCTTTGCTTTTGGATCAAAACATGAAGAATATTTGCTTCAACTTTTACCCCTGTCCCGTATGTTCTGTTAGACCTGCACTGTCCCTTGTTTCTCACGTGGGCCATGCCTCCTCTGTGTGTCCACCACAGCCCATAAGCCACGAGCCTTCTTTCTGCCAACTCCTTTGCTACCTTCGTGTGCCCAAATCAGTTTTTACTTGCCCAGGAAGCCTTTCTAGCTCTGAGTAGCTGACATTCTCACCCGTTTCTGTGACAGCACGAGTCATTCTCCCTGGCACCTAGTGTGGCTTCTAAGAAGCAACAGCCCATGACTGATGCTAGCCTGAGTGTGCCAGTCTTGTCTTCCATTCCAGACCATGAGGGTTCAGTTCATCTCGTTATGAATTTGCCTGAAGCAAAAGAGAAAGACCCCTGGGCCCCGTAGTTGGTCATGCACACTGGCGCAACTTTATTTCACTGTGGAGACATTCCTCATGTTGTTGGTTGTTTTACTGGCTCTCAGCAGTGAGCTCTCATGTAAGTGGCGATGTGGTGGGACAATGGGATGGGGGCTGCTTTTAGGCGATGTCTGGAAGCCCCCGTGGGTTTCTTCTCTTCTCTCATTTGGGATGGGAACATTGGAGAAGGATTGATGCATTCCCTTTCTCTCCGAGGCATCAGAGATTTCACCAGGCTTCTCCCAGGGGCTGCGTATCAGATGAACCCGTGGAGACCTTGGTAACAGGAGGAGCTCCCCCCATTCTACAATATTATCTTCTTTTTTAAACTTTCTATTTATTCTTTGTGTCTTTCACGTCATGCATCTCAATCCCACTCATTTTCCATCCCTGTGTATCTGCTTTCTGCCTTATAGATACCCCCAATAAAATTTAAGAGGAAAAGGGACAAAAAGGGGAAACCATTTTTGCCATGGAAGCTGCAGTGTGACATAGTGAGTCGTCACACAGCAAATCCTTTCGTCCATATATCTTCACCTGCAGGTGTTCCTTGCAGAGTCACCGGTCTGTTTCGAGGCCTCTGGGTTCTGCTGCACTGCTGATGCTGCTGTCCCTGAACCCCTCTTGATTATCCCACTCTTGCCCTGTGTTGTGGAGACCCTGCAGCTTTGTGTCTGCAGGACCGGTTCCTTCATGCGCTCCAGCAGATCACAGACAGAGTGGGTATCTACGCTATCTTCCTAGCACCTACCAGAGCCAGGTTCTGTGCTGCAAAAGTGACAGTGAAAGCCCCCCGAAGGGAGACCCTCACTCAAATCTCGGGAATAGCGCGCACCCAGTGAGGCACCGAGACCGGACTTGCTGCAATCACACGAGGAAGTTTATTGAAAACGGAATTGGATGAGATCTCAGGCCAGCATGCTGGGGTCGAGACTCGTACACCCACGGGGGAGTGGAGGAGTTCGACCCCGACCCAAACTTGTGACAAGCTTATAAAGGCAAAAACCGCAAAAGAGGGGAAGGAAATAGGGGAAGTCCAAAGTTATACGTTTACTCATCAGCTGACTAGGGAGGGGGTAGGGGAGATCCGGAGTTACATGTTTACTTATCGGTTAAGCTATGTATTGTATTAAACAAGGCAATGTTGGAACATTCCACAGAGGTCATTGGGACATCCTGGAGTTATCTCAGGAACTATTTTTCTCAAGAGAGTTCCGTGAGCGACCACCTTCAGGGGACGGAGGCCCTAGGGTGGCGAGTTCATGTCCCTACAGACAGCTAGTAAATTTTTTACTTTTCCACAGTACCTGTTTGTACCTTTGAAAAGCTTAGGCATCCCTTCAGTTTTAATAGGAATTGTGTGAATGAAATGTAAAGAATTCAGAGAATGGAGAATGGACACAGAAACATTCCAATTCCGGGGAGAAAGCAGGAGAGGCATCAGCCTCACACAGGCCAGTCCTTTGAGCAACAGCACAGAACAGCATTGGGAAGTGTCTCCCAGCAAGGTCAGTGTCAAGGGAAAAGCGGCATTGAGGCGTTTTGAGATGTTTTAGGTTGTCCCATTACTCCGTGGTGATTGTGTGCTCCTTACTCAGTCCTGTCTTCCTCACATCTTGCAAAGTGTTATGCAAACATGCCTTCAACCCTCCACAGCCATCTCCACCCAATTGTCTGCTCAAGTCTTTATTGATAGACATTTCCACTCAGTGCCTTGTTAATTCATAAACGTGATGGTTGACGCTTAGCTGGGAACAGCGGGAGGCAGGCTCAGACAGACAGGGGATGGGTGTGTTCTCTCTCACAGCCATGCACTCTGCTGTGTGCACACTGACGTGTGTGTGTGTGTGTGTGTGTGTGTGTGTGTGTGTGTGTGTGTGTAACCTGTTCTGGGTGCCTTTGTTCTTTTAAGAGCGTGACTTCAATGCCCGGGAAAATCTACAGATTCTCCAGGGACTGAGCTGGCTCCAGTGTGAGCCCCTTCCTCTTGCCAAATACTTGGCAGTGTTTGTAAAGCTGACCTAAGGAGACCCTAGCCTGAGACGCAGGGACAATGAGGAGTCCCACATTATTTATGACAGTCTCTCTTCGTATTCTGAGTGACCTCTGGATGCTGCTTCTGAAGGTGGAGTTTATCTGCTAAGAAGTCAGGAAGTCACATGGGTATGCGATGATGGATGGGGTTTAGTGCTGAAGTGTGAGGAGACATGGGGTGAGGGGCCAGGTGCAGCTCTTGAGGCCACTTGAGGTGGTAAATGGGACATGTGACTAAGCCCCAGGAGATGGAAATCCTGCTGTTTGCTTTATCATTAAGAGGCTTGTCTCTGAACAATGGCAGAGATGATACTAATAACACTGGCTGTGAGTTTTGCTCCCTGGGTTTGCCAAGGGCAGGAGCAGATCTTCCCTCCTGATTCTGAACTGAGACCAGAGAGCAGGGCACACAGGCCTGCCATCTGTGCGGTCGGAGCAAGGCACAGCAAGAGTCTGAGGTGCCTGTGACTTCTCAGCCTGCACCCCAGGCTCAACCAGTCCGGGGGAGGGGGGGATGAAACTCTTCAAACCATGTACTTTTTAGGATAAGGAGAGAGAGAGAGAGGGAGAGAGAGAGAGAGAGAGAGAGAGAGAGAGAGAGAGAGAGAGAGAGAGAGAGAGAGAGAGAGAGAGAGAGGCCCAACCCCCTGCCTCAGTGGGTCCTTGTTTCTATCCAGGTAGCTTGCTCTAGATGTTCAGGGAACAGTAACAAGTCCCATTATAGCAGAGATCAGCATCTCTGGGGGAAACAAACCCGTGTCCCCATGTTTTTGTCCCAGCCAGGTGGGGTATGACTGTTCCGTCAGCGGAAATGCGTCCTCCAGCATGGCAGCTCTGCTGCTTCAGGAAGGTTCTCTTGCACACAACGCTGGCTCCTTGGGGCATGCTCCCAGGGCTGTGGTGGGCAAGGTGTGGTTGGTGCCCTCAGAAGGCTCCAAAGAAAGCATGTTTCACATGACCCAACTCATCTGCGAGTATGTTCCCTTCAAGGTGGCAAAGCTGTCCCATTCCCCGACTGTCCCCAGCTCTACTGTCTTGTGCAGATTGTCAGAGGCTCCTGTCCAGTAAACAAGCAAGAGTGTCAAAGGGGTTCTACAGTGGTCGGAGATTGGGGTGGGGGTGGGCTGGCATCTTGAGGCTTGTTGCTTCTGGAGAGTTCCATCAGGACAGGAAGGAAGACACAAATGAAGGTGAAGTCTTAATTCACCCCTCCCTCCCCTCCTCCACCCCTTCCTTCTCCTCTGTCTTTCTCTCTCCCCTTCCCTCTCTGGTCCTGTTCTCCCTCTCTCCTTGTCTCCTTTCCTCCTCCCCCGCCCCCACCAGGACTTCCTGAGAAAAATATCTCAGTCAGAAATCACACTGCGTCCCCAACGGCTCAGCTCAGCCCTGACATACAGGCATCTCATGTGCAGCCACCCCATATATCTATCATCTGGGCCACGGAAAGACTTCCTGTCCATTCTACTGTCAGAGACCGTAGCTGTCAGCCCTTCTTGGTGAGGGCGCTTGACAATTACCCTGGAAAGGAACACAGCCCCCACTTAATGGAAAGAATGTGGCCTTTAGGGCCAGACAGATCTAGGCTCAGTTCTCAGATCTGCCACTTCATACCTGTGTATCCCGAACGAACATTGTTTGCTCTCTCGAAGTCAGAACTTCCTTGTTCATGAAATAAACAATACAAAGATGACAACAGCGTCCTTCTTGGGAATTGCTTTGAAAGGAAGAAATTCAATACACTTGCATGCAACTTGCCTTTGAGACCCAAGTGGGGAGGGAGACAGGGAGATTTAAAGTTTCAGAAGATTCTGCTGTAGCCTGATTTTCTGTACCTTTCGATCTGATAAACAGTGAGACTTCTCCAAGACCCTGAAATTACAGAAACCTTGAGATGTTTGTTCCATGTAAGGAAGCCCTGACACAGCCTTCCCAGGGCTGCATTTGCCCCTACCCCACGCCCCTGTCCTCCTGATGCTAGCCATGCAGTAAGAGACTCAACATTCTACAATACCCTGGTAAACTGGTAAGCAATGCATTGCGTGTGTATACAGGCTGTATATATTTGGTCATAGAATGTATAGTATAGTATAGTATAGTATAGTATAGTATAGTATAGTATATAGTATAGTCCCCAGGACCCAAGAACCTGGCTGGCCCATGGCCCTTAAGATCTCTGTTGTGGGCCTCCTTGTAAGAAACTCAAGGCATCTTTGTCCTTCCAGACTTCGGAGCTTGGGACGAGCTCAAGCCAGGAAGGCCTACAAATCTTGCATGGAGCTTGGTGTGCCATCCTGGTGTGTTCCGCGGCTGCTTCTCTGTGGGTACCACGCAAGGCTGTTGGTTGAAGCAACAAATTTAACAAGACAAGGCAATCAAAAGCTAGGGCTTGGTTTTGAAAATGAATGGAAAACTGGAGAACTCCAGGAAGTCAGCAACAGCTGAAGTCCCTCTGCAGACTTCCCCGTGGCTGGCACCACCTGGGCCTCAGGGTCTCGGCACTGAGCCTTGTTGCCATTTGATACAGAAGAGCTTTGATTTTTCATGTCATTGCGTGGCGTCCTTAAGACTCATAGGCAAAGCACCCTGCGAACCCTTCTTAGGTCTGTCGTTAAGTTCTGGGTACCAGGAAGGAGGGAGCACCCTCTCTGGCGTCATAGTTCATGTGATAGGGAGTCCTCTGCAAAGCAGGCAGGTGTTGAGACATTAGTCTGGATGCTAGAAAGCTAGCAAATTTCATTTGTTGTCTTTTGAATACAACTTTGAATCCTGGGGGGAAAATTCACTGAAATGTCCCTCTCATCCCAACAACCTATGTGAGCTGAAATTTCTGGTGTGTGTCCTTTCAGGGGCCAGGGTGGCACAGATATTAAACGGTCTATAGGACTGACTGACTGACTGATTCAAACCTCAGTCATTGTGGAGAGTTGGAATGTTACAGCTCTAGTTCCAAACTATATTGGGCTATTTTAATCCCTTGAATAGTCATTTGTTTCCCACTCCCCTGGTGTGACCTAAGACCTTTATGGCTTAGGTAAATCTATTCATAATGTACAATCAGATCCCTGGTTTCCATCAACCCAAAGACTAAGAATGCCACCAGGAAACATCCGAAACCGATAGTACAGATGTCCCTGCTCTATAATAACCTGCCTACCTGATGTCTCCACCAATGTATTGCAGAAGTGGCCTAATCTGAAATTTCCTTTGACCTGTTACTATAACAATTTGGCGAAACCGCTTTTATTTTGGGATATGACATTTGAGACAGCCTGAATCTGTGTTTCCGGTCATTGTCAGTCACATTCAGCTCCAAAATAATATTTTATTGCTTTTGTGATTTTTGCATCCCCTCTTGGTATAGCAGCAACTCAGTGACGCTGTGAAGTAAGTCTCAATGGTTGTTCTGCATGCTTCTCTCAAGGCCGCTTCGAAGGTCAAGTTATAATAATGGAACAACATAGCCCGGTGTAAAAAGCGACATCAGAAGAGCAGGTGGAGATGTTTCCCCTGTTAGCTGGTGAAGCACAAGCAAATAGAACTTGCAACATGGGCTGCTCATTTCTGGAGTTTGGTGAGGTGTGCAGGGCCATCAAGATTCTTAGCCAGTATTTCCAATAGCCAAAGCTCAGGCGTAGACGTGCTAAGCGAGCGAACAGGGACCCCTGAGCTGGCAGGAGCCACACCCAGGTGTGGCTGGTGGATGCTGTCTGAGGCAGCTTGGTTGTGTTTGGATGAAGTAGTTGGGTTAGAATTGGAGATGAAATGAAAACTATGTATGACTATGCTATCAATGGTCTTAATTATTGATAATGTTCAGGAGTGAGTAAGACCCATGTGGCATCAGCCTAACTGTTGGTTGACAATTAATAGTCACAAAACACCAAAGTGGCAGAACCTGCATAATGGAGGTTGGAGTAGCTTAGCTTCTAAGTGGCCTGGAGAGGGCCTGTAGGGACCCAGAATCCGAGTTGCGTCAGAATCTGAGTCATTAGTCACAGAACATTTGGTTTCTGAGATGGATGCCTTCCATGGTGTAGCAGCCTCCATGCCAAGGCTAAGAGCATTCTGGGAAAGATGCACAAAGGCCATGAGTGGGATGTGAGGCCGAGACAAGGCAGGGTGTGCCAGAAACCTGCAGAAGAGCTGCCTGGGGGCTGAGTTTACCGCTACCCTAAGCCAGAAGACACCTCCACTCCCGTCTCCTGTGCGTGAAAGGTGTCTCTAAGGAACCGGCCAATGAGAGATCAATGTGGATCCTCCCAAGCCTCCAGCCCGTGAATGGGCAGAGCACCTATGAGATGGTCCCTTGTGCTCAGTGGTGCTGCCAAGCTGCTGAGCAGCTGTTGCAAGTTCTTTACTCTCCAGGAAGTGAATCTGTTTTCACAGTGGGCACAGGGGACAATGACAGTACGAACTCGAGTGGATGGCGTGGACATCTAGAATATTTTTCTTGGTGATACAGTTGGGCAGCCCCTGGCAAGTGAGTCTGATTTGCTGTTTTAAAAGATGTATTTAATGCCGAATGGGTGGGGACAGACAAGTGGCTTCTGAATTAGTCCTGGCATGGGCTAATGCACGTGGAAATGAGGTAAGCATCAGACAATGAAGGGCCATTGCTGATTGTTAGGAAGAGTAGTGTTAAGTAGCAATGTGATAAACGGCAGTTAGTATGATAATTGCCCTTATAGTTATTCATTCAATTCTTGTCCCTAGCTAACTGTGACATGCATTTATAATATGTCAACATGGAAACATTTTAATTATTATTTTTGTGTGTAATAAGCTGCTACACAGTGCCTTTCACATGATTGCCATGGTGACGCAATGTCGAGTTCCTCACAGAAACAGAACTGGCGGAGGGTAGGTACAGGGACTGACTGGTGTGATTATAGAGGCTGTGTCCCATGGTCTAGACTAAGTAGGGTAGAGACACAGGTGAGCCAGCAGTGTCATTCCAGTCTGAGGCCCAGAACCTGAGAAGCTAACCCAGTCAGTTCCAGCTGGGCTCCATGTGTGAAGGCAGAAGATGGCTGTCCCAGCGTGAAACCCTCAGAGAGAGTGCGTCATCACTTCCTGGGTTTTTCTCCATTCAAACCTGGAGCAGATTAGAGAGTCCACTGTGGCCTGGGAAGGGTGGCCTGCTTTCCTCAGTCAGCCACATCCGATGTAGCCCCCCCCAGACCTCTGTTGGACACAGTCAAAGAAGAGTGGCACCCCGCCTAGCCATCCTGTGACCTGTCAGTGACATGTGGCTATCTACCGTGGGGGCTCTGCCTACATTAGCTTGTTTCACAATCCTGGCTCTCCTGCTCCCATTTTATAGAAGAGGAACTTGAGGCTCAGAGATCTCATATAATTATTGGGTGGTGGGGCTTGGTTTCAAACTGTGAGTCTGGGTGAATAGTGGATTAGGAGAGAAAAAGTAAGAAACAAGAAAAAAAATGATCCTCAGGTCTAGTTGGGGAGCAACTCAGCAGGGCCAGGCTGGGAATCTTTTTCCTGGGGCTTGAACGGTTTCTGTGAGGAATTCAGATGTCTCTGTGAGCCCCGGGACCAGCAGAATACTCACCTATTTTCATAACAGTTCTGTAAACACTCGAAACCCTGGGCATCAGGGCTGGAAGCCCCTAGGAAGACTCGTGACTCTCTGTGACCCTCTATTTTCACCTCGAATCAAAACTTACTAATGAAACAAAAATTAAAAATTGCCTGACTGTCAGCCAGCCAAGACTCCAATCAGTCAAAACCAGACCTTGCAATCCCAAGGCCAGCTGCATGCCCGCTGGAGGAAGCCTGATAAAACATGGCCTCGCATGACTTTTAGCTGGCAGGGGAAGGCTCCTGGGAACAGGAGTGGGCGGGCTCCAATTCCCTGCACGGTTTCCACTAGTTAATGTCAATTCCTCTTCTGGAGTGCACCAGTCTCTTCCTGACCCACCCTCCCATTTGTATAATTACCTTGGGGACTTGGCAGAAAAGTTATCTCCTGCTAGATGCCTTTCCCACCCAGCATCTGCCTACTGGATTTGATGCACTAGAAGGTTTGTTCATTTCCCACACATTCTGTGAGGGTGGTGGGGTGTCAATGCCTGGGTGGAGGGAGTTAAGCACGATTCTTGCCCCTTCCCCTGCTCAGAATTTGCTGTCATGATGGGAACAGTCAATGCTCCTGCCATCTAGTTTGGACATTTGAGATCCCTCATACTCAATCATACAATTGGAAAGGTGACTATAATGTTTTTAATTTCAATTGAAATAGCCACATGGGGTTAGTGGATGTGTATTGGCAAACACAGTTATAAAGCAAATGAATGATGGTAAAGAAAAGATTGTAAACAGTCTTCAGTGGCTGTAATTAAAAATCTGTGTGAGGCCGGATGAAATATCCACAACAGGCCAGCCACTCTTGTGTTGGGTAGGGTCAACATAGTTGAAACGGGAAACGGAAACAAAGTGGTTCTCGACCCAGCTATGTAAGGAGAAATTCAAGTGTCTCCCATTGTTAACATCTAGATTTGTAAATGGCCAGTATGAGCCTGAACTAGGACAGAGGTGAGTGGAGTTCCCCATGTGTCTAACCTCTCATTAGCACGCATGACAAGGTCCATGCACCTACTCATTTAGGCTCTCCTGGCTGAGGCTGAGTTCCAGGTGCACTTCCTGCTTGTGACAGTCTCTTATTCACCGGTGTACAAGCTTGAAAAGGAAGTCAATATTTTAAAATTCCCACCTGCTCTTGAAAATGGGCTAGGTCATGGAAAATGATAAAGAAGAGATCACATGCCCCACCACATAGAACGTCATTGTACAATTCCTTTTATAACCTTTGAATCCTTTGACCGCCAGTCAGTGTCTGGAGTTTATAAATTTCTCTCCAGAGGTGAATAATGCTGTTTGCATACCCAATATGTTCTTTCCTTGTGCTTACAAACTCTAGGTTTTGTTCTGGAATCAATGGGTCTAGTAAAAGCTAATTCCCTAGCTTCCTTGTAAGGTTGGTCCAAGATGGAGCAGGAAGTTGGTTAGTAAGCCTTGCAGCCCCTTCATGAGGGTTTCAGACTGTGGGCATGAAGCTTTTGTAGTTTTCCTCTTCTTTTGTCTAGAATTTTGGATGTTTGAGCTGGAGCTACAGTGGACACTTAGACTATACACCCATCCTGGGGCTGAAATGATTTACAAGATGCGGGGAGGGAGGATGAAGGGAATCTAGACCCTGATGGCAAAAACATCCTGTACCATGTACCTCCAAAATCCTTCTATGACACAAAAATAAGCTCTTACCTTGTTTAGCCCCCCTTTTGATGGGGGTTCACTCACCTATAACTACTGAAAATGTGTAACTTATGCTAATGTATGTATTCAAGTGTAGAATTTCCATAACTTTGTTGCCTGTCTGATTTTCATCTCACTTGTCTGTCTTATCCATACCCTGGGTAAACACAGCTGTTTTTGTTTTGCTTGTCTGTGTGTGTGTGTGTGTGTGTGTGTGTGTGTGTGTGTGCAGGCATGCGTGCACCAAATGCAACAATTGCATGCTGCTAGAAAAGCAGCAAGAGGCATCAGAATGGCAGAGTGAACCGACTTGTCATCCCTGTGAATTCAGAGAAAATGACAAGCAGTTCTTTGAGGGACTCCTTCCACCTGTCACGGTAATGGCTGCAAACTTTCCATTGCCCCTCCCTCTTTGGAGGAGACCCGAGGCATGCCTCTTGCCTCAGATCTACTTTTCCCCCATGCAATTGCAGTCTTCCTCTTCCTTGCCAGCTATGCATTTGGTCACTTGTGGTCTCAGAATTTCTCTGTCTGCAGGAGCCTCCTCACTGCCATTTAAGTACATCGGAATCACTTTCATTTCAACAGTTACCATGGAAAGAAGACCTAACCAAGCAAAAGTGGGTTGTCTGTGACCCTGTGGCCATTAAATGTTTCTGCATAATTGTTCGTGTCATCATGCTTGTATACATTCATGAAAAGAAAGAATAAAATATGACTCTGACCTCATTGCAAGCACAAAGTGCTTGGATATTAGCCCAAACAAACAAGATAGAAAACCATTATGTTTCAAGTCTAGAAGAGAGCAGGGTATGAAAACCTTGGGGACACAGAAAGCTCTCAAGCAAAACAGAACAAGGCAACAAACACCAGTTAAGTGAATTTTATTACATTTAAAAAATATGTTGTTGTGGGATGTTTTGATCTCACTAAGAATGACAATAAAGTTTACTTTGAATCAGAGGGCACAGGTAGCTAGCTAGCTGACTAAAAATAGCCATGGAGGTTTTAGAGGACCAAGGACATATAGAGAGACACAGGAAGTAGTAGGGTGAGGTTTAAAAAGATTCTCAGCCTTTTTGGATGGAGGAGAGAGAGAGAGAGAGAGAGAGAGAGAGAGAGAGAGAGAGAGAGAGAGAGAGAGAGAGAGAGGAGGATCCACTTTTCTGATCACTCTTACCTCTATAGCTGACTCTTGAGTTTTTATTGATAAAGAAAAATTAGATAAATACTTCATCTGGTGCCCAAAGTGGGGCATGAGATCATGAGGCAGCTACTGGCTGCCAGTTAACATCGAAGCAACCTGGTTCACCACTGTGGCTGGCTTTCCCTCCCCACCCCCAGGTCCTCCACATGTGGGTCTGGGGTTTTCCTGTTGCATCCTCTCTACAGCAGCCTCCAGCTGCCATCTGCCCTTGGCCCAAAACACCACAGGTGGCTGGGCCCCAAATACCACTGGGTTTAGCTGCCCACCACTGGCTAGCTCTGCCATTCAGGCAGCCCCATGCTCTCGCTTCCCACCACACAGGCTTCAGCATGTACCCCTGTGTGTCTGCTTTTCAGGCAAATGGCTCTCTCTCCCCATGGATTGTCTGCTTCCCCTGGACCCCCTCCTCAGTCCACTGCCACACCAGGTTGGCCACTATGACACATTCTAGGGCTTTCCTGCTGGTGCCACTGCCACATACTCTCGGCCCACAGTTACAGACGAGCGGCTACAGCTGCCCCTGGTCAGGCCATCACTGCCTACATTCTCTACCCAGCTAGGCATTGCAGTGACAGCCAGCCTTACATTTTCCCATCATCATCAGGAGAGCTGGTGAGAGACACCTGGGAATCCTTAAGGTTTTTTTGGTTTTTTTTTGTTTTTGTTTTTTTTTTGAGTTTTACCCACATTAAGAATCAGAAGCCATATTATGCTGCAGGGAGTTAGGTCTCTGTATGGTTCCACAATGGATGGTTTGAAAATAGAAAAATTAAATGAAGAGATAATTAACTTAGCTGGAATTGACATAATGTTGATGAGAATCATTATCAGTTTGCTTTGTCCTTAAAAAGAGGTTTGATATTTGTGTCAAATATGAAAAATTGACTGATAAGATATAATCCTTAGAAAACCTACTAATGAAACTAAGAAAAATATTCACACACAGGCAAAGTAGTTTAGAGTAGAACCTACTGCTCCATTGCATGATGAACCCCATTTATCCAGTTACCATTCACCTCCAAGGCTATCCAGAAGTTAGCTGGGTCCTCTAGAGATGTTAGAGATTTAATGAAGCAGTAGTTTCAGATGGTGTGCATTCGCCTTTTGTGAAGCAAATATTAAATTCATGAGCCACTTGGAACAGAATTATTCCACAAGACTGGAATATTAGCTACAGCCATATTGGAAGCTTGTCCTCAGTACACTGGAGAGCATAGTGGAGAGAGGAAGGTAGGGTCATAGAACAATGAAGTTGGTCTAGAGGTATTGAGATTTCCCAAGAACATCTTCTTGATGAAGGCTACTATGCTGGTTTACAAAGATGGATTATATTTGATGTTCACACCATGGCTCTATGTCTTATAGCAGCTTTGAATACATGAGAAAAGTTGAAGAATCAGGAAAGAGGACTGAGTCATTTACTAAGATTATACAAGACTCCAAAAAACCTTTACTAATTTTTTTTGCAAAGGTTGACTACAGCTGTATATAGAATGGTATCAGACCCAGAAATTAGATAAATGTCAATTGAAATATTAATTTGAAAATGCTAATTCAGAATGAAAAAGGGTGATTAAGTCTTTAAAGGCAAGATCAGCACCAATAGATGGATGGATCTGAACTACAAGTGATATTGGACCTCACATTTATGATAATACTTGGATAGGAGAAGTGATTTCTAAAAATTTTTAATTTTTAAGAAAAATAAAAATGTTATGTGTTTTTATTGTGGTAAACCAAGTCACCTAAAAGTTGGCTGTAGGCAAGACATTCCTAGGAACAATGTTTTTGTTTTTTTTCTAGAGATATTCCAAACAGAAGGCTCCAGACTTCCGGAGTATGCAGAAGGTGTGACAAGGGGACACTAATAAATGCTTATCTTCAAGGGACAGTCAAGGTAACCCTTTGCCATTGGGAAATGCCTTATGGGGCCTCTTGTAGGCCCCTGTGTCAAATTTGGTTCTATCATCCGTGTCAGCATTTCGGAAACTCCTCTACAGCAATTAAAAGACTTAATAACTGTTGTGAAAAACCATACTTTTCTGATTGACAGAAAATCTTCAGTACATAAAACAAAATTTTCAGGAGAGACCATAAAACAAGTATAAAACTTCTATAAATGATCAGAGGCCAAAGCTAAAAATGCAAATAAAGGGAATTGTTATCAAAGGTTTACTAGACACAGGTGTGAATGTAACAATAATTTCACCAAACTCTTGGCATCTAGATTGGCTTCTTCAGGAGGTAAATATTCAGCTTCTAGGTATTGGAACTTTATCTCAGTTAAAACAAAGTGCAAGATGGGTCGAGTGTATAGGGCCAGAAGGACAGATAGGGAAATTAAAGCCATATGGCTAACATAGCAATGAGTTTATGGGGGCATGATTTGTTACAACAGTGGAAAATCCAGATTAACATTCCTCCAATCCCATAAACAAACCACAGACTAGTGTATGCTTCCGAGAAAAACATTAAAATGTGTTATCAAGAACAGTAACTGACCGTTCAGGCTATACATAAACAGGGAACAATAGTTGCTGATCGTTCAAAGGTACCAACAGACCTACCTTTAAAATTGGTTTACTGACAAACATGGTTGGATGGAACAATGGCTGTTGACATCATAAAAATTACAGACTTTAGAACAGCTGATACAGGAGCAGCTAAATGTTCAACATATTGAAGAACTGATCAGTCCTCATAATTTTCCTATTTGTCACTAAAAATAAACTGAAAAATGGAGAATGGTAGCAGATCCAAGAGCTATTAATAAGGTGATCCAGCCAATGGGCCCTTTACAGACTAGATTTTTTTTTGCCTTCTTTATTGCCTAAAGGATGGTCTATTATAGGGATTGATTTTAAAGCCTGCTTTAAAAACTATATCTTTACAAGAACAGGAAAGAGAAAAATTTGCCTTCATAGTGTCTACTTACAATAATTCCCAGCCTGTTCAAAGGTATCAGTGGAAAGTTCTTCCACAAAGGCTATTAAACAGCCCCACCTTGTGTCAATATTTTGTACAATAGCCATTGAAAATCATAAAGTTTCCTCAATCTATACTATATCATTATAGGAACAATATCTTACGAGCTGATTCAGATGCAAATGTCTTAGGAAAAAATCTTTGAAGAGATAAAGAAAAATTTGCATTGTTCGGGATTGCCAATTGGTCTGGGAAAATACAAAGAGAAGATTCTATCAATTTCCTAGGATATAAGATAGATTTACAGAAAATTTAACTACAGAAATTATAAATCATCAAAGATCAATTATAAACTTCACAAATTTCAAAAATTGTTGGGAGATATTAACTAGCTATGGCCCACAATTAGATTGTCAACTCAAGAACTACGTAATTTATTTCAAATCTTACAAGGTGATAAGAACTAAAGTAGTCAAAAAAAAATTATCAGCTGAGGCTGAGAGAGAATCCTCTCTGGCAGAAGAGAAATTACAGGATGCACACGTGGATCGTTTGGATGCAGAGCTTGATTGTGTCCTGGTCATTCTGCCTTCTACTCATTCTCCACAGGAATTTGTATGCAGAGAGAAGATAGTCTTAGAAATACCACCCAGAGTAAGAAAATAAAGACATGTAGAAAAGGTTTCTGAATTGGTTGTGGAAGGAAAATTGAGATTCTATCACTATCAGGAATAGACACATCAGAAATTGTGGGATTTTGTGGTACTTTTTATGAATGCTGAAATGGTCTCAATATGGGCAGAAAATGAACACTGGAAAAGAGCTTGGAGTAATTTTTTGGAAGAGTTGAGCAACAAATATTCCAAAAACAAGAGACTTCACTTTATACAAAGAACTAATTGGATTCTTTCTCATATTGTATGAGGGACACCAATTTCTGGAGCCCTTATATTCCACAGGGCAGATAATAAGTCAGAAAATTCAAGTAAAGTGGCTCAAGGCCCTTATGATTCTCTTCAAAAGTCAGAATTGTATGCTATTCTCATGGAATTATTAGATTTTTCCAAAACCTCTTATATTTGGTTGTTAGCCTATCCTTTAACAGCTGAGCCATCTCCCTAGCCCAGAACCAATAATTACTATAATTACTGACTCTCAATATGCGGAAAGAGTTTTATTTATACGTTGAAACTTCTGAACTTACTTCAGATCATTCAGAATTAACTTTGTTATTATTGAATTACAATAAATAATCAGAAATAGAAATAATCCCTTGTATATCTGATTCCATACAGATCTACCAGGCCCTCTAGCACAAGGTAATGATGAAATTGATCACCTGATGGTAGGAAATGTGCTAGAAGCCCCATACAAAAGACCAGGTTTGAAGAAAGATTTTTCTATCACTTGGCAACAAGCCAAGAAAATTATAAAGCAATGCCTTACTTGTTCTTTGTATAACCAAACTCCATTATCTGTAGAAAGTAGCCCAAAAAGTACTCAAAGAAATGAAATTTGGCAAATAGATGTGTTTCATTGTGTGGAGTTTGTAAAATTAAAATATGTGTACTATACCATAGATAGTACGGTTGGCTACTAGGGGTTTTGCAGGACCAAGAACATAGAGACACAGGAAGTAGTAGTGTGGGCCGTAAATGTTTCTCAGCCTTTTTGGATTGAGGAAAGAGAGAGAGAGGAGGTAACAGGTTTCTCCTACACCACTTCTCTGATCATTCATATTCCTAACCCTATGTTTGACTCCCAGGGTTTTATTGATAAAAATAATTGGATAAACACTTTGGTATGTATTAAGAGATATCACTATGAAAGCTGAGGTCTGGGGATGTAGCTCAGAGGCAGAACACTTGCCTCGTGTGTATGAGAACTTGAGTTCTGTTCCCACCACAAGAGAGGAGCGGTTGGGGCTGAGTGGGTACAGGTTGTAAGAAAATGATAGACCCACCAGACCCACCAGTAAAGGCTATGTGTTCACATTACTTAAAGGACTCTTACAATGCCCCAGGACAGTCTACTGAATCATAAGGCTTTACAGTTGCTTTATGAGGAAGACATTCACAAAGTCCACATATACACAAAAGGATTTATGTATCTAATTGCTATTCAGGCAGAACCCTCAGTGTCTCCCAGGGGCTGGCATTCCACATGCCTCTTTCCAGCTTGCAGTGTTGTGTTATTTTGAGAGGCTGTGGAACCTCTGGAGGTGGAGCCAGTGGGTGGAAGTAAGGAACCAAGGATCACAGTTTGAGATTTATTTTATTTTGAAGTCTGTGGACTCTCGTGTGTCCATGCGTGTACATGTATATGAGTGGTGTGTCCATGTGTGTGCATGTATATGAGTGGTGTATCCATGTGTGTGCATGTATACGAGTGGTGTATCCATGTGTGTACATGTATATGAGTGGTGTGTCCATATGTGTGCATGTATATGAGTGGTGTATCCATGTGTGTACATGTATATGAGTGGTGTGTCCATGCATGCACATGTATATGAGTGGTATATCCATGTATATGAGTGGTGTGTTCATGCATGCACATGTATATAAGTGGTGTGTCCATATGTGTGCATGTATATGAGTGGTGTATCCATGTGTGTACATGTATATGAGTGGTGTGTCCATGCATGCACATGTATATGAGTGGTATATCCATGTATATGAGTGGTGTGTCCATGCATGTGCATGTATATGAGTGATATGTCCATGTGAACTGCCTGATGCAACCAAGTTTGGGTGCTCAGCGAGAGCAGTATGTGCTCTTACCTGCTAAGCCATCTGTCCAGTCCCAGTACCAGACTTCACATCTTAAAAGTGAACCCCATTTTCCTGGTATGCTCTTTCTGCTTCCTGTCCACCATGATGTAAAAGGTTATCTTCCTTCATACGTTCCTGGCACTGCCATAGTCTATGCAAACACAGGGCCGGGTTCCTGCCTCGAGTTCCTACCTTGTGTCCCTCAGCGATGGAATGTAACATGTAACATGAAATAATCCCTTCACTCAGGTTGGTTTTGGCCAGTGTTTCATTTCAATAGTAGTAAATAAAACTAGAACAGCATCTAGTTTTGGTGAAGAATTTGATTCTGCTTTGTCTGTGTTCTTGAAAACTGAGTAAGAACAAATGAAAACCAACAGCTAATGTATTAATTAGTTTGACAAAGCACATTTCAACACAGTGCAGCATGCAGGCTATGGCATATTTACTGCTGGCTGCTTTGGGTAAGGTGTACAGGAAAACTCAGGAGTAAACTGTGGAGCAGGAAGATGTGAACATTTGTAAGAGACTGAAGTTAAAGAGATGTGTCCTTACAGAGAGGCTGTGGGATCTGCACGGGAAATAGGAAGGCACATGAGGGTATTTCAGGATTTGATGAGACCCTTTCTGCCTGCAGCTTTAAACACAATCTGTTTTCTGGCCAACCCCCCCCCTTTTCCTGGTCTCACATGGAGCTTCCGGTCTTTGTGTAACTGGTGATAGGGTCCATTTGTTGATGACTGTAGGCAGAGGTCCTGGAAGCTGGTTGCTGGCTGGGGTCTACTCTCAATGCCACAAGCTACCATCAAGATCCTTCCCAACACCCCACAATGTGGCTCCTCCTGCCTTCCAAGCCATCAGAGGAGTCTCCCATCTGACCAAGTAAATCTCTACCTGAAGAAGTGCCCCACCCATTAAGTCAAAGCCTGTTGACTGTCGATCCTAACTGTGTCTGCAAGACTATCCTATGTAGTGTGGCTGGCCACAGAAGTGACCCTCCAGCATGTCTGCTGTCCTGCCTACTGAAGCCCAGGGGGAAGATGGGAGATGGAGAGGGTCTCATTTGCCAAGCACAAATCCCGTCTATGCTCTTCCTGGATAACCTCTGCCTCTGATGCTCATCTCTTCTTGTCCCACTCTCTGCCTGTTTTGCTCTGTTCCTGCTGGAACTTCCTGGCTGCCTTTAGTTTCTAGGAAGTTCCCACTCTCTTCTTCTTGCATATGTCTGTCTCTCTGTCTTTGTCTTTATCTCTCTCTCCCCTCTCTCTGTCTGTCTTCACTCTCCCTCATCTAGTCAAGTCTGTCCTGTTTTGGGGGCTGACAGAGACCTTTCCTACAGAGCTATGTTCACTAGAACAGGCAGGCTGGAGATGTGGTCTCACTACACTGAAGTCTCGATATGCATGAGAGTCACTTCTAACCCTTGGCCCTTTATGTCTCCTAATGCAATGCCATCTTCTTAAGCTCAGGGTCTGGGTCTAATACCATTCACCATTTATCGTACCCAGGATGTTGCCTGGTACCTAGTGGGGCCCAATGGACACATGCTGAATACATAGATTGGCATTATTCCTGCTTAGTTGTGCCATGAGAGGGGGCTCATCCACCCCCATCCCCCAACATTCTATGATTACACAATCCAGTCGAAGCACCTCAATTGAAACTGACCTCCAAACACTAGAAAGCATAGGGAGGTCATACCAGTTCTGCACTGTGTATGGCTAACATACCACAGCTGGTCAGACATGGCAGAGTCCTGTTCTCCAGGACTTGTGTTTCCCAATGACATGCCTGTGGGTAGAGGGTTTGGATATGGCCACCCAGGTTCAGAGACTTACCTGAGTATACCCACTGCCTTTGGGTGGTTTCTATTGACCAAATCAGCTTGGTGGGGACAGACATTTGTATCCCTTGTCTTTGGTAGTGAGGACAGATAGTTCCCTGAACCCTTTGTCTCATGAAGCATTTAGGGGTTGCTGTGGCCAGAAGGCACGTATGCTGACCTCCAAGTGGGGAGCCTGTGCTACCATTGTTTGCCTTGGGGACCTATTAGCCTCTGCTGGACAGCTGCATGGCCAGTGGTTGTATTCCCTAGCTGCAGTGGACAGCAAGCAGCAGATCACCCGGGCACAGACCTGGTTCCTATTTGTATGCAGCCTGTCTACCTCAGCTGCTTGAGGAAGGCCAGATGCCCGGAAGATTCAGAGAGGCCTGTCTAGCCTGAATGACTTCCCTTGGCACTAACTTTCTGGGAGAGCCTAGGAGAAACAAAGGCCAGTGTCCAGTGTCATGTGACCTAGGAGAGGCCAAAAGCTTTAAAGAAGCTACCAAATCCTTACCAGAGGGAGGGGAACAAGCTTGAAAGAAAATGAAGGCACCATGTGTCCCTTGCTAAAAGGTGGTGCTTCAAAAAATCCCGTGCATAGGGTTCTTCTAGGCCAAGCATGTCAGGAGTGATCTCCAAGAGCTTCTAAATCTTTAAGGCTAGAAGCAAGGGCAAACCAATACTTTAAGCTGCCAACAGTTCTTCTGTCAGGATGGGTGGAAGTGGAACCCATCCCAGGAGTAATTTTTTAAGTAAAAAACATAGCAAGTCAGAGCATGTGGAGGCTGAGTTACAATCCTTTTTCAGACCAGTGAGTTTGACATGGGGCTGCTCAATAGAGTTGGGATGCTATTCAACATTACCAAGGAAAATAGTTGTGGCTGTGTACCTAAGAGGAGATGGGACTTGGATGCTCTGATGGTGGGCTGGCCCTCCACATTGTGGCGGCTGAGGAGGGGAGTGCTGGAGGTGGGAGCAGTTGGTGGACCCAGTTTCAACGTATGCTTTTACACTGTGTGTACTGGGGAAGTTTCAACGCCAGCCAACTGCAGAGAAACATTCAGCAATATGGAGTGAGGACCTAGGGGCTGGTGTAATAAGGGACACTTGAGAGTCAGACAGAAGGGAGCACAGGCGCTGAGAGGCACAAGCAGAGTTCCCTGCTACGCCCGGGGCAGACTCGTATTACCAGGGGTACAGACTGCCATGACATGGATGGCGTGGTGGACTGGCTTGCTTTGAAGCGATGGATGCTGATGACTGCCCACATCACAGTGGCATACAGGAAGCAGAAAATGTGGGCTGGAAGTAGGCACAGGCTGCATTAGCCTAGGGCCCACGTATGTCTACAGATAGACGCTGGGCCTAAAAGCCTGCACAACATCCCCTGCACAACAGTGCCACTGGCTTGGGACCAGGTATTCAAACACATGGCGAACTGGAACTCTGAGAGTAGTCAAAGAGGGCGACATAGCTCAGCTTCAGGAGGGGCTGCCCAAGTTCAGCTCTCCTATGGAAGTCAGTCAAGTCTTGTCAAACAGCTGCTTTGCTTTTGTGCTTTGTGTAAATGGCAAAAGGACAAGGACTCTGACAAGGACTCTATTGACTGCTCTCCAGGCTTACCGTTACAGCACACAATGAAATAAATGTTTTGAAATGCATTCATTTTTACGAGCAATGTTAGAAGTACACGATTTGGATGTTATGCCAAACTTTAAGGTATTTGTGTGGCTGCATAAGTGTATGTGGATAGGAGCATAGGACACAGGAAGGCCAGAGGTCAATGCTGAGTGTGCTTCCTCAGGTTCCACGCACCTTGTTTTGTTGAGGCAAAGCCTCTCCAATAGCCTATATCTCTCCTATTAGGTTAGGCTTGCTGGATAATACGCTCTGGAATTCTTCTGTCCGTATCTTACCAGCCCTGAGATTACAAGCATATGCTACCCCGCCTGGCACCAACTGAACTATCTCCCCAGTCCCAATCACATCTTCTATCCACTGTTGCCATCAAGTCAACAGTTAATTTTGTGCCCACTACATACCAAAAGTAGTAAGCACATTTGCTACATCTTATTTGAAACCCACAAAGTCTACCATTTCCCAATAGTCTGTACCTTTTCGATTTAGAGGACAGAATCTAAGATTTGGTTTAAGTTCTAACCGATTCTTAAACTCCTAACACAACTGTAGTTGGCTTCAGGCACAACTCTATCTAGAAATTTGTGAAATGCTGTTGGGCTCTTTTCTTCTCCTTCATCTGTCTGGTATTGACTTCCTTTGGGCATTAGGCTTATGAGACATGCTCTTTCTAGTAATGGGTAGATTGCCATGGAGGGTCCCATATACAAACCATTTCAGCATGAGGGATGGACAAGAGTGGACAAAACCAGTTTCTATTTTTCAGTACATACTCTTTACATATTATATATTTACTTGTACTTTTTTTGAATAAAATAATTTGGATTGGGTCTTGCTTCTGTCCTGACCAAACGCAATGTTGAAGAGTGGAGCTCTGTGGTTCATTCTGGAATATTGTCCCATTTCTACGGCAGTGAGAGGTCAGGCTTATGAGGGCCTTGATGAAATGGATCATGGTGGTTTGAAGTCCATCGTGACCCTGTGGAGTGAACAGGGTCGTTTCCTGATGGAAAGAGTTCTAGGAAGACTGAAATGGTTATTTGTGTTTATCATATTGATGCACTCCTGAATTCCAGGTTTGGACAAAAGGGGTTCTCTCAGATTGAAAGCTAAGGAAATAGATGCAAAAGCTGAAGAAACGCTCACTAACTGTTTCACAGTATGACACAACATAGATAGAACTTGGGAAGAGGGAAACAGTCTTAACCCCAGACACGTTCATCCAGTGGATGGGCAGAGAGCATGGTGAGTGTTACTGAGTGAATCAGAATGGGGGTGTCTGGGAACAATAAGAGGGACTTCTAACACAGTTTGGGGGATCCTCTGATGCAGGGATATCAAAGTTAAACTCCAAAGGTTAGATATAGTAAGGTGGTGTTAGATGCTGTAACAATCAAGGTCCACAGCTCAATGATATCCTCATTTCCTTCTCATTTTCACAGCTGCCGCCATGTTTTGTCTGTGATCAGGGACTCTGACTCTATTATCTCCCGGGAACTAGTGTCCTTCAGTTGGCAAAGAGGATACAAGCAGGAGGAAACACTGTCCTCATTACTGGTCTGGTTATTCCCACTCCTATTCCCTGATGAGTATTAGTCCTAGGCTGACTGGGGACTTGGGGCTTGTTGCCAGTTCCAGGCTTGGGAGATCAGGAATCCCATTCTAAAACCTTAGGTTGCTCAGAAACCTTTCCAAGCTCACTGTTGCCATCTCTGAGCCCTCAAACTCTACCTGCTTTGCTCATAGCCTGTCCTCCATCTGTGTGTCTGTACCCTTTTCTGCCATCTCCCAAAACTGAAATTGCGAGCTTCCCAGTGCCCAGTCTGGCCCTGGCACTTATTTCACTGTGAGAGTCTTCACTTGTGTTTTTCTTCCATCAACAGTTTGTAATATCAGCACCAGCTGCCATCGGCAAATCCATCACATTAAGCCCAAAGAAGTCACACCTGCTTTGCCCAAGATGTTTATCTCAATAATCCTCCCGCAGTCTGAAGTACAAACAGGGGACTATTTATTTTCCCTCTTGACATCCACGAGGCTGTTAAAAGTCTGAATGTGCTGGTAGTTTACACGAAGCCAGCTCTAATTATATACTAACGTGCCATAAAAGGAAGACCAGGGCCTCATTAGCTAGAGACCTATTTTACATTTTTCTCCTCTGACCAAAACTGTTTAAAAATGAGGGGTGCTATCTCACTCCAGCCAGACATAAATTTCAGGGCTGTGGAAAGGCCCTTGCTGAATTCCAGCTTTTCTTATGCCTGGGAACGCTGTGTGTCCGCCCTGGCTGCACAAAGATAACATTACAGTTCCGTGACTCCCTGAGTGGATGGGATCTGTGCCTCACGCACAGAGCCTGTGATACTGACCCCGCCCTAAGATCCACTGGGGAATACTTGCATTGCTTTTTGGGGAAATCTTCCTGGCCTTCTGAGCACTGGGGACACCTGGGTTATGACACCTACACATATGCTCTTAAACATAAGCTCCCTTTGAAGGTGCGTCACCTACATCCCTCTGCCTGACCAAGGCTCCACCCCGCACCCTGATTGTGCCTGGGGATCCCCAAGCTTTGAGGTGTCGCTTTGAACCCTGCCTTCTGCTTTAGCGCCTCTTTCTCCTGGCCAGCGCGTGTTCATCAATTGGCAACCTTTGCCAACACCACCATTATTTAGGGCAGATCGTCTACTTCTGGCTGATCTAGGAAAAGAGTTAGCTTACAGTTCTAGAGTTAAACAAAAACAAAAGCAAAAACATCAACCCCAGTGCCACCAAGCCCTATAGCCACATCTCTGGCCACACCAGTCCCCACTAACAGCTGACTTACAGCTCATCTCTTTCCCTGAATGAGCACCCAACCGGGGTGAAGGACGCCTCCTCCCCGGCCGTCTCCCTTCCTTTCTTTTACCCTGTGTGTGTACACAACTGTTCTCTTCTGTCTGTCCTCCATGTGTCTGTCTGTCTGTGTGAACGGAACATGGCTGATAGCTGAGGCATGAGCAGCGCATACCAGCCACTGGGCTGAGTATTTTTCACATAATATTTCACCCAGGCTTCACTCTAGCACCACAGGGTGGATTTAGTTGTTATCTTTATCCAGAGACAAGGAAACCTATGGTGGAAAGATGGAAGCCACTCCTTCAGGAAGTGATCCTGTCTGTTGGTGCTGATAAACCCCAGGTCTTGGGACTACAGACACCAGGCTTTATCCTGACCCTCAGATAATGGGGTGTGTGTAGGCATTAGTTAAACTAGTAAATTCCAGCCACTAAGTGCCAGCTCACACTGCACTTCTCTGACAGGGGCAATCCCAGCTTCATTTTATCAGGGAAATAATTGCTTGAGGGAAGGTTGAAAAGCACCAGGGCCAACTTGCCTTATTCAAGGCGCCCAGACATGCATGTCTTCCTGGAGCCCTGAGCACCATACCATTGCCTTGACTTCTAGAGATTACTCTGTCTTTCTTCTTTTACAACTGCAGGCTGTGCACTCGACTGAGTGCCTTGCTGATGGGGGAAGATGTTGTGGACTTCGAGAGAGGCGCATCAGGAGAAGCTAGGGGTTCATGTGATAGCTTTCTCCTTGTGAGACCCCGGGCGTGTGCTTTCAGCTCTCTGGGCTTCATCTGTCCACAGGACATTTGTTTACTTACCTCAGTGAAAATGAGGAGGAGCAAGAAAGGAAGGGAGGGAAGGAGGATGGAGGGAAGGAAGGAAGAGGAAGGGGAGGGGGAGGGAACTATAAGGTATCTATCTAGAAGAAAGCCAAGAACCTGACTTGGAGAGCTTGTATCCTGGCATGTGAGAGATCTAGGAGCCAGGAAGTCACTTGACTTATCTATAACAAACAAACAAACAAAAGGCGCGTGCGTGCTTTTGTGTGTGTGTGTGTGTGTGTGTGTGTGTGTGTGTGTGTGTGTGGTGCATGCGTCTTCACATGCCTCAGCTCACGTGTGCAGGTCAGAGGACAATTTGTAGGAGTCAGTTCCCTCTTTCCTTCATGTAGGACCCAGAGATTGGTGGCAAGTGCCTCTATCTACAGAGCCCTCTTGCTGGTCCCTCAGCTTCTCCATCTTTGAAAGGAGGGTAGTACCAGAATGTAGTGAGATATTCACCTTGTCCACCTTGTGGCATAGGCCACGCCCATTGGGGGTGGGGACAGGGCCTGATGTGACCTGGGGGAACTAAGGCTGAGGAGGGGGCTCAGAGAGCTCTCTTGCTTGCAGCACAGGGACAGGAGAGTATCCGGAGGCATCCTTGGGACAAGGAAGCTGCTGGTGTTCACCTGTCTATGTTGTGAGTTATTTCTCCGTGAATAAAGATCTCAGCCTATTTGTTTCTCCTGCTCCTTATTAAACATCAATATCTGGTGAGATATTCACCTTGTCCGCACCTGTGCCATAGACCACGCCCATTGGGGGTGGAGTCAGGGCGTGGTCTATGCCACGGGCGCGGACAAGGTGAATATCTCACCACACCAGAACCTACCACAAAGGTTTTGAATGTGGAGTCAGGAGAAAACAGCCCCCAACAAGTGGTGGCTCCCAGTGCTCAGCCACGGACGAAGTGTAGATGTGTTTATGGATGCCGTCTCCGTGTGCTGGGTTCTCGCATGCTCGAGGAGCTTCATGCAAAACACTGAATCAGAGAAGAGAGGACACAGGCCTGTCTTCAAAGCTTCGTCCTCTGCAGAGAGCAGAGAAGGGTGACAGATGTTCTATGAACATGTTCTATGTAGATTGACTCACACTGGTATGAAGGTTGCTTTGTTGTTATAGAGAACAAGGGGCAGATTTAAGAACTCAGTGGGTACTTGATCTGTTAGGGAAACAGACACAGATTTCCTGCTAAGTGGGGTCCCTTGTACAAGACCATGTGGCCACCTCCTGGATGGGGGTCCCTGTGCGGAGACCAGAGTGTCATCCCTCTCGGGACATGCACCTTGTTTTCTGAGACAGTTGTTGGCCTGTAAGTGGCCAAGTAGGATAAGCTGGCTGGCCACTGAGCCTCGGGATCGGCCCTCCTCTGCTTCCCCACCCCTAGGCTTACAAATATGCACGGCCATGTCTGGAGATTTTGTGGGAACAGAAGGTCAAATCCAGGGCCTCAGGGTTGTGCAGCAGGCGCCTTGCTGATGATTGTATTGCTCCCAGCTTGTGGCTCCTATTGCTGGTACTTCTGTGTGTACTGCCCTGTGCATTTCTCCCAGACCTTGTGTGTTTACATATTGTTCTGTTCACCTAACAGCCTGAGCTACTGAGAGCAGGAGCTCCCCTCTGCTTTGTTCACGTGATATGCTGACCACTTCCTGTAGGGCCCTTCCAGAGTGACCTTGGAACAGCACAGATTTCTAAGCCCCTTTGAGTGTGACTGTGAGCAGATGCCTTAACTCCTCTGTGCCTGTCTCCTCACCCAAATGACGGGTTACAAGAAGCAATACAGTAAATGTCTCGGAAGAGGTCCTGGTCTTTGGTGATGCTCCGCGAAGGTGGTAGCCACGTATGTAGTGAGTCAGCGCTGTGAGCCACCCCAGTGACACTACCTGGAGGGGCCCTGTTTGCTTCCCTTCTCTGCCCATGCTCCTTCACGGTGCTCATCTTTGCCGTAGGTTCAGATGTGTGGACGGAGAGTGTCCCATCTTCAGGGAGGGATGTGCTCAGTTCTGCTCTCTGAAGTCAGGCTGGCTCACCAAACAGATGAATCGACTGGAAGCTGGCTCCTGTACACCTTGAGCCCAGACTGTACATAGAAATATCGATTCAGAAGGGCTGAAGACCAGGGCAAGGCTTCTCAGTCATGGCATCCTGATGTTGAGAACCACTGACCTCAGGGGATAGCCTCTGATGTCTGGGTTGACTACTCAAGCTGAGCACCCCTCAACGTGGGAGAAAATCACGCGATCTCAGGGAGAACATGAAGCGCTACACATGACTGACAGTTATAGAGCACATGCTTAGCCTCACTGGAAAGCCAAAGGACATACTGAAAGAATGGTCTAATTTCTTAAATCTTCTGTGTGCGTGCACGTGTGTGTGTGTGTGTGTGTGTGTGTGTGTGTGTGTGAGAGATGTGTGTGTGAGTGTGTGTGTGTGAGTGTGTGTGTGAGTCTGTATGTGAGTGTATGTGTGTGTGAGTGTGAGTGTGTGTGTGTGAGTGTGTGTGTGTGAGTGTGTGTGTATGAGTGTGTGTGTGTGTGAGAGTGTGTGTGTGTGTGAGTGTGTGTGTGAGTATGTGTGTATGTGTGTGAGTGTGTGTGTGAGTGTGTGTGAGTGTGTGTGTGAGTGTGTGTGAGTGTGTGTGAGTGTGTGTGTGAGTGTGTGTGTGCGTGCACGTGTGTGTGAGTGTGTGTGTGGGAGTGAGTGTGAGTATGTGTGTGTGTGTGTGAGTGTATGTGTGTATGTGTGTGTGAGTATGTGTGTGTGTGTTACAACTTGTGTGTAGAGCTGAGGTAACAACCTCAGATGTCAGGCCTCACCCTCCACCTTGTATCTGACAGGGTATCTTGTTTGGAACAGAGTATGCCAGGGTAACATGCAAGTTTCCAGGCCTTCCCCTATCTCACTGCAGCTGGTGCCGCAGACACAACCTGTCTGGCTTTATGTGGGTTCTGAGGGTTAAATTTAGTTCCTCATGCTTGTGTGACAAACACTGCATTGACTGAACCACTCCCCTCCCTCCTAAATGAATCTCTTAATCCTGACTCTTCATTTGCTTCTCATTAAGTTGGCTTATAATCTTAAAAAAAAATGAAGTCAAGTATTACCTAAGGTTACATGTGGGGCTTTGCCATTTGCTATTGACATCTGTGTGGAGGACACAGTGGCATAAATACTGAGATATTTGCAGGCTTTCTTATCTTAGATGCTTTCCTAAGGAAATGGTCACATTTGATGGCAAACGCTTACATACGAGAATGACCCTGAGAAGTAATAGAAACAGTATCAATATCCATCAGGTTATGATTGGCTTAGCAAGAGATGCCTTCCCAGATTCTGCTGTAGAATGGCTGACACTTAGGTCTTGGGATCCTGACTAGTGCTAGCAAGGGAATAAAGAAAGCACAGACACACAGAAACACAGATATACAGACACAGAAAGCTGGGATCAGGTGGTGGGGTGCACTCTGATAGAGGGTGCTTACTATTGCTAGCAACCCAGAACGTTAGCGTGTTATTAGGTATAACACAGCTTGGGCGCTGGCAACTCACTAGTTACTGTTGGAGCCCTCTGTGGGGAGCAATCACAGGCTTAAACATCTGGGAGGAGGAAGCTGCAGTCACTAGTGTTAGTATGAGCCTGGCTTACATGGGAAATGGTTCCCATGGATCTGAGGCCTTGGTCCTTGCCATGGCTGTGCCATGTGAACAGTGACCTTTCACCCAGGCTTTCCTCCACTCCCCACAGGCCCAGAAGCTTAGGTTTCGTTCACAGTTGTTAGAGGAGAAACAACATACGTGTCCTCTTTTATTTACCAGCACCTTAGCTTTGCTGTGCCTCCCTCAGTTTCTTCACGAACCAAAAGTAACAGATGCTCATGGTGTTGTGAAATTGGGGTACATGGATCCTTATGGAGCTTATGTTAGTCAGCTTTTTACCACTATAATAAAACACTGGACAGAATCAACTCACGAGGAGTTAATGTTTCTTTTGGCTCAGAGGCATTATTTGTCATCGGACTTTTTCATAATTGGCTCCCCAGTAATGACACAGAGACTTGATATTATGAAAGCTCAGCCGATAGCTTAGGCTTGTTCCTAACTGGCTCTTGTAACTCCAATTAACCCATTTCTATTAATTTACTTTCTGCCCTGTGGCTTTATCACCTCACCTCCCATGCTGTCCATCCTGATTGCTATGCCTTTCCTGGTGTGTCCCCACCTTCTTCTTCCTAGTGTCCTCTCTGTAGGGTCCTGTATGGACCCCGAGGTACCTTGAGCAAGCCTGAAGCTGTTGGCTAGACCATCTTGCACCAGAGTAATTCTTGGTACTCTTCTTGATTTGCTAACACACATCTGCTGGGGAGGAACTGAGCCTGAGAACTTGCACGCTTGACCCTTGATTGCTTTCTACTGTGCTGTGAGTCAGTATATAAGTCCACTCCTTCCCCTCAATAAATGGTACTCCGCACGGATGACCCCGCTGTCTTGTCTCTTTATTTCAATCTCTATGCCTTCGCCTGATTAGTGGAACAGATTGTAGGGTGGGCAAAGTGGAGGTCCCACTGAGACCGGGAAGAAAGGATCACCTAAGAGATTGCCCTCAGAGGCCGGCTGGCAAAGTGAGTGAATGAGGGTACCAGAAACTCTAAGGAAACTCTCAGTGGGCAATTAGTGGCCCTATTGAAAAGACAGGGCACCAGGATTAAAACTAAGACAGCTAAAACTTTCATTGCCATGGTAGAGAAACATAGTCCCTGGTTTATGCACTCTGGAGGCTTCAGCATCCCCAATTGGGAACAGGTAAAAAGAGATCTCCAAAAGGCTTACAAAGAAGATAATTTCCCTATTGCCACCCTTTCCCTTTGGCGTCTAGTTAAAGATGGGCTCCTGAGCAACAATGTTAAAGTAAAGAGCAAATGGCAGAGAATAGGACTTTTGAGGAAGTACAAGGTTTAGATTCTGTGAAATCTATCAGGGAACAAGAGGAACCCCAACTAGGAGATGATGATAGTCCTACCATAACTGATGAGGAAGATACTTTGGGAGCAGAAACTGAAGCTGATGAGCGCATATGGCCTCCACCATGGCACAACTCCTTATGTGATTCTGATCCCTTTAGTAGGGCCTCTGCGCCTCGAGGGATAGAGGAGGAGGTCAAAGATTTAATAACCAAGGTAGAAGCATTAGAAAAGGAAAGACAAGCTTTTCCTGTGGTTGAGACAGTGGATCCTCAGGGTAACAGGGTTAGGGAGCACAGCCCACTAAATTTCAAGGATTTAAAACAAGGAGGCTGTCACTGCTTATGGGCCCCATGCTTCTTTCACTCAGGCAAATTCTGAGTCTTTCACAGCTTTAACTTGCACCCCTAGTGATTGGATGCAGCTCCATAGAGCCGCACTGAGTGGGGGCCAGGTGCTAGCCTTACCTTTTCTCAGAAGGGTCTCAGATGCTCACAGGTGTGGCCCTTTTCCTGGCCACTAATTATAGTTTGGGTAAAGCAGCTATAAAATTATACTTATACCCAAAGGATAAGAACTTCGCCTCCATTTCAGGCACTTGTGTTCTGGCTCCCTTCTTTTTTGTTGTAACTAACACTATAAGTTTGGAGGAAGTCTCAATCGTTCTCAGCAGGTCTGCTGAAGTTAGCTGCTGGAAGTAACGGCTGTCGTGGGCCACGTACCCCAGGTGATACTTATGCTGGAGACCTCTACAGATGACCAACTTATTCAGCAGAGAGGAAAGGAGATTTCGGGATCATGGCTGTCAGTGCCATCTCCTTCACTGAAGCAACAGTTTCTAGGACAGCCCTCTCCCAATCTGTAAATACTGCAATCAACTATCACAGCGGATCAACTATCAAGTGAATTGGCTGAAGCCTTAGCCACCCAAAACACACTCGAAAATCTAGTACAAGTTGGCATTTAAAAACTAAGTCTACAAACTAGCTTCCTATAGGAACAATTGGATTTATTGTGAGAGGCTCATGGCTTCTTGTTCTCTCTCTTTCACACATGTCTGTGTTACACCCGCTAAAGTTGAGAATGCATCAGCTGTAGTTACTTTTCTCCAGGGGTCCTGGAGTGATCAGTTTTTAAATTATACACGTGCTTTAGCCATGCAGATCATTAATAACAATAAAACCTGAGTACCGCCTGCCAGTGCAGAAGACCTTTTACAAAGACTTCAACTCCCGGGCAGATTAATTAGAGAATGGGCAAGCTCTCTCTCACTGGGGCTCATCATCTTTGCCCTTGGTGCTATCTGCCTGATCTGCCAACACTGCCACAGCATTAGACAGGCCCAGGCCAACTTTCAAACAAGACAGATTCTACTGTTTTTGTCTCAAGAGAAAATGCCTCTGTCCACGTATGGCTGACAAACAAACTAATCACCAGAGACAGGTTAGGCAGAAGGGAGCAAATGTCCAACCTAAGACAGGGGGGTTACCGGCCTGGGTGACCACTCCAATGATGGGTAAGGAATTATGCTGATGTCCTTTGCTACGTTAAGACAGGTGTTAGTTTATGTTAAAAGAAAGGGGGACCTGTAGGGCCCTGCATGGACCCCGAGGCACCTTGAGCAAGCCTGACGCTGTTGGCTGGAACATCTTGCACCGGAGTAGTTCTTGGTACTCTTCTTGATTTGCTAACACACATCTGCTGGGGAGGAACTAAGCCTGAAAACTTGCACGCTTGACCCTTGATTGTTTTCTACTGTGCTGTAAGTCAGTATATAAGCCCACTCCATTCCCCCAATAAATGGCATTCAGCATCACAGCTGCACGAATGACCCTGCTGTCTTGTCTCTTTATTTCAATCTCTATGCCTTCGTCGGATTAGTGGAACAGATTGTAGCATAGACGCTACACTTTCCACCTAGAAATCCTGCCTAGCTATTAGTCATTCATTTTTTACATCTTCACAGTATACTAAAAGATTATTTCATAGCAGTCCACTTCTCATCAATATTTGGGCCTGTGATGAGGTGGTTTTTCCTGGAATTCATGGTGGAGGAAGATGTACATCTCATGGCAGTGGGGAATTAAGAGAGACGATGAAGGACCCATTCAAGGCATGCTTTCCTCCCATCTGACATACTTCCTAAATATTCTAAACCTCTCAAGCGTACCATAGGCTGTGATCACACACTGAATCCATGGGGTCTTTGGGAGACATTTATCGAAACCTGGGTGCATAGAACAAAGCATGACACACGCCAACCTCTTGATCATCATGTGTTCATGGTTTTCCCCTGGGAACTACATTAGTGATTAAGTCAGTCATGCAGGAAGTCATTGAATGTCCTTACCAACATTTATAATATATTCCTTACATTTCTAAGGTGCACACTTAAACCAGTGTAACATCTCTGCAGCTGGACATATCTGATGATTGACAGCAGCTTGTAATCGCCTCAATTCTCCCTAGACAAAACATAACCACCATTACCTATGCTTGGGCAAATGTCTGAAATATCCATCACTTTGAGAGATGACAGAATGGATAATAGGTGTTGTGATGGAGGAGCATACTGTAGAAAATTTAAGAACACATTTTAAAATGTGGAACAACCAGATTTTGGGGGAGGTAGGCTCAGTGAGAGAAAAACAGTACTTAATAAGTCTGCCCATTGCACAGTTGCTTAGCAATTTGCCTAACAGCTCTCTCAATAGTTTAAAAGTGATTCCAGCTAGGCATAGTCATACACACTTTTAATCCTGGCACTCGGAAGGCCGAGGCAGAGGTAGGTGGATCTCTGTGAGTTTGAGGACAGCCTGATCTTCATAGTGAGTTTCGTGACAGCCAGGGCTACACAGAGAGAGCCCATACTAAAAACAAAAGCGATTCTGAGGGTTCCAAATAGGTCATTGGCAGAGTGAAAGCTGAGCATGGATGGCCACTCTGGCTTTATCCCCCAACACTCTCTCTCTCTCTCTCTCTCTCTCTCTCTCTCTCTCTCTCTCTCTCTCTCTCTCTCTCTCCCCCTCTCTCTCTCTCACACACACACACACACACTCTCTCTCTCTCTCTCTCACACACACACACACACACTCAGTCTCTCTCACACACACTCACACACTGTAAAATGTATTGTCATGGTTTAGTAAGTAACATTTGCTATGAAGGCTTGTCTGGGCACTGATGGTATCCCACAAACGTTCAAGTATCATGGTAAGAGATGCAGTTCACAGAACAGTGAATTGGGGTCCATGTTTCAGGTCCATGTGTATATAATCTTCTCTGCATCTATGGCTCTACATTTGTAGACTCAACCAAATTCAGCCCATAACTGAACATGTGCAAGTTTCCCTTTGTTATTGCTAAAAAATACAGCATATCAGCTGTCTGTCTTGCATTTCTGTTGTGTTAGGTATTGGAGTTCATGTAGGTGATTGTAAGGATGCAGGAGGGTGTGGAGAGCTTATGTGAAGATCCTGTGTTTTCTGTATAAATGACTTGAGCATCAATCAACACTCTTGAGTCTGCCAAGCATCCACTTCTGTGTTTCTACATGTCTGTTAGGACATCTGTAAGGACACAGTGCACCAGGAGTGTCGTCTATCTATCTATTCACTAAGACATTTCTCAAGGCTTTCGTGATTTACTTCCCACACTGGGTTCTAACTGAATCTGGTGGTGAAGACTCAGCACTAAGCATGTTGTTAGTTTGGATGCATTGAGAGGATTTCTGTTTTAAAGGCAATTAAACAGGAAGGTTCTGGAGGCATTGATGTGGGAGTTTAGGATGCAGGGAGCAAGAATGAAAGGTTGAAATGGCCAAAACTGGGTTAAAGAGGACAAAAACATGCTTAGGGGCCCAAGGTACAAAAGAAGAGGGTAGAAAAAAGAGTGCGTTCTGAGACTTTCTGGAATCGTGTATGATTCTGGTAGCACATTCAATATTTCCATGGTACTATGCACACTATTTCCAACCTACAAGGAGCTTGACTGCATTTGGATAGATGACGACACTGGGCTATGGAGGAGCTTAAGACATTTCCTCAACTTTTTTATTCAGATTCTATCTTTGCAGTGAGTGAAACTCTATTATTCTATTCTATTCTATTCTATTCTATTCTATTCTATTCTATTCTATTCTATTCTATCCTATCCTATCCCATCCCATCCCATCCCATCCCATCCCATCCCATCCCATCCCATTCAAAATAGTAGCCCACTCCCCATTGTCCACACCCTCTTATCCTCTAACCTACTTCAGTTCTTCCGAGTGAGGGCAGAGTATTGCAGTTGATGTACTGTATGCTTCAATTGTTCACTACCAAACACCAATGACTTGAGAAGAATACTAGGAACTTCAAGACCACAGGGGGCCACAAAGAGCCAGTCTGAGAGAAGGAAACAAACACAGGAGTTATACAGAAGCAGCAAGGAGATCACAGTAGTGGATTAACTGCAGCAGATTGAGCAGTGTCCTAAGGACTCCTGTAAGATCCACTTTCCACTGAGGTCTAACAATGGTAAGCTAAGCCAGGTGCTCCAGACCACCTGCTAACTCCAGGTTAGTCCTGACAATTCCCTAAGACACACGTACTCTCATTGTGCAGATAATCAAATTAAGTCCTTTGCCCAGTTTCAATCTCAAGATTTCACCTTGGGTTCCAGTATGTATCCACCACATAACCATGCTAATATACCTCAGCTGTATTCCAAATAGTCTTGGCATCATTTCTTATATCTCACCTCTAGGCGAGTTGGTAGTTTCCACTTACTGTTAATGAAAACTTATAAATTCAACTTCTTATTAGCTATGTTATAGCCAATTTTATGGACACTTAATACCAAACTCAGATCTATTGTTATGGGCAAACTAAACAGCTGATTTAGCACTAAAAATATTGATTGGAGTGTGTGTGTGTGTGTGTGTGTGATGTGTGTGTGTGTGATGCATACGTTATGTGCACATGTGTATGGTGTATGCATATGTATGTGATGTGCAGGTACATTCACATGTGGGCACATGTGCCAGAGGTTGACATTAGAGTTTCTACTCAATTACTTTTGCAACTGGTTTTTATTTTGGGGGGGGGGAGCAGAGGCTCTCACTAGTCCTAGAATGTGTAGTTTGGTCTAGAATTGTGGGCCAAAGACCCCTGGATCCATATGCCCAGTGTCCCCTCAACACTGAGGCTACAGGCATGGTCCACCAGACCCAGCTTTCACATGGGTGCTGGGAATCCAAGTTCAGGTCTCATGCTTGCTCTTCAAGACCCATCAAATTTTCTCCCCATCCTTCTGCATTATTTGATTATGCAATTTATATATGACTATAAATAAAAATAAGATATTTAAATGGCCCATGAACCCATCAATCTAATATTATTTAATTCTTTCAGATACTTTTGTGTACTTACAATTTTTAAAGAAAAAATGGAAGCATATTATGACCAAATTTTATAATCCCCCATTTATCACAATTCTTACATTGTTGGTGCCCTGGTAACTATTTCCTGTCTATTTTCATGAATATTCTCAACATTATGGTTTTTTTTTTCATCCCAAAGCATTTTTCTTTTCTTTCTTTCTTTTTCTTTTTGGTTTTTTGAGATGGGGTTTCTCTCTGTAATAGCCCCGACTGTCCTGGACCTTGCTATGTAGACCAGGCTGGCCTCTGCTTCCCAAGTACTAGGATTAAAAGAGTGTGCCACCACCTCCAAAGCATTTTTCTAAAGAGAAGATGGAGACTTAGTCAAAGAAGAAAAAGGTCAAATTTAAACAAACAAATGCAAACAGGACACAATAAGCCTCCAAAAGCATTTGCAACATCTGTTTTTCTGTGCAGTGGAGGGCCCTGCATGTGGCCTGGACCCAAGTCACGGTCTCCAGGGGGCTTGTCGGGTAGGGTGTCAGCAACAGGTATAAGAAGGTACAGAGTTTGGGAGGCAAATTGAAACCTCAGTGGCCGCTCCAGCTGTAATCCTTCATGTAATTGCATAGCCAGATGCAGGGTTTGTGTTTGATTTGTCCTCATAGACGACAACCTCTCTAGGTAAGCCCATTTGGAGGCCTGGAGATAGAGCGGGCTTTCCTGTAAGGCGACTGTGAAAACACGAAAGGAAAAGCATTCTTGTGTAAGCTGGGGGCCGATTGGGTGAGTCTTTATCAAAACGTTATTCTACCCCAAAGGCATTCATCATTTTCAGCCAGGCTTTAAGCTGGTCTGTGTTGCCTCAAGCAGGTTGAAATAGCAGCATTCAGAAAAGAAAGGACACTCCTGGCCGCATCCAGGGGGCTGTCACGATGATTAATTAGCACTATAAGTCTCAGGTGGGTAATAGGGACTAACACAGTCTGGCCTACTGTTTGTCCTTATACATGACATGGGCTGGGCTCAGGCCCTGCATCCATCACCCCCACTCCACAGAAGTGGCTGCGCTTAATCCTAGCTTCCAGAAGTCAGTGGCAGCTTCTGGCTTCAAACCTGAGAAGATGGGAAGCCAGGCTGGCTTTGTGCTTAAATGCATTCTGTAACCCTGAGCCATAGGTTCAGTTTTCACAAATTTAGCCTGCTTCCACCAGCTTCTTCATCACTGGGCTGCTGCTTACATCTCTGACATCTCCTCCCCCACCCCACCCGCCCATTTCCTCTCACTTCCAGCCATCACCCGCACCCTTCCCCACCATACCCCAGGATGCATCTGCCTTTCCTCTTTGCTTGTCTCATCCCAGACATCCTTCTAAACCAAATTTAAGCACCACTGTCTTTGTAAAGTCTTGTTGGGTCCTCGTGGTGTGAGGAAAGTCCCTCCATTTATGCTTCTCTTAAGGATGCTGACTTCTCTGAAGGATGCTGACTTCTGGCTTTCTAGATGAATCCTTGACTTTCCCAGCTCGATCAAGAGCGTCTTAGTCAGGAAACTGTCATCTTTGCCATCGTCCAAGTTTCGATCCCTAAGTGTAGTGCCTTGGCACAAATGATAACAAGAAATGTAGATGAAAGGAGTAATATTTAAGTTCAAATATTCTACTTTATTACCTGCTTTAATACATCCCCCTTAGGCTCATGCGTCCCCATCCCATGGTACATTTCAGAAGAGTCCCTAACCTTCAGGAATAGACAGGAGAACAGATGGCCTGGAGTGGGTCCTTGTGGCCATCTTTCCCCAGCCTCTTCCTGTCTCTCTGCTTTCTGGCGGCTGTGATGTAAAGGGCTCTGTTCAGCCATGCCCTCCCTGCCGTGATGGACAGACACTTCTGAAGCTGTCAGTCATAATAAACTCTTCCCCCTGTATGTGGTCTCTTCCAGTTATTTTGTCACAGCAAGGAGAAAAGTGACAAACATAGTGACCTAGACTCGGTGCTGCTTTCCTCTGTCTCCCTCTCATCCCGTTCGCGTTGCATGCTGGGTTTGCCATACCTGATTATTGAGAAGGGGAAAATGGTCAGAGTCCACCGTGAAACGACAATGCCTTTCATATGGTGTTATTAGTCACCAAAACAGACACACATCAGAAACCAGTGAGCACATGAGCAGTCTGCTGGAGGCAGTCTGTGTGCCTATGATATTTTCCCTCCTAAGAGATCAGTTCTTCCAGAATCGTCCAAGTGGAAACTTCTGGCACACACCCAGTTTCCACTCTTCCCCAGTTTTCCTTGCCAGGGTTGATATAGGAATCTCACAACTTGGAATCGGTTCCCAGAAAAACAAATCCTTCTGGAGTCATTGGTATGCCATGCTTACCAGTACAGACCATAGATAAGGGCGTGGTCGCTGTCGCTCACTTAGAAGCCACAACCTACACCTTGTGATTTGAAAGAAAGCTCAGAATAGGAGTCATGTCTTAAAAGTGGGAAAAAAGTTGCATTATTTTAAGAAAAAAGAGAACAATTGAAAATTATTTTTACTGTTCTTAACTGTGAAAATGTGTATTGTGGGGGCAGTTGTCTGAGGAATCCTGTTGGAGAGACATGAGCTGTCCAAACTGAAGAGAGGTTGTTAGCAAGAACAGTGTGAACAGTTACCTGCTGAGCCATTTCTCCAGCACCTAGAGATGGAGCTGTCTTTCTTGATTTTTGAGTTCAAGAGCTGGAGATAGCATGTCATCTTACCTCAGTACACCTGGAAGGTTTAGACCTCAAAGTAAAAGCTAGGAACCTGCATCACATCAGCCCAAGCATAATTTATCCCTGAAGGGGTTCAGCTATTGAGCAGTGGGCCACCAATCACTATAATGCAGGTCACACAAAGGGTTAATGTTGGCTCATGGTTTTAAAGGTTTCTATGATTGGTTGGTGGTGTTGGGCACCTGGCAAAACAGCAGTGTGGCTGGAGCCTTCCAGAGAGTTTTCATGGAAGGCAAAACCTTAGGGCTTGGAGGAAAGGCGGGAGGGAGGGAGACAGAGAGAGACAGACCAAGACAGTGAGATAGAGAGAGGTGGAGACAGACAGACAGACACAGAAGGAGACAGAGATGAAGGGTTTCTCCACCGTGTCTTCTCAGGCACACCCCAAGTGACCTCAAGACTTGTCCCAAAAGCGTATCTCTCTTCCAGGCTCCCACGCCTCTTCCTAGCACCATGAATCACACCATTGGACACATGCAAATTTCAAACCACGGTTATCACCTGTTCCGAAGAGCCACAGTGATTAAAGCAGTCCAGACCTGACAATTGCAAGACCAGTATTCCCTGGTGACATAGCAAGAAGCCACGTCAGCAGGAGAGTGGCGAGTCCCACGTCCTCCCTGTTTGCTAGGATGGCGGACCTGAATGGTACCCTCTGGGCAGCAACATTCCTTGAGCTTTTCAATGAAAATGAAGTCTGTGATAAGTGTGCCGGGGTTTTCTTGTGAAAATTCCCAGAAATGAATTTTTCTAAGGTTTGAATAATAGCAAGAACGAATGTAAAAGAGGTGAGAAAACGTGCGTGGCTGCAGGGGAAAAAGTGTGGTGATTAGCTTAGTAGTGCAGCAGAAATAGTCACCAGGAATGAGGAATTGCCTCTAGTAGGTTGGCCTGTGGGGCATTTTCTTAGTTAGTGATTGGCATGGAAGTGGCCAGTCCAGCAATGCCGAAGACTGTGTTTATGCCACACCATTTTCCCCAAGGCTGTTTGCATCGTGAGCGGTCTTGGAAGACAGTGTCTCTCTCCAGAGCCGGGAGGTGGTTCCTTTACACGTGCAGCCAAGATGTGTGTGCAGTGAAGATCCTGTTGCTCTCCAGGACAAAGGCCAGTTTGGCTTATTGCCCACTGGAAGAGAACTGGGGTTTCTAGTGCCTTGTGGAATGTGCCTTTTCTTTGGAGCCACCAACCAGCTCCCAAATGACATGGAGACTTAATCATGAATGCTCAGCCTTAGCTGGCTCTTCTTGCTAGCTCTCACAACTTAACCTGTTTCTCCTCATCTACATATTGCCTCTGGGCTTTTTACTTTTTCTTTCTGTGTGTCCTACTCTGTCCATTGGCTGGAGTCTTTCTTCTTCCTTTTCTTTTCCTCTCCTCTCCTCTCCTTTTCCCTCTCCTCTCCTCCCCTCCCCTTCCCTTCCTTTCTCTTCCCTTCCCTTCCCTTCTCTCCTCCCCTCCCCTCTCCTCACCTCCTCTCCTTTTCTCTTATTTCCTCTTCTCTTTCTCCTTCCCTCATCTCCTCTCCTTCTTCCCTCTCTCCTAGATTTCTCCTCATACTAATTCTCTCTGCCTGCCAGCCATGCCTATCCCTCTCCTGCCCAACTATTGGCTATTCAGTGTTTTATTAGACCAATCAGGTGCCTTAGACAGGCAAGGTGAAACAGCCACACATCTTTACATAATTAAACAAACGCGCACAAACAAGTGTGACACAACTTTACATAGGTAACAAAGGTGGCAGAAACCAATGCAATACACCTTTACACAATTGAAATAGTATTTCATAGCAGAAACCAATGTAACACACCTTTACACAGTTAAAGTAATATCCCACAACATAAACAAATGTAGTACATCTTTGCCTAGTTAAAAGAATATTCCACAACAGGTTATCTCTCTTTTAATGCAACCCACAGCTCATGAAGATGCCACTGGTCCTCTGCAAGTTACCTTGTTACATATTGCCTCTAGGAATTGGCATTCAGGCTGATGCTCTGCCTGGTCTGGTGTCTGTCAATAGTGAGCTGCGATCTCTGACCCAAGGGTCTGAGACCTGTGCTGGCATCTGAGAAACCTGGGCAGGTTGACTTATGAAGCTGGAGTCCAGCAAAGGCTCACAGTTTTTGTAGGCATAGGCTCAGTGTGTAAGACATAGACCGAGTGTTCTGCTTGCAGAGCTGTGTATGGTCTTTTCTGTCTTCCTCCACTTTTCAAACTTGAGTCTTGCTAATTTCTACCAACAGTAAAACAGATAAATGGAACCATAGAGGAGGTGTGAGGGCAACTTCTTGGTTCTATAGATCAGTTGGGGAAAGTGGCCATGTGAATATGACTATCATCTATCCATCTCATTATTGGGTTTGAGCCTAGTCCAAGATGGCTGACTAATATGATGTCAGTGTAAAATTAGGACAGAGAGAGATGCAAAGGAATTACCAGGTGTAGTCAGACAGACAGAAAGCAGCATGTATACATAGACCTTCAACTTTTCGCTTCCAGATTAATGAGAAGAGAGAGTTCTGGTGTTTCAGCTCCCCACTCCTGCGCCAGGCTGTAGGACTTCGTTGTGGACACGAACATGCCAGTGCAACATTCTTTTCTGCTGTGGGTCTATATGGGGATTCAGTCTGTAGCCCTCTTCCCTCTTTCTTTAAGCCAGGACCTCACTGTTTGCCTCTGGCTGGTCTGGAACTCATGGTAGTGACCAGATTGGTCTCAGATGTGCAGAAACCCAGCTGTTGCTGCCTCTCTGGTGTTGGGATTAAAGACATGAGCCACTATGTTGGACTCTACTTTTTTTTTAATTTTACTTAGCTTTATTAATTTCAGAGAAGAATGAGTTAAAAGACCCAAGTATGATTGTGAAATGTATATCACGTGTTTCTGTCTTAAATATAATTAAATGGTTACCTTAAAACCCTTGGGGCCTGCAAGATGGCTCAGTGGGTAAAGGCATTTGCCAGCAAGCCTGAGTTACATGCCTGGAACCTCCATGGTGCAAGCTGGGAACTCCTCTGACTGCCTGACATGCGTGTGCTGTGGCATGTGCCCACCCAGACTCACACTAAGTAAATAAATAATGAATGTAATAAAAAGTTAAACATTGAATAAAATCCTTACATGTTCATTGCGCTATCTAGATCATCTTTGGGCAGTGAGAGCATTCTTTTCTATTGAAAATACGGTGCCTTTCCATGTGTCTTAGTGAGTAGATCAATTTTAGATTGGTTCACGGACCCTGCGCTATGCTGCAGAGGCTTTGGATTTGACCACCCTCCGTAAAAAGTGGACCTCATTTTTCCTCTGGGCACTGCACTTGAAGGATGAGTCACCTCTCCCTTGCAGGTGACCTCAGATCTCAACCAAAGTCCTTCCCTCTTTTGGGACTGTTGGGTTTTTCTTCATGCACTAGAGATTCGGGGCTCAGCCAAAGCTTTAAGCAGGGTTTACACACAGAGAGGAGGTTTGGGCTTTTCCATCTTTCTCTCCCATCTTTCTCTGTGTTGTATTGGCTGCATTGTCACATTGACCCTTCCGGCCAGCAAGACTGCGGTTCCTGTGTCATTTCTGTTTCGGTTTGCCCTCTGTCAGCCCTCTGGAACCTTACACTCACATGCTTGCTGAGTTTCCCAGGGTGTCCACTGCATTCTGTGTGGAGAGAGGAGCTATTTAGCTGTTAGGTTACCTGGATCAGAATTGGACTCTGAGAGAGAGTCCTTGCTGACCTGGATTTGGACACATTCTTGCTCTCTGGAACTCTCAGAATCCTCATCTCGAAAATGGAAATGATAACCTTAATGCATGCCTAGACTAAGTGATTGCAAGTGAGAATTAAATTAGATAACCCGGGGTTGGGGGGATGTGGCTTCAGTGACAAGCCGCCCTTGAAGAAGACCAGAGTTCTGTTCCCAGAATCCATCCTGGGTGGCTTACAGCCACCAGTAATTCTAGCTCCAGAGGGTTCTGATGTCTCTGACTTCCCCAGTCACATGCATTCACTTGTGTGCTCTTATGAACACATGAACACACACACATATGTACATACAATTAAAATAAATCTTTAAAATAGATAATGTAAAATATTTTTATAAAATTGCTGAGTTGGAAAAGGTTCAGTTAATGATCATTAGTGCTATTATATTTGTGTGTGCATTCATGTGCATATGTACACAATTGTATGTACAGGTACGCATGTTCATGAATGCCCATGTGGTGGCCATAGGTAGATGCTGGTGTCTTTCTCTGCTGCTCTCCACTTTACTCTGAAAGACAGCTTGTCACTGAGACTGGAGCTCACTGATCTGGCTGGGCAGGAGAGCACTATGTCATCCTCCAGCAGTGAGGTACAGAGATGCCCTGTGGCGCCCAGCTTATTTTCACACAGGCTGTGAAGATCCGAATTTAGATAATCATAGTTGGGCAGCAAGTGTTTACCCACGGACCACCTCTCCTGCTTTGTTGATTTCTAATGTGTACTGTAGACCAGGCTGGACCTGAACTCACAGTCATCCTCCTCCCTCAGTCTCCTGAACTATGATTATGGGAGTGAGCCACCAGACCTGGCCAGATGGTCATTCTTGGTTGTTTATTAGTTTGTTTGTTTGTTTTTCTTACATTTTATATGTATGAGTGTTTTATCTGGCATGTATGTTTCTGTACCATAGGCATGCAGTGCCTCCAGGGGCCAGAAGTGGGTGTCAGATCCCCTGAAACAGTGAGCCACCATGTGGGTGCTGGAAATAGAACCTAGGACCTCTGGAAGATGTGCACAGTGTCATTCACACCTGTGAGTGTGCAGTGTTACCCACACCTGTGAGTGTGCAGGGTTATCTACACCTGTGCAGTGTTATCCACACCTGTGAGTGTGCAGTGTCACACACACCTGTGAGTGTGCAGTGTCATCCATACCTGTGAGTGCCCAGTGTTATCCACACCTGTGCAGTGTCACCCACACCTGTGAGTGCCCAGTGTTATCCACACCTGTGAGTGTGAAGTGTCACCCACACCTGTGAGTGTGCAGTGTCATCTACACCTGTGAGTGTGCAGGGTTATCCACACCTGTGAGTATGCAGTGTCACCCACACCTGTAAGTGTGCAGTGTTACCCACACCTGTGAGTGTGCAGGGTTACCCACACCTGTGAGTGTGCAGTGTCATCCATACCTGTGAGTGCCCAGTGTTATCCACACCTGTGCAGTGTCACCCACACCTGTGAGTGTGCAGTGTCACACACACACACACCACCCCACACACCAGAGCCCCTAGATATTTGTTGTCTGCAGCTGGTGGCTCAGGAGTGAGCATTTCTTCTTCTGAGGAGGGATCAGGGTATGCGAATCAGGACATGGGTTAGCTTTTAATATCCAAGCAAGTCATTTTCTTTCATCCCACATGCTACCAGGGCAATGACTTCACTAAGGTAAATTAGTCCTGGGCCATGGTTTCACTCGGACACATTTGTCACCATTCCTGTTCTCTGAACGTTTTGACTCAGACTTTGAGTTTGGATTAAGTTGTCACAGGGCTTAATTTGATGGGGAAAAGGAATGAAAAGGACATAAAGAAATGAGGAGAATCAGCCCTGCCAAGCAATTTTCTCTTTTCAGTTGGCCAAACAGCATTTTGTGGGGACAGTGGTGCTTGCTTGAGTCCTGCAGCTGTCCTCACGATTGCCCCGGAGACCCCTGCCTGAGCTCAGCCCTGCTGATCTCCCCCAGTGTCATTCCTGGAAATCTAATTGCATTGGCTTTGCCATGAGCACCCATACACATTTAATGAGATTTATGTGTCTGCGCTCAGAGAGTTCTAGATCCTCTCTGCATTTCTTTTGGAATTAGTCCGACACTGGCTGTTTTCCAGGCTTAATGGCTGAAAGGTCCCTTCCAAAGGGGGAAGGAATTTACTGATAGACTTTAATAAAAGTTTGTACAAAAACTAATTCTTCATAAAAGCCTGAAAAATGCCCCCCCCACACACAGCATCCAGACAGCAACATGATTGCAGACTCTGGGATTTCATCTCTGCCAGCCTTCCTCGGGGTCTGTAGACTGTCAGCAATGGATCTGCATTTGTAAATAGAGAATAACTTCATGACAGTTTAATGGGGTTGAAGAAAAGAATTGCCTTTTTTTTTTCTTCCTGTGTAATGCGGGTGAACCATAGTGGGGGATTTGCAAGAGATAAGATCCTGAATGTGAGGCTACAACAAACATAGATAATCTTATTGCATTTCTTGCCTTAGACTGTCTACCAGACAACAGCAAGTTCCCTGGAAAAATGAGCAGATTGCTTGCCAGACAGTCTGAAGGGAGGAGACCTGGGAGGTGCGGAGGGGACAGAAGCAGCAGTTGGTGGCCTTTCTTGGATGCCTACTCTGCCTCAGTGGTTTGATGACTCTTTGATCCCCATGCCTGGGAGGACTTCCCTGTTTTAGCCTTGCTCAAATACAGTGTCCAACATCATCATTTGAAATTTGCTTTCTACAGGAGCAGAGTCAAGACTCAGGAGCCCTGGGTCTCACTCACCAGGCACAGCGGCTAATGCCTATAGTCTTGGCACTCTGATGTATGGGGTAGGAGGATTTCTGCAAGTTTGAGACCAGCCTGAGCTACAGATTGAGACCATTTCTCAAAACAAAACAAAACCCTGCATAACAACATCCCCCAACTCAAATTATATCTTGCCTATGAATTGAAAATTTCCTCCAACTTCAATTACAAAAATAGAATTAGTAATAACAACATGCATTGCATACCCTAACACTGTACCAAGGTGTTCAGTGATCAGAAGGTGCATTTGGAATACTCCAGATATTTGGAGATTTTGGTGGTGCATTCTGGTAGGAAAGATTGGCTGCTGTACGTTTTTCCCTCCAGGTAACTGGAGAGATATATTGTAAGGAGGCCCTAACGCTTTGTTTTAGCAGTAAAGTAGGACTGGTTAGGATTTATTCCTCCTGGTAGATTTCTTCACGGAAAAGGCATTGTGGAAGCAGCAATTGACCAGTTCATTCTAAAGCTACTGTTAATTCAGGTGCAAACCAGACCCTGTAAACCCCCTTTTGTCTCGTCACCCAGGGAGTGGATTAAGAAAGAAAAGACTGGAATTAGAAAGCCTCACATGAGAGGACTCGGCCAGCCAATTGAGGAACACTTAAGGTTGGGCCAAGTCAGTGCAGGGGAAGCCATGTGCGGGGTTGTTGGAGTCGGAGAGCCAGCTCGGACTCTCGCTGCCTCAGTCTATAAGCTGTGATTTGAGGCTCATAGCACATAGCTAAGGTCTTGGGTGACACAGCTTGTCTGCATGCTTCTTGTATTGCAGGCAGAAAATGGTAGAAGTCCATGTGGATGAGAACAGAAAACATTAAACCACAAATCCACACTAGGGTGTGGGTGCAGGTCGGGAGTAAACGCGTATGCCTATATCCTCTGGGCATTCTCTTCATGTGTGTGGGGGAGAGTGGGGAGTATGATTTTGTATGTATGTATGTGAGGAGGGGTGTGTGACAGCCAAGAGGTCACTTTGGATGTTTTCCTCCCTTGTCCTCGCCTTAATGTTTTAGACAAGGTCTCCCATTGAACCTTGAACTCACGGATTGGTGGGTCGGTGATCGCCAGTAACTGCCCATCTCCACTTTGTGGTGCTGCTACAGCTGTGTGCTGTTGTGCCCTACTTTCCTGTGGGCACTGGGGCTCTGAACTCAGGCCTTCATGCTTGCATGGTGAGTGCCGGGTCATCTTCCCAGCCCCATTTCCTACGACCTCTGGGACTCCGTCCTGGGAAGGCTGTCTGATGGTCCTGCCACTTCCAGAGGCAGCTCATTCTCTCTTCCTCCACCTCCTCTTCTTTTAAAAAAAACTTAGGGTGTGTGTGTGTGTGTGTGTGTGTGTGTGTGTGTGTGTGTGTGTGTGTGTGCACGTGTCACACATACGTGCTCGCCTGCATGTGTGTCCGTGTGAGTGCAGGCGCCTGCAGAGGCCACAGGTATCTGACCCCCATGTCACTGGACTTACTGGTGATTGTAAGCCATCTTAATGCGGGTTCTGAGACCTGAACTCAAGGCCTCTGAAAGACACCTTGCTGGTTTTAGGATGCCTATGCACACCTAACTACAGAGGGGTCTCCCCAGATCCTACACCCTTATTCTAACCATTCAAGTTGCTTAAATCTCCACTCTTTAACACCTCAAAATAGAGATTAAATTTTAATACATGAACCCATTGGGAGACACGTAACCACGTACGTGTTCCATCAACTGTTTCACCTGCCTTAGCAAAGTAAACGCCAAGCTTTTCTCCCAGGAGCAGTCTGGGTCTGGGATTGGCAACCAAGACTGATGAGGACTGAGGAGCTCTGCCTTCTGTCATGCGAGCCAGTTGCTGGGGGGGGGTCCACATCTTCATCAGGTGGTCCCCTTGGGTATCAAGCCCTGGTCGTGAAGGGGAAAGAGCCTGGGAAGCAAGCAGTCCATGGAAGCATTTCTCTAGAGTGTCCCATGCCATGCCCACCCACAGCCTGTCCGTTGGAACTTAGTCACGTGGCCACACTCATTGCAATGGAGGTTGGTGGAAAGCTCCCACCTTAATGTTAGGGCATGTGGTTTTCCCCTCAGACTTCAGACTCTATGGTCTCATGCTAAACTTGCCATGTCTCCCCCAAACCCACTCCTTCTTTAGTAAGTTTTTCACCTTACTGTCAGAGCTGCTCAGTTATGGGTGTGAGAAAGGAAGCCTCCCCCTTGATTCCTGTATGAATCCACTTCCAGCATTCAATAGTCAGAGTCCACTATCCTAGCTGCCCGTTGGATCCCGGCTCTTCTTATCCTCATAGTCACGGCTGTAATTAAAATCCTTCTGCTTGTTGCCTCGCTGCCACACTGACTCCTATTGTCTGGTTCTGCTATGGTCTGCATCTTCTTGTAATAAAACCTTATTTAAGTAGAAAATTGGATAATTCTATTCTTTTTTACTTACCTTTTTGTTTTTTTAGCTTATTTGATTTTTAGTAAATTAGTGAACCCAGTGATAAGTGCTAAACTATTACACAGAGGTACGGAAACAGAGGTATAGAATGTTGGCTGAGCATTCAGATAAAATCATCCCATTCTGTCCGCAAGCCTAGACACACTCTGGATAAATGTGAGAAAATAATTATAGGAGAACCATGGGGGTGGGGATTTGAAGCTTGGAGGAAATGACTGATATAGGACAAGTTGTACACCCCTCCCCCCCCACGAGGTTGAAGTATAGCCATAGTACAAGGAGGCTAAATGCCAACAGAAAATTGAAATCTTTTTTGGCCAGATGAGCAAGGAAGCTTCTAGGGAGTGTGGGGTGTATGCCAGGAGAGAAAGAGCCAGGAAACAAGAACCCCAAGGTCTGTGTGTAGTGTCTGCCCATGTCACTGACTAGCCTTAGCCTTGTATGGAGAGAGCAGATTGAAAGCAGACCAAACTGATATGTGACCGGGTTTGCAACTGAACAGCTTGCAAAGAAGAAAATGTAAGTTGTCTTTTAAAAAAATTCATAGAATCTAGAATATTCACAACATAAAAAGCATAATAAAAAGAACATAAGAAAAAGTTTCAACATTCAGAACTATTAAAAAAAAAATAAAGTGATCTAATCTTAAGGAATCCAGAGACAAGCTGATGCCAGTTTCAGTGTGGCCTGTATTTTGTGACTTTTTTTTGACAGGGATACTGACGTGGATCTTATGAGCATACTCAGGAAGAAAAGGAAAGTGCAGCTGATGCAACTAAAAAGATGGCAAATGTTATCAAGTTGGGGATATAAAAAATAAAAGGAGAAGTTCGAAATCTGCACTGCAATGAACCTGTTCAAAGTGCGGACTTAAGAACAGCTTGGAGATAGCAAAGAGAAAGAATGTGACCTTGAAGATTACCCACTTTGAAAAAGAGAAAGAAAACTAAGAATAGCATCAGCAGAAACATATTCATGTGAGACGATGCAAAAACCCTAACACATTGATATTTGGACTTTTGGAAGAAGAGGGCAAGAAAAAGGGACAGAATGACACATTTAAAGAATTCACCACGGGATGAGTCTCAAAACAAGTGAATAGAATAATATGTGAATTCAAGAAGCCCAGGGAGCACAACTTGAAAAGTAGTCAAGTGAAACAAGGTGACAAACACCTACATACAAACATGCTTTACTTGACAGCAGATTTCTCATCAGAAGCCACGGGAGACAGAAAATAGTGGAAAACCATTTTTAAAGTGTGTGTGTGTGGGGGGGGGATATCACAGAGAAGGGTGATGCTCTGACCACGCCAGAATTACATACCCAGCAAAACTCTCTTTCAAAATATAGGCTAAAGAATACGATGTTTTCCGATGAAGATAAGCTAAGTGGAAGTGATTGATGTCATAACTTTTGAAAACAATCACTGCTGGTCTGGGGGAAAAGAGAATTTTAGAAGTAGAGGAAAAAATTCACCAGAAATGACAGATATTTGAGAAAACATGCCGTTTGAACGTCACAGTGGCTCAGTGAGGCCATCACAAACACTCGAAGGCCACACAGACTGGGCACTGGAGAATTGCCTCAGCAGTTAGGAGCACTTGCTGTCCCTCAGGGGACCTGAATCTAGTTTCCAGGACCCATGCTGGCTTCTCCCAACCACCTAAGATCTAACACTTCCTTCTGGCTTTCACAGGCTCCCTGCCTCCCACATAAACAAAAACTAAATTGGTTTTCAAAGTTGCACACAAGAAAGACATAGCAGGGAGGATCAAGGGTTTAGCCAAGGGCATACATAAGCAAAGCTTGTATTCAAGTTAATATTTATTTCCTTGAATGTAAAACGGGGCTTTCTGAAGGGGAAGCACCATTCAGAAGAGAAGGTATGCCTGCACTTCTGTCTCCTCCTTTGGATGAAAACATCGGAAGGAGAGCTCTGGGGGACTGGGAAGCGAGGGTAAGGGCAGGGGAGATGGAGGGACTCTTGTTGGGGTGACTCGGCTTCCCATACTTCTGTGAGGATTTTGTCAGCTTGGCCTTTGAGGCAAGTGCTAGCCAGGATGTACGGAGTTCATCACGGGCCTTGGAGCGGATTCAGGTTACTGAACCAGGCCCTGTCAGTAGTGAGCACGGCATCAATGTAAGGTATTTTGGGCATCTCATGTACGAAGGTGAGAGGGCTCAAGGAGCCTGATGGCCCCAAACAGGAGAAACGACTTTCTTTGATCCTTGGTTCTCTCTAACTCGTGACTCACTTTCACACGATGCAGAGTAGACGCCGTGGCCACCTTTCCTTCCACCAGAGATCCCAGGTGGCTTCAGAACATCCCTCCACTCCTCAGTCAGCTGGACTCCACCGCCTCTCTGTGTAACTACCATTTATTTCCCTGTCGGGCTGAACTCTCATTGCCGCTGACCCTTCATCCTTAGCCCTCACTCCAGGCTACTCCTAACCGCGCTGCTGAGTTCTTTTCATTCTCCAAAGGGAAAAAAAGCATCTCTAACTCCCGGCTGTACTGTATGCCTCCTATTCTGTGAGCATCCTGCAAACGGCCACATTCTTGCCTTAGTCATGTGTCTGTCTGAAACAGCTGGATGGGGTTCAGTAAGCATATTGCTTTAACTAAGCCATTCGCTGATCCTTCAGTAGGTCTGATTAAAGACAAGAAAGCAAGAATTGCAAACAGAGCTTAGCTGATCACCGGTTTGAAGTTACTTATAAAACTGACACAATCTGAATCAAGCTCAACTACTGTGACCAAAACTTTTAATCAAGAACAGGAGTCTGGATGGCATTTCCTAGCCCTTGGTCATTGGGCGGTGTTCCTTCCTACAGGCGCGTGTGTGGGTATCCACATCTGCCCACTCCAATCCAGCTCAACAAACAAGGGTGGGTCCCTAGTTGCCCTCTACACCTGAGGGCAGAAACAGAAACTGATTCTTTTTATGCCAGAGATGAGCCCTGGACAACAAAAACTGAGAGGAGCAATTTGTAAACATGGAAACGTTTATTAGTTTGGGCGGAAAGTCAAAATCTCTAAATTTTTCTGACGTCTCATTCTTGAAGTCTTAGGCTCACGTTGGCCCCTGTAGTGGACAAGACTCCTGTTAATTTATATTTACAAGATGAAGATAATGGCTTGCACTCCGCTAGATAGATATTTTTCCACACCAGACATAGTCCAGGGGTGTGGTGACCTCCACCATACACCCACCGCGCTTCCCTTTCCCTTCCCTACTCCAAAGTACGCACGCATGCACGTACGCACAGCTGAGGAGCCGTGGCACCTGACAAGTTACCCGAGGAGACTATCCAGCACCTTCTGTGCCTCAGGTAAACAGTGGCGTGAGGCCTGTGTAGAGGATGGATGCTGTGGCAGCCAGGATAAAGGATGGTGGTGTGGCCCTTCACTGCCCCTCCGCTGCCTGCTTGCTCTCTCCGGCTCCCACAGCCTTTCTCTTCCCAACACAGTATTTTCTTTCCTTCTGCTGCCCTAGCCATGGTCTGGGGGAAGGTTTTCATATCCGTCTCCCTTTGTTTGCTTTGGTGGTGTTTTGTTTTTGATTTTCGTTTTTTTGAGACAGGGCCACAGGTAGCTTGGGTTGACCTCCAACTTTCTATACATCTGAAGATGACCTTGAACTTCTGAGCATTTTGCTTTCACCTCCCCCCATCCCCCAGTGCAGGGATTATAGGCATGGGCCACTGTGCACATGCTCAATTCATACAGAGTTGGGGATTGGGCTTAGGGCTCTGCACATTCTAGGCAATCATTCTAACCACTAACGTAGCCACACTCCCAGCTCTCCACCAGTGTTTCTTCCTACTTCGTCACAAGACAGGCCATGGTATAGAGACAGATCAGAATCCATGGAGGCTGCTTGTTTCCTAGACCAGGAAGCAGAGACGATTTTTTTCTGTCCTCAGAGTGAAAGAAATATCTGGTTCAGATGCTGAAGCCTGTGCCTTCCATGATCAAGGCCCTAGTTTCACAAAGAGTCCTGAGGTAGACACAGGAAGATCAGGGGGCATTACACACACACACACACACACACACACACACACACACACACACACACCATTGTCCCCTGCCACATCTTAAGAATCAACATTTCCTCAAGACAAAGGTTAACTTAGCTTGTAACAAGCTTAAAGTTGCAATAAAGCTGGAGTTTCCTAGCTGTGGATCACAACTCTCAGACTGACTACGTGGGTTGGAAACACAGAAGCAAAAAACCACCCCTGGCCAAGTTAGAACATCTCCTTTCTGTTCCATTTTCATAGCTGATGTCTCAGACAGGGCAGAGTAAGGAGCTATGTATACATTTAGATAGCAAGGTAGTATAGAGCTATGTATAGACTTAGATAGTATAGGTAGTATAGAGTTAGATTATATAGGTAGTATAGTATAGAGTTATGTATAGAGTTGACAGTATAGGAAGTATAGAGTTAGATTACAAAGGTAGTTTAGTATAGAGCTAGGTATAGAGTTAGACAGTATAGGTAGTATAGAGTTAGATTATATAGGTAGTTTAGTATAGAGCTAGGTATAGAGTTAGACAGTATAGGTAGTATAGAGTTAGATTATATAGGTAGTTTAGTATAGAGCTAGGTATAGAGTTAGACAGTATAGGTAGTATAGAGTTAGATTATATAGGTAGTATAGTATAGAGCTAGGTATAGAGCTAGACAATATAGGGTTAGAAGTGGTGTTTCAAACAGATTCACAGTCTTGTTCCAGCTCTGTTTCCACTCAGTCAAGACTGCACTTGGTCACCATCATCAGAAAAGCTGACTGGTGATGATGGCTCAACCCAGGGGCGCCTCCTTATACAACCAGAAGTCCACTGGGAGGCAGGCCAGGGCCAGCTTAGTGGCCCAAGGAGTCCATGTAGACCAGCTCCTTCTAGCTTCCTGCCTTGAGTCCTTAGGGGTTTGTTGTGGGACAAAAATGTAAGCCCGGAGATCTCTATGGAATGTCGTTTATTCTCAGCAAAGGATGCAGTGATGGTGAAATAAACGAGCTGAAGCACTCAGGGCGTTCCCAGGAGGAAGGCTGCTTTTGGTTTCAGCTGGGACTTTCCCCAAGAGTATTCCAAAGCAGAGACTCCATAGGAGAAGATGCCTAAATCCCCTGGGGTCTGCCAAGCAGTGAGCACACAAATACCCACATCGGGAATGACTGCAGGGATGAGATTTCTCAGAAGATGAAAGTGCTCATCACTAAGCTCAACACCCTGAGTTCTGTACCTGGTGATCCATGTGGTACAAGGAAAGATCATGCTTCCCAAAGTGACTTCTGACCTCTGCACACAGGCCAAGTCATGGACATATGTCCCAACCCCATACACACAGGTAAGAAACTTAAAAAGAGAATGACTTTAAAAAAATTCTTCTGGGCAGTGGTGGTGCACACCTCTAATCCCAACACTTGGGAGGCAAAGGCAGGTGGATGAACTCTGTAAGTTCGAAGCCAACCTGGTCTTCAAAGTGATTTCCAGAACAGCCAGGACTGTTACCAAAGAAACCATGTCTCTGGGTGGTGGTGGGACAGGGGTGGGGTGGGGTGGGGAGTATTATTATTATGTAAGACCAACTTAGTTATGAGCAGAACTTTCTGTAATTATTTTGATACTCTTTTTCTACTGCATAGCCACACTTGTGTATCATGGTGGCAAGCAGTGGGGTGGGTCAGAGAAGGAAGAGATATATGGGAGAGAAACTGTCTACTTGCAGAGTGACTAGGGGCAGAGAGGCCCAGGGTGACTTGGTTCTTGAGTTTAAGGGGTTGGGATGATGGTGAGGCCATTAACCAGAAAGAAGTGATGGGAGAGTTATCTACAAGGGCCAGAAAAGGGGAAGTTCAGTTGGGGAAAACACAGAGATTCTAAGGCTTAGCAGGAGCACTTCCGGGTGGAAATGTTTGGATTTCAAACGCATAAGGGAGGTCTGCAGAGACACAACACTGAGTGACATCGGTGACACGGAAGGAAGAAGGTAAGGCTTCACCATTGCCTTCTTAAATCCAGAGATGGTGATGGAGCTTTCCATCAGCTGTAGGAATTCACTCACTGACCGTATCCACAGTTGGGTAAATGAAGCCTGCAATTATCAGGAGAACATGAGCCCTGTGGAGGTCGACTGAGGGAAAACACAAACCTCCAGTTCCCTATAACTGCAGGGGAACTGGGGAAGGGCAGCTATTTTTGAGTTCCTAGGAATAAATAATTCATTGGCTTATGTAACTTTAATGTTTTGTACACTTCACCTTATTTGTTGCTCTTCCAAGCTCTGTGAGGATGAGGATGTGAGGAGGAAGGCTAGAGACTATTCTTCTTCTTCTTCTTCTTCTTCTTCTTCTTCTTCTTCTTCTTCTTCTTCTTCTTCTTCTTCTTCTTCTTCTTCTTCTCCTCCTCCTCCTCCTCCTCCTCCTCCTCCTCCTCCTCCTCCTCCTCCTCCTCCTCCTCCTCTTCCTCCTCCTCCTCCTCCTTCTTCTTCTTTGTCTTCCCTCTTCCTCCTCCTCCTCCTTCTCTTTTGGGTTTTCAAGACAGGGTTTCAGGGTTTCTCTGTGGCTTTTGGGGCTGTCCTGGACATAGCTCTGTAGACCAGGGCTGGTCTCGAACTTGCAGAGACCCACCTGCCTCTGCCTCCCCAGTACATGTGCCACCACTGCCCGCTTAGGGCGTGTTTTTCTATATTGACAAATGAGGAAAGATATGCAGGTGAGCCTTATAGTCCACCAAGTGGGCTCATAGCAGAGAGCAGAGCTCTAACCAGCCAACTTGCTTGCTGACACCCTGGCCAGCGTGTTAGCCCCTTCCATGCTGATCTCATGTCTACACCTAAGTCCTTACATGTAAATCACAGTACTCTCTGCACCTCTTCAAATTCACAGGAATTTTCAGAAATGGTCCCCAAGGCCTGGTCCACTTGGGAAACAGAATGTGCAGATTCGTAAGCCCCACCCTCAGGTTCTGTTTCAGTGTGTTTGTGGGGAGTCTGGGAATCTGTGTTCCATATCCATCTGATACAGATGGCTTACCCACCCATTTCATCAGTCAGTAAAGAAAAGGGGATGGGGGACAGATACCTAAATCTCTTCTGTTTCCTCCCTTGCTCCTTCCTCCAACTTAGAGATGAGAAGTTACTGGATTATGAGACATGGAAGATGTCATAGCTGCTAACAGATACTGTCACTGTACCTTTAAATGTCAAGTGGTCACATGTCCCTCTGCTTCGCGATGCTGCTGTGATGGGATACAACTCAGATAAGCCATCTTCCTTCAGCACAATCTTCTTGGTCTTACCTTTTGCTTCTCTTATGTACTTTCCCAAACGTGGCCATGGCAACTCTGGGTCTCCTGGCCATTTGAAGCAACCAGAAGGCAATGAGGAGGTTGAGTTGGAAGGTAGAGGGTCTCCTTTACACTCAGACATGATGGCAAGCTGTCCTTCATCTCACTGGTGTCCACATCAGATGTGCCACAGAGTGGGGGTGCGTAAAAATGAAACTCTACATTGCTTAATCTTGTTTCCTGGGCTGGAGAGATGGCTCAGCCATTAAGGGCTAGGCTCACAACCAAAAATAGAATCTTGTTTCCTTGGTGGACAAGAGACACAAGATGAATAGTTAACATCTAATGAGTGTGTACTGTGTGCCAAACAGTGAGTACTTTGTGTGAATGAATGTGCCTGATCTTCAGGACCCTGTATGAAACTACCATGATGGTTACATTTTTTAACCTCGATGAGAAATAATGCACAACGTTTTCACACTGGTGAGAGATGGGAAAAAGCCTTGAGACCAGAGATGCAGACTCTGCTCTGAAGCCCACTCTGACTCAGCCACTCCTCTTGTTTTGTTCTGGAATACCCAGCTGAGAGGAAGGTTAATAGTGGCTGGCTCATTTCCTGTCAGGTTGACAAAGTTTAACGCCTGGGAATGTAAGGATGCAGGCATTATAGTGGCCTGCCCCTGTCACCTGGCAGAACACACTCAGGCAGTACCCTGGTCAGCCCAGTGTTCTGTGGCTGCTACATCACTAAATAGTCTGCACACAGGTACAAAGGACCTTTAAGAGAAAAACAACACTTACTTCCACCCTCTCCTGATTCCCCTGAAGCCAATGTTGCAATTCCCACAATCTCAGTGGTCCCAAGCCCCACATGGGTGAACCCTCTTCAACAGTTCCACTTTCTCTGAGACAGCTGTAGGAATGTTAGTCCCTATCTTACAGGAAACTATTCACTAGGAGGAAAGGTTGTACCATGAGTTAACGTGAATCCGGTGTGACAGTCCTCCAATGGTTTTACTCTGCCAAAAGTATGCCAACACTGGTGGACACTGGCCTCAGCACAGTAGTTTCCAGATTTTCTTTCTGGAGGTGAATGGGCCTAACTCAGCATTTTTCAGTTTCTCAAGTTAGTAAGTACACTGACGTCATTTGGACATTGCAAGAATCCACATATTAGGCCAAATTCCACCCTGGGGTCAACATCCATCACCCCTTCTCAAATCAACCCCCAAGAGCATGGTTAAGTGAGGGTAAAACTTGGCCGGAAGCTTGTTATTTTTTGCAGTTTTAATTACACATACCTCATCCATTTGCTGAATTAGATGGTTTGCTGGGGGAAACTTTGCTGATTAGCTTGTTTCAAAGTCTGGTTGTTCCAGTGTTTAACTCAGGAATTCCAGGATAACAGTCAAATAGTCAAGAAATGGGAAAGAACATGAAATACAGAATATCTAGTCCAAACCCTATGGTTTTATTAAAAAAAAAAAAAAAGTCAGAAGCAACAATAAACAAACCCCTGGAATTTGGAAGGAAAAGTATTCAGCCACACCAAACCAATTGATGAACTAGGCAAAGAAAAATATAACCCAGGTTATATTCCCTCCGGGTGGTACAATTTCCACAGTCCCAGCTTGAAAGGGTGGCTGTACCCAGGGATTTCCTGTTGTTGTATGCAGCACTAGAAAGAGCCAGATTTTTAGAGCCAGATTGAATCCAAGTCTAAGTAGCTTGTACGACTGGGTCCTGGACAGATGGAAATGGAGGAGGCAGGAGGATACATCACTATCTTCTTCCTGACTGTAGATGCATGGTGACAAGTGGCCTCAGGATGCTACAGCCATGACTGCCCTGCCATAGAGTATACGCTTGAACTTTGAACTAAAAGAAGCCCTTCCACCCTTAGGTTGCTTTTGTGAGGGTATTTTTTTCCACAGTGAAAAGGAAAGTTACTAATATAGTCACCCATGGGATTCTGGTAGATTTAGGTCCAAGAGAGGCTGTTTCCACAGTGTCCTGAGAGATGATAGCTTTCTTTGCCATCAGGAACATCTTCAGGCAAGCTTTGCCTTGGTGTGTCAAAATGGCTGTCTGCCACTCCAGGGTTTCCTTCTAGAGATTCTAGACCATAAAACAAAACAAACAAACAACTGTTAGAGTAAGGTTTTTCCCACCGCCGGTCCCACCACCACACCAGCCCCAAATAACACACGGAGACTCTGTTTTTGATATAATGCTGTTGGTCAGTTACTAGTTTCTTATCAGCTAGCTGTGTCTTAAATATTAACCCATTTCTATTTATCTAAGTATTTCCACGTGATCTTATCTTACCAGAGAGAGAGGTTGGCATTCTGTTCTCTCTATCTTTCATCTTGAATCTCCCCCTACTACTTCCTCCCTCCTCCTTGTCTCCTAGTCCCGCCTATCTTGCTTTCCTATTGGCCAACAGTGCTTTATTCATTAACCAATACGAGAAACATATTTACAGAATGACATCTCCCATCAAACAACAACAACAACAACAACAAAACCAGAAAGAAAGAAAAGCTTTCATTCTTAGTATTTCTAATAATTAAGGCCTCAAGATTAAGCCTCATTGAATCTGGCTTGAAAACAAATGGACACACACGCACACACACACACACACACACACACACACACACCATGCACAGACGGACAAATATCTGCAAATTTACCATGAATTGTTAGAAGGTTTGAAAGTCAGGTTGGTGCTGGAAGGTCAGGTTGAGGGTACGCCTCTTTTGGGGGGGGGGTTACTGGTGGGAATAGATGGGATGATTTGCTATCAATGTATAAGTTGAAGACAGAGGTGGTTAGTTCTACATAAAGCAATCCAATCACCCTGGACTGGATAAAGATGGGTTAATTTGGACTAACAAAGCCAAGGCCACTCTCTCTTCCCTTACCCTATATTTATCAACCACTGGGGGCTTTGTTCTCTTAAAATTGCTTTAGGTTTAGTCTGTACAAAGGACACAGGTGGTACTAAAGTTATCACTTCTTCATCTAAATAATTAGGCTTTCCTGATTTAGAGCAAAGAAACAGAATATACTTCCCATCAGATATGTTTGATCTATTATCAAAAGGAACGGTATATTATGTTAAAACAAACAAACAAAACAGGCTTTCGAATAGGGACACAAAATGCCACTTGCCATCACACTAGAGTTAGCACATTCGGTAGAACTGTGTTTGGCTTAGATAGTTAGAATGTTGCATTAAGATAAAACATTCATAAAATGACTATGAACTAGGACTGTAACTAAGTATTGAGAGTGCAAATACTTTAAAGATGTTTACCAGGACTGTGTTGCAAGCATTCAGTAAACAGGAAATGCTGGGGTAGTTCTCTAGAACTGGCCATGTGTTTGCCATCTGCTACAGTGTCCTCCAGTGCTCATATGCTGGGAACTTAATCTCCCATGCGGCAGCATTGGGAAGCGGGGTCTAGCTGATCATGGTGATAGAGGAGACAGTCCTAGTCCATAAGAGAATGGCAGCTTATAAGGGGAAAAGCAAGCCCCCTGTGAGGATGTGTAGGGTTGTTCTGATTGGGTATGTTAATTAGGTGAGCCAAAGGGGGCGGGGATTGATTGCTGGACTTCAATACTTTGATAGCTGGACCTTGGTAGTCAGCCTCAGGAGGAGGAAATGGCCAATAAGAGAATAGACTTGGTGGCTAGCATTAGAAATACAACAGTTTAGCAAGACAGAAGGAAGGGGGGAGGACAAAGCTTTGCCAGAGCTGTTTCCCGTGCTTGGGCCTGCTAGAGTCCTTCAGTAATATATTCTTGTCACTCCAACACTTGGGCAGCTGAGGCAGGAGGATTATGTGTTAGAGTTTAGCCTTGGCTATACAGTAACACCCTGTCCTAAAAAAGTGGGTGGGTGGGGACTTAGTTACTGTGAGAGTAGGTTTATCATAGACAAAGCATTTTAACTCCTCCCCATACCCCTTTCTGACATTTGTTGTGGCTGATGCATCTTGAAGACCCCGATAAGAGTTGAAATCCTTGATCTTGGATTTCTCAGCCACCAGAAGTGTAAAGAAGACGTCTTTGTTCTCTATAGCATACTCATTCTTGAGTATTTTATTTTAGTAGCATGAAACAAGATAAAGTACTGTCCTCTAGACAGGGTAGGAAGTTAAAATTTAGAACCCAGAAAAGCACAGTGGACAGTTCATAAGTCTCTGTGGACAGAGAGGAAAAAATGTGTTCAATACTCAGCTTCCTCAGAGATCCACTGTGTGACAGAGGGGGTCTTGTGCTTAAACTCCATCTGTTAAGCTAGCACAAGAATCACATTAGATTTTCAAAGCAATGGTGACCATTAAAAGTTGTAATGTGTTTCAAGTCATTTGACACGTGCTGTGTGCCATAAAGTGGGTTGTGAAAGGGTAGATGACTTGGTAAATTTTGCTTTTATTTCCTACCAACCTTCCCTTAGCATCAATATTCACATGTTACATACAGAACAGACAGACAGACACACACACACACACACACACACACACACACACACACACACACACATGCAGACTCACAAGGCTCATCTTGGGAAGAGAAAAGGCCTATGTCTTCCTGCAGCAGAGCAACGGGAGGAAAGTCTTAAGTACCTGCCCTGTGCTGGGGCTGAAAACACTTTGTCACCTGTCATTGTTCCAGGCCATCTGATAATCTGTTCTTTCAGCCCGAGGCTTCCACTGTGCAATGTGTGATCTAGACACAAAAGCTGGAAAGGTTGACGATGCATGGGGAAACAGGCAGAGAAAATATTTGGGTCTCTGTGTGATTCATGGCTGAGATTCTCACAGACCGAAAACTCATTTTGCCTTAATGCTAAAGCAACTGCTAACTGCATGGCAGAGAAGGTGAAATGGGAGAGGGTGAGGGGATGGATAGCAACCCTGGCTATCTTTGTCGGCATTTGAGCCTCTTGTACACTGTAGACATGTCAATGGTGACAATTGCTCCTTACCGGGGACACTTTTTTATGTTTACTTTTCTTTCAAGTAAGCTAAGCTGCTTCGATTTGATTGTCAGTCAGATCCTCACCTTACTCCTTCTTCTCTGAGTGGGGAACACTAATTGCCAGGCTATCATTTTGGCAGTCCGGTTGCTTTGAACACTCTGCTGACACCTTGAGGAAACTAAACTTGCACTGTAAGGTGCACCCTACCTGGATTGATGGAGCCCCCTCCAGTATCCACTGCTCTGGCCTTGGGAGACTTCAGTCCCAGCAAGACAAGCCTTGATGGGCCCCAGCTGGCCTCGTTCACCCTGAAGCAATGTCACTTGGTCTACGATGGGAACGCTTTCCAGGTGCCTCCACAGAAAGTTCCCTGGTATGGTATGAGGCCTGTGATGGCTTCTCATGTAAAGCCATGATCAGTGGAACTCGAAGCCGTGGTGTGTGTGTGTGTGTGTGTGTGTGTGTGTGTGTGTGTGTGTGTGTGTGTGTCCGTGCACTTAGTATGTGGAGATAACTTTCAAGAGTTAGTTCTCTCTGTCATGTGGGTTCCAGGCATGGAACTCCTGCCTTCAGGATGGGCAGCAAGTGTCTTTACCCATTGCACCTCCTTGCAAGGCTGGTGTTATTATTTTGAGCAAACCTTTGTTGGGTAAACTAATAATAACAAAAAGGTTTTGTTTTCTCTGCATTCACTAAATATTTGACGCATTTTCTGCCTTATATAACTTTCCTTCTCTATAAATAACACTTTTCCTCAAAACCAAATGTGCCAACTGTAGTGGCATCTTGTTTTGCCAATAAACTTGAGGTAATGGCCTTAGGATGTGGCGTTGGTGTGCAGAAGTGGCCCCTTATGAGGAAGAGGAAGAGGATTTGTAGAGACAGGAGCTCTGTCAATTTTTTGATATGAGGATTTCGTAGTGGTAAGAGCTCCCGTGGCTGGCTGCTCTGCTTCTCTGAGCTTTCAGCTTTCACTCCTTTAATATCTGACTCTGGATTTTTATTATAAAGACCAATTAAACTTATGCTTCAGTTTTAGTCTCTTTCTCTTTCCTCTTGTTCTGTTTTGCAAGTTTCTGTTGTCAGACCCTAAAGCCAACTATTCTAGTTTGGTGGTGAATGTGTGTGTTCATCCATGGTTGAAATATCAAGATCATGTTTCCAACCCTGGCATTTCTTTTTGATGGTCTTGGGTCTCCTGGCTTATATTATATATTTGTTCTTCTATAAGGTCTTTTTTGTCATTAAACCCTTTAGTATATAATCATGCCAACAGTGCTTTCATATTTGATTTGTTGGTCTCTTTAAACCGAGTTTTGTGTCTTTTGATGTGCATCATAGATTTTGTGCCAAGGGAGATGCGGTCTACAGGTCTTTAGTTATAGTATTAGGTGTATGTAGGGGGTGTGTCCTGCAGTCCCATAGTTAGTTGCCAGTCTTTGGAAGATTCTATGACCCCCTGGGCTATGAATTTCACATGTATTTACTTTCAAAAACACATTGCTTTGAAAGATTTTATTATATTCATAATTGTGTGTGTGTGTGTCTATGTGTCTGTGTATGTGTGTGTCTGTGTATGTGTGGGTACATATATGCATAAATGCAGTGACCACAGAATCCACAAGAGGGTGTCAGATCTCCCTGGAGCTAGAGTTACAGGATGTTATGAGCCACCTGCCACGGGTGCTCAGAACTGAGTTCAGGTCCTTTGCAAGAGCGGTAAAGGGCTCTTAACCACTATGCCATCTCTCCAGTCCCCAACACTTCTTAACCTCATCCCTTCTGTTCCCAGCCTGTGGCACAAGGAGAACTGGAAGGGCTTTAGTTTAGATTTCCCCTTCCCAGCTGCACCTTAGGCTCTAATAAAATCCCTGCAGACTGTGCTCATGTCAAACAGTTGTTCATGAAGAAAGGCATTGTTGAGAACAGAATGTTCCGATGTACTTCAAGATGAGGGTTCCCTAATGTTCAGTACCCCCACTTTTTACTTTTCCTAGTTATTTATACTCTACCATTCTCCTTTCCTTTCCTCCCTCCAAACCCAGAGACAAACCCTTCCGTGCTCTTTCAACTTCATCAGCCTTTTCATTAGTTGTTTGCATATATGTATAATATATGTATATGCATATATATTCCTGAAATTCATAGTCTGCATAATGTTACTTGGAATGAAGCAGAGATTGTCTAAACCACTTCTGTTTCCATCTCAGTGGTAATAAATAGTCTGTGAGGATCGAACACCAGAAGTTTTAGGAAACTAAGCATCTAATTGAACTATGCTTACAGAGAGAGACAGAGTATAATGATAGGAGAAAAGATAAACAAACAAGCAAACCCAAACCAAACAACAACAACGCCCTCCATGCTAGCTTTACTTAAACTGTGCGGCTGGAACACACTGATGCCCTAGATATTCACTCCATTTGTGTGTAACACATTAAAGAACTAGCAAGGGTTAGCCCACCAAGCATTGTCCTTTCCAAGAATGAGCATATGCCCTGCAAGGCTCAGATGAGAAGGGGTGTGGACTGCTGCTGACCCACTCCTTTACTATATTGTAAAATATGCATGAGCCACGGACTACATCAAAAGCCGTACTTCATAGCGGATGATCAGAGCCTGTATATGTAGAATTGTAGGTGCCCGCTGGTATGTTTGGCGTTGGCCCGTATAAAGTATGAAGGATGCAATGTCCTTTGTCACATTTCTCTGTCCCAGTACTCTCTATATACTTTCATGTGATTCAGCTTGGGAAGATGAAGGCAGTCACTTTCCCCTCGTTCTGAGGATAACACGAATGAGTGTTAGTGCTCTGTGTGTGAGCGCTAACTGTGGCCGCTATTGGGCAATAGCCAGGAAAATAAGAACTGATCTCAGGTCACGTTGATGGGGATGTAAGTTTTGAAGGAAAGCTATTGGGATAAACAAAAGCCTGAGAGCAACTTGACTCTACCCTACTAGAATGGGGGACATGGTAGTGTAAGACCCGCGAGAGTGTGGTCCCTCACGCTCCCACTCAGGAAAGGCGCCCCCCCCCATCACTCACAAGAAGCGGTCTTGATGCAAATGCATAAGGTTCTTTATATTCCAGTATACTGGGGCCGTCAGCCATACACCATGCAGGGTAGAGGGCTGAGGACCTCTCACACAGAATTGAGGCAGCTTCTATAGGGTTACAACAAAGCCCGAACATCGTGAACCAATCACCTAGTGCATCCAGAGCAGACCAATTAATTTAAAGCATCCAAGCCCGCGCTTAGACCAGGAAGTCTGCTTTCGCATAGGCTTCTGGGTTTGGTGACAAGGCTCATTTCCTGTGTTCATTCACTCACAGGTTACCGTAAACATTAAAGTAGGTGACTGTCAGCTTGGGATTTAAGACTCCCAGCTTCCTGGGGTCACTGAAGAATTAGGCTATATTTTTCCATCCTAACAGTAGAGATTGGCCACAAAGCTTGGATGGACCAGTTCAGTCACCTCCCCAGACTGTCTCCCCTAACTACTGGCTCTTGTGTAGGCATCTCTACGGCTGGCTTGCCTTTCACTGACAACATGGGGACACAACTGGAGTAGAACCTCCAAGCAATGGTTTGGAGTCACACCTGTCTTGGTAGCCTGGTGAAATGCCAGGGCTGGTTGGTGGAAAGAACGCTTCCTGGCTTTCCTCTACAAGGTGTGTGTGTGTGTGTGTGTGTGTGTGTGTGTGTGTGTGTGTGTGTGTAACATTTTTCCAGGCAGGAGGGGGAAGCTGGTATCCAGCAAAACCTAGACCCTGGAGTAGAGACCAGAAGGAAACTAGGTTTCTGGAGGGATTGGCCCTCATTCCAGGGGTGGGGACTCTAGCTCTTTAAAGGTGGCCGAGAAAGAATTGAATTTTGTGGGCTCCTAGGACCCCAGCGTTGACACCTCTGGTGAGGGACGTCCTCTGGTTGTGTCTAAAGCCTCCTCGGTGGGGTTGCTTGCTCATGCTACCAGAGGAATTTAAAACCGCTCTATTGTCTGGTTTTATGCAATACTCAATTTCCTCAAAGTCTTCCATGACTGTTGTTTAAAGAGATCAAAACCGCCATGCTGAGCAGGCAGGAAAGAGCGGCCAGCCCCATATTGCAGATTAGAACAGAGGGTGCATTTTCTCTTAGGGGGGTCACAGCTGGCTCCAGAGCTTAGCAGCAAATCTTATGGGGGGGGGCGCACAGCTGTGAGTGGAGGTTTGTATTCTGCATTGTTGAGTCCTTGTTGCCTGGCCCTGTCCTGCCTTAGATGCAAATGATTTGGGGGTGGTGGAACTAAAAAGGAAACCCCCAGAAGTCAGGACTGTCTGGAGACCAGGCAGGGTTGAGCCTTTAGGAAGAAGGAACTGGGGTCCCGGAGAGTGTCTGGAAGTCACTGCATGACCTGCCTGGTACACAGTGGGGGGGTTTGTAATAGAAAGACAGTCCACAGTGCTGCGGGGACAAAGAATGCTTGAATTCATTTGTTTCACCAGAAAGAAAGGGCCCAAAGCAGGAAGGAGCACGGATGCTATGCTTAGCCTCTGTGTTGCCCAGATCCGTTGACTCATAGGCCCTCAGAGCTCAGTTCTTGCTATCTGTTATCTTTATAGCCCGCCTTATCTTTCCCTCCCCTGCTGGCCAGTACTTTAAGGTTCCAGATCCTTCGTCATCTTTGTCCCACAACAAAGCTCCTTGGACTCAGTTTGAAGAAAAATGGAATGGCTCTCCCTTACTGCTTACATGGTGGAAAGAGGGCAGAGGGTTTTGCAGACATGGGTTGCAGGGTCCCTTGATGCCCATCAAAACGTCTGCCTCCATCCCAGACTTCCCAGAAATTCTCTGCTGCCTCGGCCTCTGCCCTGGCTCCAACCCAAGCCCAGGTGTGCTGCTGGCTGAGTCACACAGCTGGTGAGGAGCAGGTGGGGGAAGCAGTCTTCAAAGCCAATGAGGCATGCAATCCTGAGCAGAGGCCCAGGGCTGGGAAAGAGGGTGCTTTGTTCTTCTCCTCCACCCAGGCCAGCAGGCCCTCTGCTTGACACTGGGGACACCAGCTTCTCAGCCGCCCTGTGAGGCTGCCAGACTTGCAAGAGGGGTGTCATGGCCATGACTACAAATGCAGAGTACTTATTTTGTGGTGACCCTTAGCTTTGAATATTTAGCCTGGCTTGCAGAAAGCCTAACTTGTGAGCATGTCTGTTAGCTGAATATCAGGAGCCAATAGCCATAAGAGTAGTGATCACAGCCATGGTGAGCCTTTTACTCACCATGGTGGCCAGATATTGTTGCAAAAGTTTAATTACGTTGCAAAAGTTACTTTGCTGAAATCCTCACAGGAGGACAACAGGGAGTTATAGCAGACACATTTTTACAGTGAATGAAGCCTGCTGCTCAACATGTAAGAGGTTTGGGGACAAAATATGTGTCTTCATCCATTCTGTGCTCCTGGAAGGTGCTGCAGATTGGGTAATTTATAGAGAACACCACAAATACACTTTCTCAGTTCTAGAGGTTGAAATGTGCCAGACCGGGCGTTCTCCATCAGCACAGTATCTGCTGTGCAGTGTGGGGACCTGAGCTTGAGTCCCTAGCACTCACAGTAAAAGCTGGTTATGGTGCCATGAGCCTGTCACTCCATCGCTTGGGGTTGGGGCAGAGAAAGGTAAAGGTGCAGAGCTTGGTACCAGCCAGTAATTGAGGGACTCTGACTTCAAAGAGTAAAGCGAAGAGTAGTAGAGAAAGATATCCGATGTTTATCTCTGGCCACTACAGGCACACAGGCATTCATGAGCACCCATATGTACATGTGTGCAGACACACACACACACACACACACACACACACACACACACTCTCTCTCTCTCTCTCTCACACACACACACTCACACACACACACTCACACTCACACACACACTCACACACACACACACTCACACACACTCACACACACTTCTCACTCTCTCTCTCTCTCTCTCTCTCTCTCTCTCACACACACACACACACACACACACATATACACACAGTCCAAGATTAGGGGGTCAATGTCTAATAAGGACTTTCTTGCTACATCCTTATGTGGTAGTGGGAAGGGGCAGAAAGGAATAAACCCTGTCTCTGAGCTGTGGAAGAGCAGGAGAACCCATCCTGTGACCATTTCACTAACCGTTTGTTTGAAGTGTACAAATTTATATAACACAGAGAGATAATCCATAGGCAGTTCGTGAAGATCAAATCAGGACAGTAAACATGTTTCTATCTCCTTAGGCACTTACAATTTTGTTTTCAGTTTACACACAGTAGTTGTATGTATTTTTGGACCATAACTCAGTGAATGTACACATGTGTCCTGATCAACCCTTACTTCTTCTATCTCCTTATCATTATTGCTGTGTTTAGAGCCTTCCCGAATTGCATAGTGACTTGTGGTGAATTACAGTCTCCCATTGTTCTTGCTTCTTTATTTAAGAGTTATCTGCCCATCCACTGGAATGAAGAATTCATGACCCAAATGCCTTCCAACACCATTACCTTGTGGATATTGCCAACATATTCATTTTGGGGGAGGCATTCCAACCATAGCAATATGTCACAACAAGTTCATGTCAGAGTCAACCTCAGGTCTTTCTGACATCTAGCTCCACACCTATGACCACTGCGTTACACATGACTTCTCTTATTTGCACAGGCAGCTTCATTTGTGTCTGCAGATGTGGTGTGACTGCCGTTACAGACATAGCCACACCCCTTGATGGAATTGGATGAAGCAGGTGTGTGCGCAGAGCTCTGCCGTGTTTCAGGACCTCCGACCTCACCCCTCCCCTCATACTACCCAGCTGACCTTTCACCAACTTTTTGTTGTTCTTCAACACAGCAGGCCTTCTTTGGCTCAGGGACATGCTACCTTCTGTTTGCTCATTCTGTTCCTCGAGTCATTGACTACTGGCCTCTTCCTGCCTCTTTCTCAGATCTGATTAAATTTTTCATTGGCTGAGAGGTTGTCTGTCTCTAACCTCTCTCTCTCTCTCTCTCTCTCTCTCTCTCTCTCGCTCTCTCTCTGTCTCTCTGTCTCTCTCTGTCTCTGTCTCTCTCTGTCTCTGTCTCTCTCTTGCTCTCTCTCTCTTGCTCTCTCTCTCTGTCTGTCTCTCTGTCTCTGTTTCTCTCTCTGTGTCTCTGTTTCTCTCTCTCTCTCTGTCTCTGTCTCTCTGTTTCTCTCTCTCTGTGTCTCTCTCTGTCTCTGTTTCTCTGTCTCTGTCTCTGTCTTTCTCTCTCTCTCTCTCTGTGTGTGTGTGTGTGTGTGTGTGTGTGTGTGTGTGATATGTAGGCACATCTGGCCTGTGAACCTGAAATGGAGGCCACGCCCCTTTGGGCGTGGTTTCAGGCAGAAGGAAGGAAGTGCAAAGAGAGGAACTTGGGGTGTGGCTTTCCTTTGCATGCTCTTACTGTTGGGTCAGCAGACATGGTAGAGAGAACAGGGAAATGCTCAGGTGGTTCTTGGTATTTTCTGTGTAATTATTCCTCAACAAACACCCATTTATCATTTATCTTGGGTCTAGTGATATCACTACATCCTCGCCTTTAGTATGTATGTATGTATGTATGTATGTATGTATGTATGTATGTATGTTTGTAATCACCTCTCTGCTCTCCCGTTCCATTGCCCTAAGCTCTAATCCTGTCCACTACTTCAATTTCCTTCCTAGCTCTCACCTGGCACTGCAAACTCTGTGTTCAGAACAGTTTATAACCCATGGAGGAGCCAGCAAATAGCTGTTGAATGACGGTATTGGCAAACGAAGTGGTCCAGGTGCACTGATTCAGATTATAAAGCCAATCTCCTATTTATATATAACTTCAAGCAAACACTGACATGTCAAGGTAGAAGTTGGTGTAGTCTGACTGTTGAATATAGTAAACAAACAGCACAAAGCATGTAAAAATAAGAAAAAAAATTGTGCTCACATAGAAATTACACGATTGTAATCACTGAGTGAAAAGTCAAAATTTTGGATATGATGCCACATAAAAGGTTATTTGTTACCCATATGAATATGTGTACTTAGAACTCCATAGCAGAGACTATGCACACCTTCTCTTCAGTCTCCTAATTGTCCCAGCAACAATCAATACCTATCTTCAGAAATGCCAGACTGCTTTTAGCTGAGTCAATGTGGCTGAATTAAGAAATGGATTGGGTGTCTTCCACATTACAAGTTTGAGTCCTTTTTGGATACAATCGCTAAAACTGGATGATTTACATGAGAACTCTTACCATCTATTTCCATATGTGTGAAATCAGAATGCAATAACATGTTGAGGATTTTGCTCATTCATTCATAGTTTTGGAGCATATATTCTGTGTGGTAGGTAGTTTGAAAGAAAAAGATGCCCACAGTGAGTGGCACTATTAGGAGGTGTGGCCTTGTTGGACTAGGTGTGGCCTTGTTGGAGGAAGTGTGTCACTGTGGGGGTGGGCTTTGAGGTCTCCTGAGCTCAAACTATGCCCAGTGACACAGTTGCTTCTACTGTCTGGGGATTATGATGTAGGACTCCCAGCTCTTTCTCCATCACCATGTCTGCCTGCTCATCACCATTGCTATGGGCCATGCTCATAATGGACTAAACCTCTGAACTGTAAGCTAGCACCAATAAAATGCTTTCCTTTGAAAGAGTTGTCACAATTATGGTGTCTCTTCACAGCAATAGGAACCCTAATCAAGACAAGATGTATAGAGCAAAATATGCAAAGATCCCTGATCCTTGGAGTTGATACTTGAGTGGCCACATGTAAAAGCATTTTCACACCAGTAAGTGCCAGCTTAGCATTCTGTGTTCTGTTGGCTGTCTTTTTGCCAGATATCTGGAGAGTCAACTACATTTCAGTGCCTGTGATAACCGGCCTTGGTTGTCAAGGCCTTGAGACACAGGAAGCTCTAATAGAACACACCAGTTGGGGTTGGGTAGGGGCACTTCCAGAGAGGACTGACACATGGCACAGAGCCTGAGGGGAAAAAGAGCTCCCTGAATGTGGACCACATTCTCCAATGGACTGGGACCACAGATGATAAAGGTCATCCAAGGCAGGCAGTGTGCAGGTTGGCAAGTTCCCCCCTATTTTTCTGAGTGAGGGTATCTACCAGGGCTGCCATCTGTTGACAGCAAACTCTTTTGGCCTCTGAGCACGGGCTCAATGCTAGATCCTCTTCAGGGAACACACAGGCTTTTGGGTCAAGATTGAGATTGCCTGAGATCTCCTGCTTGGGAACTTGGCCGCTCTGGCACACAGACAGCCACTGATAAAGTTCTTAGTCTTTGTCATGTAAGCCAACCCAATAAATCCACTTTTACTATACACACATTCTAGAGAATGCATAGTAAATATATACCTGAGCATAGATATGTTGTAAATGAATATAGCTCTAGAGGACACAGCCTAATAGAGTCTGTTTTCCTCATCTGACTCTGTGAGCATGGACACTCATGGCGATACATCCTCTTCTCAGACTCAAATCCCTGTTGCTAGTGATGGATGTAGAGTTGGGACTGTGATCCAGGTCTGGAGATTGAAATAGGAAAGGAGAACATCTGGAGGCTTAGGCAGAAGTTATCCTTTCTTCTATAAATGGAAGACAGCATGATGGCTAAACTGTTTTGCCTCTGGAAATGGTCATGTGCAGACACCACATCTGGAATTGGCATAGATGAGTTAAGTAAATAAGGAAGAAAATAATATGGAAGATATAAAGAATTGAATGGGGGTCTGGGTTCTCAAAGGTCTTGTTACCCTTCATTCAAGCTTTGCACTTAATGCCACACTGTTAAAATCAGTGTGAATCAGCATTTTCAGATACCTGTATTCAAAGATCTTTATTGATCTGTGTTTATGCAACTCTTTCCCTCATTAGCAAGATCATGGGACTCAGGTATATTTCATATTTATGTTTGTATTTGAGACTGGTTGGCTCGTAGATCAACGGTGATATGTCTGCTATCATGTATTTATATCTTGGGCACATAAATCTTTTATAGGTTTTGCAGGCCTTATATTCACCACTTTACACACTTACAAAAGAACACAATAAAAACTAGTTTCTTAGTACTTGAATATTATAGATCTACAATTAAAAAATTTAAAAATTCATGTACATTAAATCCAGGTTCTCAGACTTAGGATTCCTGTGGCAGGTTAATGTGAGGTCATGACCTATGACAAACAACCCACATTTCTTTTATAAAACCCTTGAGTGTGGCTGAGCCTGCAAAAAAGCAAGGAGTGTCCAAGCTCTGATGTCACTGTTCTTGTCATCAAACAGGGTGAGGGCGGTGCCCACCTGCACTGTGAGATCATGGGAACTGGACAAGGTTTGCCCTGAGCTCTGAACTGAAAGCCTGAGGTCTGGTGATGTAGTGTTGACAAGGTGGAGAGGACAAGACAAAAACTGCTGAGACGCATTTGACTGATGGGCCTCTGCACGTGAGGCTCGCTCGAGCGCTGTCATCGCCACCTGGAGCACGCCTACCACACAATTTTACTTCACCTCAGTTCTGCTAATACTCTACCTCTATTGCATGTCTGCACTGTGAGGGATATAAAGACAGGGACTATGTCACCCTTTCCTAAGGAAATAATCTTAAATAAATTGGCTAGGTGGTGCCTGGACAGGGACATTCTAGGTGGAGAAGAGCGTGAGCACAGAGTTCCAGGGAGACTGGTTACCCAGGAGGACCTGCCAGCTCCTCTCTCTGGTGCACTTATCTCCCCTTCACTCTCAACATCACACTGGCAGGCGTGTGTGTGTGAGAAAATAGAGGTACCACTGGTTTCTGATCTGGAGCTGGAAGAGGGAAGGAGGAATAGCCAGCAATGGAGCCGTTGCGATACATTCATGTCCTATTTCACTTCATCTGGGCATTAAGGGACGAGTGTCTGATTTGAACTAGCATGCAAAGGACATGCTGATGACGTCAGCTAATTCACAAGGTGGTTACGTCCTAAGGAATTTGGAAAACAATATTCAGTCCTACCTAGGGCTATGATCTCCTCTGGCATGGACTCTTGTTTGAAGTAACAGGCATGGATTCTCCCCCATGAAGCAGGTCTCAAACCCAGTCAGACTCTTGTAACACAGTGTCCCCATTGTACAACTGGGCTCGCCTTGCTTGGCAGGCTGGTCTTGCAGATGGTAGAATCCATACCTGGATAGGACCAGTGATGCCTCACCCTCCACATCAACCTAGACAGCACCTTCCAGAACCACATTCACACCGCGGTTAGACTAAAGGTGTCATAAAACAAAACCCAAAGTCACCATCTGGGAAAGGAAAGGCTAGCCAGGATGTTGTGGGGCCGATAGCGATGAGAGGAAGAGAGGGAATGGGGGAGGTAACCAGAATACGTCATATGAAATTTCCAAAGAACAAAATGTATCAATAAAGAAGTTAATTAAAAAAAAAAAGAAAGGTTTCTTGGCCTTTAGGACTGCAACAGGCCAAAGAGCAACCAGCCCCAAGCTCTCACCTGATGCCTAGGACAGAGCCTCATCATGGGAAGTGACCCCTCCGAGGTCATCACGGCTAATATTCAGGAATTTTATCCCCTTCCCTAGCCATTTGCCCCCAGCCCCCACCCCAGACCTCCATAACCAACTTAGCTTCAACCCTGGAGCTCCAGCGAATCTCTGTCCTTGGCGTGTGCTCGTAGATTCATTAAACCCACAGCATGGTTCGCAGGGTGCACATGCTCCTCCTGCCCCACCCACACCTGTGTTTCTAAAGACGGCGCCTCTGGTTTGTATCAGGGGTTGAACATAATCACGCTGCTAACTGATGCACAGATGTCGCCTTTGTAATCCTCAAGTCCTCTTGTGAGCTGCAAGCATTTGTTCGCCCTTTTTCTCTTTTATAGATCCAGAGGCCATGGGGATGTAAATGCTCAACCCCAACTCACACAACTGGTGTCTAACTGATTCAGGATTTTAGCCACGACTACTGACTGCAAGTTTGCATTCACACCCAGGCAGCCACAGAGCTTTCCAGCCCATGCCTGCTATCTGTGGCTGCCTTTCCCCCAACGGAAGCCTGACCTCTGTGGGCCAGAGGTGCTGATGGACTGGGTGTCCATGCATTTCCCGAGGCAAGAGTATCCCTATACAAAAGGGACTCTTAAAAGTCCACACGCCACCCACTTTAATAACAGGGTTGGTGTCGGGCAAGGTCAGAATGGAAATCCATCCTGTATTGAAAGGCGTTCTTTTCTTCTTCCAGGAGAATTGTGTGGTTTCGTGATATTTCCCTTTGCTTGCTTTTTAATGCAAAACCAATCTAATCCTTAGAACTCTGTGAGAGAGAGAAAGCCACACTAATTTTCGCTATCCTAAGCTGTAGCAACTGTTGGATTTCCATAGTCCATATATGGGAAAGCTGGAAATGTTTTTACCCAGGGCTGAGCAGGAGGAAACCATAGATCTTACTGTTTTCCATGCCATTCTGACTCAGGGTCAGCAACAGCCCTTGCTCAGGGTTCATCTCCATCTTCAGGTACTTTCTGCTCCTTCTCCATTAACCCAGCAGGGGAACTGCATAGATATGGTTCCATGGAACAGTATCTCCACTCCCAGGGTGCCCTGGGATGAGGCTACCTGTCAGGTTCCCGTATACTACCCAAGAGTGCCAGGACCCATTGCTTACTGTGACTTTACCGTTCCTTGTCCTTAGCCAAACTCCTATCGTGGCTTTTGATGTGAAAAAGCAATTTAAAAATGAACCATGACTAATATAACACATGGACACATTCACCACACACATTCTTTTAATTAAGAGAATCGGTACAGTGAGTTTTGCTGACAATTAACACCAATGCTTTAATGCTATTTTCTCTTATTGATTTATGAGGTACATGCTCAATGCAAATTAGGGGATAAATCATCAATGACACTGATTTGCTTGCCAGCCCTTCAATAAATGTATGTAATTAATTGTGGGTATGGGACTTTTCTGTACCAGTAAGATCCCTTGCCTCAGCTTAGCCTGTCCTCTCTGCTATGCTGTTCCCCTGCTGGGTTAATGGAGAAGGAGCAGAACGTACCTGAAGATGGAGTATGGGCGAGAGTGAAGCCATGGCCGTATCTGATATCCTGAGCTGCATGAGCAGTTTCTGCCCATTCCTCAGGAGAGGAAGTTTCCACTTGCATAAGGCTGCTAGTTGTTTCAGTCTGCATGATGTTCTGTAACACCCCAGGAGCCGATTGCTCCCACACAATGATGGCTGCAGCCTCAAGTGGCCAGGCTGGGAAAGAGCCTCAGCCTGTAGGGGTCACATGGAACATATCTACATCTGTGTGATTAACAGAGCCTGCTGCTTTAATCTTTTGAAATAGTTTTAATTTTACTGAGCATACATAGTCAAGGTTTCATTATGGCACTTTCAGACATGTACATAGCTAGCCCCCAAATATGTATATATAAATGTATATATAATACGTATTTGTCTGGCCCAACTCCTCTCTTTCTCCCTCCCTGATCTCCATGGTTCCCCTTCCCTGAGATAGGACCCCCTTCTGTTTTTATGTCACATGGTTTCATTAGCTTTTCCTTTTTATTAGCTTTTTACAGGTCTGCTGCCTGTAGACCTCTTCATCTCTTAGTGGCCCCTTTCTACTTTTTATGTCTTTTTTTTTTTACATAGCTAGCTAGCTAGATGATAGACAATAGAAAAAATAGATAATAGGAAAATAGGTGGATAGATGGTAGAAAGAAAGATGATAAAAAGACAGGCAGAAAGAGATATATGATAGATTAATGGAAAGACAGATAGATGATAGAAAGATGGATGTAAAGACAGCTAGATATAGATGACAGATAAATAGATGACAGATGTGTGATAGAGTGAGCGAGCCAGTGTATGACCAAAAATGTGGGTCATACATTTTTTTTTCTGAGTCTCTTTGCTCAACATGATCTCTAGTTCCACCCACTTTATGAGTATTCATTCATTCCTCATACATTCATATCTCAGACTGGCCTCAAACTCACTATACAGCTGAGGATGGATGACCTTGGATGTCTAGTTCTTCTGCTTCTATCTATCAAGGGCTGGGATTTCTGGTTTGCACCACCATGCCCGAACTTCTGAAGTTCTGGAAACCAAATCCAGGGCTTTGTACACCCTAGCAAACACTCTCTCAACTGAGCCGTCTCTTCAGTCCCAAGAATAACACTCCTGTTTATGCTGAATACAATTCCACGGTGCGTAGGTACCACTGATGCTTCACCCAGCCAGCTAATAGTCAGGACGTCTCGAGTCTCAGCAGACCCTTTTTGAATTTTGAACAATGTTGAGACTGTTGAAAGCTATGAAGCTGGTCATTCTGAGATGACCATGGCCTCTGAGACCATGACAGAATGATGTCAATTTAGGCTTGAACCTAAATTGTCCCCATCAAGCCAAATTGTCCCCATCAAGCTTGCTCCTAGATGTTTAGCCTCTAGTTTGAGGTGTGCTTTTGAAAGCTGGGGAGACATTATAATGTAGGGCTCGGATGATGGGTGGGTCTTTGAAAGCTATACAAACCTCTGATGCCAGCCTTTGGTGGCTGTTTCTGTCTGCCATGCAGTGGGAAGCTCCAGCAACATCCTTCCATGAGCTCTGCCATGCCTGCAGTACTGTGATGTGCTGTAACCTCCTGGCACCATGAGCTAAATCCACTTTTCCCCACCTTAGTTTGGTCACACTGACAAGAAAGAAATTCACATACGTACTCTCTGGCTACTTAACTCCTCATCATCCTGTACCTTCTGCCTCATTCATTGGGGTCCAGCAACACTGCATGTTTTCAAGTTCTTTGCATGTGACACGCCTGATGTTGATTTAAGGTGTTGGTGGCACTGGTCCCTCTTGGAGTGCTCTTCCACAAGCTTGTCCTAAGACTCCTTCTCCCCCATGATCCATGTTTCAGCTTGGGAATCCAATCTTCTGGGGGCTTTCCCCGACCAGGCTCAGAATAATCATCCTGCGCAAACTCCTGTTCATGATGTTGTTACTTCCAGAAGGGATCTTCTGCCTACAAGAGTTGTATCATTCTATGTCTCCGCCTATGGGTTGTGTAATCAGAGCACTCCACCAATCCTCAATGAAAAACAAGTATGCCTAGAATAAGCCTTGGTAGACTTAAGACCTTCTCTTCTTGGGGTTGTTTGTTACTATAGCACAGCTTAGCACTTTCTGATGAATAAGAACCGTGTTCTCTAGTAACCCCAGGATAAGCATAGCCAGAGACAGGAGACTACTCAGTGATTGCATGTGGACCAATTGAGCAGGGCCAAGAAGAGGAAAGGAAAAAAGATACGACCTTAGAGTCAGGTGCAGGTGAATAAATAACTCAGAATTGACTGCCGCATCTAGGATGCCGGCACAAAACGATAGAAATCCACCAATCTATTGGAATAATAGTTTCCAATTCTAAAAGATTCAGGCACAATTTGGTGGGGCTCGGGGGTCTTGGGGCAACCATCTTCTTCTCGGTGGTCAGTGTTTAGATCAACAGCCGCCCTAGATGTCTGTTGTCTCCTGAGGACAGATTGGGAGGATGCCGTTTTGAATCTGGCTCTTGATCTGATATTGCATTCCGAGAATTGAGCAAGAAACTTGCTTGCCTGCCTGCTTTGTGTGGCTCATGTGTGGGTTGCCATTGGGACGGGGCTTAAATCTCCGGGATTATATCTGGCCTGAAAAGTCTTGGTAGTGATGCATGTTGGAGGTCAGTTCCTGACTGTGTGGCCCCTAGGATGTAGAGTGAGTACAATTAAAAACAGATGCCCCCAACCACCAGCAAGCATGCTCAGTATTCCTGACCTCCCACGCCACGTGGCGTTGTTTCTCAGAGTGCAGGAAGTCTCTCTCTGGTGACATAGCAGTGTGAAGGACTGTCAAATTGTTGGAATTCTTTTGTTCTGAGGAGAATAAACGAGTTTTAGTTAAAATAAGATCCAGATTGCCTGAGAATGTCCAAGTCTAAGTACCCGCCAGTGCAAAACAACTTCTAGAGTGTTTGAATGAGACTTTTCCCAAGGATGGCTTTGGTGATGGAGATGCTGCCAGATACTGCATCACTAACTAAGTATCATGGAAAATGGCTTTGTCTTTTATTGCCATGTGTGTTAAGCAGCAGAGAGCAAGAAACTGGAACGCTCGAACCCCAGCTATGCTCAGGGGATGGAAAACAGCATGCTCTAGCTGTGGGGTTCTGGGAAGAATATTCAGAAAGAGAGAAGCAACACATTTGGGTTGGACTCAGCGAGAGTTGGATGTCATCATGTTAGCAAGCCCCCCGTGGCCACCAAGCACCACCCTGTTACCTTCTCTCTCAGATGTGTCTGAAGCTGTGTGGCACTCTAAACTTGGAAGAAGTTAGGTGGGACACACCGGGCTGTTAGCCTGGTCCCTGGTGGCATTTCCTGTGGGTTTGGGTCTTGCAGGGAATGAATCTCACAACCAACCTAAGTTCACTTCAGGAAGGCTGCTGGAGCTTTCAAGTTTGAATTTTAAAAGAAAGGTGTGTGTAGGTGTGTGTGTGGGGGGTATGTGGTGGGTGTGGCTGTGTGTGTGTGTGTGTGTGTGTGTGTGTAGGTATGTGGTGGGTATGGCTGAATGTGTGTGTGTGTGTGTGTGTGTGTGTGTGTATGTAGATATGTGGTGTGTGGGGGGTATGTGGTGTGTGTGTGTAGGTATGTGGTATGTATAAGTATGTGGTGTGTGTGTGTGTGTGTGTGTATGGGTATATGGTGTGTGTGTGTGTGTAGTTATGTGGTGGGTGTGTCTGTGGGTGTGTGTGTAGTTATGTGGTAGGTATGGCTGAATGTGTGTGTGTAGATATGTGGTGTGGGGGGTGGTGTGTGTGTGTATAGGTATGTAGTGGGTGTGTCTGTGGGGGTGTGTGTAGGTATGTGGTGAGTATGGCTATATGTGGGTGTGTGTGGATATGTGGTGTGTGTAGGTATGTGGTGTGTGTATCTGTGGGTGTGTGTGTAGGCATGTGGTGGCTATGGCTGAATGTGTGTGTGTGTGTGTGTGTGTGTGTGTGTGTGTGTAGGTATGTGGTGTGTGTGTGTAGGTATGTGGTGTGTGTGTGTGTGTGAGTGTGTGTAGGTATGTGGTGGGTATGGCTGTATGTGTGTGTGTGTGGATATGTGGTGTGTGTAGGTATGTGTGTGTGTGTGTGTGTGTGTGTGTGTGTGTAGGTATGTGGTGTGTGTGTGTGTGTGTGTGTGTGTGTGTGTGTGAGGTATGTGGTGGGTATGGCTGTATGTGGGTGTGTGTGTAAGTATGTGGTGGGTATGGCTGAATGTGTGTGTGTGTGTAGATATATGGTGTGTGTAGGTATGTGGTGTGTGTGTGTGTGTGTGTGTGTGTGTGTGTGTGTGTGTAGGTATGTGGTGGGTGTGTGTCCGTGTGTATCAGTAATGAGCTGTCTCCTCTTAGAATCCTATTAAAGCCCCTGTTCATGTCTGGAAAATTCATCTGATGACATTTGCCTGACCTCTTGGGAAATGGAAGAGGGGTGGAGCTTGCCAACAAGATGACTTCCTTCTTCCTCCACTTCCTGCAGCCGCCTGCTCCAGCAGAGCCCATGGCTGCCTTCCAGCTGGGCCTGAACCCTTGCTATCATGGACTCCACCCCACACATTTGTGTCTGTGTCTGGAAGCCCTGTGGCCTCTGGCTGTTGGCCTAGTAGAGCAAGACAGACTTTCTCAATCCAACAAAGGCTTTGGGGAGGAGAATTTAGAGAGGACTCCAGAAGCCAAGGGGTAAGGAATCCCCAGGTCTTTGTGGAATTTCTAGTGAAAACATGGGTCAATATTCATTTTTTTCTGAAAGTTCTTTGTTTCTGGAATGTTAGATTCTATTATTCCCTTTGTGGGGAAATGGGATAACATCAGCTCACACTGTTCAAATTTGTGCATTGTTGTAAAACTAGCACTCTCCCATGGTTCACACTGTGTGGACACTGTCCTGTCCACTGAGAATAGAAAGAACAGTTGAGGAAAGGTCCTGGGGTGGGAGAGATGGTCATTGGTTAAGAGTACTTGCTTCTCTTGCGGAGAACCTGGGTGTGGTACCCAGCATGAACACCAGGTGGCTCACAAATGCATGTAACTCCAGCCCCTGGGGGCCCCGTTGCCCGCTTCTGGACTTGTGATGGTACTGCACTCACATGGTGCACATACGAACAAGCAGGCACGCCCACAAATACATAAAATAAAGCATTCTTTAAAAAGTCCTAAGGGGGATGGGCAGGCAAGTGGGTAAAGTCCGGCCCTGGAATTAGTGCTGCAGTGGAGGTGTGTAAGGGGAGAACATGTCAAATCCTGCAGGAAGAGAGTCTGAAATTATTTCCTGCACACTTTCTATTATTATTACGTTTTTTTCGTGTGTGTCACATGCACATGTGGAGGTCAGGGGACAACTTTGTGTGTGTGTGTATGTACATGTGTGTGTCATGTGTACATGGGGAGGTCAAGAGACAACTTTGTGTGTGTGTGTGTACATGTTTGTGTACATGTGTGTGTCATGTGTACATGGGGAGGTCAGGAGACAACTTTGTGTGTGTGTGTACATGTGTGTGTCACGTGCACATGTGGAGATCAGGGGACAACTTTGTGTGTGTGTGTGTGTACATGTGTGTGTCATGTGTACATGTGAAGGTCAGGGAACAACTTTGTGTGTGTGTGTACGTGTGTGTCACATGCAGATGAGGAGGTCAGGGGACAACTTTGTGTGTGTGTGTACGTGTGTGTCACATGCAGATGAGGAGGTCAGGGGACAACTTTGTGTGTGTGTACATGTGTGAGTCATGTGTACATGTGAAGGTCAGGAGACAACTTTGTGTGTGTGTGTGTACGTGTGTGTCACGTGCACATGAGGAGGTCAGGGGACAACTTTGTGTGTGTGTGTACATGTGTGTGTCATGTGCACATGAGGAGATCAGGGGACAACTTTGTGTGTGTGTGTACATGTGTGTGTCATGTGTACATGTGAAGGTCAGGGAACAACTTTGTGTGTGTGTGTGTGTACATGTGTGTCATGTGTACATGGGGAGGTCAGGAGACAACTTTGTGTGTGTATGTGTACGTGTGTGTGTCATGTGCACATGTGGAGGTCAGGGGACAACTTTGTGTGTGTGTACATGTTCCTGGCCCATGCTCTTTCCACTTCACTTAAAGTCAGAGTGCAACCCAGAGCCAGAGCTGAGTGAGCAAGCCTCTCCCAAGTTCCTAAGTCACAGATGCTGGCAGAGGCACTAAAACACGCATTGTCCTTTCATGTTACGGAATTGCATAGCAGTAGAAAACCCAGAATGTGGCGGCTCAGCCAGCAGGATCTAAATGAAGCATAATCTCACTTACACACAGTAGCTATTTTGCAGACTTTGAACACCTACTGTGTGCCAGGGTCTATGGAAGGGTCGTGGGGGAGGAATGGACTATAGCGATGTGTAACCTTAAGAAGCTCATAATTAAGAAGTGTAGACACAGGTGACCACAATATAGCATGAGTCCTAGTTTCATCCTGTCACTATCATTAATTCCACGGCTAAAGCCATCTTAAGGGAGGAAAGGACTTATCACAGCTTACAGTTCATCATGGAGGGAAGTCAAGACGGGCACTCAGGCAGGAACTTCAGGGTAGGCCTCCATGCCATTACACAGTGTCAGCCTTGACCAAGAGCACATGTCAGAAGTGATGAAGAAATTAAATGCCGCTTGCTAGCTGGCTTGGTGGCTCGCTTATAGCCAGCTGGCTTTCTTATACAACTCAGGGTCATCTTCCCAGGGAAAGATGCAGCCCTCAGTGGGACCGGCCCTATGACACCCCTGCAAACACGCCATAGGCCGATGTAATTTAGGCAGTTCCTCAGCTGAGTCTCTCCTCTGAGAGAGGTTGTTTCAAATTGGCAGTTAAAGCTAACCAGGACGCCATTTCCTGGGCATACCTGAGCCAAGACAGGATGGCCTAGAATTTTCCATTGGTTGGGGTGCATATTGATTTGGGGACTGAGGGAGACAGGAAGCAGGAAACACGGGGTTTGTTGACACGAGTGTCCATCTAGTGTGAGAGTGGGTCAGGGCTGAATGAAGAGACCGAGGTCGGCTCCCAGAGCACAACCAGGTGTCACAAGTGGAATGTCGTATCTCATATCTAGATCTGATTGCCCTTCCAGAAACTTCCTAGGAAGCCGATGTTTAAATGTTGCTCACTGGAAAGTGAGTTTGATCTCAAACTATATAAACACAGTGTGCAGCCCAACTGGCAGGAAGGATAAACACGGAAATGATCAGATAAGTGTGAGGATTTGAAAACTAAGCAAGTCTGTCAAAGTCCTGACCAAGGATTGATGAGGCTTCTATCCCAGGGTTCATCTCTCTACGGCCAAGCTATGGGGAGGTGGAGGTGGGGTGTGAAGGGGGGTGAGGTGGGGTGAGGTGGGGTGAGATGGGGTGAGGTGGGTGAGGTAGATGGGTGAGTTGGGGTGAGGTGGGGTGAGGTGGGGTGAGGTGGGTGAGGTGGGGTGAGATGGGTGAGTTGGGGTGAGGTGGGTGAGGTGGGGTGAGGTGGGTGAGGTAGGGGTGAGATAGGGGTGAGGTGGGGTGAGGTGGGTGAGGCAGGGGTGAGGTGGGTGAGGTAGGGGTGAGGTGGGATGAGGTAGGGATGAGGTGGGTGAGGTGGGGGTGAGGTAGGGGTGAGGTGGGTGAGGTGGGTGAGGTGGGGTGAGGTAGGGGTGAGGTGGGTGAGGTAGGGGTGAGGTGGGATGAGGCAGGGGTGAGGTGGGGTGAGGCAGGGGTGAGGCAGGGGTGAAGTGGGGTGAGGTAGGGGGTGAGGTGGGGTGAGGTAGGGGTGAGGTGGGGTGAGGTGGGGTGAGGTTTGTAATGAAAACACGCATTTGTTAAGCCAAGCAGAGCTTGGATAAAGTGAAGTAATCTCTGTGGGCACCACCGGGCTGGAACGAGAAATGGTGGGAACATAAGAGGGCAGGGAGGAGGAAGTCAGCGAGCATGCAGCCTGGGACTTGGAAGGAATCCTCCCGTGGATGCTGTCTGGTTTATTCTGTCCCTGCTTTTGTCTAACCTCGTCTGCAGTTTATTTCTGCCCCAGGGAACAGAGGCTCTGACTGGCTCTCCAGGCTCACAGGTCTTCCCTCACTCGACTCTCTCTGAAATGCAAGCACTGTGGAGCTTAGGCAGCTGCCTCAAAGTCACACAGTTGGTCCAGCCCCAAAGCCGGTGCCCTTTCCAGAAAGTGAGGTCAGCTCTGCGCCAAAGCCTTGCCCCTGTCTCTCACACAGTCTGGGCCTCTCTTCCCCAATCCCCTCTTTGTTGGGAGTGGTGGCTGGTGGCTTCCCAACTCCCCCAGGCGGCATAGCACACAGAGCTATCTCAGAAGATAGGGCCATCTCCCTCTAATTTTATTTCTTCAGCTCAGAAACACTGAGCAAGAGAGGAAACGCCTTGCAGATGCCTCTGAGAGCAACATAAGGACGGTTGCCAGGTCACAGGTCAGGGAGCCAAAGATCAAAGAAGTGCCAGGAAGGAAGCGTCCAAGGTAGAATCTGAGATGGAATCCGTCTAGCTTGAAAATCTGCATTCCCTGTACTGTGTTCCAGAGCGTGCGTGCCTGTTTGAGCACGTGTGTGCACATGGGTGTCAGAAGTCAACATCAGATGTTTCTCTCAACCGCTGTCTTTTGAGGCAGGGAGTTGTGGAATAGTTGTGTACACTGTGTGAAGATCTGTTACTGTGATCGGTTTAACTGAGAGCTAAGTGGTTAAGAGCTAGGCGGGAGAGAGTAGGCAGGACTTCCGGGCAGAGAGAAACTGGGAAGACGAATCTAGGTGCTTGATTTTGTCAGCAGACTTGGAGAGAGTTGGATGTACTGTACTAAGAAGAGGTAATTGAGCCATGTAGCAGAACATAGATTTAAAAATATGGGTTAATTACGTTATGAGTTGGGGAAAAGTCTGAACTAAGGCTAAGCTTTCTTAATTAATAGCAAGTCTCTAGGTCATTATTTGCAGGCTGACAGTTCAAAGATAGTCCATCAAGAACGCTTGTTACAGCGGGGTCTCTCTCTGAGCCTGGGAACCACGGATTGGCTGGCCCAGCTGGTCAGTGAGCTCCAGGGATTCAGCCGTCCCTGCCTTCGCAGACTGGAGTCACGGAGACCTTGAGCAGGTCCAGCTATGGCCACACTAGTACTGGTTATCTGGACTCATGCTGGCACACACTGACCTAGCTGTCTCCCTAGCCCCTTTCTTTTTAATGGGGTGCTGGAATTAATGATGAAACAATCAGTAATGCTCTCCGGGGCTGACTATGAGGCAGGTGCTGTTCTAGTGGCTAGAGGCGTTCATCGGTGCAAACGTTACCACAGTCCATCTTCTCTGAAGATAGAAAATGAAAATGAAAAATGAACGGAAATCAGACTTCAGGCCCCATAATCTTTCACCTTAAAGTCCCACATGTTCCCCCAGTTTGTGCTGCGGCTTGGAGCTGCTCCCCTGGATGAGAAGATGCGGGGAGTCTGGGTCCTCAATAAAGGTCCGCGATTGCTTTTCTGCTGTTATGGATCCCTTACTTCTATTCTCGCCGTCCTCACCTCGCCAAGTTCCTGGCCAGCGGCCCTTTTCCATTCAGGTCCCATTTCCTTACCCTTCCTGCCTTGCAGCCAAGACCTATCTGTCTCTTTGACAGCTGGATATATGTGCCAAGAGAAATAATACCCCTGTGCACAGAGTCACCTAAGGGAATAGGGCGGGCAGGGAAGAGAGGGAAAGGAGGAGTTTCCTGCCAGGTGCCTTGGTGCAGGCAGAGGGTGGGGGAGAGAAAGAGGAACAAGAAATGTTATGAGACCCGGGGGTTTGTGCAGGGGAGTGGGGAGTACCCGGGGGTATGTGCAGGGGAGTGTGAGGGACCCTGGGGCCGTAAGAAGCCAGAGCAGAGAGGGAAATTCAAGGGTAGCTTCCCTCCCACTTTGAGGGCAGGGATGGGTTGTGGGGTGATGTTGCAGATAGGGCAGGAGCTGGGAGAAATTGTGAAGAGGGCAGAGTTGGGGAATGGTATTAACTGACAGTTGTGCATCTTTCATTGCTTACACAGTACTCTTGCCCACAATACAACACCAGAGCGTTCATGGGACTGCCCATTAAATGGACATGTTAGTGGATACGTATGTAATTAAAGCTTTGGGACATCCGCCATGGCTCTTAGTGCCTTCTTATCTGTTTATTCAAACTATCTTCCAAAAGTAGTCCCAGGAGACAGATAACTGCTTGTTTAGTGCTGAGGACGAAGACTCTAGTGGTTCTCAACCTGTGGGGCACGGCCCCTTTGGGGTTGAACAGCCCTTCCACAGAAGTCACACATCAGATAGCCCACATATTAGATATTTATATTAGGCTTCATTAGCAGTAGCAAGATTACAGTTATGAAGTCGCAACGAAATGTTACTGGTTGGGGCTCACCAGACTTGAGGCGCCGTATTAAAAGGTTGCAGCATTAGGAAGGCTGAGAATGCCTGCTGTAGATAGTGCTCCTATTGTATGAATATAATGTCAGCTCTACTTCCCCAGGGACTGGGGACAGAAGATGAACCAGGGAACATCTGTCCCAAGGACTTTGCAAACACCGTTTCCCCATGCAAGAAAATTATGTTCCATTGATACCCTGCTGTACAGTTAGAGAAACTGAGTCACAGAGAGACAAAGGGGCACAAGGGGTGAACTATGGGTAGGGTTTGAATAGAGACAATCTGATTCTAGAATCTGAGGATCCATTTTTCCACATCTAATATGTTAATATTAGTAAATGAGGTTCTTTTTATTCATCTCCAGTGTCTATGTCCTTTTCACGAAGTCAGACGGCCTTGAAGACTTACCATGGTTGTAGTGACATCGCAAGCCTAGTGACAAGGGGTTGATCATGGACATTTGATATTGGGAAAAGAACAAGGGGTCCCTGTGCTAAGTGCCAGGGTGTAGCAGACAGCAGGACCCATACACAAGATCCACTGAACACCTGTGCCAAGGAAGGCCCCATGCTTTTGGTTTCTTGCAAGCTAACTTAGTCTTAAGAAGTTAGGTGACATTCTTCCTCCAGGACAACCAGTACCTAACGAAGCAGCTTAAATGTCAGCTGATGACAAGCCTGGCTTCAAACCTGAGTTTTACCATCTACTGGCTTGGGACTGTTAGCTTGGATTCCCTGGGTCTTCGTGTCCTATGCCTTGGAGCTCACTGGGTAAGATAAATCATCCCTGAGCAGGCTACTTGCTTTAGTGTGGAAGCGGTAGGGTGGGGATAAGCTTTTGAGCTCTGGCTTGAGTGTGAGAGTCTTTTAAAGGATAGATCAGCAGGTGACCTGGGCAGGTCACCCAGGGGTGCTGGGAAGATGCAATGGGTGGGTGCAGCAGAAGCCTCAGACCATTGCTTTGCTGGAGATGAGGAGGGCCCCTGGCTAGCTTCTTCTGGTGGGCTTCCCTTGCTCCATGCACTTCCCAATTCAGCCTGGAGCCTCCATCCGCAGCCATCACAGTGGAGTTGGTGGGCTTTACTAGAGCCGGGGATGGAGTGGGTAGGTGTGGGGTAGGGGGCTTTTGTGACTCTATAGAATGTCTCTGCACTGGGAACTCTAGGGATTGTAGCTTTCAGGGCAAGATCCCCTTGCTCCAGTTTTCCTCAGGCCATTCTAAGTTTGGGATTCGGAGGCTGGTTGCTTGCAGCCAGTAAGCTTCAAATCAAAATGCAATCTAACAACAGATATATAAGTTCAGAGACCAAGGAAAGTGAGTGAAGACAGGAAGCTAAAGATGGGCGTGTTTACTCCCCCCCCCCCAGACACACACAACCTTCTGATCTGTTTTCTAGCAAAGCTGAGCTCTGGAGGGTTTTCGTTTAAATGATTAATCTAAGACACCCTCTGTGGGCCCTGCTGTTCCCAGGACCCCACATTCCAGGCAGAAATTTGGGGGCAAGAACGATCATGCATGTCTGAACATATGTTTCAGAAGCAGAATGGAATTTGGAGCCTCTTATTTTTCCTTCCCTGAAAACTCACACTCACCTTGACTTCCTGAAACGAGTGTATATGCATGGCGTAAGCCACAGCAATTCCTCACCCACTTTCCTTCCTTTCTTTTGCTTCTTAATACTACTCTGCATCAAGCATCTGTACGTTTCTGGTCATGGACGCTAAGAAGGTCACTAATCTGAACATGATCTGGCCCCTTGTCATTATTTACACCCGATTAGCCTTAATCTTTTAATTCTAATTTAATGTGTATTACTTTCCAGGACCCAGTAGATCCATTTTTGCAAGACTACACTGTTACTAAGCTCTGTTGGTAGAGTCTTTTCCAAAGCAAAAGCTTTTAATTTTCATGAAATTTGAATGTTACATTTCTCTCCCTTTTGACCATGAATTGTCCTAAGACCTCTAAGTCTTTAGTCTGAGAGATTTCTATTATCTTCTAAAAATTTGATAGTTTTGTTTTACATATAAATAAACGCTCTATGTTTAATTAATTTTTAAGAAAATTTAATTTTTTAAACAAGGCATTAGGCTCAGGTCACAGCTCTTACAGTTCCTTTGCCCACCTGTAGGAGGGCGCTCTACGCATATGCTTGGCAGAGGATTAGCATGGAGAATATATAAAGATCTCCAAATGAACAGACACTGCTCAAAAGATGAAACACAGAGTGCCAATAAACGCAATGAAAATGAAAACTACACAGAGACTGTGTCTTTAAAGACAACAAATGCTAGTGAGGATGCTGGGGAACAGGGAACGCATACCCACTGCACACTGCTCGTGAGAGTGTAAACCTGATGGGAGATGTCATTCTGTACATACGTTTCTCATACTGGTTAATGAATAAAGCGCTGTGGCCAATGGGAAAGCAAGATAGGCGGGGCTAGGAGAAAAGGAGGAAAGAGGAAGTAGTAAGGAGGAGTCAACATGGAGAGCCTGGAGAGGTACAATGCCAGCACAGCTCAGGCCGGTAAGATGAGCCACATGGAAATACTTAGAATAATAGACATGGGTTAATCATTAAGACAGAGCTAGCCAATAAACAATGATAGTAACAGGCCAACAGGATTGTATCAAATACAGAGTCTCTGCGTGTTATTGGGGGCTGGCGTGGTGGCGGGACCAGACCTGCGGCAGGGGGAAAAACCTGCTCATAACATAAACCAGTCCAGATATACGGAAGTCACCATGGAGCTTCAACAACTGAAAGGTCAACAATCATGTGACAGAGATATGCCACTCCTGGTGTTTGCCCAAAGGAATCTTCACATATCAGAGACCTGCTGTTCCGCGGGAATGTCAGCCAGGTTGTGGAGTCAGCCTAGGTGTCAGCTAACAGGTGAAGGGCACAGCAAATGTGACACACACGTAATGGAGTTTCATTTCCCCAAAGAACAATGATACAGTGTCATTTTCTGGAAAATGGATGAAACTGGAGATTGACAAGTGAAATAAGCCAAACTCAGAAAGACAATGATATCACTTAAAGATCATGAATATTAATACAACATTTACATATAATCTGTAATATATATTAGAGATGATATATATCATAGGTGTGATATATATCACATGAAATCATTATATATATATGCACATATATATATACATATATACATATGATATGAAGCAAAAATGAGACTGTCAGAGGGAAGGAAGGGGATTAGTGAGGCAACATTGAGGAGGGCATAAGGAGGTGAATTAGGACAACATACAAGACTAAAATCATCACTGTGTATAATAAACATTTTTTAGGTAGGTGTGGTGGCGCATGCCTTTAATCCCAGCATTTGAGAGGCAGAGGCAGGTGTACATGTAAGTTTGAGGCCAGTTTGGACTACATAATGAATTCCAGGCTACATAGTGAGGCCCTGTCTCAAAAACAAAGAAGCCTAGACAATAATAATGTTTCTATTAGCATGTACCATCCTTTTTTGCCCCTAATAATTTCCTTTGCTCTCCGGTCTATTTATCTGCAGTAGACACCCTGCTTTCTTAGATTACTGTGTGCATGGCGTATCAATCTCCTTCCTTTCACTTTTAAGCCATCCCTTTCATTAGTTTTGAAGCCAGCTGCCTGTAGACAATGTTTCAAACCTGCCCTGCCAATCTCTGCATTTACATTTAGTGTATTCTCCTACATTAAAACTGTCAATTATTTTCTTTAAATTTCTGCTGGTTCTGGTTCTGTTCTCTTATCTGGCTTCTTGAAGTTTACTTTAACATAATTTTTACAGCTTTTTTAGCGGGAGGCCTTGGATGGCATGCTGTTGGGTAAAAAAGATGCATCCTCATGACTGGCAGGTTTAGTTAATGTCCAGGAGAATCTTAGCACCCAGAGTGAGTGGCTTCCTCATTATTTTGGGATGGAAGTTTGTATAAAAATTAAAGTTCTCCACCAGGCCTCTGATGATTTTGTAGTGGTGAAGAGTGGAGGCCTCATTATGGCTTCTCACTGTCCCAGAATAATATTTCCAGTGGAGGGGGTGTGGGCTCAGTAGGCCATAGCAGTGGCTTATGCCAACTAGTTGCTAGTCCTCTTGATATCAGGCCCACGGGGGATGGGATTAGATCCTTTGACCTCAGTGAAGGCAGAAATCTGCCTCTCTGTATAGTATCCATCAGCACTGGAGGGATGAGGAGTCTCGGTCCTGGCTGCTAAGGAATGAAAGCCCTATTTGACCTATCCTAACATTTCTCTGCCCTGGACCTTAAGACCTTTCTATATCCTGTAATTGAATTCCATTAGTGCCCTATTTGTTTCTTCAGGGCAACAGTACTATGGAGAGATGATAGTGTGGTTTCTCAGAACCAGAATGTACCAGTACTATCAAGACCCATTATCAGGATCTGAGACCTTCTTCCCTCAGGCCTCCCAAAGGCAAACTGTGCTTGGATTGGCCTATCTGCCAAGGGTTTTGTCTATGTCCAAATGATGCCATCTCTCTTATTCTGTATTTTCTCTTCACAGTTCAGATCTGTGTCTGATAAGTTCTGAAACAAGGACTTGGAAGCAACAGGATAACTTAGAAGACTCAGTGTAAACTCAGAACCTGCCACTTGACTTGCTTCTAACCACACTGAGCCTGTCCTTATCCCTCCAGTATCCTCATCCAGGATACTTCTGCGAACAAATAAAGAGGTCTCATGATACCACAGAGTGTACGTGTTAAGACTCTGCAGTATGGTCAGGTGTAAATCTTCTTGTAGAATCCAGCAGGGCTCTTTCTTTTTCAACAAGGAGGTTATGTAGTCACCACTAGTTTTTACCCATTATCTGGTGTCTGTTTTTCTAAGTGATGCACTGCTGTGACTTGAGTTGGTCTTCACAGAGTAAACACTAGAGTTTCCAAGCCCCTTTCTAAGTAAGCATGGCCAATGGAATGTAAGCAGAAGGGATGGGAGGGTGCAGCCTCCCCTCACTTTCCCCACTCCTTTTAGTGCTCTCTGTCGAGCGGCAGGTGCTTCACAGTTACTTCAAACAACGAAGAGTGTTACCCTTCTCCAGGAGTCTCAGCAGGAGTAGAAGTAGTCCAGGTCCCTCGCTGTTTCAAAAGATTATACTATTTGACCTGGATGGTTGACTCAGAATGTTTGCAAGAGAAAGCAAAGCCTGTGTGTTCAAATAACTATGGCTTTGATTCTCTTTCCTATGGTTAAACCCAGTCCAAAGCAATGCATGTGCACGATCCTATAGAAGTTGTAGCTTTCCAGCCAGCTACCTGTGACTGGATGGACATCGTTAGGTGTTTGTTCATCGGCAAGGCTGGTGTGATGAACAAGCTTTATCTCAGAAGTCTCCAACTTTTCCATCCAGACTTTCAAAACTGGCCCATGAAACAGCGATGGAGAAACAACTTGTGTGAACCCTGTTTAAATGAGTGTCCCTCAGCTCTCCCCTGCTCGTTGCAGATGGTAGAATTTCTAGAGAAATGAATCAGAGGTTGTACAATCAAGTTCTCACACGATTCTTCATTATTACAAATCATGGAAACCGACTTAAATCATAACTTCTATCAAAAAGAAGCCAACAGCTTTGCATTGAGAGGGTAGGAATGACACCTCAAGGTCTCCACCCACGCAAGATCAAGGCCATGAAACAGTTTGAGCTCAGTTTCCCTAGGATGCATTTCATCCCATTCTGTCACCAGGAAGCTCAGAGGCCACTGTAGCCACAGCTGGAGATCATCCAGCTACTTTTCAAGCTTGGCACACCTTGGTGCCAAGTCTGCAACCCTGGGCTGACAGACACTAATAATGCAAGAATTGCAAGGCCACTTTGGCTTTCCACCTAGGTTTCAAAGAAGGCTTGGGGGACTCAGTAGCATGTGGTAGGGTTAGATTCCCTGCAGGAAGCCTGTAGGAGGGCACTGCATGAGTCATGAGTGTGAAGCCTAACCTTTAGTGTAGATCCCAAGATTTGAGTGACAGCAGGGACACAGAACATGTATGGGAGGGAGGTCCTGGCCAGTGAGGGGACAAGACAAAGGTCTGTGGGCTTCAAATGACAAAGCACTAGGGAAGGAACTTCCTAAGGTTTCTGGTGTGCATGTCACAATACCACACCCTCCGATGCAGGACACAGACCTACTGGGTTCGGGACCGTTCTTTGGCACCTTCTTCCTTTGCTGTTGTTCTCACCACCACCCACATTAGAAAGGCATCACCAGCTTTGTGCCCCTGGACTTTAGAAAAGTGGGACTTCTTATTATTTTATGGGAGTCACAGTAAAGAGTTTCCCATGTGTCTCATGGGGGATTTGAATTTTTGAACAATGGTGGCACTGTTCATATTGTGGGGGTTCTTGGAGATGGACTCAAAGCACTTTTATTATGGAATGGCCAAGGGCAGACTAGTATTGCCTGAGTATGAGATGGATCATCACGGGCTTGTGTGTTCAGTGTTTAGTTGCTATATGAGGCTGCCTTTGGAGGCTCTGGACAGCTTAGGAAAGAAGGTGCAGTTGGAAGAAGCAGCTCACCGAGGGCATGGCTTTGAGAGTCACAGCAGGTGCCACGCCCTCCCAGACTCTGCTTTCTCTCTGCTATGAGTAGAAGAGCATCCTTCACTAGAACACACATGTGCCATGTTCTGCTGAACACTTGGGACAATCAAACCTGGGCAGGTAAGCACTCAAAAAAGTGCCCATCCCTTTAAGTCATTTTTTTCCTCAGGGATTTGTTATGGGGACACAAAATTAACTAACACGTCCCTTGAAAGTCTGTAGGACTGAAGCTAGTTCTCACTAAAAACAGGCCAGCCCATCTAGCCCCGCAAACACAGTGTTAGCTCAATTCAATCCTAAATTGGAGCGAGGTGATCACTCTTACCTAAATGTATTGTCAGAAGGTAAAGTGAACCCTGTCTTGATGAAAAATTTAACAGCAAGAGCCATGAACTACTAGCAGGAACTTATGAAAACGAAATAGAACAATTGAAAATTCAAAGGAAGGTCTAAAAGCATCCTGCATCCAACCTCGCAGGCCAGCATGTCAAACATGGACTGGAAGTAACTATAATCAATAAGCTTAAGGAAATAGATCGCAGACAGGCAGCTTCCACACATGAGTGCGCTTTTATTAAAAGATTAAAGCGGTGATTTTACAGTGTAAAATTATAAGATGAGAGCTGGAGAGATGGCTCAGCAGCCAAAATTACTTCTTGGTTTCTAGGGGACCCGAGGTTGGTTCCCAGCTCCTGTGCCACAAAGGTCACAACCTTACAACTCTGGCTCCAGGAGATTCCTTGTATTCTTCTGGCCACCATAGGCACCTGAACATGTGTGGTGCACACAAGTGTGTGTGTGTGCGCGTGCGTGCGCGTGTGTGCTTGTGTGTGTGTTTGTGTGTGTATATATGTGTGTGTGTATATTTATATATACATGTGTGTGTATATATGTGTGTGAGTGTGTATATATATATACGTGTGTATATATGTGTGTGTGTGTATGTACATATGTGTGTGTGTGTACATGTGTGTGTTGTGTTTGTGTGTGTATATATATATATACATATGTGTGTGTGTATGTGTGTGTGTACATGTGCGTGTGCATGTGCATGCATGCCTGACAAGATGAAATTTAAAAACTAAACTTGTTTAAGAATATATTCCACTCATTAAGCAGACCAGGCTGCCCTTGAACTTGTTCTGCATACAGGCCGGCTGTGAATTGAATTCTCTGTCCTTTTCCTTTAGTCTCTGAATAGCTGGGATTTCAGGCCTCTGTCCCCACACTCAGTTGGGTATTCCTAAGGTGGACGATGAAATGTGAAGACTAGGACCTAATAAAGAGCGATGGAAATGGTAGATGCAAACCAACATAAGGAAATCTGTTTTTTAAAGTAATGTTTTGTAGAATTTTAAACATATTAAAATGAAATGCATGACAATAGTAACCCCAAATAAGAGGCGTGTGAATTAATAGTTTTAGGTTTGTGCAAAGAACAAATTTAGATTTGACTTTGGTAAATATTGTTTTAGTAAGTCCAGTATTGTAGCAGTCTTGCCTGTGAACCTGTAACAGTGGCCACACCCCCTTGGGCATGGCTTCGGGCAGACAGAAGAAGAAAGATGGAAGCTTGTGGCATGACAGTTTTTGCCTTCTTCTGCAAGGTCTCTTCGCTTGGGTCAGCCGATCCTGTAGGGAGGGCAGAGAAACGTCCTTCAGTTTTTTTATATTATTCCATGTAAGTGTTCCCCCAATAAACACCCATTTATCACTTATCTTGGCTCTAGTGAAATCATTACACCAATGCCTTCACAGGGTAAGACTAAAAGGATAGTAAAATAAGTAAACTATCAAGTTTACTGACATCAATAAGGGAAAACACAGAACTTACCACACACAGCCTATGAGCAGAAGGAGTAGATAAAAGGATAAAAGGAGTATTTTGTTGCAAGAAGAAATCAAGTGTCATCAGTTGTCATGAGAGGTGTAAGTAGATACTTCTAGATGGAGTTTCTGTCCCTCCTGGTCCTACAGCCCTTTAGTCCCAAGTAAACACACAGAGGCTTGTATTAATTATAAACTGTTTGACTGATGACTCTTATTGACTAGCTCTCTCTTAATTATTAACCCATTTCTATTCATCTAAGTATTTCCATGTGCTCTTGGCTTACTGGAGAATGCCCAGCATCCTATCTTTCTGGTTGCTACATGGCATCTCTCTGGTGGCTCCTCTCTGCCTCCTCTCCCCTGAATTCTCCCCATCTGATAGCTCTGCCTATACTTTCAGGAAACAGGCTCATAGAATGGAGGGGTGGATGAAAGGGGAACTGCTCGGGGTCCCTGGGAAGTGGAACCCCAGGGCATTTCACCAAGAAGATTTCTCCTCACTCTTTCTCTCTCTAAAAGGGAGAGGCTGCATGAGTGCTTGGAGCTGTAGACATAAACATCATTCCATGACAGAGAAAGGCCATAAGCAACTGTTGCCCAAAGCAGGAGAATAGCAAACTGGATTAGAAAAGAGGAGGAAGGAGGGCATAATAAAGACAGGGCAGAGATTAATGAGATGGAAAAAAAACCTTAAAGAAACAGAATTAGCAAATGTAAGTTTATTCCCTTACATAGACCAATAAAATGGATAATCCCCGGAAAAATTAACAAGGAACAGAAAGACAAGGTATGAATTACCATTATAAACAAAGAGGGTGGCATCCAAGAGACAATACTAGTTTTTATGAACCTTTTAAATGTGTAAACTTATCATGTGGGATACAATGGATAAACTCCTAGGAAAATGTAAGCAGACACAAACAACTAAATAGTTTTAATAGGCTAAGTTTTAATAGGCTAAATAGTTTTAATAGGCTAAACAGCAAATTTATGATATAAAACTGCCCACAAAAGCATCCAGGCTGAGATGATTTTACTGACATTATTCCAAACAGT